>CM075983.1:9544040-9798192 GCA_038087875.1 Malacoraja senta | reverse complement strand
GAAATCTTATTTGGCAATTATAACTTCCCTTATTAGACTCTGCTTTACCAAATTGTAAAAGCCCTGTCCCACTGTACGAGTTCATTCTCCCGAGTTTGCCCTGATTCGAACTCGGAGATTTACGGTAATGGCCGCTCATAGGTACTCGGGTCTCTCGTGGACATTTTTCAACATGTTGAAAAATCTTCACGAGTCTTCCCGAGCTTACCGCGTTTCCCGAGTACCTGCCGTTAGCGTTGCGAGCCGCTAAGAGACGTCCCCGAGCTCCGACGTACCCGCTACGTACATTCTACGTGCTTACCACGAGTTTGATTTTTTTTAAAACTCGGGAGAGCTCTTGAATGAACTCGTACAGTGGGACAGGGCTTTAACACCGTTGTGGAATCAGCAATGCATTGTAAATGACACGGCTCTTTTTTGAAGCCAAGTACCTTTGTAACTCCAGGCGCTTCATCTTGTGATCAAGCTGGCTGCCACAGCCGTTCTGCCCAAACCATACTATAGTCATCAAATCAACCTGTGGAAATTGCACACCTCCAGATTCAGGGACAGTTTTTCCCCAGGGCAGCACTGTGGTGCAGTGGTACAGCCACTGCCTTACAGCACCAGGGACCCGGGTTCTATCTTGACTACGGGTGCTTGTCTGTATGGAGTTCTCCCCGTAACCTGCGTGGGTTTTCTCCGACATCTTCTGTTTCCTCCCACACTCGTAAGACGCACAGGTTTGTAGGTTAATTGGCTTGGTATAAATGTAAATTGTCCCTAGTGTGTTTAGGGTAGTATTAATGTGTGGGGATCGCTGGTTGGTGCGGACTCGGTGGGCCAAAAGGCCTGTTTCCGTGCTGTATCTCTAATCTAATCTAAACTAAGCTGTTATCGGGCAACTGGACCATCTTCGCAACAAAAGAGAGCAGTCCTGAGCTACTATCATTGGAGACCCTCAAAAATATCTTTGATTGGACTTTACTTTACTAAACGTTATTCCCTTATCATGTACCTATGTATCATGAATCATATATCTATACACTGTGAATGGATCGATTGTCATCATGTATTACATAGAAACATAGATACATAGAAAATAGGTGCAGGAGTAGGCCATTCGGCCCTTCGAGCCTGCACCGCCATTCAATATGATCATGGCTGATCATCCAACTCAGTATCCCGTACCTGCCTTCTCTCCATACCCCCTGATCCCTTTAGCCACAAGGGCCACATCTGACTCCCTCTTAAATATAGCCAATGAACTGGCCTCGACGACCCTCTGTGGCAGAGAGTTCCAGAGATTCACCACTCTCTGTGTGAAAAAAAGTTCTTCTCATCTCGGTTTTAAAGGATTTCCCCCTTATCCTTAAGCTGTGACCCCTTGTCCTGGACTTCCCCAACATCGGGAGCAATCTTCCTGCATCTAGCCTGTCCAACCCCTTAAGAATTTTGTACGTTTCTATAAGATCCCCTCTCAATCTCCTAAATTCTAGAGAGTATAAACCAAGTCTATCCAGTCTTTCTTCATAAGACAGTCCTGACATCCCAGGAATCAGTCTGGTGCTGGTCAGCTGCTGCTGGTCAGCACAGAACAAAAGGCTTTTCACTCTACCTCGGTACACGTGGCAATAAACTAAACGGAACTTTGTCCCACACTAAACACCATTCATTTGTGAACGCTGTCCACTGTGAACATCTTCTCTGTCTTACAGTCTTCACATGCTTCCTTTACACGGTGGGATCGATGGCAACTTTGGACATTTTGAGGGATTCTCTTGAATTTCATTCTTTCCTTTTACTCCCCTCAGCTTTACGTCCATTCCTCCATGCCCCAGTGATGCGGCCTTTTAAACCAAACATGTGATACTTTTCCAGTCTAAGCAAGCAATCAGATGGAATCAGTCCCCTGACCCGGCAATTGTGGAATTCTCTGCCTCAGAGGGCGTTGGAGGCCGGTTATCTGGATGCTTTCTAGAGAGAGTTAGATAGAGCTCTTAGGGATAGCGGAGTTAAAGGGCCTGTCCCACTGTACGAGGTAATTCTCCCGAGTTTTCCCCTGATTCGAACTCGGAGAATGTCCGTAGCAGGTCCGTAGGAGTTCGTGGATGTCTCGTAGCGGCTCGTACGAGTAAAAAGTTTTTTAAAATGTCATCACGAGTAATTTTTTACTCGTGGACATTTTTCACAGTGTTGAAAAAACGCTGTGAAAAAATTTCCCGAGTACCTACCGTTACTCGTACGAGCCGCTACGGGACATTCACGAACTCCTACGGACCCGCTACGGACATTCTCCGAGTTCGAATCAGGGGAAAACTTGGGAGAACTCTTGAATTACCTTGTATAGTGGGACAGGCCCTTAAGGGATATGGAGAGAAAGCAGGAACGGGGTACTGATTGTGGATGATCAGCCATGATCACATTGAATGGCGGTGCTGGCTCGAAGGGCCGAATGGCCTACTCCTGCACCTATTGTCTATTGTCTATTGTCTAGCCTCTGCTTACCTTTTCAAAATGCTGTTCATTTGGAATGGAATAGAATACTTCATAGTTACGTGTGACTTCATCTTCTTCTTGCGTATGGCGTGCGCAGCCTAAGGTTGTAGGACAAGTTGTTCTATTTGATCTTACTTGATTGTGCACGCCAGGTTGATTGCATTCGTCGAAACAGGGCGGACCACGTGAAGGTTGCAATCTCCCACCCCGTTACATGTGACGAGGCACAGTGAAATTCTTTGCTTTGCATACCCAACGTTTACAAATAGCGGCCACCTACGGCGCCGATGAAGTTACAAAGTCTCTGTGAGAGTCTTGATTAAAATAAGAAACTTTCTCAATTCACACCCACTGTTTAGTTTGGCTTCCTTAATCTTATGTCAAAACTAAACCCCACCACGGCATAAGTGGGCGGCATGACCGACCTTGTAGCGGCCTCTGCAGTCCGTCTGTCTTTTTTTTGTTGTTGTCCCGTTGAGTGTATAGTTTGTAGTGTTTTTTAATTGTTTTTAACTGTGTATGTGTGGGGGGCGGGGGGAGGGGTGGGGGAAACTTTTAAATCTCTTCCCTGTACGGGGGACCCGACCTTTTCCCTGTCGGGTCTCCGTTGTCGTTGGGGCCTAGCACCGTGGAGCGGCCTCCAACCTGGGGGCTCCAGTCGCGGAGCCTGCGGACCTACCATCGTAGAGCTGGCTGGCTTCGGAGCGTGGAGAGCTGTGGTGGCGCGCTGCTGTGGCCCGAGTTCGGAGCTTCGGAGGCTCCAGCCGCAGGCCCGGTGGACGGTGACATCGCGAGCTCGCGGGACCCTGGGGGGAGACCGCTTTTCAGAGCTCTCTCAACGGCAACTTCTCCCGCCCGAATTGCGGGGTTGAAAATTACCTGGAGCGGGGCCTTACATCGCCCCGCGCGGCTTTAATGGCCGTGGGACTTGCTAGCGCCCGCCGTAGGTTCTAACATCAAGACCCGGAGCGCGACCTTGCATCGCTCAGCCTTAATGGCCGTGGGACTTACCATCGCCCGCCGGGGGCTTTGACATCGGGAGAAGAATGGAGAGCAGGGGAGGGACAAGACTTTGCCTTCCATCACAGTGAGGAGGAGATTCACTGTGATGGATGTTTGTGTAAATTGTGTTGGTGTGCGTCTTGGTTCTTATCTTGTTGTATGACTGCAGAAACCAAATTTCGTTTGAGCTTCATTTGAGGTTCAAATGACAATAAACGGCATTGTATTGTATTTCCTCCCTTCCACAATCTCACTCATTTTTTTTGTCTGAAGTAATTCTGCCATTAAAGAATCCACCAATTGTTTACTTACAATTACTCTTCCACTACCAGCGTTTGAAAATCAACTGTGCAGGCAGGAACACCAGATGCTGGTTTACATCGACTCGAAACGTCACCCATTCCTTCTCTCCAGAGATGCTGGGGAGAAGGCAGGAGAATGGGGTTGAGAGGGAACGATAGATCAGCCATGATAGAATGGGGAAGTAGACTTGATGGTCTGTGAGTTGACACACTGGTGACCAGATATCGACTGCACAGTGTACTGTGGTTTATTCATGATCATTAACAATCCTCCGGCACAAAGTGACGCTATTACAGGCCAAATGGCCTTATTCTGCTCCTATCATGTCTTTCTACTTATAAAACTCTGATCTTGGATGTGTGTGTGTGTGTGTGTGTGTGTGTGTGTGTGTGTGTGTGTGTGTGTGTGTGTGTGTGTGTGTGTGTGTGTGTGTGTGTGTGTGTGTGTGTGTGTGTGTGTGTGTGTGTGTGTGTGTGTGTGTGTGTGTGTGTGTGTGTGTGTGTGTGTGTGTGTGTGTGTGTGTGTGTGTGTGTGTGTGTGTGTGTGTGTGTGTGTGTGTGTGTGTGTGTGTGTGTGTGTGTGTGTGTGTGTGTGTGTGTGTGTGTGTGTGTGTGTGTGTGTGTGTGTGTGTGTGTGTGTGTGTGTGTGTGTGTGTGTGTGTGTGTGTGTGTGTGTGTGTGTGTGTGTGTGTGTGTGTGTGTGTGTGTGTGTGTGTGTGTGTGTGTGTGTGTGTGTGTGTGTGTGTGTGTGTGTGTGTGTGTGTGTGTGTGTGTGTGTGTGTGTGTGTGTGTGTGTGTGTGTGTGTGTGTGTGTGTGTGTGTGTGTGTGTGTGTGTGTGTGTGTGTGTGTGTGTGTGTGTGTGTGTGTGTGTGTGTGTGTGTGTGTGTGTGTGTGTGTGTGTGTGTGTGTGTGTGTGTGTGTGTGTGTGTGTGTGTGTGTGTGTGTGTGTGTGTGTGTGTGTGTGTGTGTGTGTGTGTGTGTGTGTGTGTGTGTGTGTGTGTGTGTGTGTGTGTGTGTGTGTGTGTGTGTGTGTGTGTGTGTGTGTGTGTGTGTGTGTGTGTGTGTGTGTGTGTGTGTGTGTGTGTGTGTGTGTGTGTGTGTGTGTGTGTGTGTGTGTGTGTGTGTGTGTGTGTGTGTGTGTGTGTGTGTGTGTGTGTGTGTGTGTGTGTGTGTGTGTGTGTGTGTGTGTGTGTGTGTGTGTGTGTGTGTGTGTGTGTGTGTGTGTGTGTGTGTGTGTGTGTGTGTGTGTGTGTGTGTGTGTGTGTGTGTGTGTGTGTGTGTGTGTGTGTGTGTGTGGTGTGTGTGTGTGTGTGTGTGTGTGTGTGTGTGTGTGTGTGTGTGTGTGTGTGTGTGTGTGTGTGTGTGTGTGTGTGTGTGTGTGTGTGTGTGTGTGTGTGTGTGTGTGTGTGTGTGTGTGTGTGTGTGTGTGTGTGTGTGTGTGTGTGTGTGTGTGTGTGTGTGTGTGTGTGTGTGTGTGTGTGTGTGTGTGTGTGTGTGTGTGTGTGTGTGTGTGTGTGTGTGTGTGTGTGTGTGTGTGTGTGTGTGTGTGTGTGTGTGTGTGTGTGTGTGTGTGTGTGTGTGTGTGTGTGTGTGTGTGTGTGTGTGTGTGTGTGTGTTTGTTTCACATCTCCTCGAAAACACGATGCGCTAACGGTAAATTCTTTACATATTCCGATAGAGATTTACGCTGTGAAGTCAAAGATCACCTTATCTAAAAATGTCATGCAATATTTCGCGAGTTGATGAAAATGTTCAAAAATCTCTAAAAGTGGAAAAAACAAACTGTCTCGCTTATTCCCTGTGCTTAGCTTTAAGTGCTTAGCCCTGCCCGCAACATTGTTGCTATCCAAGTACACTGATTTCTGCTCACCCTAGTAAGTGCAAATGCAATTTTTTTAAAGTTCATAAATGAGGGAGGCTGAATAAGGCGAAATGAGCAGCCCCTGCGCAGTTATCGGCTATGGGTGAGTGCTGGAATATTGCGTTGGGAACGGGTTGTGATGGAGAAAGGGGAACTGCATTGCGTTGGGGGACCAGGCCTCCCATGGGGACTATAGGAGAGTGGTGGAATATTGCATTGGGGAACGGGTTGCGTTGGGGGACCAGGCCTCCTGTTTGACAGGGACCCAACAGGTCCCACTTGGTCTAGTCACTTATAAAGTTATGAACTATCATGCAGATAATTTAAAGGGTTACCTCTACTACAGATCTCTGCCATGAGAAGAACCACAAATGCGGAAAATTCATGAAAAATAAATGATCAGTGCCTCGAAAAGTATTACATTTTCTCAATTTAAATGGCGTTGAATTTTTCTTTTTGAGTTGATGTATTTACATTAGGGAGAGGCTGAATTACAAGTACTATGATCAGGAGTGATGAAGGTTGAATATTCTTCATTGATCTTTTTTTATTGGATTTTTAAGGCATGAATAATGTCTAGTCATAATATTCCATGTGATCTTCCATGAAGTAAAGTTTGGGGTTTAACATCCTAGTGAAATGGAAATGCTTCTTTCGTGCATTGTCTGTGAGGGGCGAGGGGGTACGAACAATGGGCAATGGAGGACCCGGCGTCGGGGGAGGGGGAAGAACCATGGGGACCCTGCTTGGGGGGGCCATCGTGAGGGAGGGGGGAGAACAAGGGAGCACCAGGAGTGAGGGCTGCACGAGGAAGGGGAGGGGGGGGAGAGCAGCCAGTGTGGATACTTTGTCAGTGCCCTTTTTGTGGCGACTATTTGCATACCTTGGGTATGCGAGTAAAGAATTCCACTGTGCCTTGTCACATGTGACAATAAAATACTCCATTCCATTCCGTTTAACTTTACAGCACGAGAAAAGTAAGTTGGCAAGCGTTGCCACTGCACAGGTCGTATATTGTACTTATTGGATAAAGAATCAAGGTGGAATTTGCTTATCCACAAGAAAGAAAGCTTGCACAGGAAGAAAAACCTTGAAAATAGCCAAGAGAGTCAATAGATTCAAGAGTGTTTGTATTGTCCGATGTACCTGAGTGGGACAATGGAATTCTTACTTGCAGCAGCAGCAATACAACAGGTTTTTAAAGACAGTGCCCAATAGATAATATAGTAAACAAACTAAAAATTACCCGAGGTTCAATAATATAAAAACACAATACAGTGCAAAGATAAAACAAATCCCCCTAGTGCAACCCAGCCAGTTCATATTTCGGACTCGAACTAGAAGGGTCTCGACCCGAAACATCACCTTTTCCTTCTCTCCAGAGATGCTGCCTGACCCACTGAGTTACTCCAGCATTTTGTGTCTTTCTTCGGTTTAAACCAGCAAAACGAAGGGTCGTGGCCCAAAATAAAGAATAATTCACCTAATTCCATTTATCCAGAGATGCTGCCTGACCCACTGAGTTACTCCAGCATTTTGTGTTTATCTTCGAAGTAAACCAGCATCTGCAGTTTCTTCCTACACAGTTCAAAGTTGGGAGTTTAGTTGGAGTTGCTAGCCTGGTTCTTGGGAAGAAGTTGTTCCTGATTCTGGCCATTTCAGTTTTCAGACTCCTATCAGCCTTACAAGGATTACAATATACCTTTCGCACCAATCTAAATATACTGGTAGTAGTAAGGGGGAAACTGTTTCCCAGTCGCTTCCTGGCGGGGACGCGACTATTTCTCCAAGTTGCGTCCTCGTCCCCCTCCTCGCGGCCTACCACCTGGATTGTAGCGGCCTTTCCTGCCGGGGACCGGGAACCGGACCAGAGCTGCAACAGCGGCGGCGCAACGCAGCGCTGAATTCACCGCGGAGCGGGCGATGCCGACCTGGATCGGCGCTTGGAGCTCGTGGAGCTGCGGTTTGGGAGAGCTTCCAGCGCGGCCGGCGCTGAACAACACCACGGAGTCCTGGGGCCCTTTGCCGAGGGCCGCCAGCGCTGCATCTCTGCATCTCCGCCCGGCGCGGCCTGCGGACTTTGGGAGCCGTGGACTCCGGTAGGAGGTGGCCGACTCTGATGTCCAAGCCGCTGAGGAGGTCCCCCAGCCCCGACATCGGACTTACATCACCCCGGCGAGTGGGTCTGAACATCGGACCGCCCGTAGCGGCGACTGCGGTGGGCTCGCGGAGGCCCCGACCACGGGTGAACAGTGGGGAACATTAGAGGAAGATGACTGACTTTGGTGCCTTCCCTCACAGTGGCTAACTTTGATTCTGCTGTGTGGGGATGTTTTATGTTGCACTCTATCGTGTGTTGTGTTGTTATTTTTGATTGTACGGCTGTATGGTAATCACACATTTCACTGTGCCATCTGGCACGTGACAAATAAATGTATCTTGTATACTGAACATGAAAGCTCATTACTTTATCATAAGATCATAAGTGTTAGGAGTAAAATTAGGCCATTCGGCTCATCAAGTCTACTTTGCCATTTCATCATGGCTGATCTATCTCTCTCTCATAACCCCATTCTCCTGCCTTCTTCCCATAAGCTCTGACACCTGTACTAATCAAGAATCTATCTATCTCTGCCTTGAAAATATTCACTGACTTGGCCTCCACAGCCTTCTGTGGCAAAGAATTCCACAGATTCACCACCCTCCGACTCAAGAAATTTCTCCTCATCTCCTTCCTAAAAGAACATCCATTTAATTCTGAGGCTGTGACCTATGGTCCCAGACTCTCCCACTTCTGTTGTTGTTTATTGTTCTTTATAATATACTTTATTTCCTGTGGCAATCATCAATGGTTCCAAATCCAGACTCTTAGTTTATAGTCTTAAGGGCCTGTCCCACTGCGGGGACCTAATCCGCGAGTTCTGGCGAGTTTGCCCTCGACTCATACTGGCAGCATGGTTGACACGAGGTCTTAGGAGTCTTTGTAACTCTCCTTCATGCTCGAGAGTAGTCCCCGCGTACTCGAGGCCTCAGCTAGGTCGCGGCGTTTTTTCAAAATACTGAAAAATGCCCGCGAGTAAAAAAAGGTCGCCATGGAAAAAAACTCAATATTTTTTACTCGTTGGTTTAGTCGAGGTAGGTCTTAGTAGGTTGTAATGCTATCGTAGGTAATCGAAGGCAATCGAAGGTAATCGAAGTTAGTCGAAGGTAAAGCTCGTTGAGATAAAAAAGTAAGTAAACCGACCGGTAATGTTAAATGCCCGCTAAACTTTATTAAACATTGTCTGGCTTCTTAAAAGTGTCTCCACTCCTTCTCCCCCCTGTCTCTCCCCTTCTCTCCCCCTTCTCTCCTCCTCTCTCCCCTTCTCTTCCCCCCCTCCCGCGCTCTCTAAAGGACTTACTGTAACTGTGCCAGCCGTCTTTTACCTTCCTGTTCATCGCAGGTGTGAATTTCAGACAGCGCTCCCCCGCTTTCCCTGGCCCCCGACTTTGCGATGTGTGTGTGTGTGTGTGTGTATGTGTGTGTGTGTGTGTGTGCAGACGGTCGATCCAGCTCGCGGTTTCATCGCTGACGGTCGATCCAGTTCGAGGTTTTTCAGGCGAGTGCCATCGAGCTTGAAGGTCGAAGACAGACGCTGAAAAGTCACGTTAGTGGGACAGGCCCTTTAGTTTCCATTGCAATACAATGCAGAGTGAATGCAGCATTATCAAAAGCACTGTTACCCGTGAGATATCAAACCAAAATCTGCCTGTTCAGGTGGATGTATCTGCCGACACATGGGATTAGCTTTTTTAGTTTACTTTAGAGAGACAGCGCGGAAACAGACCCTTTGGCTCATCGAGTCCACGCTGACTAGCGATCCCCGTACAATCCTACACACACTGGTGCCAATTTGTTAGTTGACATTTACACCAAGCCAATTAACTTACAAACTTGCACGTCTTCCAAGTGTGGGAAGAAACTGAAGATCCCAGAGAAAACCCACGCAGATCACGGGGACAACGTACAAACTCCGTACAGGCAGCACCCATAGTCTGGGTCGAATGGAGCGGTAAGGCAGCAACTCTACCGCTGCGTCACCATGCCATGCCATAAGCCATGTGGAATTCCCATAGCTAGAATATTTTAACCATCCATCCATTGGATTTTTCTGTTTGTAGCATTCTGCTGCAGACTCGTTGCCTGAAGGTTGATTGCAAAGAAAGTAAGACCAAAGTACAAAAGTTATTCAACATTTTGGAATGTTTTGAGCTGGTAATATAAAAGTGTGAATTTTTCTGCGCACAATTTATATGACTGAATGATATATTCTACCAAACTGAAGGAGTGAATTTATCAACACAATTGTGCTTTCTGGAGTTGAAAAGTGACAAGTGATATTCTTTTTTCAAAGACTCCATTACTCTTCATCACATCATGGTCATGAATGTGGACTTTCCCACAACCAACAGAGCAGCACAGCGTCTCAACGGTAGAGTTACTGCCTCACAGCGCCAGAGACCTGGGTACAATCCCGACTACGGGTGCTGTCTGTACGGAGTTTGTACGTTCTACCCGTGACCAGCGCGGGTTTTTCCTGGGAGCGGCAGTTCCCTCCCACACTCCAAAGACGAGCAGGTTTGTAGGTTAATTGCCTGAGTAAAATTAGACATTTTCCCTAGTGCGTGCAGGTTAGTGTTAGTGTGCAGAGATCGCTGGTCACCACGGACTCGGTGGGCCGAAAGGTCTGTTTCCGTGCTCTATCTCCAAACTAAAAACTAAACAATAAGTACTATCGCAAAGTTTAAGAAACATTAGGAAACATACTATCGCAAACATTTAAGAAACACGCTAGTGGCAGGAAAGGACACGCTAGAGGCAGGAAAGGACACGCTAGAGGCAGGAAACATGTTCCCGATGTTGAGGGAGACCAGAACCAGGGGCCACAGTTTAAGACCAAGGAGTAAGCCATTTAGAACGGAGACGAGGAAACACTTTTTCTCACAGAGAGTGGCGAGTCTGTGGAATTCTCTGCCTCAGAGGGCGGTGGAGGCAGGTTCTCTGGATGCTTTCAAGAGAGAGCTAGATAGGGCTTTCAAAATAGTGGAGTCAGGGGAGATGGGGAGAAGGCAGGAACGGGGTACTGATTGGGGATGATCAGCCATTGAATGGCACGAAGGGCCGAATGGCCTACTCCTGCACCTATTGTCTATTGTCTATTGTCTATTGTCTATTTAGGCAGGTCATGGATAGGACAGGTTTAGAGGGATATGGGCCAGGCTAGTGCAGATCGGTGTTGGTCGGTGTGGGCAAGTTGGGTCGAAGGGTCTGTTTACATGCTCTATGACTCTAATAATATCAGCTGGAGAAGTAACAGGTTAGAGTTTTCACCCCCCATCTTAGTTTACAAAACCCAGACTTCCTTTCAACAACTGACAGCAAGACAAGCATGGAAGAGTTTGCTATTTGTCTCCTATTTAGCTTGCGATGCGTTCAGAGAAAGGTTGGTGACTACATTTCAAAGAAGGGTCATTGGAAGCGGTTTGCATAATTTGTGCGTGAAATCCCTAATTAAGATAAAAAAACAAGTACTCAGAAGACTATCAACTGTCATCAGAGTTCAACAATTACAACATGTCCTTCCAATAATAACTGAGACATTTTGAAATTGTGCGGAGTTGTTAAAATTATACATATTCAATGATATGCTTGAAAGAAACTGAACAGCTTCATTTATTTGCTTCTGAAAGAGAATTCACTTGCAACCAGAGGAATTTCTGAAGGATTTATTTTCCTCTTCTCATTGGAATGGTTTAGTTTAGAGATAGATCATGGAAACAGGCTCCTCGGCCCACCGAGACCAACAGCGTTCAACCCAGTGGTATGCACAATGAATTCTCTAATATTAGGTAACTTCTACAAACACTCCCCTTCCCCTTCCCCTCATTCCATCTCTCCCTGGTAAAAGTCGGATTGCCAGTTCCACAGTTTGCAACAAACATCCATCTTGAAATCACGCCATTCCCAGCCAACAATCAGCGAACCTCCCAGCTTGAGATTGCCCCTGATTTCTCCTGGTCTTTTCTTGCTTCCAGCTCCCCCCCTCCCATGTACAGTCAGTCTGAAGAAGGGTCCCGCCCCGAAACGTCACCTGTCCATTTTCTCCAGAGATGCTGCCTGTCCCAGCATTTTGCGCCTATCTTTGCTAAGGGCCCAAGCCAATACGAAGAGACATGTTGCAACTGAGACCTAAGGTTGTGGGTGGTCAGATGAAGATGTGCTACCAATGAATATGGGAGACAAAGATAGGGTAGGCCGTCTGAATCCCAAGTTTTATCCCAAGCTGGAAATGTCAAAGACTACTGGACATAGCTTTAAAGTGAAAGGGGAAAAGTTTAAAGGAGACTAGATTAGGTGGGACCCGTTGGGTCCCAGCTTCACACAGGAGGGCTTGTCCCCAAACGCAATATTCCACCTCTCCACCAATTCTAATATTGCTTGCCAGTGGGGGGCGGGGGGGTTTCTGGAGCGCTAGTATGTGTGTTGTGGGCCGAAGGGACTGGTTTTCAGACCACATAAAATCACTTAAAACCACATAAAGGGCACTCACATTTCAGTAGACACTCAGTGTTGTGTAGATTCCCAGCTCAGACTGAGAGTCGTGGCCTCTCCCTCGACATCTTGCAGCGACTGAGACACGTCCAGACTTCCGGGTTTTATAGTCCGCCCCCCCTCCCCCCCGGAAGGGGCGTGACCTTCATCACGGTGATTGACAGGAGAGTGAATCTCAAGATTTTTTAAACACTAATAACTCTTTTATTTTTCATCAGTGGGTAAAATCCTCGGGGCCTGATCATCGGAGGAGTACTCTGAGTAAGATGGCCAAAAAATTACAGCCATATACGGGAACTTTTTTTCCAAAATCAAACAACAGCGCAAACAGGAAGTGGTCAAGATGAGACTTTTAATTATATAGATGTGTATGGCAAGTTTTTTACACAGAGGGTGGTGCGTGCCTGGAACGCATTGCCAGGGGTGATGGTGGAGGCAGATACGATAGTGGCATTTAAGTGTTTTTTAGATAGACACGTGGACATCTAGATAATGTGCAGGCAGAGGAGATGAGTTTAACTCGACATCATGTTCAGTACAGACATTGTGGGCCGAAAGGGCCTACATAGAAACATAGAATCATAGAAAATAGGAACAGGGGTAGGCCATTCGGCCCTTCGAGCCAGCACCACCATTCAATATGATCATGGCTGATCATCCAAAATCAGTACCCCGTTCCGGCTTTCTCCCCATAATCCCTTGATTCCGTTAGCCCTAGGAGCTAAATCTAGTTCTCTCTTGAAAACATCCAGAGAATTGGCCTCCGCTGCCTTCTGTGGCAGAGAATTCCACAAATTCACAACTCTCTGGGTGAAAACGTTTTTCTTGTACCTGTTCTAACATGAAAAAGATATTGAAGGAATTGTACTGCAAAATGTTAATTTACTACAGCTGTTGCTCCTAAAGAAGAAGCAATCTATCTTTTAATCGAGGTAATGAAAATTAATGTTATATTATATCTGTGATTTTGCCGTCTGCCTGCAACTATAAATGCCATTGATGTCCTGCCCTACATTGAATCATACATTGCAGAATAAAGGTAATTATTTTAACCACTCCTGGCTAAAATGTAGGCTGAGCCTCGAAGCACTTTGATAGACAAAATTGAAAGCAGATCTTCGAACACACCATGAGCAACATTGAGAGATCCAGCAGCTTTGACATAGGTTTTATGAAACGCTTTTGTGATCACATTTTTATTTAGAGAGGACTATAAAATATAAAAACAGGAATGTAATGCTGAGGCTCCATAAGGCACGGGTTGACCGCATTTAGAGCATTATGAGCAGTTTTGGGCCCATATCAGAGGATGTATGTGTTGACGTTGGAGAGGGTCTAGAGGAGGGTTACGAGAATGATCCCAGGGAAGATTGGGTTAACATATGATGAGCATTTGATGAGCCTGTACTCAATGGAGTTTAGAAGGATGAGGGGAGAACCTCATTGGAATTTACCAAAGGGCCTGGATAGAGTGGATGCGGAGAGGATGTTTCCACGAGTGGGAGGGTCTCGGACTAGAGGCGTTGGCCTCAGAATAAAAGGACGTGCCTTTAGAAAGATGAGGGGGAATTTCTTTAGTCAGACGGTGGTGAATCTGTGGAATTCATTGCCACAGAAGGCTGTGGAGGCCAAGTCAATGGATATTTTTTAGGGCAGAGATTGATAGATTCTTAATTAGTACGGGTGTCAGGAGTTATAGGGAGAAGGCAGGAGAATGGGGTTGAGAGAGAAAGATAGAACATCCATGATTGAACGGCAGAGTAGACCTGATGGGCCAAATGGCCTAGTTCTGTTCCTATAACTTATGAACTTATGAAAATTACGGAGGAACTTATGGTTTTGCATTTACAAATTAATTACAGATTAAATACAGATGGAGAAGGTAGATGTTGTCAGTTCACGACTTTATATTTTAGGATGTAATGTCTTGTTTCAGTTTTGTAACTTGGCTGCTAACAAAGCTCAAATACATTTTTTATTTTCCCTTTCATTGTAGTTTCTTCAAAAACTTATTAATCATTTGTGGACTCAACGTTCAAATTCAGTGTAGTCACACCAGTGCCAATTAGAAATACAGCTTTTAACCGAACTCCCTTTGTTGTATCAATAGACAATAGACAACAGACAACAGGTGCAGGAGTAGGCCATTCAGCCCTTCGAGCCAGCACCGCCATTCAATGTGATCATGGCTGATCATCTCCAATCAGTACCCCATTCCTGCCTTCTCCCCATATCCCCTGACTCCGCTATTTTTAAGAGCCCTATCTAGCTCTCTCTTGAAAGCATCCAGAGAACCTGCCTGAGGCAGAGAATTCCACTTACTGATCTTGTCCCGTATTTGACTGCTACTACTTGGGTCGGGGGGACTGTCGGGTCGGAGCGCCGCGCCCGGCCCCGCCTTACCGGTCCCGACGTAGTGCGGCCCATGGAGTGCAGCAGCAGCGCCTCGCCCGTGGCCCTGTCGGTCGGCAGCCCGGCCAGCTGTCAGACCTTCGGACCTTCGCTTACCGCCGACACAACCAACCCTCCTTCTCATGGTCGATCATCGGTTGATGAGTTGGATGGGGTGCTGGACTATGTATGCAGCAGAACACAAAGCCCAGCGGGCGGGCCAGCTGAGGAGTTTTAAGGAGGCACAAAGTCTGGCGCCCGGGCCAAATCTCCTCAGCTGGGCTTTGTGTGCAGTCCAGCACCCGGGCCAACTCATCATTCACCCAGCCACTGCCGAGTTGGTCAACGAATTGCCGTCGGGAATTTGTCCCTTATTTTGACCTTTTGTCCCTTATTTGGGAGTGAGAAAGTTGGCAACCCTATGTTAGAAGCAGATACAACATGGGTGTATGAGGCTTTTGAATAAGCAGAGAGATATGAAAGGTGTGTAGTGATATGGATCATGTGTAGACAGGGGGATTAGATTAATTTGGCATCATGTTTAGCACAGACATTGTAGGCCAAAGGGCCTGTTCCTGTGTTGTACTGTAATGATCCATATTCTGGCACGGAAGTGATTTGAGGGTGTGGTGGCATGGTTTGAATGCTTCAAGGAGTTATGTGCTCGGTAGACTTTGTCAGCTATCAATTATTTTCTCCATGTTTTAAGGTCCAGGTTTAGAGGGCAGCTTCACCACCTGAGGTGAGTTAGCACTTCAAAGCTAATGTGCGAAGATCAGTTAGTTCTCTTGAGACTACTATATCCTGACACGAGAGAATACCAGCGCAGACTTGAAAGTTTCGGATGTTAGTGCTGTGAGGAGGCAGTAAAGAGGAAAGAGGTGATGGGAGAAGGTATTGAATAAATTGCACCTAAGATACAAGTGAAAAACGATTAAAGTCCATGCACCCTGCCTTGGTCAACTCGACAGTCAACGTTCACACCAACTCTAAACGCCCTGACGCAAGCATTCAAAAACTACCTCAAGCAATTTAATTTAAGCAACAAAAATGTACAAACTAAACTGAAATAAAATAAAACACCTAAATCTTCAAAGTGTAGTTAAAACATTTGAAAGTTAAGAAAACTATTTTAACTGGGGCACAGTGGTGTAGATTGCTAGAGATTGGTAGAGTTGCTGCCTTACAGCGCCAGAAACCTGGGTTTGATCCTAACTACGGGTGCTGTCTGTACTGAGTTTGTACGTTCTCCCTGGGACCACGTGGGTTTTCTCCGGGTGCTTCCGGTTTCATCCCACACTCCAAAGACGTGCAGGCTTGTAGTTTAATTGACTTCTGCAATCCCTAGTCTGTAACTCTGTGTCCCATGTGTGTAGGGTAAAACTAGTGTATGCATGATTGTGGGTCAGCACGGAATTGGTGGCCGAAGGGCCTGTTTCCATGCTCTATCTCTAAACTAAACTAAATTAAAAGAAAAATCTCCATTAATACTATCTACCATTGTCCCTCACAGCTGCTCCATTGAATTGAATAATAGGTTTTGGTTTAAGCTTAGGTTTGTATTGTCATGTGTACCTAGGTACAGTGAATAGCTTTGTTTTGCAGGTTTATCAACGCAGATTAAATGTACCGTACACTAACTCAAGTACAATAGATAGAGCAATGGGTAATATATAAAGTGCAGAATATTGTTCTCAGCATTGTAGTACACTTGTATCAATTCCACAGTAGAATAGTGGAGCTTATTCCAAGTCCGTCTAGATGTAGGTTGTTCACATTGATACTGCACTGTAACCTTTAGTTTAGTTCAGAGATACAGCATGGAAACAGGCCCTTTGGCCCACCGAGTCCACAGCGACCAACGCGATCACGCAGGTTCAATGTTATCTCACGTCCTCATCCACTCCCTACACACTAGGGGCGGGTTACAGCGGCCAATTAACCTACAAACCCGCACGTCTTTGGGACGTGGGAGGAAAGAGAAAACCCACGCGGTCACGGGGAGAATGTACAAACTCCGTACAGGCAGCACCAGTAGTCAGGATCGAATCCAGGTCTCTGGCGCTGCAAGGCAGCAACTCTACCGCTGCGTCACCGTGCCACCCCTTCAGTTTTACGGAGAAACATTTTTACTTCTCCAGCATAATCTCTCTATTGAAGTTTTATAGTAGAAGTATTGAAGTTTTGTATTGAATTTTTATAGTAGAAGTCAGTTTTCCCAAACAATTCTTTAATGCATAAAATGCTAACCTTTGCCCCAATACCTCTGCTTTCTGCCTCAACGATTGTCAAGCACCTTGGGATGAAAGAGCAAAGGTAAGAGATAAGACCAGAAATAACCTTCCTGAATGGTCTCCACTATAAATACTTAAATATGTTCACAGCAAATGACACAGAAAAACTCCTTTCCACATCCGATCTTATTAGCAGTGACGTGCCACTTAAGGAAAAAAATATTGCGTTAACTGTTGGAATTGACAGCTTAAATAAATGTAAATAGGCACCAGTTTTTTTTTAAAGTTAAAAAGGAAGATATGCAGCTGCTAGATTTTTTTTTAACAGCAGCTGCTTCCATTTATTTTCCACCTCTGACACAATAAAACCTCCCAAGGTGTTTCACAGCAGCTCGATCCAGCAATAATGGAAACACATAAAGAGATATGGGAGCAGATAACCTAAAGAAACAAAGAGAGATAGAGAGTATTAGAAAGTGGATTTCAGACTTAAAGTTTAGTTTAGTTTAGACACACAGAGCGGAAACAGGCCCTTCGGCCCACCGAGTCCACACTACCCTACACACACACACTAGGGACAATTTTACATTTATACCGAACCAATTAACCTACACACCTGTTACTCTTTGGAGTTTGGGAGGAAACCGATCTCGGAGGAAACCCATGCAGGTCACGGGGAGAAAGTGTAAACTCCGTACAGACAAGCATCCGTAGTCAGGATCGAACCCAGGTCTCTGGCGCTGTGTGGCAGCAACTCTATCGCTGCGCCACCGTGCCACCCCAATTTAATAAAGAAACAAAGAGAGATTGAGACTATCAGAAAGAGGATTCTGGAATTAAAGGTTCTGGTTTCTCTCTGCTAAAGGCCGAACAACTAGATTCAAGTGAAGAAAAAAACTGCTGGAGGAAATATAGAAACAAAGAACTGCAGATGCTGGTTTATGCCAAAGATAGATACAAAGTGCAGGAGTAACAGCGTGTCAAGGCAGCATCTGTGGAGGGAATGGGCTAGATTATCTTACAAGATCTTTGTATCGAGGAGGCTGCATTTGGTAATTGGAATCATAGAGTCATTGAGTCATACGGCATGGAAACAGGCCCTTCAGCCCAACTTGCCCATGCCAACTAACATGCCCCATCCACACTAGTCCCACCTCCCTGCATTTGGCCCATATCCCTCTAAACCTGTCCTATCCATGTACCAGTCCAAATGTATTTTTAAATGTTGTGGCAGTACCTGCCTCAACTACCTCCACAGGCAGCTCGTTCCATATACCTATAATCCTTTGTGTAAAAATCCTTTGTTCCCCTCAGGTTCCAATCGATTTTTTACAAAGTTAACTTGAAGCAATGATACAGGTATCTGACACGTGCCTGGTTCTGAAGATCACTGCCTATCACAGTGAGAATATTATTTTGTGTACCAAGGAACTGCAGGTGCTGGTTTAAACCGAAGATAGACACAAAATGCTGGAGTAACTCAGCGGGACATGCAGCATCTCTGGAGAGAAGGAATGGGTGACGTTTCAGGTCGACATTGAGGGTCGGGGAGAGGGAAACCAGAGGTATGAAAAGGTTCAGAACAAATCAGAGCCAGCACAGATGACCAAGGAAAGGTGGAGCCAACAATGGTCGATTGTTGGCTGCGGAAGAGGTGATAACGAACAGTGAAACTTGCAAGATGACTCAGGTGGGGGGTAGGATAGAGAGAGGGAATGCAAGGGTGACTTGAAATTAGAGTAATCAATATTCATGCCACTGGATGGTAAGCTGCCCAAACATCACCCATTCCTTCTCTCCAGAGATGCTGCCTGTCCCGCTGAGTTACTCCAGCATTTTGTGTCTATCTTCGAGAATATTATTGTGTCAGTTTTCAACTGTGCCACTGGGTGGAGTGCCAAGAGAGAAAAAAGGCAATTGCAAAAGGCACTTGTTAGAAAGTATATCAGTCAAGCCATGGATGCTTGGTGCAGTCAAAGGGACAGCGATGAAACTTGTTTGTTAAATATATATCAAAATATAATTTCCAAACTTGATTAAACCCTAAATAGCATTAGCAGTTACTCAACTGCAATTTTTACATATTCAGTAGTCTTATTTGGAAGCTATTTAGAAACATAGAAACATAGGTGCAGGAGTAGGCCATTCGGCCCTTTGAGCTAGCACCGCCATTCAATATGATAGAAACATAGAAACATTGAAATAGGTGCAGGAGGCCATTCGGCCCTTTGAGCCAGCACCGCCATTCATTGCGATCATGGCTGATCGTCCCCTATCAATAACCCGTGCCTGCCTTCTCCCCATATCCCTTGACTCCACTAGCCCCTAGAGCTCTATCTAACTCTCCAGTGTTAAATCCATCCAGTGACTTGGCCTCCACTGCCCTCTGTGGCAGGGAATTCCATAAATTCACAACTCACTGGGTGAAAAAGGTTTTTTCTCACCTCAGTCTTAAATGACCTCCCCTTTATGGCTGATCATCTAAAATCAGTACCCCTTTCCTGCTTTCTCCCCATATCGCTTGATTATGTTAGCCCTCAGAGCTCTATCTAACTCTCTCTTGAAGTTTTATTTTGAAGTTATATGAAACTATGCAAGAATTACACCCTCTTTTCATCCTTTGTACTCTTTAAGATGTCGACACCTTTTGGGATCAGGCTTAATAAGGAACACAAATTCATGTTGCCAGCAGCTTGTTTTAACTCCTGAGGATCTCGGGGATGGTTTTAGTTTAGTTTAGTACAGTTTATTGCCACGTGTGCGGAGGTAGAATGAAGAGCTTCTGTTGCGTGCTAACCAGTCAGCCGGAAAGACAATACATGATTACAATTGACCCATCTACAGTGTACAGATACATGATCAAGGGAATAACATTTAGTGCAAGGTAAAGCCAGTGGTACTCTTTTCCCAAAATCAAATACTTGCGGGCATAGCTTTGAGGTGAAAGGGGCAACATTTAAAGGAGATGTGCGGTGTAAGCTTTATCCTGAGAGGGTGGAGAGTACTTGGAATGCACTGCAGGAGGGAATGGGTTGGTGGAGGGTGATTGAAGCAGACGAGTGGCATTTAAGAGACTTTTGAATTCTCTTAGGCCCCCTTCAGTCATGGCTGACCATGGGTGTCTCCAGGGTGCTATTCCCTATATGGAGGACGCCAGTGCGTGACTTTGTTTAATGTGGGGAGACTGGTGCACAGACAGCCACCCCATGGTCCTTGACAGATCTGGGTCAGGATCCAGTGGCATGGAGTCCAAGACGACCGGAGACCCTTTTCTGCTGCAGCCTTCATCCGCTTTCCCAGCCTTTGTGACGCTCCACTAAGGTCAGCCATCGTCCACCGCCTGTTCCACCGTTGAGGTCTTGGTTGGATTGCTCTTTGTCAGAGACCTCCCCCTTGACCTTACCGCCATGGGTGGCCCTACCGGGAGCATAGCTCCGGACGGCATCGCTCTCAGGATCTCAGGTCCACACAAGCTTCTCCACCACGGCAAGGTGACAATCCACGGAGAAGTATATAATAGGCATATTGAATAGGCATATTGAAATGCAGGATATGGATTGTGAGCAGGCAGATAAGAGTTGGTCTTGGCATCATGTTCGGATGAGGGCAGCACAATTGCGCAACTCTCCCACTGCGCCGCCCTCTGAAGGACTTTTGAAGCAACTGCCTCATTCTTTTATGAATGCCCTAAAACCCTGTAGATGGTCTCATTTTGTAAGTTATTGTTTGAATCTGCTGCTACTGGGCAGTAAATATGTAATTGCAATAACTCACTGTGTTTTTGCATCATCTGCAAACTTTTAAATGATGCCCTGTAGCCGTCAGGCCAAGTCATTAATATCTGTTAATAAGAGTCATGGTACTAATACCGACCTCTGGTGTACACAGGACTTTTTAATCTGCATGGTTCCGTACTGCATCACCACAGTATTAATTATGCCACTGGTAAAGGATATTATTAAGCCTGCAAGAACAATTCTGGTACAGTTATCAACATTCATAAACATTTTGATTTGTGAAGGAGCTTCAGACAAATGACCACGGTTTGTAATTACGTTTCTCGACCAAGTGAGTTGATTTGAAGTAACTCTGATGTGGCCCACTGTTATTCGGTGATTATATCCCACTTTCAGAATGGCTGCATTTCATTCCCAATTTGCAAATTCCAATTTGCATCATTTAACATTCATTAACTTAGTTCAACGAGGTTATTTTGTCTTATGCATTACAATTCTGACAGACAGAGGTTTTAGCCGCACTCCAAGAAATATCTAATTGATCCTTTTGACTTTTTCTTTATCAACTGAATATATATTTTAGTGGCAACCACTTGCGTGAGAGTAAAGATCTTGTCATTCATTATTGCTTTAAGTGGCTCTGCTTTTGGAAACTAAGGGAGATCTAACACCCACTTTGTCCTCGATGAATTAAAGTATTAGTACATTGAGAAGTGTATTGTCTTAGAATAAAATAGAGTCACCCAGGATCACTTCTTGACATGGAGGTGGAATGAATGGGTGTAGCCAACTTGTCTTATCATCCACTTTATTTTTGTCATTTTATTGTGCATTTTGTGTGAACATTAACTTATGACCCTAACTTTTCCACACTGTTGAGCAAAACCTATAATTTTGGCCACAACACTCACAGAGACAAGCATGGCAGTGGCTTGCATCTTATGTCTCATCACAGGGATCAGTGCTTCAGAAAATACCATTGCTTCTTTCATGCTGTAGCTGCTGTAGCACGATGCTTAAACGATCATGTCAGCTTTTAACTGAGATTAATTTGCTTCTTTCGCTTTACCCAGACTTCCAACAATGGCAGGCGTTAAACCAAATGGAGTTACATATTTGTGCGACTTCTATTCATCTCGATATTCACCAACCTTCTTCATAAAAAAAACAAAGAAACATAATTCATCTTTGAGTTTTCTTCCATCATATCTAATAACCTCTACTGTGTAAACTGCTTGTAAAGGGATGTTGTTGAAACTTTGAAGCATTTTTGTTTCTTCTGCATGGATTGGATGTGACGTCTAACAAAACTCCTGATGCTGTCAAATCATTGAAAGACACAAAGCGCTGGTGTAACTCAGTGTGTCAGCCAGCATCCCTAGAGAAAAGGGATGGGTGACGTTTCTTGTCTGGACCTTTTTTCAGGTATCCTACTGTTCAGTTTAGTTTAGTTTATTGTCACATGTACCGAGGTACAGTGAAAAGATTTTGTCGCGTGCTAACCAGCCAGCGGAACGACAATACGTGTTTACAATCGAGCCATTCACAGCGTACAGATACATGATAAGGGAATAACGTTTAGTGCAAAGTAAAGTCCGATCAAAGATAGTCTGAGTTTCCCCAATGAGGTAGATAGTAGTTCAGGCCTACTCTCTGGTTGTGGTAGGATGGTTCAGTTGCCTGATAACAGCTGTGAAGAAACTGTCCCTGAATCTGGAAGTTTGGTCTTTACATTTCTATACCTTTTGCCCGATGGAAGAGGGGAGAGAAGGGAGTGGCCTGGGTGCAACCTGTCCTTGATTATGCTGCTGGCCTTGTCGAGGGCAACGTGAGGTATAACTGGAGTCCTTACCCTTACCATGATAACAGTATGCATTAATGCAGTGCCTGAGTATTACCTTCCCTTCTTACCCTTATCTTTGGTGTAAACCAGCATCTACCATCTTTGTTTCTGCATGTTGTCCTATCATTGATGGGTATTAACGTTTTATGGTAGAAAATCTTGTGCGATTACTCCTACTTCCAGCAGCATCATCCACTTTAAATAAAAGTCATATTAAACAGCTTTCCACCTGACCCTCTCAAAACCAACACAACATGCTTACAAACTGTTAATCTTAAAATCTGTTTCTTAAAAATTGTCTTGCAAAATGATAATTCATTATCATCTTCAATGGGTACATTATTCAGTGACCAGTTAATAATTTTCTGAAATTATCAGAGCTTCATAATTAGTTTGCATTTTGGACGATTTGGTGATCACTAGGCCAAGAAATGCAGAGAATTGTGGACGCAGCCCAGACCATAACACAAAACCAACTTTTCTTCCATTGACTCCATTTACATCTCGTGCTGCCTCCGCAAGGCCACCAGCATCATCAATGATGAGTCGCACCCTGGTCACTCCCTCTTCTCCCCATTCCCATCGGGCAAAAGGTATGAAAACACACACCCACCAGTTTCAGGGACCGTTTCTTCCCAGCTATGAAAAGGCAACCAAACCATCCTGCCAACAACTAGAGAGCAGTCCTGAGCTACTAATCAACTCATTGGAGACCCTTGGACTATCTTTGAGCGGACTTTATTGGACTTATCTTGCACTAAATGCTATTTAAGTATTCCCTTTATCAAGTATCTGCACACTCGATTTAAATCATGTATTGTCTTTCCGGTGACTGGTTAGCATGCAACAAAAGCTTTTCACTGTACCTTGGTACATGTGACACTAAGCTAAACTCAAACTCAATAAAAATTACATCACTTAACTCAATGATAATCCTTGCAGAAAAACATATGCTGCTATTCGTTTACGACCACTGCTGAGCACAGATCCAAGTTGGATTCCAATTTTGACCTAAGGGGTAAATATTGTTGGTGGAAGAATCACCAAAGATTTTGCTGCTTTTGGATTTTCCTAGCATGTGGGTCGATGGACATTTGGTGAGGTTTAGGCTTGGCTTGTGAATTAATGTTCCCAAGATGTGAGGTGTTGCACTTTGGGAGGTCTAATGTAAAGGGCAAATATACAATTCATGACATGACCCTTAACAGCATTGATGTACGAAGGGCTTTTGGGTCATAAGTCCATTGGGCATAAGGGCATTTGGCTCATCGAGTCTACTCCGCCACGGGGCGCTGTGTGTAAAGAGTGCTGTCTATGGGTGCTGTCTGTGCGGAGTTTGTACGTTCGTCCCGTGACCTGTGTGGGTTTCCTCCGAGAATTTTGGTTTCCTCCCACACTCCAAAGACGTACAGGTTTGAAGGTTAATTGGCTTGGTGTAGGTGTAAATTGTCCCGAGTGTGTGTAGGATAGTGTTAATGTGCGGGGATCGTTGGTCGGCGTGGACCCGGTGGGCCGAAGGGCCTGTTTCCACACAAAAAAGATAAACACAAAAAGCTGGAGTAACTCAGCGGGTCAGACAGCATATCTGGAGAAAAATAATAGGCGACATTTTAGGTCAAGACCCTTCTTCAGACAAGCACTAATAGATCCATTTTTTAGGCTGCCATATCTATTTAGGAGAGATACAAGGAACTACAGATGTGGGAATCTTAAGCATAACACAAAGTGCTGGAGTAACTCAGAAAAGGGTCCTGACCCAAGACGTCGCTTATCCATTCCCTCCACAGATGCTGCCTGACCCTTTGAGTTACTCCAGCATTTTGTGTTTTGTTCTGGGCTCTGAGAAGTTTGTTCATACCTGCTTTGCACTTTTGTTCAAAGACCCATGGAAACACTATAGATACAAGGAACTGCAAGCATGCTGGAATCTTGAGCAAAAAGCACAAAGTGCTGGAGTAACTCAGTGGGTCAGGCAGGATCTGTGGATGACATGGAAAAGTGGGATTGTGGTTCGGGATCCTTCTTCAGACTTATTGTAGTGGGGAGAGAAAGCTAGAAAAAAGGTTGGGGTGAGATAAAGCCTGGCAAGGAATAGGTGCATACTGTTGAAAAGAGGGTGAGGGGTGCGGGGTTGGATTTTCAGATTGTTCGACAAAGGCCAGAGATGAAAAGCCAAGTGTGAGAGGGAGATAAGAACAGAAAATGCATGAATTGTGAAGCCAGAGGAAGGAACATTGTTTTTCCACATAAAGGATCGTGGGTGTATGGAACAAGCTGCCAGCGGAGGTAGTTGAGGCTGGGTCTACCCCTATGTTTAAGAAACAGTTAGACAGATACATTGGTAGGAGAAGTTTGGAGGAAAATGGGCCAAACGCAGACAGGTGGGACTAGTGTAACTGGGACATGTTGGCCGGTGTGTGTAAGATGGGCCAAACAGCCTGTTTCCATACTGTGTCACTCTACGACTCTAACATAAGTGGAAGGGACATGCTAGATGTCCTCTTGCTTCAGTAATCATGGTTTCCCCTCCCTGCTGAAATAGATGGATCGCTCTCCATATTCCAACCCCAAAACTCCCCTCACCTGTATCCACCTATCACTTGTCAGGCTTTGAGCCGCCCCCCACCTCTCTTCCAACTTTCTCCCCCATACTACATTCAATCTGAAGAAGGATCCCAACCTGAAACGTCACCTGTCAAATGTTCTCCAGAGATGGCGCTAGATCACCTGAGTTACTCCAGCACTTACCGTTTCTGCTATAGCTGTGTTTTAGACAATAGACAATAGGTGCAGGAGTAGGCTATTCCGCCCTTCGAGCCAGCACCACCATTCACTGTGATAATGGCTGATCATCCCCAATCAGTGCCCCGTTCCTGCCTTTTATATTGTCCTACCGCACTGTTGAGTACATGTGGCCATTTCCTGACTACGTTTATAACTTTCTGAAGTATCTAAGCGAATTTTTTGGGTTCAGCATGGCTAGATTGCGTATGAATCATCTTGATCTGGCGCTGGCTCTTAGCCAGAAGTTATCTCATAATCCATTTCATAAGACTTGTTTGTTTTTCAACTGAGCTGCATGTGAGGCCAATTCAGAGAGCATTATCTCAACCCCATTACACATCAGTAGAGCCATGTAGAGATTAGACAATGTTGGATTGGAATATTCCTTTCTCTGAGGAATAACAATCATGGGGCTTAGTCTTGATGTTAATCCAGCCGCTTTGTTGCTTTTTCCTGATGACAGCCCCCTTTTTCTCAGGTTGAATAAATCCAATCTTGGGGCTTGCGGTAGTGTGATCCGAGCCCATGTCTGCTTTACCTCAAGCTGCCTCGGCAAGGCCAGCAGCATAATCAAGGACGAGTCGCACCCTGGCCACTCCCTCTTCTCCCCTCTCACAGGTATTAGGTATTGATATAGAAGTGTGAAAACGCACACCCCCAGATTCAGGGACAGTTTCTTCCCAGTTGTTATCGGGAAACTGCAGAGCCCTACCATGACCAAAGAGCAGTGCTGAACTACTATCTACCTCTTTGGTGACCCTCTGACTATCCTTGATCGGACTTTGCTGGCTTCACCTTGTTCTAAACTTTATTCCCTTATCATGTATCTATACACTATAAATGGCTCGATTGTAATCATGTATTGCCTTTCTGCTGACTGGATAGCACGCAACAAAAGCTTTTCACTGTACCTTAACACACATGACAATAGATCAATAGACAATAGGTGCAGGAGTAGGCCATTTGACCCTTCAAGCCAGCACTGCCATTCAATGTGATCATGGCTGATCATCCACAATCAGTACCCCGTTCCTCCCTTCTACCGATATCCCAATAGACAATAGAACGGAAACTGAAACTGAAACTGGTCTGAAACTGAAACTGCTTGGTTGCTAATCTAGTGCATTAACCGCTGCATAAATGAGCAGAATTGCGAGGTCTTCCATGGCAAACCAGGTTATGGACATTCTTCACCCAGCCTTAGATGGGAAGAATAGGCAACTAGCAATGTGATAGTAGTTTAGTTTGTTTTAGTTTAGTTTAGAGATACAGCATGGAAACAGGCCCTTCAGCCCACCGAGTCCACCCCGACCAGCGATCCCCGCACGTTACCACTATCCTACACTAGGGACAATTTTTACAGTGATACCAAGCCAATTAACCTACGTCTGTGGAGTGTGGGAGGAAACCAACGTTCTCAGAGAAGACCCACGCAGGTCACGAGGAGAACGTACGAATTCCATACAGACAGCATCCTTGGCCAGGATCGAACCCGGGTCTCTGGCGCTGCAAGCACCATAAGGCAGCAACTCTACCGCTGCGCCACCATGCCGTCCTAACGTGATAGACATTATAACTCCTTTCCAGTACTATGTCATTATATAAAAAGGATAGAGTAATGGAGTCATAATGCAGGGTGGAGACTGTATGGAACGCGCTGTCAGAGGAGGTAGTTGAGGCAGGTACTATCGCGACGTTTAAGAAGCATTTGAACATGTACATGGGTAGGATAGGTTAGAGGGATATGGGCCAAATGCAGGCAGGCAGGACTAGTGTAGAATGGGACTTGTTGGGTGGTGTGGGCAAGTTGGGCTGAAGGGCCTGTTTCCATGTTGTGTGACTCTATGACTCTTTGACTGTGATTAATATTAATTAACATTAAAACAAACACTTTCCCTCCCACACCTTTTCCAACCGGGTCGGTGAACTGATTCAAATGATTTGATCGTACCGCATATGTCTGGCATAAACCCAAGAGACTGGTACAAGTGTGTCTTACGGCAGGACTTAGTGTTGGTTCATCAGTGAAGCAAGAGGTTATATGTCCTGGCATCTGAACCGAACATGTTCAATCGCGCCACATTGCGATGCGTGGTCACGGAGGTTAGGACTGTGTTGACCCATTCGGAGACCCTGACCAGTTCAAAGTAAAGCATTCTATTGTGAGTTGCCTCAGCCCACCAACAGTCCCAGCCTCATAAGACAGCAGAGTTGCATGCATGCATAGTATGCGACCTGACAATGCATCGTACCAGTGTCAGAGACGTGCAGAAGGTGAAATTTAATTGTGCTGGGACATTTTTATTCATATCTTCCCAGCTGATATCAGGCAACTGTGTATTGTCCCACCACAACTAGAGAGCAGGCCTGAACTACTATCTACCTCATTGGTGACCCGCAGACTATCCTTAATCGGACTTTGCTGGCTTTACCTTACACTAAATGTTATTCCCTTCTCATGTATCTGTACGCTGTAAATGGCTCGATTGTAATTATGTATTGTCTTTCTTCTGACTGGACGCAACAAAAGCTTTTCACTGTACCTTGGTACACGTGACAATAAACTAAACTGAACTGAACTGATATCTGCTTGACAATTTGCTTCAAGATTGTCTATGTGTGAAAAAAAATATTGGTCATAGGTTATATTTTCTCAGTTCTATTTCTGCAGGTACAATGGGGAAATCAAAAACTAGAGGGCATAGGTTTTAAGTTAAAGGGACAAGATTTAGTACAAACCAGAAGGGCAACTTTTTCACTCAGAGGGTGGTGGGTAAATGGAATGAGCTGCCAGAGGAGGTAGTTAAGGCAGGTACTATAACAGTATTTCAATTACACTTGGACAGATACGTGGATATGAAAGATTTAGGGGGAATATGGGCCAAATGCAGGCAAATGGGACCAGCTTAGATGCATGATCTTGGTCAGCATGGATGAGTTGAGCTTTCTGTACTGTATCACAGCTATTGAGCATCACACGTTAACAAGATCAGCTTGTCTTTGGTCGGTACAGTAGTGCATCTGGTAGAGATGCCGCCTCGCAACGTCAGAGACCTGGGTTCGATCCTGACCTTGGGTATTGCCTGTGTGGAGTTTGCATGTTCCCCTTGTGACCGATAGGCTTGGACAGAGTAGACGTGGAGAGGATGATTCCACCAGTGGGGGAGTCCAGGACCAGAGGTCGTAGCCTCAGAATTAAAGGATGTTCCTTTAGGAAAGAGATGAGGAGGAATTTCTTTGGTCAGAGGGTGGTGAATCTATGGAATTCATTGCCACAGAAGGCTGTGGAGGCTGTCAATGGATATTTTCAAGGCAGAGATAGATTCTTGATCAGTATGGGTGTCAAGGGTTATGGGGAGAAGGCAGGAGAATAGGGTTAGGAGGGAGAGATAGATGAGCCGTGATTGAATGGCGGAGTAGACTTGATGGGACGAATGGCCTAATTCTGCTAATTCTGCTCCTATCACATGACCTTGTGGATTTCCTTCTGGTGCTCAGGTTTCCTCTTACATCCCAAAGATGTGTGGATTTATAGGCTAAATGGCCGGTGTAACTCGCCCCCAGTGTGTAGGGAGTGGATGAGAAAGTGGGATAACATAGAACTAGTGTGAACGAGTGGTCAATGGTCAGCGTGGACTCAATGGGCCATAGGCCTGATTCTAAGCTGTATTTTTAAACTAAAATGTGCACAAATTATGTTGAACAATGTCAGCCATGCTTGGAAATGCTGGGTAACTTGACTGTTCTGTTTTCGACACATATGCCAATTAAGCATACTTGATGCTTGACTTAAATGTTCCAGGAAAATGGGACCAACTAAAACTGGATGCGATTAATCTAAAATAAGCACATTTGTGATTTTATTGCAGGTTGTTCCTTGAAAGAAAATGTCATGTGCTTCAATTTCTAAGCGTAGCTATGAGTTTGTTTTACCAGAAGTATACTGAGCCAGGGACTAATCTTTTTTAATTGTTGGACTTCAGTTCACAAGTAATTGAAGCAGAACAGGCCATTCGGCCCATCAAGTCGACTCCGCCATTCAATCATGGCTGATCTATCTTTCCCTCTCAACCCCATTCTCCTGCCATCTCCCCATAACCCCTGACACCCTTAATAATCAAGAATCTATCAATCTCAACCTTAAAAATATCCATTGACTTGGCCTCCACAGCCGCCTTTGGCATTGAATTCCACAGATTCACCACCCTCTGACTAAAGAAATTCCTCCTCATCTCCTTTCGAAAGGTAACTTTAGACTTTAAAGATACAGCTTGAATATAGACCCTTCAGCCCACATCGTCCATAACAACCAGCGATTATCCATACACCAACACTATTCAACCAGGAACAGTTTACAGGAGCCAAGTAACTTACAAACCTGTGCGTCTTTGGAGTGTGGAAGGAGCCGGATAAAACCCCCGCAGTCACAGGGAGAATGTACAAACTCCATACAGAGAGCACCCATAGCCAGGATCGAACCCAGGTCAACCATCAATTCTATCGCTGCGCTACCGAGCTTCCACAGTTATTCAATTTTTTATTAATCACATCAAAAATAATTTTAAAAAAGACCAGTATTTGCAAATTTGGAAAAGAATGTGTTGATGATCAACTATGATTGAAAGTAAAGACAGATACAAAAAGCTGGAGTAACTCAGAGGGTCAGGCAGCATCTCTGGAGAGAAGGAATGGGTGAAGTTTCGGGTTGAGACCCTTCTTCAGACCCGAAACGCCAACCATTCCTTCTCTCCAGAGATGCTGCCCGTCCCGCTGAGTTACTCCAGTTTTTTGTGTCTATCTTCGGTTTGAACCAGCATCTGCAGTTCCTTCCCACACATGATTGAAACTAATGCTGATTTAACATTAGCTAATTTAACATTATTATTAGTAGATTCTTACCCCTTTTCTTGCTGAGATTAAACTGATATTCAGCACAACAAGTCTTTGTTTCACCTCTGTAAGACCAGATAATGTAGTTGCTGTTTGCAAGCAATTTGAGTGGGAGTGGTAATTTTGACAAGGACACGTTCAACATTTTCAATGTCAGACAGTATAACACTGAAAATTGCCTCAGATTTTCCATGACATGCAGAAATTAGCTTTATTCACAGAGATATACGGCAGGGGAACAGGGCCTTTGGCCCACCCAGTCTACGCTGAGCATCAACCACACATTTACACTAATCCTACTGTAAAGGGACCTTAAGCCCATAAGATATAGGATCAGAATTGGGCCATTCGGCCCATCAAGTCTACTCCGCCATTCAATCATGGCTGATCTATTCTTCCCTCTCAACTCCATTCTCCTGCCTTCTCCCTGCAACCCCTGACACCCGTACTAATCTTACCAATCAGAATCAGAATCGTATTTTATAAGCCAAGTATGTTTTGCGTAATACGAGGAATTTGATTTGCCATACAGTCATACCAAAAACGCACAAAGACACACAACTACATAAGAATTTGATATATACATCCACCACAGCGGCTGCTCCACATTCCCCACTGTGATGGTAGGCGATAAAGTCTTATCTTCTTTCCTACTTGTGAGTCGAACCATCCACAGCCGACGATCGAGCTCCCTCGTCGAGGCTTGGAGCTCCCGAAACCGGTCCCTAACCATGGACTGCAAGCTTCACGACGTTAAAGTCCACAGCTCCTGCGGGTTGGAGCACCAAAGGCCAACTCCTGGTGAAGGGATCGCCCGCTCTGAGAATCAAGAATCTATCTATTTCTGCCTTAAAAATATCTATTGACTTGGCCTCCACAGCCTTCTGTGGTAATGAATTCCAATGAATTCCACTTGGCCTCCACATCTCCTTCCCAAAGGAACGTCCTTTCATTCTGAAGCTATGACCTGTAACCTGGGACCTTTGACCTTTGAGCTTCAAGGCTATGACCTTTGTTGCTCTGTGCATCTCTTTGTAAATGGGCTTGCAGAGGCTACAGTACGGGCAGCCTGAGAGTGTCAGAATAAAGCTTTACAGGAGCATGTCGTTGGTGACTTTAGTAGTCTGCCAGTAGTTGGATGCAAGTGTGATGTGGCATCTTGTTTGGCATCTAATTTCTGTAGTCAGAGGATGGTGAATCCGTGGAATTAATTGCCACAGATTGCTGTGGAGGCTATCATTGGATATTTTGAAGGCAGAGATAGATAGATTCTTGATTAGTGTGGGTGTCAGAGGTTATGGGGAGAAGGCAGCTGAATGGGGTTAGGAGGGAAGGATGGATCAGCCATGATTGAATGGCAGAGTAGACTTGATGGGCCGAATGGTCTAATTCTGCTCCTATCACTTATGAACATGAAGTTATGAATCTTGGTCGGCATGGGCAAGTTGGACCAAAGGGGCTGCTTCTATGCCGTATGATGCTATGAATCAGAGGGCGGTGGAGGCCGGAACTCTGGATACTTTCTAGAGAGAGCTAGATAGGGCTCTTAAAGATGGCGGAGTCAGGGGATATGGGGAGAAGGCAGGAACGGGGTACTGATTGGGGATGATCAGCCATGATCACATTGAATGGCGGTGCTGGCTCGAAGGGCCAAATGGCCTACTCCTGCACCTATTATCTATTGTCTATCTATATTACTAAAAGTCTGATCTTGACCACTTTTGGCTCGCTGTGGTGCGATTTCCAAGAGAACGCCGCCACCTATGGCCGTCATTTTTGGCCACCTCGCTCAGAGCCCCCCTCCGCCTTCCTGGACCATCGGATTTTTCCCATCGATGAACAATCAGAGACATATTAATGTTTTTTAAAAATTTGCCATTCTTTCTGCTGCCCCTGCTGGAGGGAGGGGGAGTGACTATAAAACCAGGAAGTGGTGTGCCTCACTCAGTTTCTGCAAGATGGAGGAAGTGAGAGGTTCACGTCTCTCTGAGCTCTGAATAACACTGAACACATGTCTACTCAACTGTGAGTGCCCTTAATGTGGTTAGAAAATGAAAATATGCACTGCTAATGGTCGTTTGGGTTGAAGTAAAAATGCACTGCAAATGGTTGTTTGGGTTGAAGTGAAAATGCACTGCAAATGGTTCTTTGGGTTGAAGTGAAAATGCACTGCAAATGGTTGTTTGGGCGGGTTTTGGGTTGAAATAAAAAGGCACTGCAAAGGGTTGTTTGTCTAATCTTGACAACTTCCTGTTTGCACTATATTGATTTTAGGTAAAACGCTACCACTTATGGCTGTGATTTTAGCCCATCTTACTCAGTCCCCCTCCGCTGATCAGGTGCAGAGTATTCTTCCCATTAATGAAAATTAAAAGTGTTATTAGTGTTTAAAAAATGTTGAGAATCTCTCTCCTGTCAATCACGCCATGAAGGCTACACCTTTTCCAGTGGAAGGGGGAGGGATTATAAAACCCGGAAGTGTGGGTGTGGCTCAGTCTCTGTATGATGGTGGAGGGAGAGGTCACAACTCTGTCTGAGCTGTGAATCAACTGAACACACTGAATGTCTACTGAACTGTGAGTGTGGTGTTTTGTGTGGTTTTATGGTGGTTTCACCTTGCTTGAAATGGTATGAAACTCCATTTGAATTTGGTGGTCTTGCACCCTGCTTGAAGTGGTTGTAAACTGCACTTGAATTTGGTGGCCTTGCACCCTGCTTGAAGTGGTAGGAAACTGAACCTGAATGTGGTGGCCTTGCACCCTGCTTGAAGTGGTATGAAACTGCACTTGAATTTTGTGGCCTTGCACCCTGCTCGAAGAGGTAAGAAACTGCACTTGAATTTGGTGGCCTTGCACCCTGCTTGAAATGGTAGGAAAATGGATTTGAATTTGGTGGCCTTGCACTCTGCTTGAAATGGAATTTCAAGGAATAGCCGTGAGTCAACGGCCAGCCCTCCAGCCATGAGTGAGCTGCCAACACATCAGGCTTGAGGGACTGAGCTGCCACCCCAAGAATCCACTTGGCCCACAATGTCCATACTAGCCCTCTGGAGACCAGTAGTCCCTGCAGCCAACAACACCCATACCAGCTCTCCAGAAAGCCCCCCCCCCCCCCCCCCCACTGGCCACCAATATTGGAATTAGTGGAGAGGTGGAATATTGTGTCGGGGGACCAGCCCTCCCGTGTGAACATGGGACCCAACGGGTCCCACTTAGTCTAGTTGTCTATTAAATCTATAAGTTGTACTTACAGGGATCACAGCCAGGCCTGTTGTGAAGCAGAATGCCAGGGTCTGCAGTGCTTTCTGAGTTTCTTTCTGAGCGTTTGACGTCACTGAGCTTCTACTCGCTGGAGTTTAGAAGGAAGTGGGGGGGATCTCATTGAAACATACCGAATAGTGATCGGCCTGGATAGAGTGGATGTGGAAAGGATGTTTCCACTAGTGGGAGAGTCTCGGACCAAAAGTCCCTAAACCTACTGCCTGGCCTATACATTTATATCTGTATATAGACACAAAATGCTGGAGCAACTCAGCAGGTCAGGCAGCATCTGTGGAGAAAAGGAATAGGTGATGTTTTGGATCAAGACCCTCCTTCAGACTGAGTGTCAGGGGAGAGGTTTTCGTCGACCCGAAACGTCACCTATTCCTTTTCTCCAGAGATGCTGCCTGACCCGCTGAGTTACTCCAGCATTTTTTGTCTCTCTTCTGTGTAAACCAGCATCTGCAGTTCCTTCCTACACATTAATATTTGTATGTTTGATGACTTGACAATAATTAATTTGATGCTTTTTATATATATTTAAATGAGTGGCAGTGGAGGCAGATAGAGTGGAGGTATTTATGAGGCTTTTGGATGGGCATGGATATACAAGCAATGAAAGGAAATGGATATTAACTAGGCAGATACGAGTAGATTATGGCATCAGGTTCAGCACACACATTGTGAGTCAATGGGCCTGTTCCTGTGCTGTACTTAGGTTAACAATGCGTGGAGTTTTGAAAAAGGATCAAAAAGAGGTGGCTGCAGAAATGCTCAATTTATTGGCACAGATAGCTATGGGGAATAATGTTTCACTTAAGGTATTATGGAAGCATCTGTAAAACCATTCCTTTCTGCAGGGACGGCACCACAGTGGTGCAGCGGTAGAGTTGATACCTTACAGCGCCAGGAACCCGGGTTCGATCCCGACTCCAGGTGCTGTCTGTATGGAGTTTGTACATTCTCCTCGCGACCAGCGCGGGTTTTCTCCGAGGTCTTCAGTTTCCTCCCACTCTCCAAAAGACATACAACTTTGTATGCTAATTGGCTTGGTGTAAATCTGAAAAATTGGCCCTAGTGTGTGTAGGACAGTGTTAATGTGCAGGGATCGCTGGTGGGTGCAGACTCTGTGTGCCGAAGCCTGTTTCCGCACTGTTTCTCTAGCCTAAACTAAAACTAAGATCTTAGATTGTGAGATGGTACCCGTAGATTGACAGCACTTTTATTTCATGAATGAATGCCCAGGATAACTGGTCTGATATAAGGTCATAAGGTCATAAGTGACAGGAGCAGAATAGGTTATTAGGCCCATCAAGTCTCTTCCGTCATTCAATCATGGCTGATCTATCTCTCCCTCCTAACCCCATTCTCCTGCCTTCTCCCCATAATCCCTGACACCCGTACTAATCAAGAATCTATCTGTCTCCATTGACTTGGCCTCCACAGCCTTCTGTGGCAAAGAATTCCACAGATTCACCACCCTTGGCCCATATTACACATCAAAGCTGGAAAAATGATTAAAGACATGGTAATAGGTCACTTAGAAAACTTAAGTATGTTTACAGTCAAAATAGTTCTATAGAGAGGACACACCTGACAGAGATTTGAGAGAAGCTATCTGAGTCTGGGCATCATGTTCGTCATAGACATTGTGGGCAGAAGGGCCTGTCTCTGAGCTGTACTGTTTTTAGAGGTACAGCGTGGAAACAGGCCATTTGCCCACTGAGTCCACGCTGACCATTGATCACCCCTACACTGGTTCTATGTTATCCCACATTTGCATCCTACAATCTAGGAACAATTTACAGAATACAATTAGCCTACAAACCTGCATGTTTTTGGAATGCGGGAGGAAACCTGAGCACCCGGTGAAAAACCCACATGGTCACAGGGAGAACGTACAAACTCCGCAGAGACAGGTCCCGTAGTCAGGATCTGACCTGGGACTCTGGCACTGTAAAGCAGCAGCTACATCGCTTTGCCACCATGCCGCCTTTATGTTCTATGTTATAGGATCATACAGTCATACAGCGTGGAAATAGGCCTTTTGGCCCAACTTGTCTACAACAACCAACATATCCCATCTACACTAGTCCCACCTACCTGTATTTGGCCCATTTCCCTCTAAACCTGTCATATCCATGTACCTGTCCAAATGTTTCGTAAACATTGCGATCGTCCCTGCATCAACTACCTCCTCCGACAGCTCGTTCCATACACCCACCACCTTTTGTATGAAAAATTGACCCCTCCGGCTCCTATTAAATCATTTCTCCCCCTCACCTTAAGCCTACGTTGCATGCTAACTTCCCAAAACACATCAGTAGAGGAAACTGGATCTTGCATTTTTATATTGAAAACTTGACTCATAGAACCGTAGGTGGTAATTCTTTCCATTTTTAATTCATTGGCCAGTTTATTTTTGTAATGGAAGCATTATGTTTTTTGCAAAAAAAAAACTTAGGAGTGGCACACAGGTTAATACATCGTTTTCTTTAAACAAGATGATGATACTGCTGCAAGGTAAGAATGTCGAGTCTTCTTGTGTTGTCTCCCCCTTCAGTAATGTGGTAGGTTCCAGTGATGTTGATATGTGTGTGCTCCTGTGCCTGCTTATACAGTGCGAGCGGTTTGGAGACTGCTAGTTATCTTCTGTCACTGAGGTAGCCAGAGTGTGAGGAGACTGTGGCGTTTAGCTGATTTGCCTCAGCATCCACAAAGGGATTAGCTAATGCTCAGCACAAGCCCGACACACAGGCACAGCTCGGTGTATAAACACAGTCTGTTCTCGCGTCAAGGAACCTGCAGGATTTTTGTTGCAAGAAGATGAAAGTGGATTTATTTCATCTTCGATAGAGTGCAGATTTTTTGAGATGGAATGGCCGTAACCCTTCAGCATGGCAAGACTTCAGCATGGTAATGTGAACTGTGGGGCTTGTGAACGCGATTGAAACGTGTGTGTATGTATGTGCGTGAATGTTTCTGTTCAGTGCATTGTCTGCCTTTGAAAGGAATGCGAGCCTGCTTGATCTGTAACGGCATCAAGCGCTACACCTAAAGTGCAAAGATTCAGAGGCTGCTTACGCACCACAGTACAGAATTTATTGTCACTCTGACAAATGTCGCCTTAGTGAATCCCAAGATCAAATGAAAGAGGAATTTTTTTTTTTTTGGCTTGTTTTTTTTAATTTTGTTTGCTCCGTAATCTCTTAATTCAAGGGTACAGCGGGACTCGTTGCGGACAAGCACGGTGGCTTCCACTAATGCTGTGAGTGTGCAGTTTGGTCCCGAAAAGAATGGATGTGATGTGCCATCTGCCTGCTCTTTCACTGACTGACTTCTCAGGTGCCCTGGCACACTAGTCATGGGCAGAATGGGCACCTCGCAGGGATCGTTCAACTTCAGTTCACCGATTGCCCCAACAATTTGCTCCTGTGTGTGTGTGTGGGTGTGTATGTGTATATGTGTATGTGTGTGTGTGTGTGTGTGTGTGTGTGTGTGTGTGTGTGTGTGTGTGTGTGTGTGTGTGTGTGTGTGTGTGTGTGTGTGTGTGTGTGTGTGTGTGTGTGTGTGTGTGTGTGTGTGTGTGTGTGTGTGTGTGTGTGTGTGTGTGTGTGTGTGTGGTTTTGTGGTGGGGTCTAAAAGTAAGTTTTTTTTTAATTATTGCGAGAGCTATTTAGAGATCAGGCATTTGCTGCTGGACTGACAATCTTTGGAAAATCATCTCACCTTAGATCAAAGAGAAATTTCTGAATATAAAATAAGACAATCTTCGCAGCTGACTAATGCTCCTTGATACATGGTGACTTATTTCCAGGTGTCTGTGCAGTTGCTGTGAAGTTCATTTAATAGAAGTCAGTGGATTGTGCCTATAGTGGTCATTTTTCTTTCCTTGCAGTTTCTGATCAGAGGAAGGTGGGGGGAGGGGAGGGGGGGGGGCGGTGGGTCACCTAAACCGATCTTCTGATGAACCAAAATAAATGCATATTTTTTCTCAATGTTTGACCAGTGAATGATGGATTTCTGAGCAGGAACTCGCAGAGTATATTGTTAACTGGAGAAATGAAATTTGCTTGCATCTGTTAAAAACATGTTAGTGCTAGTTGTTTACGGTGTTAGAAAATAGAAGAGCTTTTGAATTTGCATTGTGGAGCTAGATGTTATACAATACTATAATGTTATTCCAAGATATGAATTGGCTCCTAGTCAATTGAATTGGCTCTAAGATATGTATTGGCTCAATACTATAATGTTATTTCAAGATAGATTGGCTCCTGGTATTAGTCAGTTGGGTTTCTGATAAAGCATAATAGGTCATCTTCTGGGATTTCACCTTTAAATGTGATGCACGATCTGCAGTAGAAAGGTTTACTTTTGTAATTGGCTTGGTATGACGTTTCATTGAAAATGTACCTAAACTGATATGATAAAGGCAGAACCAAGAGCCCAAGGTTATCTTTCCTCATCCATGTGAGTTGGTGGAAAAAAAACCTTTCTGTTTTTCTGATGTGTCAGAAAATGAGTTTCGAAAATGGTTTCCTCCTCGGGCTGCTGGGCTGGGCTCTGAGATGCGAGCGAGGAGTTTTGTTATCAGACCAAGATAACCCTTGAAACTTCCCCTGTCTCGCTCAACTGATTCCATTCTTTCTCAGCTGCTCCAGCAGAGGGAGTTCCATCCACGAGTAAATCTGTCCTGTTGCTGGTGGTGGAGCAGCAGGAAAGGGGAAAGAAACATTGATATTATGGGCTCTTGCTTCCACTGTGGGGAGTGACATAGAAATGAGTACTCCCAGTTTCTTAGCAAAGTCAAGGCACAACATTTAGAAAAGAAACCCTGCTTCAGGGAATTTTATACGACATGAAACGAGTGCTGTGTTTCGAGTGAAATGGTCAGAGAGAGTGACTGAGGACTGAGTGAAATAGTTAATAATATCAACCATAACAAACAGTTAGATGGTGGTAAATAAAGGCGGAGTAAAGGAAAAACAAGCATTGTTACACCATCCAAAGCTTGGCTGAAGGCAAAGCTTTCACCATGCTTTCTCTGGATTAGTGGCTAAAATGATGCTTAAGTTTAAATCAAATTAATTAAAATATATAGGTTTAGGTTTATTATTGTCAGTGTTCGCAGGTACAGTGAAAAGCTTTGTTTTGCATGCAATCCAGTCAGATCAGATAATACTATACTATATACTAATCTGTTGTGCAGCAAGTAAGAATTTCATTGTTCTATCTGGGACTCATGACAATAAAACACTCTTGACTTGACTAAATATTATCGAGTAAAAATGATGTACTAAAATAGGTAGAGCAAAGGGGAAGATACAGAGTATATGCATTAGTAGCTTTCTGTCATTGCATGAAGCCATTTGCGAGTTGCTGTTACAGGTATTATGGAGATTTCTCTTCAACAAATACATCTTCAGTTCCTAGCTCTGGTTCTCTACATAGAGATCGTAGACCACTCGTTAGGATATTAAAGAGGCACAGCTGGTAGAGCTGCTGTTTCACAGCTCGAGCAACCAGGGTTGAATCTTGATCTCTGCTGCTGTCTGTCTGTGTGGAATTTGCACACTTTCCCAGCCACGATGCAGATTTCTTCCAAGTGCTCCGTTTTCCTCCCGCATCACAAACATGTCGACCCGCCGCATATTGCCCCTAGTTTGTGGGTAAATGATGAAACCTGAGGGAAATTGATGGGAATGGGGGAGAATTACAATAGGGATTAGTTTACGATTTGTGTAAATGGTTGGCTAATGATTGGCATGGACTAGATAGGGCAAAGGTCCTGATCACACGCTGTGTAATTCTCTGGCTCAATTGATTTTCACCAGTCACAAAGCATTATTTTTTTTAATTTATTCTCTGTACATAAACATTATTGGTAGTATTTATTATCCTGCCATATTTACGTCTGAACTTCGGAGACTGGTTAGAGTCGGCTACTCTGGTGGGCCTGGTATAAACTAGAACAGATAATGATAACAAATTTAATTTCTTAATTAAAGAACCAGATGAGTTTTTGAAGTAATTCAGTGTTTTCATTGTCATCGTTTCTTTCCCAGTTTCTTGCATTTAAACTCCCGATTTGATCAAATGGAGGAGCAGACTCGATGGGCCGAATGGCCTAATTCTGTTCCTACGTCTTATGATGTTATGATTTATGCAATTCTTTGAATTTAAATTAACCAGAGTTCATAGCGGGATTCAAACTCACGCCTCTGGATCACTCGCCCGTCTTTGAATATTAATGTTGTAACCTAACCATAACGCTATTCTACCCAGGGTAGAGTGTACGAGAAATCAATATACGGGAAAGGAGGTGAAAACGATTTGATCCATTTTTGTGCAAATTTATTGATCATTATTCTGTAATAAAAGTCAAAAACTAACGGTGCTTTCTCTAGAGCAACAACTGTCTGTAGTTTAGTTTAGTTTAGTTTAGAGATACATCGCGGAAACAGGCCCTTGGGCCCACCGAGTCCGCACCGACCAGCGATCCCCGCACACTAACACCATCGTACTAGAGGGACAAATTATTTTGAAATTTATACCAAGCCAATTAACCTACAATCCCGTACGCCTTTGGAGTGTGGGAGGAAACCAATGTTTAGTTTGATTTAGGCCCTTTGGCCAACCGAGTCCGCACTGGCCAACACTAACACTATCCAACACACACTAGGGACAATTTACACTTATACCAAGCCAATTAACCTACAATCCCGTACGCCTTTGGAGTGTGGGAGGAAAATGAAGTTCCCGGAGAAAATCCACGGGGAGAATGTACAACTCCGTACAGACAAGCACCCGTAGCCAGGATCGAACCCGGGTCTCTGGCGCTGTAAGGCAGCAACTCTACCGCTGTGCCACTGTGCCATCCATACTTCTCTGTAGTATTTTTTTTAGAAGTATTTTTTTAGAACCCTGACAGGATTAGCGGATTCATCTATCTTGATCATTGTCACCATAAGATTGACGATTTTCTTGTAGCTGGAATGGATGTCCTGATCACTCTCTTTCCCCAGAATCCAACAACCGCCCCCCCCCCTCCCCCCTCTCACTCGGTGAATCATTCTGATTATAAACAAATTAACACAACGGATTAGCATAATGAATGATTTGAGATTCATACGCCTGTTTTGTAATGACAGGCAGAGAAATAAGATGCGTTCGCTCAAAAAGAAAGCTCACTGAGGGAATTCAGTTCACGGCTGATGAACAGTAATCTCATCGTCTTTCAGATCCACAACATTGTCAGAATCTAATACTGCATTCTTAATGATGAATTTATGGGCCTGAAATGTGAAATAATTCCCAGTACTACAGCCTCTGATCATATGATATTGAAAGGGAGATTTTCCATTTGAACTCTGCACATCAAAAGATATAGACGGTAAAACATACATATCCGATCATGGGGCAGGTTTTTATTTCTCAGAGCATGTTCTTTTTTATTTGTCTATCTACAATAGAATTCCCCAAACTGTTCGCCTTTCCTCCGCAAGTGGCTTGATTATAAATTTGTGCTTCTCATCATAAATCAGTGAGAATAATTAATTCGAAACTCCAGTGCTTTAGCGAGACGCCTCTTTCTGAAGACATGAGGGGTCCGAAGAAGGCGCTAGAGAGCAATGCAGCGGGTCAGGCAGCATCTGCACAGGGAGTGGATCGGCAACGGTTTGGGTCAGGACCCTTCTTCAGACCTCAGACCAGTCCCGACCTGTCCAAGTTCTCCAGAGTTGGTGCCTGAATTGCTGAGTCACTCCAGTACTGGCTCCTTTTTTTTTTGTAAACCAGCACCTGCAGTTCCTTGTTTCTATATGTTAGGTCTTTCCAATTGCTGTATACATTTGCGACCTTAGATATGGTATAACATGGGACAGTTCCGCACCGAACAAGCCCTTCACTCCATGTTGTCTGTGCCAACAATGATACCAATCTAAATAATTGCATTTGCCTGCACTTTGTCTATATTCCTGACCTTTTCATTTATCTGTCTAAATACCCCTGGAATGTTGCAACTGTATCTGTCTCTACCACCGGCCCTGGCCATACATTCCAGGCACCCACCATTCGCAGTGTGAAAGGAAATCGCCTTGCAAATTGACTTTCAATTTCCACCTTCTATCTTTAAACCTTCGCTGCCTAGTATTGCACCCAGCAATTGCACTCAGCAACAACCACTTTCAACAAACATTTGTTGCAAATGCATATCTTCAGAAACACAGTTGAGTTTAGTTTAGTTTATTATTGTCATTATAAAGGTTCAGTGAAAAACTTTAATGTTGTGTGCTATCCAGCGAAAGGACAATACATGATTACAATCAAGCAGTCCACAGTGCCCAGATACAGGATAAAGGGAATAATGTCTAGTTTTAGTTTAGTTTAGTTTATTGTCACGTGTGCCGAGGTACAGTGGAAAGCTTTTTTTTATTGCGTGCTAACCGGTCAGCGGAAAGACAATACATGATTACAATCAAGCCGTCCACAGTGTACAGATACACGATAAAGGGAATAACATTTGGTGCATGATAAGGTCCAGTCAAGTCCTTGGTAAAACAGATTAAAGATAATCTGAGGGTCTCCATTGAGGTAGATGGTAGGTCAGGAGTGTTCTCGATCTGGTAACAGAATGGTTCAGTTGCCTGAACCACAGCAGACCGTTTAGGAATTATCAATTACGAACAATCCCAAATTGATAAAATAGCTTATGCCCCTGTCCCACTTAGGAAACCTGAACGGAAACCTCTGGAGACCTTGCGCCCCACTCAAGGTTTCCGTGAGGTTCCCGGAGGTTCCGGTCACTCTCCATGAGTCACCAGAGGTTTTGGTCACTTGCCTGGAAAGCCTCAACCGAAGCGTGAGCTGCATCTACTGACCAAAGATCCTATAGAATCTTTGCTACCGACCGCACACACACACGCACAAACACATCGCGAAGGTGCGGGCCAGGGACAGCGGAGGAGCGCTGTCTGCGCGATGAAGAGGAAGGTAAATGGCTGCCACAGAGCACGGTAAGTCCTTTAGAGAGCGCGGGGGGGGGAGGGAGGGAGAGAAGGGGAAAGAAGGGGAGAGAAGGGGAAAGAAGGGGAGAGAAGGACAGAGAAGGGGAGAGAGAAGGACAGAGAAAGGGAGAGAGAGAAGGGGAAGAGAGGGAGAGAGAACGAGAGAGAAGGGGAGAGAGAAGGGGAGAGAAGGGGGGGAGAAGGAGTGGAGACAGTTTTAACAAGTTTAATAAAGTTACCTTCCGGCGGATCTTCTAGGTCATGAAAACCAAAGATCCGACAGGATCTTTGCTGAAAACTCCAATGAGCCAATCAAAATGGCCGGTCAGCGAAGAAGATTGCCTTCGACTGCCTGTAAGTAAATAGCGACCCCACTCCACTGGCTTCGACCAAACGGCAACCTATTTTTAGTCGAGGCCGGTTTTGGTTTTGTTGAACAAATCGCAGGAACATAGAAGAAGCCTCGACTATGCGGAAACCACTTTCCACCATTAGGGAGAGTGACCGGAACCTCCAGGAACCTCACGGAAACCTTGGGTGGGGTTGTAAATTCACCAGAGGTTTCCATTCAGGTTTCCTAAGTGGGACAGGGGCATAAGAGGGCAGTATTAAGTTATTCTACCAGAGTAAAACCCCTGTCCCACGGTACGAGTTCATTCCAAGAGCTCTCCCAAGTTTGCCCTGATTCGAACTCGGATTTACGGTAATGGCCACTCGTCGGTACTCGGGGCTCTCGTGGATATTTTTCATCATGTTGAAAAATCTTCACGAGTCTTCCCGTGCTTACCTGCCATTAGCGAATCTTCCTGAGTACCTGCCGTTAGCGCTAAGAGACGTCCCCGAGCTCCGACGTACCCGCTACGTACATTCTCCATGCTTACGAGTTTGATTTTTTAAAAACTCGGGAGAGCTCTTGGAATGAACTCGTACCGTGGGACAGGGCTATTAAGGGCCTGTCCCACTTGGGTGTCATTTGCGCGTCATTTACGCGACATCGTTTACGCGTGCATGGGGCGTGGTGAGGCGTGGTGGCGTAGGCAGTGACGCGCGGTCGCCCACGGCTCCCCAGGAATTTGGGATTCACAAAATCTTCGCGCGCCACCTGCGTGACGCGCAAATGACACCCAAGTGGGCAGGCTCTTTAGTCTTTCATCCTTTATTGCCATTTGAAAGGACATGTTGGACAGCAGGCATGGAGTTATTACGAATCTTATCCTCCAGGACGTCAAGCTAGGCACCTTGCTGAAGGACCAGCCTCAGGCAATACTTCTCAATGACTCACGAACTGTTCCACACAGTGCTCCTTTGTTACTTACTATGGAGCTGAACGAAAATCAAACACACCATCCAGCCAGCTCTTCAGAAACAATTGATTACAAGCTGAATAATTTTAAATAGTATTTTGGATGCTAACGCCTTAACCCTTTTAAAACTATTTTCAGTGCGAATCTTACCTTAACATGCCAAACAATATTGATTTCTCTAACTTCAAGTAACCCTTGCATCCCCTCTCTCTCCGCCCCATCCCCACCCTCGTCGTTGTACTGGTTTCTCTGTCGTCCTGTGAGTTATTACCTTCCCCACAGCCAACAATGGACCATTGTGGGCTCCACCTTTCCTTGATCATCGTTGGTTTTTGTATATCTTTCATTTGTTCTGTTTATCTTCTATATCTCTCGTTTCCCTCCCCCCTAACAGTTTGAAGAAGGGTCTCGACCCTAAACTTCACTTATGCCTTTTCTCCAGAGATGCTGCCTGACCCGCTATCTTTGGTGTAAACCAGCATCTGCAGTTCCTCCCTGCACAAATGTAATGGCTCCATTTTAAATGTACTGGGTATGTGAAGACAGCCTCTGATAGTTACTCAACCGAGACCGTTCAAAGTGTGTCCGATCACAATTAAAACCTCACGTGCCAGGCAGAAGGATTTGCAGCACAAGCGGTAGCCGCTTCAAAATGTATTAATTATTTCCCATTTCAATGGGAACAACACACACACAGAGGCAAGAGTTAAGAGTGCATTTATGCAAGGCAGCACAGTGGTGCAGCGGTAGAGTTGCTGCCTTACAGCGCCAAAGACCCAGATTCGATTCTGACCACGGGTGCTGTCTGTACAGAGTTTGTACGTTCTCTCTGTGACCACGTGGGTTTTCTCTGGGTGCTCCGGTTTCCACCCACATTCCAAAGACGTGCTGGTTAATCGGTTTCTGTAATTTTCCCCTAGTGTATGGAGTAGAACTAGTGATTGCTGGTTGGCAGGGACTCGGTGGTTCTAAGGTCTTGTTTCCATGCTGTCCCTCTAAACTAAACTAAATACGCATGTCATATTAACTGGAATACTGAAATTCGTACTTGCTGTAACTTTGGAGGCACATTGTGTCACCATTACATTGCCGTGATCTTTAAATTGTTTCTCAAAGGTTCAGAACATGGTTGCCCTTTAAACTTGAGAGGAGGAATATCTGTTCACATTATTCTGATGAATTATTTTTTAATGTACTGCCTTGAAACTGATTAATAGTCAATCAACTCATTGTCTCTGTCCTGCAGAAGACTTACTTAAATTTTAATGACTATTGGCTAAGGTAACAACCGGAAATTTGTACAGTATAAATGTAATGGATGTTTACTTCTGTAGATTGATATGTTTCAGTCCTCTGAGTATGTTGGTATGGTGCTTGCTACTGTAGTAATATTGTTTTTGACAGGCAATACATCAGCGTATAAGATTTTTTTTCTGTTAATCCGAGAAATGATAAATGAATTATCAAAATACAATGAAGGATGCCACTATGTAACCCTATTTGCCTTTTCAATAGTACACCTGATTTTTTTTAATGTAATGCGGCCTTTACCAAATCTTAACATCCTGGGAATTCCCTTTTCATTTATGTTCATTGTGTTTCCTCAAGATCTTTGGCTGAATGGGCACTTGTCGGCACTGGGCCTGTACTCGCTTGAGTTTAGAAGAATGAGGGGGGACCTCATTGAAACATACAGAATAGTGAAAGGCTTGGATAGAGTGGATGTGGTGAGGATGTTTCCACTAGCGGGAAAGTCTAGGACTAGGGGTCATAGCCTCAGAATGAAAGGACATTCTTTTAGGAAGAAGATGAGGAGAAACAGTCTTTAGACAGAGGATGGTGAATCTGTGGAATTCTTTGCCATGGACGGCTGTGGAGACCAAGCCAGTGGATATTTTTAAGGCAGAGATAGATAGATTCTTGATTAGTACTGGTGTCAGAGGTAATGAGGAGAAGGCAGGAGAATGGGGTTGGGAGGGATAGATAGATCAGCCATGATTGAATTGCAGAATAGAGTTGATGGCCCAAATTGCCTAATTCACCTATCACTTATGACCTTATGAAAGTAAATATCAATTCATTAAATTTAATTTGAAGTTTTCCAAAAATATTTGGGCACAAAAGCCCTTCCGTGGATTGTGCTTACCATGAGAGGGATAGTTCAGTTTAGTTTATTGTCACGTGTACCGAGGTACAGTGAAAAGCATTTGTTGTGTGCTTCCAGTCAGCGGAAAGACAATACATGATTATAATCCAGCCATTTACAGTGTATAAATGCATGATAAGGGAATAACATTTAGTGCAAGGTAAAGCCAGCAAGGTGTGAACAAGGATAGTCCGAGGGGCAGCAATAATGTTATTGGTAGTTCAGGACTGCTCTCTGGTTGTGGTAGGATGGTTCAGATAGCAGTAAAAGACGATCAGATGCCCCTCTCCCAATCATTTGGCAGTTTTTGACTTGATAGAATCTCAGACCAGAAGCATAGATGAAATGTAGACACAAAATGCTGGAGTAACTCAGCGGGACAGGCAGCATCTCTGGAGAGAAGGAATGGGTGACGTTTCGGGTCGAGACCCTTCTTCAGACTTACTTCAGTTACTCCAGATTTTTGTGTCTTATCTGCGGTTTAAACCGGCACCTGCAGTTCCTTCCTGCACAGATGAAATGTTATGCGGACTGTGCTCTGCTGAACCTCATCATTGGCAAACTCCCTCTATTGAATGACTGAAACATGTACATTTATCATGGCCAGTGCATGCAGATGCTGATTCTACTCATTTAGTTTCAAAAAGGGAAAAATTGTACTCTCAGAAATGTTTTATTCCGTTCCTGTGATGAGCAAGGCTGAAGATTTTATAAAGGTCAACCTCGAAGGCTTCCTGAGTCACAGAGACACATCCTGCTGTCATCTTTTGTAGGAGAGAAAGATGCAGCCAAATCCCTTCTGATTTCTGACTGCTTCCAAAGCTGAGACTTGCTTGCAATGACAATCCACAAAATCATCCCATCTTCGTTAAGGTGCAAAGGGATTCAATAGAACAGGTGAGGTATATCTAATTTATACCCGAGAAAGCCAGGAAAGTAAAATTGGAGAGCATGTATGAGAAATAGTAAAATGTCAATATGATAGATAGTTAGAGATTTGTTTAGTTTAGAGTTGAGAGATACTGCATGGTAAAAGGCCCTTCGTCCCACCGTGTCCGCGCCGACCAGCGATCCCCACACACTAGCACTATCCTACGCACTAGGGACAATTTGCAATTTTTTAACGAAGCCAATTAACCTACAAATCTGTATGTCTTTGGAGTGTGGGAGGAAACCAGAGCACCCGGAGAAATCCCACGTGGTCGCAGGGACAACATACAAACTATGTACAGACAGCACCCGTAGTCAGGATAGAACCTTGATCTCTGGTGCTGTAAGGCAGCAACTCAACTGCTGCGCCCCTGTGTCGGCCATTTATAAATGCAATGATGAAGTAAAAACATGGGGACTCTTCCAAGTATGATTAGATCCAATACGTGGTAGTGAATGAACTGCAGTGCTTAGCTTTTGCAGAATAAATCATGTTTTCTCTTTTTTCTAACGTTTTTTGTTTAGAAAGCAAATAGATACTTTTTGAAATTTATAGTAGTGTCCATAAATTGCGATTTAAAAAACACTAAACGGCAAGCATACTTTCAATTGATTCATTTAAAAAAAACTTGTGGAAGGTTAGAACCGTCAGTGATTAATACTTAAATTTTGGAAAAATACACCAATACCAACGCTCAAAATGTGGATTGCAAGTATGTTGGACACCGCACATCTTGAGGAAATGCGATTCTTCCTAATAGATAAATTTGACCAATTCACAACGAGTTGGTCTCCATTTGTCGTCTTTTTGGAATCATATGGTGCAACACAATTGTAAAAGCTAACTCGTGACTGGGCGAGGGATGGTCAAGATTATAAATAAGATCTCCTTACTTCTTTTTTCTTTTTCTTTCCTTTTCTTCTTTTATTCTCTTTTTCCTATTTTCTATTCTTTAACTTTCTTCTTTCACTCTCTATTTTTCTTTTCCACACACTATATATCTCAAATTTTTCCATACTTCATTATCTAACTTATTTTTCTTTTTCTTCTTTATTATAAAAAAAAAATAAGAAGCTGTACATAAAATGTATTATGAAAATATGATTGTATACAATTTACTTCTAATAAATAAAAAGAAATAAAATAAAAAAAATAAAAAGAAAGCAAACAGATACTTTTTGAAATTTATAGTAGTGTCCATAAATTGCGATTTAAAAAAACACTAAACGGCAAGTTTACTTTCAATTGATTCATTTTTTTAAAAACTTGTGGAAGGTTAGAACCGTCAGTGACACAAGGTGGCACAAGGGCAAAGCCTTAGCCAACAAAGGTAGTGTTAATGTGTGGGGATCGCTGGTTGGTGCGGACTCGGTGTGCCGAAGGGCCTGTTTCTGTGCTGTATCGAAGCATTTAGTCAGTGCGTCATAGAATGGCAGATGGAAAATATCATTCAGAATCGTTTGCAGCTACAGAACTGATTGGGTTCAGCGTAAGATTTACTCCACACTTCAGCCTTCTGTTCCTGACCTATCATGTGTGGTGTTAATCTCAGATGCCTGAAATAGAAACGGATGGAATTTCCGCTTGGCTGCACAAACATTTATCGGCAGAGTTCACCAAACAGCAGCGCCAAAAAAAAAGTTTGCATCAAGGTTTTAGTGAAAGTTCAGTCCGAGGCACAGCCAGGCTTTGTGATCTTGCCTGTTTTAAGACATAATTACTGTCACATGGTGCTGAGGCGCAGGGAAAAGCTTTGTTTTCCATGCAATCTGATCAAATCAGATGAAACCACACAGAGATACAATCAAGCCAAACTTGTGTACAATAGCTAGAGCAAAGGAAAAGGCGCAGAGAACAGACACCAATGGCTGCAGTGGAGTATTGGTGAATCGGACAGTACCCCAGCTGATTCAGAAGCCTGATAACGGAGGGGAAGTAGCTGGAAAGGGTGCAGAGAAGATTGACGAGGACTTTGCCAGGACTCGAGGGCCTGAACTGCCGGGGGGAGGCTAACACTCAGGAGGATGCGGGGTAATGTCATCATCTTCTTCTTCTTCTTCTTCTTAAGCCCTTTGCTCCTCTAGGGAGCATCGGCCATTGACAAATGCCCTCCACCTTACTCGGTTGTTGCCAGTTCCTTCGCGATCTCACCAGTTGTCATAGAGGTGTGCAAATTAGATCGGGTAGACGCTATTCCCCTTGCCCAGAGAAGGGGAATCAAGAACCACAGGACATAGGTTTAAGGTGAGGGGGGAGGAAAGATTTAACAGGAACCTGAGGGTAACTTTGTCACACAAATGGTGGTGGGTGTATGGAACGAGCTGCTGGAGGAGGTAGTTGAGGCAGATACTATCACAGTATTTAAGAAACATTTAGACAGGTACATGGATAGGACAGGTATGGAGGGATCTGGGCCAAACGCAGGCAGATGGGACATGTTGGCCGGTGTGGATAAGTTGGGCTGAAGGGTCAGTTTCCATGCCGTAAGACTCTATGGCTCTGCCATTCCTGATGGTGTGTTCTTTCAAGCTTTGTATATTCTACCTGGGAAACTGGGAGAAATAGGAATGACCAAGGTGGGATAGCCAAGTCTTTAATTCTGTGGGTAGCTTTTCCAAGGTCGCGTGAAGTGTAGATGGAGTTGTTGATGGGGAGTCTGGCCTGTGTGATGGGCTACATCCATTTTAAAGTATTTAAATACGATTTATTTTAAATTGATGAGCTATTTGCTTTTGCAGCTCAACAGAATGAGCAAATGGTTCTTATTTTAAGTTATGTTTTCACAGTTTAAAATCAGGCTATGCTCAGCTGGTCGATTGGCACTGATTAAAATTACTTACCTTCTGTGATAATCTCATTTTCATCTGTACTTTCGAAACTGTACCACCCTTGCCACATGTACTGAAATATTGCAGAATATTTGCTAATATAATTTTTTGCTAAACAAATTTATGCAACAACACTTTAGTATGCTGCTTCACAACAGATACAGTTAGCAATGTGTGAAAAAGAAGAGAAAATAGGCCGACACAATGGTGCAGCGGTAAAGTTGCTGCCTTAAGGGCCTGTCCCACTTTGCGATTTTTTTCGGCGACTGCCGGCCTCATTTATGCAAATTCTGATATAATTCATGCCTTTGTCAATGATGGTACATAAAATGGATTTCTTCAGCAGAATAACCCTCGCCTGAAAGAGCAAAATATCCAACAAAATCTGCAACACCCACGCACGTTGCTCCCCCTCTGTGACTCCTCCTGCTCCCCAGCTCGACAACCATGGTTGAACCCAGACTCGGTGCTGAAGAAGGGTCTCGACCCGAAACACCACCCATTCCTTCTCTCCTGAGATGCTGCCCGTCCCGCTGAGTTGCTCCAGCATTTTGTGTCTACATCCGAGCAAAATATCCAGTTCATTGCCTCAATGCTTGATGTTTCTCAGACTAAAGCTGGTGGAATAAGACAGTAAAGCGTTTAATTACTGCCAAACTATGAGTGGTTTTATTCTGTTGACTGTGGATAAACTCCGGCAGCCAAGTTGAAACAGTCCAAACTCATTTCCGCGCAGTTCACGTGATAGCTGTTCGGGCGAGGAAATATTGTTCCCATCTGTTTGAAGTGAAATCAAACAGATGCCCCAATGATGAGAGGATAGTGTTGAACAAAGAATGGAATGTAAAATTGACATTGTGTACATTAGACATTATCGACAGGTCAGTATTTAAAAAAATCTACGTACTGATGTCTAAGAAAGGCTTTTACTTCTCCCATCCAGAAATATCCTCGCATATAACAGAAAGAATGCTGAAGAAAACAACTCGTTGCCATCTGCTGATGGCTTTTTGCCATTGACTTTCTGATTCCAGCAAAACAGATCACCAGCTAAGAAAGAAAGTAGGTTGTTGGCATCAAAGTGAGTTCATCCAGTCACATGACAACATCAAGACTGTCTTTCTACCCAATTCCTTTCAGCTTTCTATAAGATTAGTTTTGTTTAGTTTAATTCTTGCTATTGAGGGAGTGCAGCGTAGGTTTACAAGGTTAATTCGCGGGATGGCGGGACTGTCATATGCTGAGAGGATGGAACGGCTGGGCTTGTATACTCTGGAATTTAGAAGAATGAGAGGGGATCTTATTGAAACATATAAGATTATTAAGGGTTTGGACACGCTAGAGGCAGGAAACATGTTCCCGATGTTGGGGGGAGTCCAGAACCAGGGGCCACAGTTTAAGAATAAGGGGTAAGCCATTTAGAATGGAGATGAGGAAACTTTTTCACACAGAGAGATGTGAGTCTGTGGAATTCTCTGCCTCAGAGGGCGGTGGAGGCAGGTTCTCTGGATACTTTCAAGAGAGAACTAGATAGGTCTCTTCAAGATAGCGGAGTCAGGGGATATGGAGAGAAGGCAGGAACGAGGTACTGATTGTGGATGATCAGCCATGATCACATTGAATGGCGGTGCTGGCTCGAAGGGCCGAATGGCCTACTCCTGCACCTATTGTCTATTGTCTATTTAGTTTAGTTTAGCTTAGTTGAGAGATAAAGCGTGGAAACAGGCCTTTCGGCCCACTGAGTCCGCGCCGACCAGCGATCCCCACACATTAACACTATTCTACACACTTTAGGAACAATTTACAATTTCTACCAAAGCCAATCAACCTACAAACCTGTACGTCTTTGGAGTGTGGGAGGAAACCAAAGAGCACCTGGAGAAAACCCTCGCAGGTCACGGGGAGAACGTGCAAACTCCATACATAGAGCACCCGTAGTCGGGATTGAATCCGGGTCTCTGGCGCTGCAAGGCCGCAACTCCACCGCTGCGCCACTGTGCCACCCCTCTTGGGATTGGTATTGGTTTAAACCTCTGTCCCACAGTACGAGTTCATTCCAAGAGCTCTCCCGAGTTTGCCCTGATTCGAAATCGGAGAATTACGGCAATGGCCACTCGTCGGTACTCGGGGCTCTCGTGGACATTTTTCATCATGTTGAAAAATCTTCACGAGTCTTCCCGTGCTTACCTGCCGTTAGCGAGTCTTCCCGAGTACCTGCCGTTAGCGCTAAGAGACGTCCCCGAGCTCCGACGTACCCGCTACGTTCATTCTCCGTGCTTACCACGAGTTTGATTTTTTTTAAACTCGGGAGAGCTCTTGGAATGAACTCGCACCGTGGGACAAGGGCTATTATGAACCTTGAAAATATTAACCCTGCTGTATCACTGCAATATTCTTTTACATTTCATAAATTGTTTTGCGCTTATTAGTTGAAGTAGCCAATATTTTAGCTAATAAATGTTGTGATGGAATTCCACATACTGTCATAGATACATTCATATGGGCCATCCGTCCCATTGAGACCATGCTGGCCATCAAACACCCACTTACACTACTAATGTTTTAATTTCCCCATGCAACCATCAAATTCCAACAGATTCCAGCTAGTTTTGTTTCATGTGATTTATTTTTGCCACGTGTACTGACGAGCAGTGAAAATATTTTGTTTGCGTGCTAATCCAGCCAGATAACATACTGTACATGAATAGAAGCAAGCCATCCAGAAAGGATAAAGGATACACAATTCAGTGCAAGTTATGACACTGAAGTCTGGTAAAGTCCGATTAAAGTTAGTTCAAAGGTCTCCGATGAGGTGGATGGGTCAGGACAGTACTCTAGCTGATGAGAGGACTGTGCAGTTATAGACAATAGACAATAGGTGCAGGAGTAGGCCATTCGGCCCTTCGAGCCAGCATCGCCATTCAATGTGATCATGGCTGATCATCCCCAATCAGTACCCCGTTCCTGCCTTCTCCCCATATCCCCTGACTTCGCTATTTTTAAGAGCCCTATCTAGCTCTCTCTTGAAAGCATCCAGAGAACCTGCCTCCACCGCCCTCTGAGGCAGAGAATTCCACAGTTGCCTGATAATAGCTGGAAAGAAACTGTTCCTGAACCTGGAGGTCTGAATCTGGACACGAGGTGTAATTTACAGTAGAAACATAGAAACATAGAAATTAGGTGCAGGAGTAGGCCATTCGGCCCTTCGAGCCTGCACCGCCATTCAATATGATCATGGCTGATCATCCAACTCAGTATCCCGTACCTGCCTTCTCTCCATACCCTCTGATCCCTTTAGCCACAAGGGCCACATCTAGCTCCCTCTTAAATATAGCCAATGAACTGGCCTCGACTACCCTCTGTGGCAGAGAGTTCCAGAGATTCACCACTCTCTGTGTGAAAAAAGTTCTTCTCATCTCGGTTTTAAAGGATTTCCCCCTTATCCTTAAGCTGTGACCCCTTGTCCTGGACTTCCCCAACATCGGGAGCAATCTTCCTGCATCTAGCCTGTCCAACCCCTTAAGAATTTTGTAAGTTTCTATAAGATCCCCTCTCAATCTCCTAAATTCTAGAGAGTATAAACCAAGTCTATCCAGTCTTTCTTCATAAGACAGTCCTGACATCCCAGGAATCAGTCTGGTGAACCTTCTCTGCACTCCCTCTATGGCAATAATGTCCTTCCTCAGATTTGGAGACCAAAACTGTACGCAATACTCCAGGTGTGGTCTCACCAAGACCCTGTACAACTGCAGTAGAACCTCCCTGCTCCTATACTCAAATCCTTTTGCTATGAAAGCTAACATACCATTCGCTTTCTTCACTGCCTGCTGCACCTGCATGCCTACTTTCAATGACTGGTGTACCATGACACCCAGGTCTCGCTGCATCTCCCCTTTTCCTAGTCGGCCACCATTTAGAAAATAGTCTGCTTTCCTGTTTTTGCCACCAAAATGGATAACCTCACATTTATCCACATTATACTGCATCTGCCAAACATTTGCCCACTCACCCAGCCTATCCAAGTCACCTTGCAGTCTCCTAGCATCCTCCTCACAGCTAACACTGCCCCCCAGCTTAGTGTCATCCGCAAACTTGGAAATATTGCCTTCAATTCCCTCATCCAGGTCATTAATATATATTGTAAATAGCTGGGGTCCCAGCACTGAGCCTTGCGGTACCCCACTAGTCACTGCCTGCCATTGTGAAAAGGACCCGTTTACTCCTACTCTTTGCTTCCTGTTTGCCAGCCAGTTCTCTATCCACATCAATACTGAACCCCCAATGCCATGTGCTTTAAGTTTGTATACTAATCTCTTATGTGGGACCTTGTCGAAAGCCTTCTGGAAGTCCAGATACACCACATCCACTGGTTCTCCCCTATCCACGTTACTAGTTACATCCTCGAAAAATTCTATAAGATTCGTCAGACATGATTTACCTTTCGTAAATCCAAGCTGACTTTGTCCAATGATTTCACCACTTTCCAAATGTGCTGCTATCCCATCTTTAATAACTGACTCTAGCAGTTTCCCCACTACCGATGTTAGACTAACTGGTCTGTAATTCCCCGTTTTCTCTCTCCCTCCCTTCTTAAAAAGTGGGGTTACGTTTGCTACCCGCCAATCCTCAGGAACTACTCCAGAATCTAAAGAATTTTGAAAGATTATTACTAATGCATCCACTACTTCTGGAGCTACTTCCTTAAGTACTCTGGGATGCAGCCTATCTGGCCCTGGGGATTTATCGGCCTTTAATCCATTCAATTTACCCAAAACCACTTCCCGACTAACCTGGATTTCACTCAATTCCTCCAACTCCTTTGACCCGCGGTCCCCTGCTATTTCCGGCAGATTATTTATGTCTTCCTTAGTGAAGACGGAACCAAAGTAGTTATTCAATTGGTCCGCCATATCCTTGTTCCCCATGATCAACTCACCTGTTTCTGACTGCAAGGGACCTACATTTGTTTTAACTAATCTCTTTCTTTTTACATATTTATAAAAACTTTTGCAGTCAGTTTTTATGTTCCCTGCCAGTTTTCTTTCATAATCTATTTTTCCTTTCCTAATTAAGCCCTTTGTCCTCCTCTGCTGGTCTCTGAATTTCTCCCAGTCCTCTGGTATGCTGCTTTTTCTGGCTAATTTGTACGCATCATCTTTCGCTTTGATACCATCCCTGATTTCCCTTGTTATCCACGGATGCACTACCTTCCCTGATTTATTCTTTTGCCAAACTGGGATGAACAATTTTTGTAGTTCATCCATGCAGTCTTTAAATGTCTTCCATTGCATGTCCACCGTCAACCCTTTTAGAATTAATTGCCAGTCAATCATGGCCAATTCATGTCTCATACCCTCAAAGTTACCTTTCTTTAAGTTCAGAACCATTGCTTCTGAATTAACAATGTCACTCTCCATCCTAATGAAGAACTCAACCATATTATGGTCACTCTTGCCCAAGGGGGCACGTACAACAAGACTGCTAACTAACCCTTCCTCATTACTCAATACCCAGTCTAAAATAGCCTGGTTCCTCTACATGTTGATTTAGATAACGATCCCGCATACATTCCAAGAAATCCTCTTCCTCAGCACCCCTGCCAATTTGATTCACCCAATCTATATGTAGATTGAAGTCACCCATTATAACTGTTTTGCCTTTGTCGCACGCATTTCTAATTTCCTGTTTGATGCCATCCCCAACTTCACTACTACTGCTAGGTGGCCTGTACACAACACCCACCAGCGTTTTCTGCCCCTTAGTGTTTCGCAGCTCTACCCATACCGATTCCACATCCTCCAAGCTAATGTCCTTCCTTTCCACTGCGTTAATCTCCTCTCTAACCAGCAACGCTACCCCACCTCCTTTTCCTTTCTCTCTATCCCTCCTGAATATTGAATATCCCTGGATGTTCAGCCCCCAGCCTTGGTCACCCTGGAGCCATGTCTCCGTGATCCCAACTATATCATAGTCATTAATAGCTATCTGCACATTCAACTCATCCACCTTATTACGAATGCTCCTTGCATTGAGACACAAAGCCTTCAGGCTTGTTTTTACAACACTCTTACCCCTTATACAATTATGTTGAAAAGTGGCCCTTTTTGATTTTTGCCCTGGTTTTGTCTGTCTTCCACTTTTACTTTTCACCTTGCTACCTATTGCTTCTACCCTCATTTTACACTCCTCTGTCTCTACGCTCACACATTTAAGAAGCCCTTTCCCTTTAACTCCATCCTCCACTATCCCATTCGACACCCCACCCCCCTTATTCAGTTTAAAACCACCCATGTAGCAGTGGCAAACCTGCCTGCCAGAATGCTGGTCCCACGCCTGTTAAGATGCAATCCGTCCCTTTTGTACAGTTCCCCCTTACCCCAAAACAGATTCCAGTGATCTAAGAATCTAAATCCCTGCCCCGTGCACCAGTTCCTGAGCCACACGTTCAGGTCCCGTATCTCCCTGTTCCTGCTCTTGCCAGCACGAGGAACTGGAAGCAAACCGGAGATAACAACCCTGGAGGTCCTGCTTTTCAGCATTTTTCCGAGCTCTCTAAAGTCACGCTGCAGAATATTCATCCCCTTCTTTCCGACATCGTTTGTGCCGACATGCACTACCACTTCCGGATGTTCACCTTCGCCCTTGTGGATTTTCTGCACTCTGTCCGTGACATCCTGGATCCTGGCACCAGGAAGGCAGCACACCATCCTCGCATCCCGTCTGTTGCCACAGAAACCCCTGTCCGTACCTCTCACAATGGAGTCTCCCACTACAATGGCGTTGCCTGCCTTAGGCCTTTTTGGTTTTGGCTCAACAGCCCTATTCGCATCGCAAGCCAGTCCGCCGCTCAGTGTAAACACGTCTTCTGTCCCAACAGCTTCTAAGTGGGTGAACCTGTTCACAGTAGCGACTTAACCTGCCAAACCACACACATTAGAAATTTTAGAAGAGACTGGAGCAACAGGAGACAGCGCCCGAGGTCGGGATTGAACCCAGGTCTCTGGCGCTGTGAGGCAGCAGCCCTATACATATCATTTGTATGTATGGTATGATCTCAGAGTGGTTCAGGTACTGGACTAATATTCAGGCACGAGTCTGAAACATCCCACGGTAGCTGCGGAATGTAAATTCAGTTAATTAAGCAATCCTATTCTCAGTGATGGAGACCAGGAAGTTGACACTAGGCCTCTATTCCGGGTTGTTTAATTAACAACATTTAAATTCTATCAGGACAAAAATTGTCACCCTTCTGTCAAAGAGTCTTTGACCTGAAATGATAACTCTGTCCCTCTCTCTCCATAACCTGCCAAGTGTTTCCAGCAGGTAATCTCAGTTTTCAAGCAATTATATTTTTATAGCATTTAAATTAGTCACATTAGCTACTAGTGGTCACCTACCAATGTGTGTTAAGAAAGAACTGCAGATGCTGGAAAAATCGAAGGTAGACAAAAATGCTGGAGAAACTCAACAGGTGAGGCAGCATCTATGGAGCGAAGGAATAGGTGACGTTTCGGGTCGACCCGAAACGTCGCCTATTCCTTCGCTCCATAGATGCTGCCTCCCCCGCTGAGTTTCTCCAGCACTTTTGTCTACCTATCAATGTGGTTATCACTGTAAGCCCTTGCAAGCACGTACTGTACACTGGGCAATTTAGTTCACTTTTAGTATAATTTAGTTTATTGTCAAGTGTACCGAGGTACAGTGAAAAGCTTTTTGTTGCGTGCTATCGAGTCAGCGGAAAGACGATACATGATTATAATCGAGCCACTCACAGTGTACAGATACAGGATTAAGGGGATAATGTACAGGGCAAGACAAAGTCAAGTACAGTCTGACTAAAGATAGTCCGCTGGTCTGCGATGAGGTAGATGGTAGCTCAGAACTGCTCTCTAGTTGTTGATAAGATGGTTCAGTTGCCTGACGACAGCTGGGAACAAACGGTCCCTGAATCTGGCGGTTTGTTTTCACACTTCTATACCGTTTGCCTGATGGGAGAGGGGAGAAGAGGGAGTGGCCGGGGTGAGACTCATCCCCGATCATGCTGGTGGCCTTGCCGAGGCAGTGTGAAGTGCAGATTGCATTAATGTAGGGAGGTTGGTTTGTGTGATTGTCTGGGCTGCGTCCGTAATTCTCTGCAACCTCTAGCGGTCTTCGATGGTGCTGTTCCCAAACCATGTTGTGATGCATCCCGAAAAAATGCTTTCTACAGTGCATCTGTAGAAGTTGGTGGGTGGGGGGTGGTGGGGGGAATAATAAATTCTGGTACAGCCAACAACGAAATAGAGAAGGAAAAAAAAAGTCTCCCCTTCATAACTAGCTGTCTTGATCACCTGTAGGTAACATGGCAGTAGTGGGAATGTCCGACTAGCAATCCCCGCCCACTAACACTATCCTACACACACTGGGCACAATTTTACATTTTATACCAAGCCAATTAACCTAATTTGGAGTGTGGGAGAAAACCGAAGATCTCAGAGAAAACCCACGCAGGTCACGGGGAGAACGAACAAACTCCGCACAGACAGCACCCGTAGTCAGGATCGAACCCGGGTCTCTGGCGCTATGAGACAGTAGCTCTACTGCTGTGCCACCGTGCCACCCTTCCATTGATAAAAAGACATCTATTGATGCTCCTGAACCCATCATCAGTGATGTAACCTGGCGTCATTGGGTGTTTTGGGTCTTTCAACATCAGACAACCTCGCCCAGGTGACCCAGTTGTGGTTGATTAGACCACGACTTGTGTTCAGGTGGCATTCGCTCCTCCCCATGGACCTCCTCTCCTGATCCAGAGCCATCTCGAGGCCTTCTCCGCTGCCTCTGTGGTGTTCTTGATGGCTCATCTCCATTCCATTCCGTTGATGCCCAGTGCACTCAAGGCTTTGTAGAGCGATTGCCCTATACACCTGACACCCTCTGAATGGAAAAGGTGTCCTTCAGGTTCATATTAAAATCTTTTCCCCTCTCACCTGACACCTATGCCCTTCGGTTCTTGGCTCCCCATACCCTGGGTGACAGAGTGTGCATTCACCCTAATATACGTGATAGAATTTGTAAGATGGGAATTATATGACACTGAATTGTCAATGCAGAACAGTGTAATCTGCCTCAGAAATTGACTTTCGAGGAAGACATTGGAAGGCGGAGCGCTGCGCATTGATCCCCTCATGCAGCGTGCTTATCCTTACCAATCGGGGATTAATTTTCAGTCTAGGATTCTTTCCAAAAAATGTAATCCATACTCGTGAATTTTTAAAGCGCAGGGCGGAATGATAAAAGAAAGGAACACAAAAGGAGATGGTGTAGCAGATACTGCATGTTACCTCAAGGGCCGTGTGGTTTAATGTCAGCACTTTTCAATACATTTTTCTTTGACTGGTCGTGAAGCCGACCCTGTTAACAAAAAGAAAATCTGGCAACAGAAACAACTGCCTTCTGAGCTTTTAACTCCACGCTTTGTTGACCTCAGTGGATCTGTGTAGCTATATTCTGCTATTGTAGACAGAGATTCACTCAGGTCAAAGGAGCAACACGATTATTTAAGTTGGCAGAAAATCCCTCCAGTTTTCTCCCTTCTCTAGAACTCAAAGGCAGTTTCCAGACAGCCCGAGCAGTGAGTGGCATCTACACCCTTCACTCACATAGCGCTTTAAGCGCCTGAAAGACTTTTGAAACAGAAACAATATTGGGAGAAGAGTTATGAATGGAAGCTGAAAATACTGTTTACATGTGTGTGTTTGAATTGTTTTGAAAGAAGTCAAAGTCGCAAGAGGGGTCACGGTGGCGCAGCGGTAGAGTTGCTGCCTCACCGCGCCAGAGACCCGGGTTCGATCCTATGGGTGCCGTCTGTACGGAGTTTGTGCATTTTCCCAATGACCTGCGTGGGTTTCCTCAGGATGCTCCACAAGATGTGCGGGTTTGTAGGTTAATTGATTTCTGTAAATTAGGGAAAAAAACATAAAACATAGAAAATTGGTGCAGGAGTAGGCCATTCGGCACTTCGAGCCAGCACCGCCATTCAATACGATCATGGCTGATCATCCAAAATCAGTACCCCATTCCTGTTTTCTCCCCATATCCCTTGATTCTGTTGGCCCTAAGAGCTATATCTAACTCCCTCTTGAAAACACCCATTGAATTGTCCTCCACTGCCTTCTGTGGCGGAGAATTCCACAGATTCACAACTCTCTGGGTGAAAATGTATTTCCTCATTTAGGAATGGCCTTCCCCAAGGGGTACCCCTTATTCAAATTGTCCCTAGTGTGTACGATTTAACTAATGTACGGGGTGATTGCTAATTGGTGCGGACTGGGTGGGCCGAAGGGCCTGCTTCCATGCTGTATCTCTAAACTAAACTAATAAACTAAAAGTGTTCAAAGTTGTTAGAAAGGAGTTTCAGTGTGCTGGACTCAAATTACTGAAAGCATTAGCATTGCTACTACTGCAGAGATGTAAAGAGGATTATGTTTTACAAAGGCCAAAGTTGGGGACCAAAAGATCTTTCAACAGCGGAGGATGTTATCCTAATCTCATATCAACATTATCAATAGGATCTTACTGTGTAACGTTAGTGGCTCCAAAGAACCAAATAACATGAATGTTGTTTAAATGGCAGTAAAGTCTGGGACTTTCATGAAAGTAGTACTGTCAAAGCATAACGGCAGCGGTTAAGGTGCTGCCGTACAGCGCCAGAGACCCGGGTTCGATCCTGCCTACGGGTGCTGTCTATACGGAGTTTGTGCATTTTCCCAATGACGTGCGTGGGTTTTCTCCGTGTGCTCCGGTTTCCTCCCACACTCCAAAGACGTGCAGGTTTGCAGGTTAATTGGCTAAGGTAAAATTGTAAATTGTCCCTAGTGTGTGTAGGATAGTGTCAGTGTGCGGGGATCGCCAGTCGGCGCGGACTCGGTGGGCCAAAGGGCCTGTTTCTGCACTGAATCTCTAAACTAAACTAAGACCACCAAGATTGGAGCTTAAAGAAATATAACAATATTCGAGAGTTTAAGAAGGAACTGCAGATGCTGGAAAATTGAAGGTACACAAATATGCTGGAGAAACTCAGCGGGTGAGGCAGCATCTAAGGAGCGAAGGAAATAGGCAATGTTTCGGGTCGAGACCCTTCTTCAGACTCAAGAAGGGTCTGAAGAAGGGTCTCGACCCGAATAATTGCCTATTTCCTTCGCTCCTTAGATGCTGCCTCACCCGCTGAGTTTCTCCAGCATTTTTGTCTACAATATTCGAGAGAGTAAGTTTCATAATGAATTTTAATTGTGCATCAGTCTGACTTCTGTCTTGGAGTGTGGTTAAAATGACCTTTATTGTATAATTTAGCCTTATCAGTTCAAGTACAGACATACAATGCAACTTACAAATGGGAATACTCTGAACTTGAGTAGAAATGGGAAATGCCTTTTGACAATTGACCTTCAAGGTTTCATTGCAGCTCATGCTCAGTAACTGCAATATATTATTATCTTCATAGGCACAACGAACTGCAGGTGCTGGCTTACTAAAGAAACTCAAAGTGCTGGAGTAACTCAGCAGGTCAGGCAACCTCTCTGGAGAACATGGGTGGGTGACGTTTCGTGTCAGGACCCTTCTTCAGTTCCTCACCAAAAGCATCACCTATACATAGACACAAAATGCCAGAGTAAGTCAATGGGACAGGCAGCATCTCTGGATTGAAGGAATGGGTGATGTTTCGGGTCGAGACCCTTCCTCCGTCTGAAGAAGGGTCTCGACCCAAAACTTCAATCATTCCTTCAATCCAAAGATGCTGCCTGTCCCGCTAAGTTACTCCAGCATTTTGTGTCTATCTGGCAGCTTGTTCCATACACCCACCACCCTTTGTGCGAAAAAGCTACCCCACCCCATTATATCTTTTCCCCTTCACCTTCAATCTATGTTTTCTGGTCCTCGATTCCCCTACTCTGGGCAAGAGACTCTGTGCATCTATGCGATCTATTCCTCTCATGATTTTGTACACCTTCTATAAGATCACCCCTCATATTCCTGCACTCCATGGAATAGAGACCCAGCCTACTCAACCTCTCTCCATAGCTCACAACCTCTAGTCCTGGCAACATCCTTGTAAATCTTTTCTGAAACCTTGCAAGTTCGACAATTTCTTTCCTATAACATGGTGCCCAGAACTGAACACAATATTCTAAATGCGGGCTCACCAAAATCTTATACAACTGCAACATGACCTCCCAACTATTAGAATCAATACTCTGACTGATGAAGGCCAAAGTGCCAAAAGCCTTTTTGACCACCTTACCTATCTGCGACTCGACCTTCAAGGAACCATTTACTCTGTAGGTCCTGCCCTTGTTCGACGTCCCAAAATTCAACACCTCACACTTCTCTGTATTAAATTCCATCAACCATTCCTCCGCCCACCTGGCCAATCGATCCAGATCCTGCTGCAATCTTTCACAACCATCTTCACTATCTGCAAAATCACTCACTTTTGTATTATCAGCAAACTTGTTAATCTTGCCCTGTATGTTCTTTCCAAATCATTGATATACTGTGCCCTCCATAATGTTTGGGACAAAGACCCATCATTTATTTATTAGCCTCTGTACTCCACAATTTGAGATTTGTAATAGAAAAAAATCACATGTGCTTAAAGTGCACATTGTCAGATTTTAATAATGGCCATTTTTATACATTTTTATACGTCACCCATTCCTTTTCTCCAGAGATGCTGCCTGACCCGCTGAGTTACTCCAGCATTTTGTGTCAATCTTTGGTGTAATCCAGCATCTGCAGTTCCTTCCGATACAGAGCTTTTCAGATGTGGGATTCCATAATTGGGCATCAAGCTTTGATGTGAATCCCTTTCATTGTCCTGTACACAGAGGTTCTACCACCACGTGAGATGATGAACCATGAATAATTACTTGACACCACATTGACAATATTTTAATTGGGAAAGATATTGGTTTTTAGCCGGAGTTCTAACTTCAAAGAACAGCTGCCACCATGTCACGTCATCGAGGAATCATTACACCACTGTTAATTAATTAGATTTGTGGAAGTATTCGGTCCTTACTGAATTACATAACTTTATATCAGGGATGTATGCTTCAGAGATCAGAAAGGACTTTGAGAAATCTACTTATTTTATGTTGGATATTTGGTGTTAATGAGAAACACTGGATTATTCATATTTACTTGATTAGTTAAATTTAATAAATCTTTTTTTGGTAATTGTGGGCTGAAGTGTAAGTGACTGAGTTGAACTAACTTTGGCCTAAACCTCTACCTTTTTGCAACAGCCTGGAGTTTGGGAATGGGACTTTGTTATTTAGCTCTTGTTTCTTTTTTCTATTAGATTAGTTTAGTTTAGTTTGGTTTTTAGCCTAGTTCAGAGTTTAGTTTAGAGTTTAGTTTAGTTTAGGAATAGAAGGTGGAAACAGGCCCTTCGGCCCATCGAGTCCGCACTGACCAGCGATCACCATACACTAGCTCTATTCCACATGCTAGGAACAATTTTCAGAAGCCAATTAACCGACAAACCTGCACGTCTTTGGAATGTGAGGGGAAATTAGAGGACCTGGCAGAAAACCCACGCGGTCACGGGAAGAACGTACAAACTCCGTACAGACAGCACCCGTAGTCAGGATCGAGCCCAGGTTCTCTGACGCTGTAAGGCAGCAACTCTACCGCTGCAGCCACCTTGCCGACCCTGTGTTTGGACTCAATCTTAATCCAAGTTGTTTGTCAAGATCTCTGGAAATACATTTTCAGTTCTTGGAGATTCACTCGCAGTTTAAAACAAGTGGCCTTTGCAATAAAATGAAATATGTATTCTTTCCCTCTGTTCCTTAACAAATGAAATAAATACAAATCATATCTTGCAATCAATATTAAGATATGATTTTGCAAACATAATAAAGAGATGTTGGAATCTCTCGTCAAAGATACCTTAACTTACCACTATAATGCTGCCTCAAAACGGCATGAGTTTTACACTAATTAAGAACAAGAGATAATGCAATTAAAGCCAAAATAAACAAAGCATAATTATACAGAGAGTAAATCTACCAATTGTTTACAGAAGCAGCAACCTGCAGTCATTATTCAGTGTATTTACATTAAGCTGCTAATGTTTAGGAAGGAACTGCAGATGCTGGTTTACACTGAAGTTAGACACAAAAGGCTGGAGTAACTCAGCGGGACAGGCAGCATCTCTGGATAGAAGGAATGGGTGACGTTTCGGGTCGAGACCCTTCTTCAGACTCAAGAACTGAACTTCAGACTTCAGACTGAAGAAGGGTCTCGACCCGAAACGACACCCGTTTCTTATATCCAGAGATGCTGCCTGTCCCCGCTGAGTTCCCCCAGCATTTTGTGTCTATCTTAAAGCTGCGAATGCTGGTGGATCTGTGACTTTAACTGTGGCGCTGTTTGTAAATATCCGGGGCTCCAGTACTGTCAGCACTCTGGAACAACATCTGAAGCACTGGACTGATTTCAAGCCTCGCTGTTGGCAGCAGAGTCTGTGCAACAATATAAACAGCTATTGTCAGTGGCATGAAACGTTGCCAGCTGCCATTTTTCTTTGAGTGCTGCTGAACTGAATACCAAAGCTGCCCTGCAAAGTCAGCGACATGATTATTTCACCAGCCAGGAGATGAATTCCATCATCCAAACAAGGCTACATTGTAATTTTTTTTATCTGATTCATGCTGGCTGCCTCTCTCTTTGTTAATTTTAGTGCAATAATTTGTTGCTCATAAGCCCACAATGTGATGGAATTTGAAGGAGCTGTTCAGGCCTTTTGCGGACGCACAGGATAGACTTTAGACTTTAATTTAAAGATGCAACGTGGAAACAGGCCCTTCGGCCCATCGGGTCCATGCAGACCAACGATCACCCCGTACATTAGCACAATCCTACACACTTGGGGGCGGATATCCAAATAAGTCCCATGTGAAAAAAAGTGACAAATCTCTCCTTCAGACAGAGCCGTCTGCCACAGCAAAGTTGTGAATCTTTCTGATTGTCAGTTATGTTCAAAAATCTATTAAAAAATTCAAATACCTAAAAACACAGACCATAATTTAAAAATATTTAAATAACTTTTAACAATTATAAACATTTTAACAAAAGTTTGTTAAAATCAAATACATTACAAATACTTGCATCCTTAAATGAAAGAGCAGTATTTTTGCATCAGGTCCAAATGGGAAAAAGTTCAGAAGGCAGATTTCCGTGTGAATCTGCTGTAAAGTGACTATATATTTGTACTGCACAGCCAGATGCCATTTGGAGTCCAATGTTATAAGATGTGACATCTACACTCAAGCAGGAATTCAACCTGGATAGTATGTCCCCAAGGATTAAGACCATTAATACATGATGCTAAAATCAGTTGCTAATGTGTAACCTGATAACAATGCATGGGCGGTACGATGGCACAGCGGTGGATTTGCAGCCTCACAGCACCAGAGACCCCGGTTCGATCCTGACTACGGGGGCTCTCTGTACCGAGTTTGTACGTTCTCCTCGTGACCAGCTTGGGTTTTCTCCGGGATTTCCGGTTCCCTCACACACTCCAAAGAAGTACATGTTTGCAGGCTAATTGGCTTGGTATAATTGTAAAGGTCCCTGGTGTGTGAGGATTGTGTTAGTGTGTGGGGATCGCTGCTCGGCGCGGACTCGGTGGGTCGAAGGGCCTGTTTCCGCGCCGTCTTTCTAAACTAAACTAAATGCAGTACACCTTACATATCCCAGGAATACCACTTCTGCAAAAGATTCTTCTCAGCTCCAGTGAGCTTGGCTGCGAGCTACTCAATCCTTCCTCAGAGGACAACCGATCCTGTAAATTCTACATTTAATTGCCTTCAAACCAAATGTATTCTTCCTGCTGTACAGAGATCAAAACAGCATGTCCAATCCAACAGTCTTCGCACCATATTTCCTCACAACTGCAGGAAGCCTTCTTCACACGTATGCTTCAGTCCTTTATGTTAAAAAACCAACATACCATTCATCTTCCGAAGATTTGCTGTGTCTGTACATTAATGCGATGTATTTCATAGCGACACTCTGTACGCCAACAATTTCCCGCCATTTAAAACATAGTCCGTTTCGCCATTTGATTTTGTTGGAGCAAAAATGGTGATGCCACATAGAGTTGCCGTTTGAAGTGACGGCCGATTTATTAAAACTGGTGCGCGCCAGGGGACCAGTCAAAGCTGATCTCACAAGTGCGACTTTGGTACAGTTTGTAAATTCTCAGATGACAAGATTACACAGAAACTTGATCAACAGTAAAACAAGGTCTTGATTACAGAATGAGGCTCATTTGACAAGATTACACAGAAACTTGATCAACAGTAAAACAAGGTCTTGATTACAGAATGGAGCTTTAGCTAAGTTTAGGTTTGAGATTCAGCGCGGGAAACAGACCCTTCGTCCCACCGAATCTGCACCGACCAGCGATCCCCGCACACTAGAACCATCCTACACATACCAGGGACAATTTACAATCATACCAAGCCAATTAACCTAAAAACCTGTACATATTTGGAGTGTAAACCGGAACACCTGGAGTAAACCCACGCAGGTTACGGGTAGAACGTAAAACTCCGTAAAGACAAGCACATGTAGTCAGGATCAAACCCAGGTCTCTGGAGCTGTAAGGCAGCAACTCTACTGCTGCGCCACCATGCTTACACAAAGCTTACACAAAGACTTAATTAGGTAACAGACAAGAAAATTATGATCCAGAAGTCTTACCTAGTTGACAATTGATCCACTTTTCTGTTACAGTGATGGGGGCACGCTATAACATAATCAATGAAGTTGCTGAAACTTGAGTGTGGTCACTGCTGCATTCCATGTCTCTACGTTTAGGCTTTGTCTGCGGTTCCCTGTCACCACATTAGCACAATCTATATCCCTATTTACTAGTTATCAGCCCTCACAATTTTTCCCCTACAATAATCACCTAGTATGAATAACTTTGAACATATCCACATTACGTTCCACTTCTTGCCCAACCCATTCACCCTGAGTTAACTGCAGCCATTTGCTGACTCTTTGCATTTCACAGTTTTGTTTCGTTTAGTTTTAGAGATACAGCGCGGAAACGGGCCCTTCAACCCACCGAGTCAGCGCCGACCAGCGATCCCCGCACATTAACGCTACCCTGTACACACTAGGGACAATTTACACTTATACCAAGCCAATTAACCTACAAACCTGTACGTCTTTCGAGTGTGGGAGGAAACCGAGGATCTCGGAGAAAACTCTCGCGGTCACGGGGAGAACGTACAAACTCCGTACAGATAGCACCCGTAGTGGGGATCGAACCTGGGTCTCCGGCGCTGCAAGCACTGCAAGGCAGCAACTCTACCACTAAGCCTTGTACTATTGTACCTTGACACATAACTTTAATACAATAGTCTCTGTTATTCGATCCATTTCATTAATGTAGATTGCAAATAGCTGAGTGCCCAGGATGAAAAACAAACCATTCATTCCCAATCAGTTTCTCGCTCTTCAGTCTCACCGTTCAGAAGCATTCTCTACCACCCTATGAGCCACTATTTTAAGTGACAACCTTCTGTGCGGCATTATGTAAAATGTCTCTTGAAATTCCAGATATACTGCATGCATTGGTTTATCGTTCACATTCTTAAATACTCTTCGGATCTGTCAAATATAATTTTCTTTTCATTAAATCATGTTGGCTCCTCGTTTATCACCAATCCCAGAAACCAGACTGCACTCTGCGAAGGTGGGTCTATCGTATGACAAAATGTGGAGTCTGGAAGACTTTTACACTCTGGAGTTTAACAAAAGAGGCAATTACTCCCTACATTAGCTTTCCACGGCTGAGGAAGTCAGAACAAGAGGTCACAATCTCAAAAGAAGTGGCAGATCATTTAGTGCTAAAATCAAGAGAAATGTATTGACTCTAGTGGATCTTTGGAATTCTCCAAAGAGAGACACATAATGCTGGAGCAACTCAGGCAGCATGTCCGGATAGAAGGTAATGGTGATGTTTTGGGTCGAGACCCTTCTTCAGACTGAGAGTCGGGGGAGAGAGAGACACAGAGATATGGAAGGGTAAGGTGTGAAAATGAGACATCAAAGGGGACAACGCTCAAGGAAAATGTAGAATAGATCATTGTTAGCTATGGGAAGGTGACAACGAAGCATACAAAGATAAACATTTACCAGGAGGACAGTCAGACTGGTGGGAGAACTAAGATGGAGGAGGGATGGAGAAAGAGGGAAAGCAAGGGTTACTTGAAGTTAGAGGATTCAATATTCATTCCGTTGGGGTGTAAGCTGCCCAAGTGAAATATGAGGTACTGTTCCTCCAATTTCTCCAGCTGGAGAGTTGCAGAACTCAGGCATTAATTACATTCAAATAATAGGTTTAGGTTTAACCATATAACCATATAACCATATAACCATTACATAACCATTTACATAACCACATTACATAACCATATAACCATTACAACCCTTCAAGTCCGTGCCTAACCTTTTTTTTATTTTTTATTTTTTTTTAAAAATAAATACTTCCCCCTAGTCCCATCTACCTGCACTCAGACCATAACCCTCCATTCCTTTCCCGTCCATATACCCATCCAATCTATTTTTAAAGGATAAAATCGAACCTGCCTCCACCACATCCACTGGAAGCTCATTCCACACAGCTACCACTCTCTGAGTAAAGAAGTTCCCCCTAATGTTCCCCCTAAACTTCTGTCCCTTAATTCTCAAGTCATGTCCCCTTGTTTGAATCTTCCCTACTCTCAATGGAAAAAGCTTATCCACGTCAACTCTGTCTAACCCGCTCATAATTTTAAAGACCTCTATCAAGTCCCCTCTTAACCTTCTGCGCTCCAAAGAATAAAGACCTAACTTGTTCAACCTTTCTCTGTAACTTAGTTGCTGAAACCCAGGCAACATTCTAGTAAATCTCCTCTGTACTCTCTCTATTTTGTTGACATCCTTCCTATAATTAGGCGACCAAAATTGTACTCCATACTCCAGAATTGGCCTCACCAATGCCTTGTACAATTTTATTAATGTCACGTGTACTGAGGTACAGTAACCCGCTTGTTTTGCATTGAAGATAGACACAAAATGCTGGAGAAACTCAGCGGGTCAGACAGCATCTCTGGAGAAATAAATAGGTGATGTTTCGGGACGAGACCCTTCTTCAGACCATGCTATCCAATGAAATCTGATAATACTATACATAAATACAATCAAGCTAAACTTTAATACAATACGGTAGAACAAAGGGAAACATTTACCGTGCAGAATATAGAACTGAGATGTTGGTTGCTACTAAAGATAGACTCAAAGTGCTGGAGTAACTCAGCAGGTCAGGCAGCAGCTCTGGACAAATATGAAGACTGAAGAAGGGTCCGGACCTGAAATGTCACCTACGTTTTCTCCAGATTTGCTGCCTCACCCGCTGAGCTACGCCAGCACTTTGTGTCTATCTTTTGCAGAATATAGTTCTCGACTCCAGTTCCAGAGGCAAAGTCCAATGTCCGCAATGGGGTTGAGGTGAATCGATGAATCGGACAGCATCTAACTTAAGGAAGGACCATTCAGATGCCTGATGACAGAGGGGAGGAAGCTGTTCCCGAGTCTGGTGGTGGGTATTATCAAACATCCATATCTTTTGCCCGAAGAACCCAGGGAAAACTCACGCGGTCACGGGGAGAATGTACAAACTCCGTACAGACAGCACCCATAGTCAGGATCGAATGCGGGTCTCTGGCGTTGTAAAGCAGCAACTCTACTGCTGCGCCACTGTGTTCTAACTGTGGAGTACCTATCGGCATATTTTAACGGTTGCAGGTTCAATGGTAACACAGTGACAAGTTTACAGAACTGATGGCACAGTGGTCAGCGTGGTCCCCCGTATAATAAGCACAGTTTGCCAACTCATGGTGACTCCTTTGAGGAGAATGTGATGAGACTGTTGAGAAAACGCATTCACCAAAATATATTGAGCAGCTGCAGAGCTAGAAAACGAAGGCACAAAGTGCTGGAGTAACTCAGTGGGCCAGGCAGCATCTCTGGAGAACATTGCTAGGCTAAGTTTCGGGTCGAGATCCTTCTTCAGACTTGAGTCTGAAGAAGGGGCCCAACCCGAAACGTCATCTATCCACGTTCCTCAGGGATGCTGGGTGACAGACTGACTGTCCCACTGTACGAGTTCATTCCAGGAGCTCTCCCGAGTTTAAAAAAAATCAAACTCGTGGTAAGCACGGAGAATGAACGTAGCGGGTACGTCGGAGCTCAGGGACGTCTCTTAGCAGCTCGTAACGCTAATGGCAGGTACTCGGGAAGACTCGCTAACGGCAAGTAAGCACGGGAAGACTCGTGAAGATTTTTCAACATGTTGAAAAATGTCCACGAGAGCCCCGAGTACCGACGAGTGGCCATTACCGTAAATCTCCGAGTTCGAATCAGGGCAAACTCGGGATAGGTCTTGGAATGAACTCGTACCGTGGGACAGGGCTTTGAGTTACTCCAGCACATAAAAGTGTCTTTTTTTTGTAAACCAACATCTGCAGTTCCTTGTGTCCACACTTTGGTCCCTTAAGTAGAAGTTCTACTCCACTTCAAATTACTGATGTGTTCGACCAGACTGATTGATGATATTACTTTGGGGGAAGATAATCTGCTGTGTTAAATCTGGCTTGAAATTGGCCGATCGGACAGAGCCATTTGCAGCTCTGGCTGAACAATTATCTGTATTTATGTATCTTAAGTGCACAAACTATTGTGATAATTGGGAGCAACGAAAACATCAACAAGTTGTGATGAAATAAGTAATGTGCATATTTGAAAGATTGCTCATTGCCCATTTGCTTGTTTATTGAACCAACAGTGTATTTAGTCAACATTGTTAGAAGTCATGCATTTCTCTTTCTCTTTATCGAACTCAAAATGGCTTCCCTATTTCATCATCTTTAGTTTAGTTTAGTTTATTGATAGAGCACACCAGCAGGCTCTTTGGTCCACCGAGTCCGTTCCGACCGGTGACCCTGCAGACTATACTATCCTACGCCCACTGGGGACGATTTATATTTATACCAAGCCAATGAACCTACAAACCTGTACATGTTTGGAGGTTCGGTCGGTGGGGACGCTGCGAGACGGCTGCCCTGCCAGCAGCGTGTTTGTCATTTCCACTTTTTTTGTTTTTTTTAGTATGTCCAAATGTGTGTTTTTGTGTCTCTTGGTGTGTCTTGTGTTGGGGTGGTGAGGGGGGTAAGGGGGAAACCGCTTTTGGTCGCCTCCTCCATGGAGAGATTACTTTTTCCATGTCGCTTCCCTCGTGGCCTAACACCATGGATTGGTGCGGCCTTTCCCGGAGTCGGGCCCGGAGCATCAGCCGCAACTTTTTTCATCGCGGAGCGGGGCGAACCCATGCTGGGATCGCCCGATCGCTGGGCTGCGGACTGTTACAGCCTGAAGCTGCGGTCTGCGGAGCTTCTAGCTGCGGGCGTGGCGTCCGGAGCCTGGGATCCTTCGTTGGGGATACCGAGAGGAGAAGAATTCCGACCGCCGGTCTGCGGCCTTCAACATCTTGAAGCCGCGGTCTGCGGAGCTTATAGCCGTGGGCGTGGCGTGGACTTACCATCCGGAGCGGGATCCCTTGCCGGGGATCTCTGGAGAAGAGCGACCACCGCCTGCAGCCTACAACATCCTGAAGCTGTGATCATCAGGTGGGGAAACACCGATTTGGGACTTACCTTCCAGACGAGAGGGCCTGTACATCTGGCCGCCCGCAGCAGCCACTGCGGAGGTTTATGGCGCCGACCACGGGCGAACAATGGAGGAGGACTGACTGTACTTTGTGCCTTCCACCACAGTGAAGAATGCTGTGGTGGATGTTTGTGTTCAATTTTATTGTGTACTAGACTAAGTGGGACCCGTTGGGTCCCTTGTTCACACGGGAGGGCTGGTCCCCCAACGCAATATTCCACCTCTTCACCAATTCCAATATTGCTGGCCAGTGGGAGGAGGGGGCGGGCTTTCTGGAGTGCTAGTATGGGTGTTGTGGGCCAAAGGGACTGGTTTGCAGAGGGCTAGTATGGACATTGTGGGCCGAATGGATTCTTGGGCTGGCAGCTCAGTCACTCAGGCCTGGTGGGCTGGCAGCTCAGTCACTCAGGCCTGGTGGGCTGGCAGCTCAGTCACTCAGGGCTGGTGGGCTGGCAGCTCAGAAACTGCCAGAAATTCAGCCCAAAACAGGTGAGAGATTCTGTGAGAGAGAAGGGGTATTGAGTATAAGAGCATGGAGGTTCTACTGCAGTTGTACAGGGTCTTGGTGAGACCACACCTGGAGTATTGAGTACAGTTTTGGTCTCCTAATCTGAGGAAAGACATTCTTGCCATAGAGGGAGTACAGAGAAGGTTCACCATACTGATTCCTGGGATGTCAGGACTTTCATATGAAGAAAGACTAGATAGACTTGGCGTGTACTCGCTAGAATTTAGAAGATTGAGGGGGGATTTTATAGAAACGTACAAAATTCTTAAGGGATTGGACAGGCTAGATGCAGGAAGATTGTTCCCGATGTTGGGGAAGTCCAGAACAAGGGGTCACAGTTTAAGGATAAGGGGGAAGTCTTTTAGGACTGAGATGAGAAAAACATTTTTCACACAGAGAGTGGTGAATCTGTGGAATTCTCTGCCACAGAAGGTAGTTGAGGCCAGTTCATTGGCTATATTTAAGAGGGAGTTAGATGTGGCCCTTGTGGCTAAAGAGATCAGGGGGTATGGAGAGAAGGCATGTACAGGATACTGAGTTGGATGATCAGCCATGATCATATTGAATGGCGGTGCAGGCTCGAAGGGCCGAATGGCCTACTCCTGCACCTATTTTCTATGTTTCTATGTTTCTAAGTGGGAGAGGGTGGAGAATCAATTTTCGACATTTTTCATCTTTTTTGCAGATCACAGCATTGAAGGAGGAAAGTCTATTCTGGCCTGGATCCCACAGGGAGCAAATGAAGGGAGGGTGAAAAATACTGGGGTGAGGTTAAATACTTGCAGGCAGAATACTTACTGATGGGCCGAAGGGACTCCTGGGCTAGTACAGGCCTGATGAAGGGGCTCTTTAAAAAAAAAATCTGTGAAATCTCAGTGAAAGGCACTTTTTCTGGACTTTTCCTGGCCTGGTACGGGCCTTTTGGGCCAAAATGCTCCTCCTGGGCTAATACGGCCATTTTAGGCAAAAGGGACTGGTTTCTTGGCTAATAGGGGCCTTGTGGGCTGAAATTTGTGGTTTCAGGCAGGCCAAACAACTCATTTTATTTAATTTCCAATTGCATTGCAGTTTCAAGCACAGGGCAGGCCGAATAGCTCATTGCACTTTCATTTCACTTCCATTGCCATTGCAGTTTCGAGCACAGGGCAGGCCAAGCCAAACAGCTGATTGCATTTTCACTTAATTTCCATTGCCATTGCACTTTCAAGCACAGGGCAGGCTCAAGCCAAACAGCTGATTGCATTTTCACTTCATTTCCATTGCCATTGCACTTTCAAGCACAGGGCAGCCTCAAGCCAAACATCTGATTGCATTTTCACTTCATTTCCATTGCCATTGCACTTTCAAGCACAGGGCAGGCTCAAGCCAAACAGCTGATTGCATTTTCACTTCATTTCCATTGCCATTGCACTTTCAAGCACAGGGCAGGCTCAAGCCAAACATCTGATTGCATTTTCACTTCATTTCCACTGCCATTGCAGTTTCAAGCACATGGCAGGCTCAAGCCAAACAGCTGATTGCATTTTCACTTCATTTCCATTGCCATTGCACTTTCAAGCACAGGGCAGGCCGAAGCCAAACAGCTCATTGCATTTTCACTTCATTTCCATTGCCATTGCAGTTTCAAGCACAGGGCAGGCCAAACAACTCATTTCATTTTCATTAAGGGCTGATAAATCATTTATTCAAGTACATTGCATACTCGCAGTATTCTGTAGTTTCCCAGCTCAGACAGAAAGTCATGACCTCTCCCTCGCCATCTTGCAGACAGACTGAGCCACGCCCACACTTCTGGGTTTGTTAGTCCCTCCCCCCTCCCACCAGAAGGGGCATTGATTGACAGGAGAGAGAATCTCAAGATTTTTTATACACTAATAAGTCTTTTATTTTTCATCGATGGGAAAAATCCTCGGGGCCTGCGCAGCGGAGGAGGACTCTGAGTAAGATGACCAAAAAAATCACAGCCATATGTGGTAGCGTTTTTTCTAATATCAAAGCACAGTGCAAACAGGAAGTGGTCAAGATGAGACTTTTAATTATATAGATTGTGTGTTCTTTTTCATTGTACCGCTGCTGGCAAGTTCATTTCACTGCACTTTATTGTGTATGTGATGAATAAATCTGATTGATTGATTGTGGGAGGAAACCAGAGATCCCAGAGAAAACCCACACAGGTCACAGGGAAAATGCACAAACTCCTTTCAGACAGCACCCATGGCCAGGATCGAACCTGGGTCTCTGGCGCTGTAAGGCAGTGGCTCTACCTCTGCGCCACCGTGTCGTCCTATAAGACAAAGTTCTTATAAAGGTCTGAAGAAGAATCCCGACCCAAAATGTCACTTATCCACGTTCTCCAGAAAGGCTGCCTGAACCTCGGAGTTACTCCAACACTCTGTCATTGCTTTCGTGAACCAGCAGTCTCCAAATACAGAGATTTACCAGGCTGGGTAAAATATACAAGGGAGAATGTGAGCAAAATCCTGTTTAACACAGAGTGTTGCGGATCTGGATTTCACTATGCACAAGGCCATGATGGTTGAGGACCTTTGTTTGGCAGAGGTTAAATGTAATGATCGTTATCTTACACACTTTGTTGAACAAAATCAACACTTCCTTGGATCACGGCTTCCAAGTGCAGTGCAACTGGAAGAGATGACTGCATGCCGCAGATCACCGATATATCTTTGGCTGACTTTGCTTTAGATTTGTAATTACTGCACCTTCTCATTAGTCCTGGAGATTAGCTCTGCTTGTGTGGGACGTTTCTTAAAGTAGAGGAGCTACATTGTAGTTTTGTTTCAATAGATTGAAAGATACAGCATGGAAACAGACACTTGGGCCCACCGAGTCTACGCCGATCATCGATCCCCTGATCACAATAGCTCCATGTCATCCCACTTTCTCAACCACTTCCTGAAGGCAATTTGCAGAAGCCAATTAACCTACAAACCCGCACGTCGTCGGGAAAGACGAATCCGGAGGAACCCCATGCAGGGAGAACATGCAAAGAAGTCCACACCGGCAGCAGCCGAGGTCAGGATCGAACCTACGTCTCTGCTGCTATGAAGCAGCGGCTCTACCTGCTGCGCCACTGATTAGTTTTGTTTAGAGATAGGGGCAGCACAGTGGCGCAGAGGTAGAGTTGATGTCTCACAGCGCCAGAGTCCCGGGTTTGATCTTGCTTACTGGGTGCTGTCTGCGGAATTTGTACGTTCTCCCCGTCACCTGCGTGAGTTTTCCACGAGATCTTCGGTTTCCTCCCACATTCCAAAGATGAGTGGGTTAATCGACATGGAAAATTTGTAAATTGTCCCTAGTTTGCGTAGGATAGTGTTTGTGTGCGGGGATCGCTGGTCGGCGCGGCCTCGGTGAGCCGAAGGGCCTGTTTCCACGCTGTATCTCCAAAACTAAACTAAACTAAGCTAAAACAATACCAACAAGTTCTTTAACGTCTAAAGACCAGCACATCTCTTATCTAAACTAAACTAAAACTAAAACTAAACTAGAACTAACTAATCAATGCAACATAGATAGCTTGCTAGCTTCAGAGTAAGAAAGCTGCGTTGAAGACCAGCATGATGTATTCAGGAGAGAGTTAGGTACAGCTCTTTGGGCTAATGGCTAAAGGGCCTGTCCCACTTGGATGACCTAATCCACGAGTTTAGAAGACCCTAGACGAGTTGAAAAAAATGTCACGGTCGTGTTGACTCGCCGAAGTAAAAGACCTCCTACGACTATGTCTACGACCTCCTATGACCATGTCTACGACCTCCTACGACTATGTCTACGACCTCCTACGACCCCCCAAGACCTCACCTAAGACCAACTACGACTAGCTATGAGTGGAAAATGATTACACGATAAAATGATGTCATGTTTGCATTTTTTTCTCGGGCCAGTTACCGACCTACGGCAATCTGCGACTACCTACGGCAATCTGCGACTACCTACGACAATGTGCGACTACCTACGGCAATCTGCGACTACCTACGGCAATCTGCGACTACCTACGGCAATCTACGACTATCTACGGCAATGTACGACTACCTACGACTACCATCACGACCTGCCTATGACCTACCTACGCGTAAAAAGTATAAATTATTTCCATGACGATCTTTTTTTTACCCGTGGACATTTTTTATCAGGCTGGAAAATACATCGCGACCTACGTGAGGCCACGAGTACGGGGAGACCACTCACGAGCATGAGAAGAGTGACCTATGACCTCCTACGACCTCGTGGCGACCATGTTGCGAGTATGAGTCAAGGGCAAACTTTAGGTCGTGAAAGTGGGACAGGGGCTTAAGCAGGAATGGGGTACTGATCTTTGATGATCAGCCATGTTCATATTGAATGGCGGTGCTGGCTCGAAGGGCCGAATGGCCTCCTCCTGCATCTATTTTCTATGTTTCTATGTTTCTATGATCAATGCCTATGTAAAGACTCTTGATTTTCTCAGGCCTATTACATAAGTAGATTAAGTTTTTATCCTGTGTACAGCAGAACACCGTTGTATTTTTTTTAAACTGTTTTCTCATCGACATTCCCACCAAATCCAGTTCACAAGCATTTTTTCAAAGACCTTTCTTCCAAAGCTGTGCTGCTTTGGATTTTGGAAATAGATTACTGAGTTAAATTTTATTTTTAGTCACCGCTCACTGTCTGTTGAATTGGAATTGTTCAAACTATCTAGATTGTGTGAATGTCTCTAACAAAACATTAAATCACAAGCTTGTGTACATCCTGAAGATGTGTAGAAATACTTCTTTCCCCACGAGACCTTCGGCTGGCTGGGGCTTTTGGGGAAAGTATGTTTTGCTTCAGCATTCCCCCAATTGATTAGAATTCATGATACATTCAGAACAAACGGACCTTCTAAGCTGTTGATCTTCAATCATTTAATGTGTTGCTGAGCTGAGAGTCATCATATCATTAATTAATTCACTTATATTCCATTATTTAATGACATTTGCTGCCTGCTGTTTATTTGAGTGCCGACGCTGTGAGTTATAGGTTTTTTTTCGTTTTAAAGATACAGCGCGGAAACAGGTCCTTCGGCCCACCGAGTGCGCGCCGACCAGCGATCCCCACACATTAACACATTAACAATTTTACATTTACACCAAGCCAATTAACCCACAAACCTGCACGTCTTTGGAGTGTGGGAGGAAACTGGAGCACCCAGAAAAAAAACCCACGCAGGTCACGGGGGGAACTCCATACAGACAGCACCCGTACTCAGGATTGAACCCAGGTCTCTGGCGCTGTAAGGCAGCAACTCTACCGCTGCGTAAAAGTGCTGCCCTGTCGATGACATTGTTTGTTTTATAATCAAAACCCTACTGTCAAGGAGAAGGGAAATCAGTCCCCACCTCCCTCTGGACTGTTGCATATCCTCATTGATATTAGTGGAATAAATGATCACTTCACAGGCCAGGATACATTTATAGAGCTGAATATGATTGATGTAATGAGCCTGGATAAAAGATGAAATGTACCTCCTGGAAGATTATGGTACTATTTTCACAGACAATTACGTTTGACAACTCAGCAAAAGAAGAAACTCGTTTAAGTTCATTAGACATAACGCGGTGACATTATTGTTTTGACGCTGTCAGATATTTCTTAAAATCTGTCATATAAAATTCCAAACTCTCAATTCCTCTGTTTTCGCCACATCTGCTCCCAAGATGAGATCTTCCATACTTGGGCGGCACGGTGGCGCAGTGGTTTTCTCCGAGATCTTTGGTTTCCTCCCACACTCCAAAGATGTACAGGTTTGTAGGTTAATTGGTTTCAGGCGCGGAAATCGCTATCAAAACATGTGGGGGACGCAATTTCTTGGGGGCCGCGCACACGCATGCGCACACACGCGAGGCTTCGGCCGTGGGCCCTGTGGACGGTAACATCGGGAGCTGACCTGGTTGGTGACCGACTCCGAACTCCAGCAACAGCAGCTTCATCCGCCCCGAATCGTGCGGCTTCAATCGGCCCGTTCACGTGGTCTTTCATCGGCCGGCGGGGGCTTCAACATTGGGAGCCTCGATCGCCTCGATGCAGCAGTTTAATTTTAAGCCGCACCAGGCGCTGAAAAGCCCCGCGAACGGGCCAATTCAGCCCTTGGAAAGCGTCTGATAAAATCCAGATTACAAAACATGGGGGGGGGGAATTGTCCCCCACCTGTCAAAGGAAGGGTGGGGACGTGTGTCCCCCGTCCCCCCAGGATTTCCGGCCATGATTGGTTTGGTATAAATGTAAATTGTCCGTAGTGTGTGTGTGTAGGATAGCGTTAGTGTACAGGGATCGCTGGTCAGAGTGGACTCGGTGGGCTGAAGGGCTTGTTTTTGCGCTGTATCTCTAAACTAAACTAAACTAATCTGAGATGTCCTCATTCTTCAGGAAACGTGGGTTCCCCCTCTTTCTGTCATAGACAAGGCCCTCAAATATATCTACAGAGATGCTGCCTGACCTGCTGAGTTACTCCAGCACTCTGTGCCTACATATAAAATTCATGTTGTGTTGCATATAATTTCAATCCCTATTTGTATCAAGCTACGTAAATTTGACAAAGTCAGCATTTCGGGTGTTGGAATTAGCTGCAACAGTCCAGCAATACCTTTTCACTTATGAAAGCCACAATGTGTTGGTGTAACTCAGTGGGTCAGCCAGCATCCATGGAGAACATGGATAGGTGACATTTTGGCTCAGGACACATCTTCAGATATTTTATATTTTCATGGGAATCGAGCTACAGTGAAAAACATTGGTTGCATGCTAACCAGTCAGCGGAAAAACAATACATGATTACAATCGATCCATCCACAGTGTGCAGACACATGATAAACGGAATAACATGAATAACGTTTAGTGCAAGATAAAGTCCAGTAAAGTTCGATCCAAGGTCGTCCAAGGGTCTCCAATGAGGTAGATAGTAGCTTAGGACTGCCCTCTAGTTATTGTAGGATGGTTCAGTTGCCTTATAACAGCTGGGAAGAAACGTTCTCTGAATCTGAAGGTGCGCGTATTCATACTTCTATACCGTTTGCCCGATGGGAGAGGGGAGAAGAGGGAGTGGCCAGTGTGCGGCTCGTCAGTAATTATGCTGGTCTCGACCTGAAACGTTACCTATCTGTGTTTTTCTCCAGGGGTTCTGCCTGACCCACTGGCTTACTCCAGTATTTTGTGCCTTTCCTTGGTAAACCAGCATCTGTGTTCCTTGTTTCAGCTATTTCATTTTAATGTTGATGGGAAAGGTGATTCATCCACTTGTGCCAGCAGTGTGTTCACGCAAGAGGTTGACTCCCATTGCCCGAGTCCAAATGTGACCAATGGAACTGCCATTACACATCTAATTATATCTCAAACAAAATGACTCTCCTCAGATTTAATCCGTGAGCTTTGGAAATGGTCAAGGGTGGAGTCGGAGGTGGAAACCCTATTCTATGAGCAGCTGTTTGAACCAGTCTTTCAACAATCATTTATTTGCAAACACAATATTTGGGGAGAAGGCAGGAGAATGAGGTTAGGAGGGAGAGATAGTTTAACCATGATTGAATGGCGGAGCAGACTTGATGGGCTGAATGGCCTAATTCTGCTCCTATCTCTTATGATGTTATGATCTTCTGTATATTGCACATGTAGAGTCACAGAGCACTGAAACAGGTCACCCAGCCCAAATTGTCCATGCTGACCAAGATACATCTATGCTAGTCCCAGCTACCCGCGTTTAGCCCATTTCCCTCTAAATCTTTCCTGTCCATGTATCTTTCCAAATGTCTTTTAAATATTATTATAGAACCTGCCTCAACTACTTCCTCTGGCAGCTCATTCCATATACCCACTACCATCTGTTTGAAAGTTGCCCCTCAGGTCCCCATTGAATCTTTCCCCATCTCACAAACTTATGTCCTCTGGTTCTTGATTCCCCTACTCTGGGTAAATGACTCTGCCTCTCTATTCCTCTCATGATCTTATACACCTCGAGCAGATCATCCCTCAGCCTCCTGTGCTCCAAAGAATAAAATCCTAGTGTGCTCGACCTCTCCCCCTAGCTTATGCCCTCAAGTCCGGGCATCATTCTGGCAAATTTGCAAACATCCTTGTAAATCTTTGAAGATTTAATAAACTTTGAAGAAATGTGTAGTATTAAATGGATGTTAATAAGTTTGTAAATGACAGGAGCAGAATTAGGCCATTTGGCTCATCAAGTCTACTCCGCCATTCAATCATGGCTGATCTATCTTTCCCCCCTAACCCCATTCTCCTGCCTTCTACCCATAACTCCTGACACCTGCACTAATCAAGAATCTATCTCAGCCTTCAAAATATCCATTGACTTGGCCTTTACAGCCTCCTGTGGCAGAGTATTCCACAGATTCGCCAACTTCTGACTAAATAAATTCCACCTCATCTCCATTCTAAAGGAACGTCCTTTAATTCTGAGGCCATGACCTCTGGTCCTGGACTCTCCCACTAGTGGAAACATCCTCTCCACATCCACTCTATCCAGGCCTTACACTATTTGCAAGGTGTGTCAGCATATTTTCATTTGTGGGTCTGTTGCTGCAGATATCAATAGAGGCGGAGATGTGAGATTTATTTGTGGTTCAAAGTATGCCACCTGAGATCAAAGCCAGGGGTTAGAGAGAGCCAGCCAACTTAGCTCAACCTGGTCTAGGAGATCAGTTGGTGATCGGTCAAATGATCAGCTAAAGGGAGCTGGGTTAGGCTCAGGATCTGAGTTGGGATCTATGAAGTGGAATAATGGAAGTACCTTACTTTGGGAGTATGTAGCTGGGATGGTGATGAGGGATTGTGATCTCCAAAGGGAAACATCAAATGGCTGGTGGGCTGATCAAAGGTTAAACGATGTGTTTAAGAAAGAACTGCAGATGCTGGAAAAATCGAAGGGAGACAAAAATGCTGGAGGAACTCAGCGGGTGAGGCAGCATCTATGGAGAGAAGGAATGGGTGACATTTTGGGTCGAGACCCTTCTTCAGACTAAACGATGATCAGTTCTTAAGTGAACCAAAAACATTGACTGTTCCTCCTTCCGCAGATGTTGCCTGATCTACTAATTGTCTCCAATGCTCTCAGGTTCATAAGTCAAAGGAGCAGAATTAGGCCATTCGGCCCATCAAGTCTACTCCGCCATTCAATCACGGCTGATCTATCTCTCCCTCCCAACCCCACTCTCCTGCCTTCTCCCCATTATCCCTGACACCCGTACTAATCAGTGTGTGGGTGGAGCTGAGGAAATTGGGTAAAGAGATCGGCAGTCGGAAGGGGTTTCTTACTGTGGCATGTGAGGTTGCAGGGAGATTGCCAAATAATACATGGTTAGCATGAATATGAGATGCCAGTCTGGTGGAGACACAGAACTGCAGATGCTGCTTTGTATCAAAGAAAGACACAAAGTTCTGGAGTAACTCAAAGGGTCAGGCAACGTCTCTGGTGCGAAAGGATGGGTGACCTTTCGGGTGGGGACCCTTCTTCGGACGTGAGAAGAGACCCGTGAGGACGTTGTGGAGCAGCAGAGATGCTGCCTTCAATACTGACCCGAGTTCAATACTGACTATGTGTGCTGTCTGTACGGAGTTGGTATGTTCTCCCCATGACCTACGTGGGTTCTCGTGCAGGTACGTACGTACAGATTTGTCGGTTAATTGGCTTGGCAAGAATGTAAATATTGTCCCTCGTGTAGGATAGTGTTAATGTGCGGTGATCGCTGGCCGGCACGGACTGTGTATCTCTAAACTAAACTATGACGTTCAAAAAGACGCGTTGATTTTATAGCGTGATCAAATGTTGTATTCGGAAGTCAAGTTAGATGTGAATGCCCAAGTTGTGCGGTTTAAATATCTGGAGTTGGACTGAGTTAATCACTATAACATCTTGCACAATGTCACCATACCATTCTGCATAACATTTTATTCACGATGATTTATGCATTTTCGTTCACTTAGTGCTGAAATAAGCAATTCCAAGCAACCTGATATCTACAGTAGGTCAGTATAGGACAACATTGACAGAATGATGGAGTGTAGACTGGAGAAGCAACAGTGAGTTTGAAGATTAGACGTGCCTTATAGGTAAACAAAACGGCCCAAACATAGTTTAGTTTCGTTTTTTTAATTTTGAGATACGTAGTTTAGAGAAATAGGCCCTTACAGCCCATCGGGTCGTGCCGACCAGCGATCCCTGCCCATGAACACTATCCTATACCCATTAGGGACATTTTTTTTACATTTACCAAGCCAATTAACCTACAAACCTGTACGTCTTTGGAGTGTGGGAGGAAACTGAAGATCTTGGAGAAAACCCACGCAGGTCACGGGGAGAACGTACAAACTCCGTACAGACAGCACCCGTAGTCAGGATAGGACCCGGGTCTCTGGCGCAACTCTACCCCTGCGCCACCGTGCCACCCTTAAGTTCAACTTAAATCACAATTTCATGAAAGCTAAAAGAGGCGTTAACATAATGGTAATGCAAGATAGCTTTGTTATCTTATGAATGATGCCCACTTCCATATCAAAGCTTAACGGTGAAGTGTCCTTTATAACATGTACTTGTCCAGAATATTCAAAGTGATCACTTCAGCGACTATCAATACTGAATGGCAGGTCATTGTCAATTACAAATGAAGATAATCTTACACAATGCCACTGCGTATTAATAAGATTTAAGGAGATTAATTAGGTAGCTTGTACATTATTTTGGCTTTACATTCAGAATATGACATCTTATGGAAACATGTAGACTCTTGCTCAACAGCATTATTCTGCATAAGCCTGGAAGCGATGTTATCTTTGAGTAGATAGACACAAAATGCTGGAGTAGCTCATCGGGACAGGCAGCATCACTGGAAGGGAAGGAATGGGTGGTGACGTATGTCTGTGGGGCACGGTGGCGCAGCGGTAGAGTTGCTGCCTTACAGCGCCAGAGACCTGGGTTTGATCCTGACCACGGGCACTGTCTGTCCGTAGCTTGTACATTCTCCCCGTGACCTGCTTGGGTTTTCTCCAAGATCCCCAGTTTTCTCCCACACCCCAAAGGCGTACAGATTAGTGGGCGAATTGGCTTGATAAAAATTGTAAATTGCTCCTAGTGGGTGTAGGATAGTGCTTGTGTCTGGGGGGTCGCTGGTCACATGGACTCCGTTTAGAGCGTCTCCACGCTGTATCTCTAAACTAAACTAAACTAAACTAAAGGTGAGCATTGGGAGACTTTAGCCCAGAAATTGAACCCATAATCATCCACTCTATGTAAAACAATTACAAAATAATCTGGACCAGTTTTATTTGGATTGTATCTACTTTTGATGGAAGTTCAGATCATCTGGAATGTGCAGTAAACTCTTCAGATTCAATTCTCCTCAGCTGGGTCTCATTATCCTGACATCATTCACCCAGGTTACAATGCCATCAAGACTTCTTTCTAGCTTTTGCAACCCATATTGGAGCAAGCTGTGCACCATATGATCTGAGCATTTACCCCAAGTCAAACAAGGAGCTCACCACACAAGTTGACAAGAGCCCACTGTCAGATTGTTGTCACTGTTTAAATTAAGGTACGGAGATCGGACTTCTCCTGACACTGAATCAAATCATTGCCGGGTGTCATTGTGGTGAATACTCACAATGGTGTCACTGCCCCCTCTTCTGTCCCTCATCTCTATGGCAACCTACTTCTACGGCAGCTGTAGTTGCCATGGAGATGTTTCATTAAGGTTCTGACCTTCTTTCCTTTGGTTTTGATGGCAAAGACACAACCGTGCTGCTGGGAATGATATAGGTTGAATTTTAAGTAGACAAAAAATGCTGGAGAAACTCAGCGGACGAAGCAGCATCTATGGAGTAGGCGACGTTTCGGGTGCGAGCCCCTTCTTCAGACTGATGTTGGGGGGGGGGAGGGAAAAAGAAAGGAAGAGGCGGAGAGAGTAGGCTATGTGGGAGAGCTGGGAAGGGGAGGGGAAGGAGGGAGAAAGCAAGGACTACCTGAAATTAGAGGTCAATGTTCATACCGCTGGGTTGTAAACTACCCAAGCAAGGTGTTGTTCCTCCAATTTGCGCTGGGCCTCACTCTGGCAAGGGAGGAGGCCCAGGACAGAAAGGTCAGATTCAGAATGGGAGGGGGAGTTGAAGTGCTGGGCAACCGGAGATCAGGTTGGTTAGTACAGACTAAGCGGAGGTGTTGGGCAAAGCGGTCGCCGAGCCTACGCTTGGTCTCACCAATGTAGAGACAGCGGATGCAGCAGATGAGGTTGGAGGTGGATGAATTTTAGCTCATCAAAATGTTGGAGGAATCACCCAGTGATAGACACAAAATGCTGGAGTATCTCAGCGGGTGAGGCAGCATCTCTGGAGAAAAGGTATTGTGGACGTTTGGGGTCGGGACCCTTCTTCAGACTGAGGAATGAGTCTAAGTTACTCTAGCACTTTGTATCTATGCATTCATTCTCTGCAGAATGCTGAAGAAAGGCACAACATTTTTTTTCCATTATGAATAAAACTGGGCTTTTGGTATCTAGTCGAAGAATTATATCACAGATTACATAATGTTCCTTTAAATAATTTATTAAAAAGCACATCTTGTTCCCTGTGGATGTAAGAGTCCACCAAAGCACAGACACCACTCCGATTTTAGTGTATTAGTGCTTGTAACTGTGGTGTAAAATGGCAGGTTAACTACCTATCAATTACTGAAGAGGTCAGTCACAGTCATATCCCAGACGGTCCATCTATATATGGATTTGAATGGGAGAATTTTGTGGAAGGACTCCTAGATAAGAGTCATAGAGCACAGAAACTGGCCGTTCAGCCCAATATGTCCATGCTAACCAAGATGCCCATCTAAGCTATTCCCACCTGTTCGTGTTTAGCCCATATCCATCGAAACCTTTCCGAAGATAGACACAAAATGCTGGAGTAACTCAGCGGGACAGGCTGCATCTCTGGATAGAAGAAATTGGGTGGAGACCCTTCTTCAGACCTAACCATGTACCTGTCCAAATGTCCTTTAAATGTTGAAATAGTACCTGCCTCAAACACCTCCTCTGGCATCTTATTCAATATACCCACCACCCACTCTGCAAAAAAGTTGCCCCTCAGGTTCCTATTAAATCTTTTCCATCTCACCTTAAACATATATGCTCTAGTTCTTGAATCTCCTACTCTGGTTAAAAGATTGACCATTCACCGTAGTGGTTCCCCTCATGATCTTTTGCACCTCTATAAGATCATCCCTCAGTCACCTGCACTTGAAAGAATAAAGTCCTAGTCCGCTCAACATCAGACCCTCGAGTTCTGGCAACATCCTCACAAATCTTCTCTGCATCTGTTCCAGACTCCTGCTTACGATCAGGATCTTGATAGAGAATTGATGAATTGGTGAAAGAAAGGGAATTGCAGATTCTTCGAGAGCCAAATAACTATTGACGATGGAAATCTGAAACAAAATACAGAATGATGAAAAACAAACTCAGCAGAGTTGAGTTGTAGAAAGGAAAAACACAAGATTTGTTTCAGGCTGATCACTTGAAATTAAAATTTGGCAGGTTCTTGTTGAGTAATGATCAGTCGGAAGGTTGAATCAACAAAAGATGCTGGAAAAACTCATGAGATCAGACAGCACCAAAACGTTGCAAACCCAAGACTTTGACTGTTTGCCCTTCCACAGTTGTTGTCTGATCCACTAAAGTTTTCCAATGTTTTCATGTTCACAAGTCATAGGAGCAGAATTAGGCCATTTGGCCCATCGAGTCTACTCCGCCTTGCAATCTGATCTATCTCTCCATCCCAACCCCATTCTCCTGCCTTCTCCCCGTAACCCCTGACACCCTTACTAATCAAGAACCTGTCAATCTCCACTTCAAAATTACCCAATGAGTTATCCTCTACTGCCGTCTGTGGCAATGAATAGTAAGATTAAACGAGAACTTACCAGTTTGAAGTTTGATCTTTATTTTATGAGGAGTTACGTTGGTGATTACGTGAAGAACCCCGTCAGGGCGCATGCGCGTCAATCTTCAAAGCAGCGGTATGAAATCACAGACAACACCATAATTGAAGTAACATATTAAGATGATCAACATGAGAACTACCATTATGACCTTTTTTCTATGAGAGAGGGTTGGGCATGGCGGGCACGTAATCACCAACGTAACTCCTCATAAAATAAAGATCAAACTTCAAACTGGTAAGTTCTCGTTTAATCTTACTATTTTACTTCGGAGTCACGTGAGTGACTACGTGAAGATTTTAAAGCTCTGTGATTTTTATGCCGCAGATCAAAATCCCGGCTTCTCACTGCATCGATTGACTCTGAGTATCATCAATAATGCTGTAAACATGACATTGCATATCATGCAAAAATAAAACAGTTTTATTTTTGGTCATAAAACAACCAATAAACCCTCTTAATGTAGGGCAACAAACGAAACAGAATGAAACAGTATTGAAAACAGACTTTAAACAATAGCAACAGCACTCAATATTGAGTTGGCAAACAGCCCTCCATCAGCAATCGGCCGATGGTAGTATTGCTGAAACACAAGTTCATTTTTCCAACCTGCGGCTTTTAATATATGGTCGATGGGAACGTCCATCGCCCTGGCCGCGGATGTTGCTACTGCACTAGTGGAATGAGATGTAAACACATAAATGTTAATTCCTGCCTGAACCAACTCTTGCTTTAACCACCTTGAGATAGTCTGAACTGCCACTCTTTTATGTTGGCTTCTTGTAACTGAGAAATAATCCTGTTTCTTCTTGTCTTAAAGCCCTTGTGGCTTCAATGTAGTGTAACAAATGTGTCCTTACACATAAACATGGAGCTGTATGATATGCTGAGAACACAATCTTAAGACCTGTCACACCTGGCCTGCTTTGTTTGAGCAGGTCAGAAATATAAAACAGAACATTCTCTGTATTCACTTCCATTCTCTCGAACTGAAGTTTTTTGGAAAGTCTGCACTCTCTGTACTGACACTAATGCCATTAGCATAGCCAATTTCATGGTTAATTTTAACAAAGTTATAGCCGTGACAGGGACCCAATGACGAAGTATGTTACGAACAACACTTACCTCGCAGATTACCATATACCTAGGCTTAGGCGGTTTGGAATTAGATTCCTTTCATCAACCTAGATATGAGAGGGTGAGAACCTATACTTTGTGTCCGTGTACCTATTACAAGATATGCCGACCAAGCACTTCTAGCTGTATTGATAGCAGTATAGATAAGACCCTCATCATAATAAAGTGTAGATAAACTCTAACACATTTTCAATAACTACAGTATCATATTGAATATTCTTTTGAACACAATATTGTTCCCATTTTTTTTTTTTTTTTCCATAAGTCATATACTGTTTTTGAGTACTGTTTCTCCAGGCTGCAGTGAGTATATCCACCGTTGGCCTAGAAAGTCCTCGACCAATGTAAGGCATTCTTAAAACCTGCAAATTAACAGATCCATACCATCACATAACGGATGAACTTAATGCGTTACTGGATGCTCCAGCAAATTCCTACTGTTTGGAATCAGCAAAAAGAGGTTGGATCGATATCTGTAACATCAAAGGAAACCATGGTTGAATCAGGCAATTTGGTATCACCAAAACCCCTGAAGCGGCATCCTGCTTGATTTTCTCAAACACCGACCTACGAGGCAGAATGGTGGGAAAATGTACACAAACATATCATCCCAATTTAGTGAAAAAGCATCAATTGTCACTGCCCCTGGATCTGGTGCCTATGAAACATATTTTGGCCTTCCATATCGAAGTACTATGTTCTTGAACACATCCTGGTTCCACATCCACTCTGTGTTATGATGGAATTTTCGTGAGCTGCCATCTGGTACTACATTAAGTTTCCCTGGGAGATAGATAGCTCCAATCCAAATCTCTCTATCCCTACTCCAGGTCCAATTGTATTTGCCAACCTGTCACATGATAACGATTTGATTCCACCCATGTGATTCATATCAGCAACTGCTGTAGTGTTGTCTATTTTGCACTGCACATGCAAACTAGTTTAGTTAGTGCCATAAGCCTTGAGTCCTTAAAATACTCTTGGTTAATTCCCCATGTTTGCAGAAGCAATGTTCATCTGTCTCCACCGCTGGATCTTGTATCAGTAGCACCCTACCCAAGTGCTCTGACATCTGTCTGCAAAATCATGGAAACTTGGTCCAATAACACTTTGGAACTACTAGTGGACACATGCTGAATCCACCATTGTACATCAGCAACAGCCTCTATTGATAGAAGCATAGGTCTATTATAATGACCCCAATGTATCCTCAATGCTTGTTCCTTTGACCTTTGTAATTGTAGATAATAAAGTGGCCATATTGAACTGCTGGAAATGCTGCCAGCCATTACCACAGCAGACTTGTCACCTGGCTAAATGAAGGCTGTGTGTTAGCAATTAACTTGATATAGCTCTTAATTAGCTCTACCCTTTTTTGCCTGGGCAAGGTCACAATGATGTTGATTAAGTCCATTGTGAACCCAACTAGTCAATTTGTGTCACAGGTAGAAATTTAGATTTCTCTGGATAGCTTATAAAGCCCAATTAAAAAATGGTTTTTACCAACTGCCACTGATGTTTCAGCTGTTTCCTTTGATTGTCCTACAATCAAGATATTATCTAGTTAACCCATGAACACATGACCTTGACTTCTCATCATGCCTAGAATAGGTTTTAACAACTTTGTAATCCCTCTAGGAGCTGAAGAGAAACCATTAGGCAGTGGATTGTATTGGCATAATTGCCCCATCCAGCTGAATTTTAAATCTTCTATCCTGCAAATGAACAGACACTGAATCCGCATCTTTAAGATCTCCTTCACAAACGTTTCCATCTTAAAATGTCTATACTGTACAAAAGGGTTAAGACTATTCAGGTCCGTATAATTCTGCATCCCCCCATCCTTTTTTTGGTCTGGGAAAGATATTGGACACAAACTGATGGCTTTGGTAAACTGCCTTAGCAATTACACCTTTATTACATAAGCTTGCAATTTCCAGCTGAACTTCCAATTGTTCAGTGATACTGAAGTCAAACTCCTTTTTTGGAACATGTTGCATGGGTAAATCAGAATTTGCATTAAGCTTTATTTGATGCCTTTGAATAACCTTCAGTATAAACATATCTGAGGTAAACATTTAATTGTATCACATTAGATCTGTCTACATGAGAACCAGACCCTCTTACCTCCTTACCACCTGGCATTCTTCCCCGGCCTTGAGCTGGATATCTCACCTCCGTGGCGGTGCTACAGCCGAACGCCAACTGCGCTGCATCGTAGCTGGACTCGTCCCTTGCCCGGACCAGTCTACTCCCTTATAGGGATACTTCCGCTTTGGTGAATATGTGGCTGCCGTCTAAGCCTCCTCCTCCAGCTCCTTCACCTGCTGTGCGAAATCCTCGCCAAACAGCTGTGCCGGTTGCACTGTGCCAGGCTGGGCAGAGTGAAGCATATTTAGCATTGATGGTTGGTCTAATCGCAGTCTTGCGGAGGCAGTTGATCTCAAAGTGGGCACTCCACAATAGCGCCTTTTGTTGTAATTTGTCATTGCCTCTCCATCTACCATCCTGGCAAAGCTCGTTATACCAGATGCCAGCAACTTTAAAAATATGCTCTAACTCCTCCAAAGTCTCCCCGACTTTGGTGGAGCTGTAATTACTCACCTGCAGCAGGAGGTCCGTGCTCCTGCTGCCGTTGTCGCCAATGCGTCAGACGTAATGACGCGCATGCGCCCTGACGGGGTTCTTCACGTAGTCACTCACGTGACTCCGAGGTAAAATTCCACGTTCCAAATGTTCTTTTTTTTCAGATTTTCAGAGTCCACTGAATGATGTGGACAGAAGGATATCTGCTCAGACAGGTGTTAAATAGAAATAAGTTACATGTCACAAGCACATTGACTTCAAAAATGCTAAGGAATAAAAAGGCCACAATATGACTGGCAGATGAAGACATGTTTTTTTTGTTTTACTTGAAGGATAACACCTCTTACAGGTCTGAGCTCCCTCAGAATAGCTCAGCATGTGCTAAGCCTTTGTCATGAGACTGAATTTAGTCTTGTGACTTGGAGACAGTAATATTATGGATAAGTCAAAGCTGATATTAATATAAAGAAAGGAAACACAGCATCATAGAGTGATAGAGTGATACAGTGTGGAAACAGACCCTTCGGCCCAACCTGCCCACACCGGCCAACATGTCCCAGCTGAACTAGTCCCACCTGCCTGCATTTGGTCCATATCCCTCCAAACCTGTCCTATCCATGTATCCATGTCTGAAGAAGGGTTTCGGCCCGAAACGTTACCTATTTTCTTCGCTCCATAGATGCTGCTGCACCCGCTGAGTTTCTCCAGCATTTTTATGTACCTATCCATGTACCTGTTTAATGGTTTCTTAAACGTTGGGATAGTCCCTGCCTCAGCTACCTCCTCTGACAGCTCGTTCCATTTATCCACCATTCTTTGTGTGAAAAAATTACCCCTCAGATTCCAATTAAATCATTTCCCCAGCGAGTTCTGAATTTGTTTGTGTCAATAAGAAGACAAGACAATAAAAATTGTGACTATTATTGTTCCAATCTTATCGGCCAGTATTTACACCAACACAGGAGACTCGAGTTCAATCCTGACTATGGGTGCTATCTCTACAGAGTTTCCACGGTCTCCCCTTGACTGCGTGGGATTTCTCCGGGTGCTCCAGTTTCTTCCCACATTCCAAAGACGTGCAGGTTTGTAGGTTAATTGGCTTCTGTAAATTGTCCCTAGTATGTAGGATGGAACTAATGTATGGGTGATCGTTGGTCGGTGTGGACCCGGTCAGCCAAAGGGCCTCTTTCCATGCTGTATCTCTAAACTTAACTCAACTCAACTCAACTAAACTCAGCTCAGCTGAACTTAGCGGGTCCGGCAGCATCTCTGGAGAACATGGATAGATGCCGTTTCAGGTTGGGACTTTTTCCTGTCCCTTCTGAATCTCCAAATGCCTTACGTTTATCCCTTCCTCCCTTATCCAGACCCTTCCTATTCTCCCAATACCTCGATTCCATTCTATCTCCCCTTGTCCAGTCCCTTCCAAAACTGTGATCCCTCTTTGCACCAACACATCTTTTCTCAATAGCGTGAGACACAAACATAAAATGAAACAAGTAAAACTGAGTATGTTACCAAAGGAGTGAGAAAACCATGCAGCTTGCATCACATACTGTCTGTAAGCAACACTTTGTATTAATATTTACAGGCATCAATCCATCCTCTGCACATCCAACACAGCATGTTCAAGAAAAATCAGTATTGGAAGCTTTTCAATATTTAATACAATACTTTCTTTTTTTTATTTAAAAAAAAAAAAAATGTTTTAATTTATTTTATTTATTAGAAGTACATTACATTACAACCACATACATTAGTACTCGTCACTTATGTCTTCTTACAATTAATGTACTCCATTTGTTTTTTACACTAGTAAAAGGAAAAGATAAGATTGAAAGAAAGAAGAAAGTGAAGGAAAAAGTGAGAGTGTAGACAATGTGACAACAAAAAAGGACGAAGACCCTATAAGAACAAAATTAAAAACAGAAGAAAAAGAGTTAAGAAATAGACCCTAGAAAAGGAGAAAGAGAAAGAGGAAAAAGAGAGAAACAAATATTTTTTATGAGCATTACGTAAATGGGACATACCAACTCTCCAACTATCATCCCCCCTTACCTGACCTCAATTTTTTTTTTTTAAGGTACCTTTGCACCCTATATTTGTAATAATTCTATAAATGCAGACCACGTCAGGTGGAAGTGATCTGGTTTACCTGCTAGGAGGAGTCTTATCTCTTCTAGGTGTAATGTTTCGAACATATTTGAAATCCACATGTTTATAGTTGGAATACAATACTTTCTAAAGCCATAATAGCTGTAAAAAATTGAGTTCAGATCTCAAACGGTTATTTTAAAATTGCTATTAAATTCCACAAATAGTGACTGGTCCTTGTTGAGCCTTCAGTTTTAGTCTTAAATTTAGGCTGGAGGAATCTGGCATAAATGCATAAAACGTGGAGTAACCCAAGGGGTTGATGGAGGAGAAGGGGAGGAAGACATTGCTAATCAGCTTCCGCGTGGATCATCGAAGGATTCATAGAATCAACATAAAGGAGCAAGTGAACACCTTTCCAGGGTAATTACTGGTAGATATTGCTTGAGGCAAAGGTTTCTTGAAACTGAAAAATCAGTATTGTATCACAGTTGTGTAGGAAGCAACTGCAGATGCTGGTTTGAACCGAAGATAGACAGAAGAAAGCTGGAGTAACTCAGCGGGTCAGGCAGCATCTATGGAGAGAAGGAATAGGTGGCGTTTCGGGTCAAGACCCTTCTTCAGACTGAGAGTCAGGGGAAAGGGAAACAAGAGACATAGACAGTGATATAGGGAGATGTAGAACAAATGAATGAAAGATATGAGAAAAAAAATTAAAGATAATAAAGGAAACTGGCCATTGTTGGCTGGGGACTAGGTGAAAACCAGTTACAGACAATGAGACTCAAGAAGAGGACTTTGAAACTAGTATGACTTGGGTGGGGGAGGGGTGGAGTGAGGGGGGATGCAAAGGATACTTGAAGTTGGAGAAATCAATATTCATACCATTGTTTAAGAAATAACTGCAGATGCTGGAAAAATGGAAGGAGGCAAAAATGCTGGAGAAACTCAGCGGGTGAGGCACCATCTATGGAGCGAAGGAATAGGCGACGTTTCGGGTCGAGATCATTCTTTAGAAACGTCACCCATTCCTTCACTCCATAGATGCTGGCTCACCTGCTGAGTTTCTGCAGCATTTTTGTCTACCTTCGATTGTTCCAGCATCTGCAGTTCCTTCTTAAACAATGATGATGATTGTTATTAGATTTTTATTTTTAATTAGAGACATAGTCATAGAGTGATACAGTGTGGAAACAGGCTCTTCAGCCCAACTTGCCCACACTGGCCAACATATCCCAGCTACACTAGTCCCACCTGCCTGTGCTTGGTCTATATCCCTCCAAACCTGTCCTATCCATGTACCTGTCTAACTGTTTCTTAAACATTGGAATAGTCCCAGCCTCAACTACCTCCTTTGGCAGCTTGTTCCATACACCCGCCACCCTTTGTGTGACAAAGTTACCCCTCGGTTTTCTATTAGATCTTTTCTCCTTCACCTTGAACCTATGTCCTCTGGTCCTCGATTCCCCTACTCTGGGCAAGAGATTCTGTGCATCTTCCCGATCTATTCCTCTCATGATTTTATACACCTTCTGCTCCTATAACTTATGAACTTGTGTGCTGAAAGGCTATCTCTGAGTCTATATCTCCAAGGTTGGTTGTTGGAATAAAACAAGTCAAGGCTTTTACCCCCACTTCTATTATCAGATGATGAGTAACAAACTAATGCTGTCTTTACTGAATTACCTGAATAATGACTTGAAGATGCACATTTTTTGAAGTTCAATTGTTTAATACTGTTTATCTTTATTCATTTTTTTCCATGAATGAAAATAGATAACGACCATTTTTGTGAATTGATAAAGATAGTGTTTGATAATGTTAAAGCAATTATGGTTTCAATGTCACAGGCAAAATGCAAATAGGTAATTAACTTACAAATCTCCTTGCAACCAAGTAATTTACTGTGTATCATTGCCTATGTCAGTGTCCTTAAGGGCCTGTCCCACTTGGGCGTTATTTGTGTGTCACGCAGGTGGCGCGCGAGGATTTTGAGAATCCCCAAATCCTGGGGCGCCGCGCACTACTGCACGTCACTGCCTACACCACCACGCCTCACCACGCGCCATGCTCACGTAACGCATGCCATGCGTGTGTCGTGACGCGTAAATGATGTCGCGTAAATGACACGCAAATGACGCCGAAGTGGGACAGGCCCTTCACTCAGCATTTCAGGGGAAATTTCATTGCAACTCCCATCACTGGGCATTTCCAAGTGGACATAATTGTATCCTTACTGGGAGTGCTGTGAAATACTTATCTATTTCCCAATTCCCTGACATGCACAACTCTTGTTCATGATTGAATAATGAGGTGATCTCAAGAGTCAAGGGTGTTTTATGGGCATATGTCCCAGAGAGAACCATGACATTCTTACTTGCAGCGGCACAACAGAATATGTAAACAATCTCACTGAAATGAACACAATTAGAGTGGGACAAAAAACGACACAAAGTGCTGGAGTAACTCAGTGGGTCAGGCAGCATCTCCGGAGAATTTGGATAGGCTGTTTCGGGTCCCGACCTGAAACGCCACCTATCCATGTTCTCCAGAGATGATGCCTGATCCGCTGAGTTACCCCCATCACTTTGTGTCTTTTAAAAAATTTTGCAAGACAGCAACTGCAGTTTTTTCATGACAATTATAATGGGATTGACTCAGTGAATACACAGCCTGACTTAATGAGGTGTTCCTTGGATGAGGTGCCAAAGTCCAGGGGTCACAGCCTCAAAATATGGAGTCCAGTCTTCACAACGCAGATGACAAGAAAGTTCATCAACAAAACGATAATAAATCTCTGCCCAAGAGGACTTTAACATGAAATTAAAATGATGAGTGGAAAGGATTGGGGATGTGCATAAATTGTGGTTGGGAGGGTAAGTCAGAGGGTGGGGGGGGGGGGGAGGGGGGAGGAGGGATGAGGGATGAATATAAAGGGCTTAGAGGAAAACAGAGAACTTGGAGAAAATCCACGTGCTCACAGGGAGAATGTGCAAACTCCACCCAGGCAGCATCCGAGGTCAGGATCAAACCCAGGTCTCTGGTGCTGTGAGGCAGCAGCTCTACCAGCTGTGCCACCCTTTCAAACAATCAATAATGACTTAAAGTCCTTTTTTTTTCATGTTGTCCCTAAATACAAATATATATATATATAATGCAACATTGTTGAAGGATAACATTCAAATATTATGAATTCTTTTTCATCTGACAAGTTACTTGACATTCTGTATAATCCCAGTATTTTCTATCAAATTCACTTGTGCTCATTTTAAAGTGTTTTTGTTCAAACTATGTGGGAGAATGTAGAGAGGCAGCAAGATCTCATTTCAAATATGGACAGAAGTCTTCACATCTTCTTTGGCTGGTCTTCCAATTATTATAATGTAGGACACTTATTTGCACTGGAATTTATAACTTTCCTCAGAGCCATATGGTAACCGTAAAATCCTGGCAACGTTGTTTAATCTCATTTCCCGTGTTCTTGCCAATATATTGTGCATTAAAATTTGCTGATCCTCCACCACTGCCCTTCATTGATTTAGTGATTCAATGATATTTTATTGTCATATGTACCTAGGTACAGTGAAATGTCCTTGTTCCGCATACAACCCGGTAAAATCATGCAGCAGACCTCACCTGGGCAGTACACAAGTGCCGCCGACAAAGTCACTAAAGTTCTCCGAACAGTTCCCTTCTACTGCCTGCTACCGCATGTGGAATCAGCAGGCCTCCACCCCCTCCTCACACCCCCGCCCCCCATCAACACCCCATCCCCTGCCGGGCCTCCCTTTGTTCCTGGCGCCACCCCGCCGGGTAGTCTCTGAAGGCTCTCCTCTCTCTCCGACGGCCCTCCCCTCACTCCTACAACCCTCCTCTCTCCATCGGCCCTCTCTCTCCTACGACCCTCCTCTCTCTCCGACGGCCAGGGTTGAACACAAGTGAAACTTGTTACTGGGGATTGTGATGGAGTCATTTTTACAACTCTGGTTGCAAGTTGCTTTGGAAGTGTTCAGTAAGTGGAAGAAACCTAAATCCAATTAGCAATTCAGCCCCAGGAAACCAAATAGCCGGACCAATCTATAATGCCTGTAATTTGTGACATTGCGTGAATGCATTTATGTTGTGGTAAAACTTGCTCAATAGTTCCCGCAATGTGTGTTCACTCAGATCTCATCCGCTTGGTCAGGTTTTATAGCAACCATCAAGAATACTGAAATCATTATTTGTTTACATTTTGCAGCTTTTCATAAATCATCCGGCTGTGGACTTGGCTGGATGGATTTTTTTTTAATACAATGCGGCAATTGATATAAGGCACCTGGTTGAAGTGATAGTCATGGAGCTGCGCAGCATGGACACAGGACCTTCGGCCCATCGTGGCCATGCCGACCAAGTCTTTGGATGCTTGAATGTTCCATGGCGTGACCCTAACTATATATCTAATCATTTTACATCCTGCCATCCTGCCTTGCACTAAATCCCTTCAGGGCCTGTCCCACTGCGGCGACCTAATTTGCGAGTTTAGAAGAGTTTGCGCTCGATTCAAACTTGCAGCATGGTCGACACGTGGTCCTAGGAGGTCACTGCAACTCTCCTTCATGCTCGAGGGAAGTTCCCGCCTCAGTTTGGTCGAGGAAAAATGTTCAGCATGCTGAAAAATTTTCCGTAACTAAAAATTGGTCGGCATGGTCCTTTAGAACTTGTAGTGCAGTGGAGTGGGGTCGCCAGGCAGTCGAGGCAACCGTAGGAAATCTCCTTTGCTGACCGGGCATTTTAATTGGCTTATTGGAGTTTTCAGAACTAAGGAAAACTGACCAGTAATGTTAAATGCCCGCTAAACCTTATTATAAGTTGTCTGGCTTCTTAAAAGTGTCTCCACTCCTTCTCCCCCCCTTCTCCCACCTTCTCTTCCCTTCTCTCCCCTTCACTCCCCCTCTCTCCCCCCCCTCCCCCCTCCGCGCTCTCTAAAGGTCTTACCATACTGTGCCAGCCGTCTTTTACCTTCCTGTTCATCGCGGGAGTGAATTTCAGACGGCGCTCCCCCGCTTTCCCTGTCCCCCACCTTTGCGATGTGTGTGTGTGTGTGTGTGTTGACGGTCGATCCAGCTCGCGGTTTCATCGCTGACGGTCGATCCAGCTCGAGGTTTTTCAGGCGAGTGCCCTCGAGCTTGAAGGTCGAAGACAGTCGCTGAAAATTCGCGTCAGTGGGACAGACTCTTTATCACGTGTCTGTAGAGTGTTAAGGGCTCGATTGTAATCATGTATTGTCTTTCCGCTGACTGGTTAGCACGCAACAAACGCTTTTCGCTGTACCTCGGTACACGTGACGATGAACTAAACTGAGATCTCCCCTCAGCCTCCGAGGCTCCAGAGAAAACAATCCAAAATTGTCCAACCTCTCCTTGCAGTTAATAACCCTTTGTCCAAGCAGCATTCTGAAAGTGTGTACAACTTGGAGAAAGGCCCATGCTGAGCAAGTAACTGCAGGCGTAAACAATAATAAGCAATCGCTAAATTAAAGTGATTGGGAAACATAGAGGGGGCAGACAGTCAGAATGCCTAGGAAGGAACTGCAGATGCTGGTTTAAACCGAAGATAGACACAAAATGCTGGAGTAACCCAGCGGGACAGGCAGCATCTCTGGAGAGAAGGAATGGGCCGAGAAGAAATGGGTGACGTTTCGGGTCGAGACCCTTCTTCAGACTGATTTCAGGGGGGACGGAAGATACATAGATAAGGATGTGTAAGGTGTGAAAACAAGAGAAAGGGAATGTGGATCAAGGAAAATGTAGAATAGATCGCTGTTAGCTGGGAGAAGGTAACAATAAAGCACACAGAGATAAAATGTAGTCGGAGCCAGTAAAACTGGTTAGAGAACTGGGAAGGGGGATGGGGTGGAGTGAGAGGGAAAGAAAGGGTTAGTTGAAGATTGTCATCCCTTCGTTCTAGTTCCATCAGCCAGTCATCCCCAATCTCTACAACCTTTCTAAGTACCTTTCATGGGTACTTCTCCAAATATGGCTTCTTGTGCAGAATTCTCCTACGTACCCCTGTGGTGCAGTGGCGCAGCTGGTCGAGCTGCTGCCTCACAGCACCAGACACCTGGTTCGATCGTGAACTCGGGTGCTGTCCGTGTGGAGTTTGCACGTCCTGCCTATGACCCTTTTGGTTTCTTCTGGGTTCTCTGGATTCCTCCCACATCCTAAAGAAGTGTGAGTTGGTTTGTGCAAAATGCCTCCTAGTATTTTTGTAGTAATACAGAATGGAAAGATGTCCTTCAGCCCACCGAGACCGCGCCGACCATAATCACCCATACACACTTGTCCCATCCTGCGCACTAGGGGCAATTTATAGAAGCAATTAACCTAGCAACCTGCATATCTTTGGAATGTAGGAGGTGGTGAACCTGTGGAATTCTTTGCCACAGACGGCTGTAGAGGCCAAGTCAATGGATATTTTTACGGCAGAGATAAATAGATTCTTGATTAGTACAGGTGTCAAGGGTTATCGGGAGAATGAGGTTAGGAGGGATAGATCAGCCAAGATTGAATGGCGGAGTAGACTTGATGGGCCAAATGGACTAATTCTGCTCCTTTCACTTATGACCTTGTGAAACTGGAGCACCCGGAGAAAACCCACGCGGTCACAGGGAGAACGTACAAACCTGGTACAGACAGCACCTATAGTCAGGATCTAACCAGGATCTCTGGTGTTGTGCGGCAGGAGCTTTCCCACTGCACCACTGGGCCACCCTTATATGTAGAGAATGGATGAGAAAGTGGGATAACATAGAACTAATGTGAACTAAGGTCAGATCAATGGTCGGCGCGGTGATATGTGGATCAAAGGGCCTGTAGCTTTAAAAACTAAAACATATGCTGTAATAAAGCAAATTCTTGTTGGGGGGAGATTTTTTCAAATATTGTTAGAGCAACCCTGCCAAGCCTTACTGTAATATGTCTGGTTCTGCCACTTTTAAAAGCTGTGAGAAGCAACATAATGCATAGAAATAAACCATCAAATTACAAATGATATTAAATGCTTGCTATGGCAAAAAAAAGAAAGCTCTCATTTCATTGCATGAAGTGCACAACATTGTCTGAACACGGACCTGGAGTCTCAGGAATTTTGTCCACATTTAGCTGACTCCATCATTCAAAGAATTTGTGATAATCACGTTTATCATTCTGGGCATCCAAAATCATTCAGAATAACTCAAGTCACTAAATGGATCACTTGGGAGAAAATCTATAACATTCAGAATGACTTAGTACCAGTTTCTGAATGTAATACTGCAATTCTCAAGAGGTCTCGAGATTAACTATTCCAGTTTCACTGCTGTGATGCGTGGAAGCTGCAGCATTGAAATTGGCAACTCATTCTGACCTGCGTTTTGACATGTCATTATCTAGGAAAGATGGTGCCTTATTGAAAAGTCAAATGACAATTTCTCTCACATACAAGTCTGTCACCCATGCATCATTTTTGTTTTTGTGGCTGCTGGAGGTTCGACTTGTATGCAGATCATGTTGCTGGAACCAAAAGCAGTTGATTAATAAAGAAACGTGACAGTCAGGTCAAAAAGGTTGTTTATTTTCCATCTCGATTTTGATATTCTGCAGGCAAACTCCCTGTTACATAAGCGACGTGTCATTTAATGGGATAACACGTTGCAGTAGGCGGTATGTCAGATAGTGAAAAGGGTTATTAGTCATTACAGCAGGCTCTTGATTAGCTAAGCAAGTGGGCTGAGGAATGGCTAATAGAGTTTAAAGCAGATAACAGCTAGGTGCTGCTATTTGGGGAAGTCAAACCAGGGCAGGATCTTCACAGTGAATTAATTTGAGTTTAGTCTATTGGCACATGTACCGAGGTATGGTCAGTGGAAAGACAATACATGATTACAATCCAGCCGTCCACAGTGTACAAATACTTGATAAAGGGAATAGCATGAATAACGTTTAGTGCAAGATAAAGTCCAGTAGAGTCCGATCAAAGATAGTCCGAGAGTTTCCAATAAGGTAGATAATAGCTCAGGACTGCTCTCTAGTTGTTGGTAGGATGGTTCAGTTGCCTGATAGCAGCTGGGAAGAAACGGTCCCTGTATCTGGAGCTGTGCGTTTTCACTCTTCTATACCTCTTGCCTGATGGGGGAGGGGAGAAGAAGGAGTGGCAGGGGTGCGACTCATCCTTGATTATACTGATTATGAGTCAATAGAAGTTCAAGTTCAAGTCCGTGTTTATTGTCACTTAACCAACTAAGGTACAGTGAAATCTGAGTTACATTACAGCCACACGAAGTGAAAAGCAAGGATACCATTTAACACAATTTAACATAGACATACACCACATTGGAATCCACATTCCTCACTGTGATGGAAGGCAATAAAGTTCAGTCATCTTCCTCCTTTGTTGGTTTGTGTTTTGTAGTAGAGCAGAGGGCTCTGGAAGTGCAGGTACATAGTTTCCTGAAAGTAGCGTCTCAGGTAGATAGGGGGGTATATTCGGTATATTGGACAACATCAGTCAGGGTATTGAATATAGAATTTGGGACGTTCTGTCACAGTTGTAAAAGACATTGGTGTTGCCACATTAGGAGTACAGTATTCCGTTATGGTCACCGTGCTATCAAGTCAAGTCAAGTGAGTTTATTGTCATGTGTCCCTGATAGGACAATGAAATTCTTGCTTTGCTTCAGCACAACAGAACATAGTAGGCATTGACTACAAGGCATTCTATAAATATATACACACATGAATCAATATACTGATAAGGTGTAAATAACAGTTAATTGGCTAATAAAGTTCAGTGTTTTGTCTGAGCCAGGTTTAATAGCCTGATGGCTGTGGGGAAGTAGCTATTCCTGAACCTGGTCGTTGCAGTCTTCAGGCTCCTGTACCTTCTACCTGAAGGTAGTAGGGAGATGAGTGTGTGGCCACGATGGTGTGGGTCCTTGATGAGACTGCCAGCCTTTTTCAGGCAGCGACTGCGATAGATCCCCTCGATGGAAGGGAGGTCAGAGCCGATGATGGACTGGGCAGTGTTTACTACTTTTTGTAGTCTTTTCCTCTCCAGGGCGCTCAAGTTGCCGAACCAAGCCACGATGCAACCGGTCAGCATGCTCTCTACTGTGCACCTGTAGAAGTTAGAGAGAGTTCTCCTTGACAAACCGACTCTCCGTAATCATCTCAGGAAGTAGAGGCGCTGATGTGCTTTCTTAATAATGACATCAGTGTTCTTGGACCAGGAAAGATCTTCAGAGATGTGCACGCCCAGGAATTTGAAGCTCTTGACCCTTCAACCATCGTCCCGTTGATATAAACGGGACTGTGGGTCCCCATCCTACTCCTTCCAAAGTCCACAATCAGTTCCTTGGTTTTGCTGGTGTTGAGGGCCAGGTTATTGTGCTGGCACCATATGGACAATTGCTCGATCTCTCTTCTATACTCTGACTCATCCCCATCAGTCATACGTCCCACAACAGTGGTGTCATCAGCGAACTTGATGATGGAGTTCGCACTATGTCCGGCTACGCAGTCATGAGTATAGAGTGAGTACAGCAGGGGGCTGAGCACGCAGCCTTGAGGTGCTCCCGTGCTGATTATTATCGAGTCTGACACATTTCCACCAATACGAACAGACTGTGGTCTGAGAATGAGGAAGTCGAGGATCCAATTGCAGAGGGATCCGCAGAGACCCAGTTCTGCGAGTTTGGTAACCAGCTTGGAGGGGATGATTGTATTAAATGCCGAGCTGTAATCGATGAATAACAGCCTGAAATATGAGTTTTTGTTGTCCAAGTGGTCCAGAGCGGAGTGGAGGGCCAGCGAGATCGCATCCACCGTTGATCTGTTGTGGCGGTAAGCGAACTGCAGTGGGTCCAGGTTTTTGTCGAGGTAGGAGTTGATCTGCGTCATGATCAACCTCTCAAAGCACTTCATCACCACAGGCGTTAGTGCCACAGGTCGATAATCATTGAGGCACGTCACCTTACTCTTCTTGGGCACTGGTAAATTGATGCCCTTTTGAAGCAGGTGGGAACCTCAGACCTCAGAAGTGAGAGGTTGAAAATGTCTGTAAAAACTCCAGCCAGTTGGTCCGCACAGGTTTTTAGAACACGACCAGGTATACCATCAGGTCCAGGCGCTTTTCGAGGGTTCACCCGTCTGAAGGATTTCCTGACATCGGCCTCTGTGACTGAGACTGAAATACCATCACAGTGAATGGGCTCGGGAAGGCACATCGGTGTTCTCCCTATCAAAGCGTGCGTAAAACGCATTGAGCTCATCAGGGAGTGATGTTTCACCGACATTCGAGCTGCCTCCTGATTTCGGCTTGTAAGAGGTGATTGCATTCAGGCCCTGCCACAGCCGCCGAACATCTGTCTCTTCCTCCAGTTTGGAGCAGAAATCCCTTTTGGCCTTTTTGATGGCATTACCAAGGTCGTATCTGGACTTCTTGTAGGCCACTGTATCATCAGACATGAATGCCCAGTATCTGGACTTCAGAAGAGTGCGGATCTCAAAGTTCATCCAAGGTTTCTGATTGGGAAACGCTCGGAAAGTTTTGGTGGGGATGCAGTCGTCCACACACTTCTTAATGAAGTCTGTAACGACTGTGGCGTATTCGTTCAGGTCCGTTGCCGAGTCCTTGAACATTGCCCAGTCTACAGACTCCAAACCGTCCTGGAGTTGTTCCTCTGCCCCCCCCCCCCCCCCCCCGACCAGCTCTGTACTGTCCTCACCTCTGGGGGTGCGCTCTTCAATTACTGCCTGTAGGCAGGAAGAAGCAGCACCGCGGTATGGTCGGATTTACCGAAGTGAGGGCGAAGGATAGAACGATAGGCATTCTTGATGGTGGTGTAGCAGTGGTCGAGGGTGTTTGGTCCTCTGGTGCAGCAGGAGACATGTTGGTGGAAGTTAGGGAGTGATTTCTTGAGGTTTCCCTTATTGAAGTCCCCGGCTATGGTGGTGAACGCCTCGGGGTAAGATGTCTGGTGTTTGTTGACCACGGCGTGCAGCTCCTCCAGTGCCAGACGGACGTCTGCCTGGGGTGGGATGTAGACCGCGGTCATGATGATGGAGGTGAATTCCCTTGGGAGGTAGAAGGGACGGCACCACCGCTATAAGAAGGATGTCATGAAGCTGGAAAGAGTGCAGAGAATATTTACACAGATATTGCCAGGACTCGAGGGCCTGAGCTATAGGGAGATGTTGGGCAGGCTATGAATTTATTCCTTGGAGCACAGGAGGCTAAGGGCCGATCTTCTTCTTCTTCTTCTTCTTCTTAGGCCTCCTTTGGTCATAGCTGACCATGGGTGTCTCCAGGGGTGCTATTCCCTATATGGAGGACACCTGTGCGTGACTTTGTTTAACGTGGGGAGACTGGTGCACAGACAGCCACCCCACGGTCCTTGACAGATCTGGGTCAGGATCCAGTGGCATGGAGGTGTATAAAATCATGAGGGAACAGATAGGGTGAATGCACAGAATCTTTTACCCAGGATAGCGCAATCAAAAACCAGAGGACATAGGTTTAAGGTGAAAGGGGCAAGACGTAATACAAGCCTGAGGAGCAACTTTTTCATTCAAAGAATGGTGTTTTCTGGAACGAGCTGCCAGAGGAGATAATTAAGACAGGTACATTATGCGGCATTTAAAAAACACTTGGACAGGTCAATAGACAGGAAAGGTTTCGAGGAATATGGGCAAGTGCAGGCATCTTGGTCGACATGGATGAGTTGAGCCAAAGGCCCTGTTTCAGTGCTGTATGAATCTATGACTAACACATATTCCTTGAGGCTAAAGTAGCACATTCGATTATTACATTCAGTGAGAAATCTGGCATTGCTTTTAGAGAGCTGTAGCTGATCAATACAGAGTCGAAAGCAGAGCGCACAAGGGAAAATAGTGAGTAATGGTCACCAGAATGGAAAGAAAGGCAGCTTGTATGTACTGTTATAGAGACAGAATGCCAAGTACTTTTGGAGCCTTGTGCTGGTCTCTTTAGCCTTTAGTCTTTCGAGATACAGCGCGGAAACAGGCCCTTCGGTCCAGTGTGTCTGCGCCGACCAGCGATGCCCGTTACACTAACACTATCTAACACACGAGGGACATTTCACAATTTTACTGAAGCCAATTAACATACAAACCTGTGCTTCTTTGGAGCGTGGGAGGAAACTGGAGCAGCCGGGGAGAACTCACGCAGGTCACAGGGGGAACGTGCAAACTCCGTACAGACAGCACCTGTAGTCAGGATCGAACCCAGGTCTCTGGCGCTGTAAGGCAGCAACTCTACCGTTGCGCCACTGTGCCACCCTTCTCGACTCTCTGCATTGTATAGCAATGTTACAAAATTTTGAGATTTTAAAAATAAAGTCTGCAATTTATCCCATCAGATAAAGCATAAAAAGAAGTTTAATTTGACACTTAATTCACTTTCATATCTTCAGTATTAAAACAGTTATGGCCATTATCATACTCAGAAATTAGCATCTAGTTCCCTATTGCTTTTCCATTGACTTAACACAAAAGCTGTGATCGAGGACAGTTAAAAGCCCATAACTTTCTTAAAAATTATGATAACTGAAAGAAATTTTCAGTTATTATAGATTGAAGCATTCTGAAACAAATATGAAACAATCTTACTTCGAAGACATGAAAGTAAAGCATATAATTAGTTAGTTACCTAATTGTAGCTAATTACAAATTTCAATTACTATATCTAAACATCTATCAATTTCTTAAGAATAGATTAACATTTTTAAATAGCCTAAGTGTCCAAATAACATTCACACAATAATTCACAATATAACATAATTTTTAAATCTAATTTTCATGAATTTACAGGCCAAATGGAAGGAATTGAATGTTTAATACCTGTAAATTAATGGGCATTTAATTCATCTTGTGAGTGAGGATTTCTGGAACGCAAACTTTTGGAACGTTCATTTGCGGTGAATTTAACCCCATATTGGCATGAAAAATACTGCCGTTAATTCGGGGAATAAAATCACCGTGTCGCATGAAAAAATATGAATTAAAGGCTTCTTAAGAAGCACTTTTATACATTTAAAGAAACCACTTTCGTTTACCTGTCCCAGTGTGAAATCCGTCCCTGTTATCGGCGTTGACGCTTCAGGAGCTGATTTTAAAATTACTCCAGCGCTGACATTGACGATTTAATAAAAATAAAAAATACACAAATCGCCACTAGGAACGATTTGTCTGCCAAGGCTTGTACTTCAACAAAATATTAACCAGGACAAGGGAGGAGAAACCCGCGTTTTAACCCCGCCCCCCCTTAAAGGCGCCAAAATCGCGCACACGGCCAGTGTCAGAATTACAGCGCGACTGAAGGTAAGTTTTGTAACATGCCTACATTGTAGTGGGACTGGTGTCAGCCTGAATTTTCATCTTTGGAATATAATTTTGACAGGATGTTGGGCATAATGTGGAGTGGATACTTACCCACATCCTGTCCCTCTAGATACATTCTGTCCTGAGAGATATAGGTAACCAAAGCCATTTTGATGAATTCATCAGATGCAAATGGTGGAATTCTTGCACAATTTCTCTTTTCAATTAGATATCTAGAAGTTTAGTTTAGTTTAGAGATACAGTACGGAAACAGCCCTTCGCCACCGACCAGCGATCCCGGCACACTAATACTATCTTCCGCACACGAGGGACAATTTTACACATATAACAAGCCAATTAACCGACATACCTGTATGTCTTTGGAATGTGGGAGGAAACCGAAGATCTCGGAGAAAATCCACGTGGTCGCGGGAGGAACGTACAAACTCCGTACAGACAGCGCCCGTAGTCAGGATCGAACACACGTCTCTGGCGCTGTGAGGCAGTGACTCTACAGCTGCACCACTGTGCCTGGAAACATAAGAGCCAGCCAGGACAAGTGCCAGCCAGGAAACTTAAACATGTCCATGAGGAACATAAATGGACAGATCAAATCCTCCAATGGAAGGGCATCATTAAGCCCTTCTTAAAGAGCACCATGTACTCCTTCCAATTGCTAGATGAGAGGTAGAACTGTTCTCAAAATAAAATTGGACAGAGGCAGGCAGAGCTGGAGTAACTCAGTGGGTGAGGCAGCATCTCTTTCTGTCCTGGGCCTCCTACTATGTCAGAGACTCTGACAATCTGATAGTGGAGGAGGCCCAGGACAGAAACATAGAAAAATAGGTGCACGAGTAGGCCATTCGGCCCTTCGAGCCAACTCCTTGTGCCTATCTTTGGTATAAACCAGCATCTGCAGTTCCTTGTTTCTACATGCTGCCTGACCTGTTGAGTTAGCCCACCTTTGGATAATCTTTGCATTGCTCTTTCTCAATATTATCAGCCAAATTTACATAGAAACATGGAAACATAAAAACATAGAAAATAGGTGCAGGAGTAGGCCATTCGGCCCTTTGAGCCAGCACCGCCATTTAATATGATCATGGCTGATCATCTAAAATCAGTAACCCTTTCCTGATTTTCCCCATATCCCTTATTCTTTTAGCCCTAAGAGCTAAATCTAAAAGGCCTGTCTCACGAGTCTGCGGTCATTGGCGGCGAAACGGGAAGAATCTGCCGCCATAGACCGCGCACTCGTGAGAACGTACAATTCCGGGGCCGTGCGGCGGTGTTCCCAACACCGCACGGTGCTAAAATAAAACCGACAATGTCGAAAACTATATACTCACCGCACAACCTCCACCAGTGATGCACGAGTGCGGCACGGCCGCCCGCACGGGCCGCCGCCAGTGTGGCTCGAGCGCCGTGCGTCAAACCTCCACTGCCACAGCCTCCGCCAGTGAGGCACGTGCCTCCGCCAGTGAGGCACGTGCCTCCGCCAGTGAGGCACGTGTGCGGCGTGGCCGCAGGCATAGCCACCGCTACAGCGCCGCGATCAGGATGGTCACCGCCACAGCCGCCGCTTGTGAGTCACGTGCGGCGGGCCGACGTCATCGCAGTCGGCCCGCCCTTTTTTTTACTTGCCGCAAGCACGTGGGACCCGCCGTGTTTCAATTACTCGGCCCCCGCGCAGCATCCGTGCGGCGCTCCAGTGGATAGGCTCGGCGCTATCGCCGTTGCCGCGCGGTCCCCGCTACCGGCGATGCCGCGCTTCACCGCCGATGACCGCAAACAGGTAAATAGGAAATAAAAAAGCAAAAACTAAAAAACTGCCCGTTGAGTTCTCCAGACTTTTGTGTCTATCTTTGGTGTAAACCAGCATCTACAGCTCCTTCTTACAGAGCATATGAACGGCCAAGTTCAAAGACTGAGCACATTTGGAAGGGAAGAGAAGGCTTACAAGTATGTTACAACATATGTTTGAATCATATAAGATTGTTAAGGGCTTGGACATGCTAGAGGCAGGAAACATGTTCCCGATGTTGGGAGAGTCCAGAACCAGGGGCCACAGTTTAAGAATAAGGGGTAAGCCATTTAGAACGGAGATGAGGAAACTTTTTCTCACAGAAAGTGGTGAGTCTGTGGAATTCTCTGCCTCCCAGGGCGGTGGAGGCAGGTTCTCTGGATGCTTTCAAGAAAGTGCTGGATAGGGCTCTTAAAAATAGCCGAGTCAGGGGATATGGGGAGAAGGCAGGAACGGGGTACTGATTGGGGATGATCAGCCATGATCACATTGAATGGCGGTGCTGGCTCGAAGGGCCGAATGGCCTACTCCTGCACCTATTGTGTATTGTCTATTATGAGTCTGAAGAAGTGTCCCATCCCGGAGCGTCACCTATCCATGTTCTCCAGTGATGCTGCCTGACCTGCTGAGTTACTTTATGTCCTTTTGTGTACTAATCAGCATCTGCAGCTCCTTGCTTCTACATTCTTACAAATCTAGAAGAGGTAAAGAATTAGCAATGAGAGAAGGTTAGAATGAGAATGATTGTTGGTATATAAATTGTGTTTTGGAAGCCAGGGAGTCATTAAACTGAGGACATAAGTGGAGTGGGACTTGGATGGGCTGGGACAGTGAATAAAGGTTTGTTTGAACTGAAATTTAATGGAGAGTAGATAGAACAATAACAAAATAATCAAGCATAAAAATGGGTTTAAAGTATCGATTAATATTTTAGTGATAGGTCAGCTTATGTGGAGAGACACTGGATGATGTTCAACAGTTAGAGCACAGAGGCACAGTGGAAGAGTTGCTGCCTCACAGCACCAGGTACCAGGTTCGATCCTGGCTGCAGGTGCTGTCTGTACAGAGTTTGTACGTTCTCCCTTTAGTTTAGATTAGTTTAGAGATACAGGGCAGAAACAGGGCTGGTTGGTTCGGCCCACTGGGTCCATACCAACCAGCAATTTATCCTACACACACTAGGGACAATTTTTCCATGTGCCGAAGCCAATTAACCCGCAAACCTGTACATCTTTGGTGTGGGAGGAAACCGAAGATCTCAGAGAAAACCCACACAGGTCATGGGGAGAAGGTACACACTCCGTACAGATAGCACCCGTAGTTGGGATCGAACCTGGGTCACTAGTGCTGCAAGTGCTGTAAGGCAGCAACTCTACCGCTGCGCCACCATGCCTTCCTGTGACCGCGTGGGTTTTCTCCGGGTGTCCCAAAGACGTGCAAGTTTGTAAGTTAATTGGCTTCTGTACATTGTCCCTAGGGTGTAGGATATGACTAGTGTACAGGTGATCATGGTCCGTGGGCTGAAGGGCCTGTTTCCACGTTGTATCTCCAAACTAAACCAAAAATTGGAACTTGATCATTTTTGAAGTGTGGAAGGAAAGGGATGAAGGTTTGTTGATCTGAGCCAACATGGGTACTGTAAAATGTGTAGGAAGGAACTGCAGATGCTGGTTTATACCGAAGACACAAATGCTGGAGTAACTCAGCGGGTCAGGTAGCATCTCTGGAGAAGAGGAATAGGTGACGTTTCGGCTCGGAACCCTTTCCTCTGGTACCGTAAATCCAGATTGGCGCTAACTCACGTTATAATTTGTTCAGATATTAATTTGAAAACTGCTGGAAATGTTAAGCAAGTTCATTGGCATTTGGGAAAGATGGCTTCATCCGAGATACCTGGTGAATTTCCAAATGCAGCAGTAATTCTCGTGGATCTGTGGTGCACTTGGGGGTTATTCTGTTTTCATTTCCGCTTGCCAGCACTTGGAATTTTTATTTTCATCGCAACACATCAAATGAGTTGTGTAAAAATACAGCTGGTTCTGCACGCAAATTACCCTAATTAGCTCCGAGACTTTTCTTGCACCACTCTCTCATTCCATTGGGCCAGATAATGATCTTCGAGGACCCATACCTGATGCTTGCCCCCTTCCCCATTGTCTGTGGTGCTCCGTTCATGTTTGCAAAGCTGGAGTCAACTGAGAAGTAAAACCAAGCGTCTCTTTCTGCCCTTGGTTTAGTTTAGTTTAGAGATACAGTGCGGAAGCAGGCCCTTCGGCCCACCGAATTCACTACAATTCGTGATCCCCCTGCACTAGCACTAACCTACACACGAGGGACAATTTACTTTTTTTTTTTAACCTGAAGCCAATTAACCCTCAAACCTGTCGGAAAGAGCTGCAGATGCTGGTTTATATCGAATTAACTCAGCAGGACATGCAACATCTATCTTTGTCCCGGCTCCTCCCCTGACATCAGTCTAAAGAAGGGTCTCGACCCGAAACATCACCCATTCCTTCTCTCCAAAGATGCTGCCTGTCTCGCTGAGTTACTCCAGCATTTTGTGTTCACCTACAAACCTGTCTGAAGAAGGGTCTCGACTCAAAACATCACCTATTCCTTTTCTCCAAAGATGCTGCCTGACCCGCTGAGTTACTCCAGCTTTTTGCGGCTATCTCCGGTTTCAGCCAGCATCTGCAGTTCCTTCCTACACAACCTGCGAACCTGTGCGTCTTTGGAGTGTGGGAGGAAACCGGAGCACCCGGAGTAAACACATGCGGTCACAGGGTGAACGTACAGAGAGCACCCATGGTCAGGATCGAACCCGGGTCTCTGGCGCTGTAAGGCAGCAACTCTACCGCTGCAACACTCTGCCGCACTGTGCTGGTCCCAGATGTTCTGCTATCATACATTACAATCAATCCACTCTTTTAAATCTTAATTTCCTTTATCCTTTATATGTACGCTGTGGAAGGCTTGATTGTCATCATGTATAATCTTTTCTTTGACTGGATAGCACGCAAGCTAAAGCTTTCCACTGTATCTCAGTGGAAGGAGTCTGAAGAAAGATCTCGACCCGAAACGTCACCCATTCCTTCTATAAAGAGATACTGCCTGTCCCACTGAGTTACTCCAGCATTTTGTGTCTATCTACGGAGGAAATTACATTTATTTTTAAACTGGTAGAGTTATTGAGATCCAGGACACGCTGAAAAAAGAATGAAGACAGATTCTGTGGATTTTTTTTTTTTAAAGGCTATCAGACACGTTGCTGGAGGAGATGATTTTGCGGAGTTAAGAGGTGACAGCTGGATATGAGCTAAACTGAACAATTATTTCAAAGAGCCATCATCTTCACACTGGGATGGATGATAATTTCTTCTGTGCCAAAGGAAACTGATTCCACGATTGAATTACCAGCAACACTGATCAGTTCCTGTCAGTTGCTCAAGGAAGGATAGTGGAATAAAGGAGCAAAATGCAAAATCAAGGCTCTAATTAAGATTTAGTGTGACAGCTCACAGAGAGAAATTCAGGAAACTCTTGGCCGCTTGTGATGATAGTGACCTCAATCCATTCTGTTACCAGAAAGGGGAGCTATGCCAACTCAGGCCAACGTGACTACAAGAGGAACCTTCCAATCAATACCTTGCTTCTCATTTTAAATTAGTTTAGTTCAGTTCAGTCTAGTTTAGTCTAGTTTAGTTTAGTTCAGAGATGCAGCGTGGAAACAGGCCCTTTGCCCCACCAAGTCCGTGCCGACCAGCAATCCCCACACGCTAACGCTATCCTCCACACACTGGGCACAATTTACAATTTTATCGAAGCCAATTAACCAAAAAACCTGTACATCTTTGGAGTGTCGGAGGAAATTGGAAAGGGTACAAAAGAGGTTAACCAGAATGTAGCTATAAGGAGAGATTGGACAAACTAAGATTGTTTTCCCTGGTGTGTCAGAGGCTGAGAGAGACCAGTAGTATATATAATTGTTAGAGGCAAATATAGGCTGCCAACATTTTTCCCAGGTGGAAATGTCAAATACTGTCCTGCAGAGCTTTGCAGGAAAAATGTTCCCGATGTTGGGGGTGTCCTGAACCAGGGATTACAGTTTAAGAATGAGGGGTAGGCCATTTGAGAGTGACATGAGGAAAACAAATTTCACCCAGAGAGTTGTGAATCTGTGGAATTCTCTGCTACAGAAGGCAGTAGAGGCCAATTCAGTGGATGTTTTAAAGAGAGAGTTAGATTTAGCTCTGAGGGCTAAAGGAATCAAGAGATATGGGGAAAAAGCAGAAACGGGGTACTGATTTTGGATGATCAGCCATGATCATATTGAATGGTGGTGCTGGCTCGAAGGGCCGAATGGCATACTCCTGCACCTATTTTCTATGTTTCCAATTCACTGGATGTTTTCAAGAGAGAGTTAAATTTAGGTCTTAGGGCTAAAGGAATCGAGATATGGGGAAAAAGCAGGGACGGGAAACTGATTTTGGATGATCAGCCGTGATCATATTGAATGGCCGAAGAGCCCAATGGCCTATTCCTGCACCCATTTTCTATTTCTGTTTCTGTTTAAACTGAGTCGGGCAAAATGTAAAGGATGTGTGCGTGGCAACTATTTACAAAGAGAGCGGTGCGTACTTGGAACGTACTGCCAGGAGTGGGAGTGGAAGCAGATATGAAAGTGACATTGATAAGGCTTTTTGATAGGCACATGGATATGAAGGGACTGGAAGGATGTGGATCGTTTGCCGGCAGTGTAATCATAAAGTTATACTGTATGGAAACATGCCCTTTGGCTCAACTTGCCTGCACTGACCAACATGCCCCATCTACACGAGTCCCACCTGCCTATACTTGGCCCAATCCACTAAGCCTATCCTATCTATGCACCTCTCCAAACGATTTTTAAAATATTGTGATAGTATTGGTATATATATATATAGGAGGATTAGTTTAACCTGGCATCAAGTTCTGCATAGACATTCCAGGTAAAATGGCTTGTTCCTGTGCTGTGCTGTTTTACATTCTCAGAAGTTCATATTCATTAGTTATAGGAACATAATTAGGCCATTCGGCTCATCAAGTCCACTCCACCATTCAATCATGGCTGATCTATTTTTCCCGCTCAACCCCACTCTCCTGCCTTCTCCCCATAACCCCTGACACCCATACAAATCAAGAATCTGTCAATCCCTGCCATTGACTTGGCCTCCACAGCTCCCTGTGGCAATGCATTCCACAGATTCACCACCTTCTGACTAAAGAAATTCCTCCTCATCTTCTTTCTAAAGGTAAATCATTTTACTCTTGAGGCAACAGCTTCTGGACCTAGACTCCCCCACTAGTGGAAACATCCTCTCCACAACATGTTCAATGTTCTATGAGTTTCCACGGTAAGCCAAACAAACAGCTAATAATGAAAAGAATAATGATAAGAATCGGCTTGACTCAGGGTTTAATTTAGGACGAGGTTCAAACACTGCTCTTGACCTGAATGCTGCCTTTAGGCTATTAAAACGCAGCATTGAGACAGTGTGCTGTCATCCGATATATGCATGATGAACAGGTCACAATGCTATACTTGGAATGGAGTTTTGCATCACATGCATTATTTTTCGTCTCATTGATATCAAATGTAATCAGTATTCATGGGTGCCAAGGGAATACTTAGAACTTTTGGATAATTTCTACGTTCAACCTTGCAGTAAAATTCAACATTTATATTCTCCAAATCTGGAGATTTGTTTGACAATAAATGAGACCGTATAGATGACTCAATGGTGCAGCTAGTAGAGCTGCTGCCTCACAGCACCAGAGACCTGGGTTCGATCCTGACCACTGATCCTGTTGTCTGTGTGGAGTTTCCATGTTCTCCCTGTGACCGCATGGGTTTTCCTCCCACATCCTAAATAAATCCTTTACGGGCGGCACGGTGGCGCAGCGGTAGAGTTGCTGCCTTACAGTGCTTGCCCGCGCCGGAGACCTGGGTTCGATCCTGACTACGGGTGCTGTCTGTACAGAGTTTGTACCTTCTCCCCGTGACCTGCGTGGGTTTTCTCCGAGATCTTTGGTTACCTCCCACACTCCCAAAGGCGTACAGGTTTGTAGGTTAATTGTGTAGGGGAGTGTTAATATGCGGGGCACGCTTGTCGCTGCGGACTCGGTGGGCCGAAGGGCCTGCTTCTTCTCTGTATCTCTAAAAACACAATTTTTTAAAAGACAACTTTGCTATGTTACTTAGCTTCTATAAAATTGCTGCTAATGTGTTGGGAGTAGATGAGAAAATGGGATAACATAGAACTGGTGTGAATGGATAATCGATGCTCAGCGTGGAATCGGTGGGCTAAGGGATCTTTTTTCATGCTGTACCTTTAAATTCAAACTAACAGAAAAGTCAAGTTCTTTGGGATTTTAGGATGTGAAAGTCAATCTATAAAACCCCTTTATTTGATGAATAGCAGGATAGACAAAGAAGAATCAGTGGATGTTGCTTAGCTAGATGGATGTGATGGCTTTGGAGAGGATGTGCTGGCTTTGGAGAGGGTCCAGAGTACATTTACGAGATTGATCCCAGGAATGATCCCAGGGTTAACATGTGATGAGCGTTTGACAGCACTGGGCCTCATTGAAACTTATCAAATAATGAAAGGACTAGATGGAGTGAATGTGGAAAGGATGTTTCCACCAGTGGGAGAGATTAGGACCAGAGGACATAGCCTCAGAATAAAAGGGCATACCTTTAGAAAGGAAACCAGGGGGAATTTCTTTCGTCAGAGGGTGGTGAATCTGTGGAATTATTGCCACAGACGGCTGTGGAGGCGAAGCCAATGGATATTTTTAAGTCAGAGAATGACAGATTCTTGATTAGTGCGGGTGTCAGGGGTTATGTGGAGAGGAGAAGGCAGGAGAATGGGGTTGAGAGGGAAAGATAGATATAACCATATATAACCATATAACCATAACAGCACGGAAACAGGCCATCTCGGCCCTTCAAGTCCGTGCCGAACATTTTTAAAAAAATTTTTTTTAATTAAAAATAAATACTCCCCCCTAGTCCCATCTACCTGCACTCAGACCATAACCCTCCATTCCTTTCCCGTCCATATACCCATCCAATCTATTTTTAAAGGATAACATCGAACCTGCCTCCACCACTTCCACTGGAAGCTCATTCCACACAGCTACCACTCTCTGAGTAAAGAAGTTCCCCCTAATGTTCCCCCTAAACATCTGTCCCTTAAGATCAGCCATGCTTGAATGGCGGAGGAGAATTGATGGGCCGAATGGCCAAATTCTGCTCCGATAACTTATGAACTTATGAAGCCAATTGTTTCCCTGGGTTAAAACAGAGAGAATGTAATGTCAAAATCTGAGATGGGTTTCAATGAAACAAATCAATTTCCAGTTTCCAATTATGTATAACCAAGGCTCACTTTCAGCCCAGCCTGTGGCACTACTTGGAGCCTCATTACTGCTGTAATAGTCATCAATGTCCAAGCACTCAATTTGCAAGACGGTTGGATGTTTTTTTTTTTTTTTGTGGTTATGGAGTGAATTTCATATCATAATGCATTGACCTAGATAATCACAAGAAGCTGATCTTCGAGCAGGGGTGAGCTGGATACATGATAAAGTAATTAGCTTAAGGGCCGATGACAACTGCATTATTAAAGATGTCAATTAGGTAGCCTTTAGTGGTGCTTTTAAAATAAGCAACATCAGCCCACTAACTGCTCTCCGCAGTTTAAAGAGAAAGAAAATTATCCACTCCAGTAATCTTCTTTGGAAAATATAACATTGGATTAAATGCAATTGGCACAATGCTAATGTGGGCATGCATTTTAAAGCCTGTTGATATAGAACCACTAAACATTGCATTTTTCTATTTAGACTGCACTCCATTTCCCGTAATGCAAAATTGCTGAAATCATTATTTGAAGAAAGATCTGTGCTTGGTTGGTCTTCGTATACGATGACCATGTAGTTCCCTTTAAATTTGAGAATGGGGTTTAAACGGAGTTACACATGTGAGAAGAATTAAAGATTATGTTGCAACAGAAAACAGTTTAGGCAATTCAAACTAGTCTTGATCAAAGATAGACATAAAAAGCTGGAGCAACTCAGCAGGTCAGACGGCGTCTCAGGAGAAAAGGAATATGTGACGTTTCGGGTCGAGACCCTTCTTCAGCCTTGATCAAATTTGAAAGAATTAAGTCCTCAAATTATGTATATGTTTCAAGCAAATCCCTCTGGCCAACCTAGGTGTGCATCCATTTCCTCCATTATCCTGCCCCCTACCTCTTTCCCTTTCCCCTATCCCCCCATCCCCTCCATCTACATACCTCCCTCTGGCTTTACATTTTACTTCTCTTCTCTCCTTACCTTACACCTATCTGTCTCCTTTTCATCTCTAGCCTTTCCCCACCCATCCTTTAATCAGTCCCTCTTCACCTTGTATCCACCTATCACTTGCCAGACGTTGTCCGACCCCCATCTCTTATCCTACTCTTTCCTCCTAACCATAATCAGTCTGAAGAAGGTCCCAAACCAAAACATCACCTATCCATGTCCCTCAGAGATGCCATCCTACCCAGTGAATAATACCAGCTTTTTAATTTCAAATTAGGAATTCTTGTTCATACCAATTATATTTTCAATGTACGAAATAGAACAGGAACAAGCTTGTGCTTCATCCTGGTGCTCCGGTTTCTTCCTACGTCTCAGAAACGTGTGGGTTGGTGGGTTAATTGGCCTCTATAAATTGCCTTGTGTGTAGGAAGTGAATGAGAAAGTGGGATAACATGCAACTAGTGAGAATGGTAGCTTACAGCCCAACGTTATGAATGTTGAATTCTCCAATTTTAGGTAACCTCAAACAACAACCCCATTCCCCTTTCTCCCCCACACCCACCACCCCTCCTTTCCCGCCCCCTCCCCGATGCCCCACCTGAACTCCCAGGTATTTCCCCCCTCAATATCCTCCTGCAGTCCTTCATCTGGCTTCACAATTTCGTTACTCTTCAATCAGCCGGTCTCACACCTTCTGTTTTAATCTCTGGCCTTTGTTCCAACCATCTCCTTATCAAACACCTCCCCCCTCCCCCCTCCCCCCACAATCAGTGCTGACCCGAAGGGTCCCGACCCGAAACATTACATGTCCGTGTTTTCCAGGGATGCTGCCTGACCCACAGAGTTACTGTACTCCAGCACTTTGGGGCCTGTTGTGAATGGATGATCGATGGCCAGTGTGGAGTCGGTGGGCTGAAGGGCCTGTTTCCATGCTGTATCATTCAGGTCAGCATTCTCAGGAGAATCATGTTCAAAATCAATAAAGCACACATTAATCCAAACATCCTTGCCTTCCATTCCAATTGAGGACACTTACTTGAGCCAGATAATTCAAATTCTGAATGCATGCTAAGACTCCCACAATATTTATTTTGGATCCCATCAAAGCAGGGACGTGGGCTTTCAGGTAAAAGTTTGCAGAAGTGTGTGTGTTCTTAAAACTATTTAAAGAATGATTGAGCAGCAACAATGTACAATATGATGATTGTTGCCGGAGAAATTGAAAAGAGTTGCATCGATTGCAAGAACTCAACCTGACAGAATTTTCCATCAATCACCCTGCCTATTCTCCTGCATCCAATGCGATATACATACTGTAGGTGAGAGACAATGCTTCAAAAAACTTTCCCACAATATTTCTCATATGTTAAAAGCTGCAATATGTTAGTGCCAATTAGCAAGCTTAACATGGGCTCAGCGGTAGAGTCGCTGCCCCCTTGCAACGCCAGAAGCCCGGGTACGATCCTGTCTACCGTCGCTGTGTGTACGGAGTTTCTACGTTCTCCCCGTGACCTACATGGGTTTTCTCCAAATGCTCCGGTTTCCTCCCACACTCCAAAGACGTAGAGGTTTGTAGGTTAATTGGCTTGGCTAAAAATTGTGAATTGTCCCTTTACAAGTAGGATAATGCTAAATGCTAAGTCTGGCTCAGCCAGTGGCCCCCTAGGAATAGACTGGTTGACAACCAAGAATAGTTTGGTGACTACCGGAGAGACAGTTGACGGCACGGCACCCGGCACAGGCTGGATTAGCTCCCCAGTCTGTGTCTTTCATGAGAAAGACACCCAATAAAGCTACGGAAAGGCCTAATGAACCACCGTGGCCTAAAAATCCATCAGGCGAGAATGAAATGCTCAGAGAAGGAGAATGAGGTGCAGCGCACGCACAGGCCTTGAACCTGGTGAGACGCAGGAGGAGCCCGGCCTGGACTCACCCCACAGAGCCCAGTCCCTCCACGCACTAGAGTCTCCCAACCCCTGCAGAGTAGTTATTAAGATGGCTGATCCGTGGGGGGTTGCTGCTGGGACGCAAGTCGGGGCCTGATCAACCCCGGCTGGGTCGCCTGGGCGAGGGTGTCTGATGTTGTGAGACCCGAAACACACGATGACCCCGGGTCACATCAGTGAGGATGCGTCCCAGCGCATCTAGAAGATGTATATTTTTCACACTAGTGTACGGGGATCGTTGGTCAGCCTGGTCTCGGTGGGCCGTGGGTTAAGTGCTGCTAAAATAGGTTTGGTGTAGGCCTTTTATATACACTCATAATCAAGATTTAAAAAAAGATATAGAATTTTACATAAAGAAATATGCTCTGGCATTGTAAAAAATGGGCACTGGCATATTAGTTTAGCTTAGTTTAGAGGTACTGCATGGAAACAGGCCCTTTGGCCCACTGAGTCCGCGCCATCCAGCAATCCTCACACACTAACGCTTTCCTACACAGACTAGGGACATGTCTTTGGAATGTGGGGGGAAACTGGAGATCCTGGAAAAAACCCACGCAGGTGACAGGGAGAATGTACAAACTCCATACCGACAGCACCCCGTAGTCAGGATCGAACCTGGGTCCCTGTTGCTGTAAGGCAGCAACTCTACTGCTGCGCCACCGTGCTGCCCCAAAGTAAAGTTTAAGTAACATTTAGGCAGGTGCAAGAATGGAACAGGTTCAGAAGGATATGGGCCAAATGCAGGCAGGTGGGACTAGTGTAGACGAGCCACATGTTGGTCGGTATGGGCAAGTTGGGCCAAAGGGCCTGTTTCCACGCTGTATGACACTGTGACTCTATGGGTAGGGGGTGGGGGGGGGGGGGGAATGGCTAGATTAATACTCTGACAATTGTTACACGACAATGCGTGCATGTGGAAACTCCAGGATAGATCCTGTGCCCAAGGGACTTGGGTGACATCTAATCATCTCAACCTAACGAGAATTGTATACCGAAATGTGTTGCTTGTCTGGTATCCAGCAAAAGGAACGGGACAGATGTAGTGAGAATGTCGGTGCGTAATCCTGCGAAATAAAATAGAGGAGAACAGCTGCTCACAGTTGAACCAGATTGCATTATCATTAGTGAGGCTCCTCGCTGACCACTGGTTTTATACTCCAGCCCGTGCAGTAAACCCTTAACTGACAGCTAATTTCCCATCTGGTGCCCAGCGGTGTCTCTTTGCTTGTGGTGGCATTATGAGTAAGTAGACCAGAGATTAATGGCTGATTTGAACTGCCCTGCCTCTTCCCAGTATGACCCGAACAGCACTGGGGAAGTCAAAATGGAGATGATGAACTTAACACTTTCAACTCTGTTAACCATATCACCCTGGAGAGCCCGGATCCCAAACCCAAATCGAGGTAGACTCGCAAATTCATACCAGCCAGACGGTGGTGAATCTGTGAATTCTTTGCCTCCACAGAAGGCTGTTGTAAATTGCAAACCCGCAAACTGAATGATTGCTCTCAGTAAAAAGGATTCTGTTTTCATAGTGATCCTCCCATGTTATGGATTCCAACTCAGAGAATTTTTTTGCAGGAGTGAACTGCAGATGCCAGTTTACATCAAAGAGAGACACAAAATGCCAGAGTAACTGGGTGGTGAATCTGTGGAATTCTTTGCCACAGAAGGCTGTGGAGGCCATGTCAATGGATATTTCTTAAGGCAGAGATAGATTACTACAGGTGTCAGAGGTTATGGGGAGAAGGCAGGAGAATGGGGTTCGGAGGGCAAGATTGATCAGCCATGATTGAATGACAGCGTAGACTTGAAGGGCGGAATGGCCTAATTCTGCTCCTATCACTTATGATCTTATGAAGTTAAAGTCCCTCAACAAGGAAAGGATCCCAATGGATTTATCCTGTCTCTCTGCAGAGATGGGTTCATCCTGGAAGCATTGCAATGATAGTCTTTCAAAGCAAAGCCAAACGGTGGAGAAACAACATTTTTTACTTTAGTTTAGTTTAGAGATACAGCGCGGAAACATGCCCTTCGGCCCACCGAGTCCACGCCGGCCAGCGATCCCCGCACACCAAGGGAGAATTTACATTGTTTTAATACCAACCAATTAAGCTACAAACCTGTACGTCTTTGGAGTGTGCGAGGAAACCAAAGATCCCGGAGAAAACCCATGCAGGTCACGGGGAAAACGTAGTAACTCTGTACAGACAGCGCCCGTAGTCAGGATCGAACCCGGGTCTCTGGCGCTGTAAGACAGTAGCTCTACCGCTGCACCGCCGAAACGATTGGAGAAACTTGTGGAAGAACCCAGTGGGTCAGGCAGCAGCTGGGGAAGGAAATGCATATGGGCAGATGATATTGCTGTCATTACCCGTCCATTTCCCTTAAATATTCTCGTCCTCTTCACTTGCCAAAGGGCCATACAGTGGTACAGGGGTAGAGTTGCTGCCTTACAGCACCAGAGGCCCGGGTTCGATCGTAACTATAGGTGCTGTTTGTACGGAGTTTGTACGTTCTTCCTGTGACTGCGTGGGTTTGCTCCGGGTGCTCTGGTTTCCTCCCACACTCCAAAGACATGCAGGTTTGTAGCTGAATTGGCTTTGGTAAACTTGTATAATTGTGCCTAGTATGTAGGATAGTGCTGGTGTATGGGGATCGCTAGTTAGCGCGGACTCAGTAGACCGAAGGACCTGTTTCTGCGCTGTATTTCTAAACTGAAAATTAAAACTAAAAATACCTGTTGAGTTCCTCCAGCGGTTTGTTTTCAATCCAGACATTACGCTTATAAGGAGAGAAACAGGAGTGCTCCTCTAAATTCATCAAGGGCTTAATAAATTGGGATCTAGGGAGGAATGAGGGATTACAGTGTAGAAGTCCAATGATCTTAAAGGTTGCAAGACAAACAGATAAGATGGTGAGGAAGGCATTTTGGATAGGGAGAAACACAAGAGTGCAAATGCTAGAACAAAGTGCTGGAGGAACTCAGCATGCCAAGATAGCATTGGTGGAGGGAAATGGGCAGATGACGTTTTGGATTAGGGACCATTCTTTAGTCAGAGGGTGGTGGATCTGTGGCCATTCCCTCAGAATAAAAGGATGTACCTTTAGAAAGGAGATGAGGAGGAATTTCTTTAGTCAGACGGTGATGAATCTGTGGACTTCATTGCCACAGAAGGCTGTGGAGGCCAAGTCAATGGATATTTTTAAGACAGGGATAGATAGATTCTTGATTAGTACGGGTGTCAGAGGTTATGCGGAGAAGGCAGGAGAGTGGGGTTCGGAGGGAGAGATAGATCAGCCATGATTGAATGGCGGAGTAGACTTGATGAGCTGAATGACCTAATTCTGCTCCTATCACTCATGTACTTATGAGAAAGCAGGATGTCGCTTTGCTGTTTCTTGTATGACAAAGTTACAAAGTACCTTGTGCCGGGTCCTCCTTTGTTCTATCTCCCCAACCCTTCCCCCCCCCCCCCACCCCGTCCCTCATGGCTGTTCCCCACAGCGGGTCCTCCTTTGTTCTCCCCCTCCCCACCCTGTGTACTTACATTAATAGAAATTCTCCACAGAGTACCCTGGTAGGAGAAAACATTCATTGTGAGGGGCAATATCTGTGAGTATTACATGACTTTAATCAGTGATGTTGCAATTCAAGCATAAATGCAATTAGTTCTTTTGTGTAAAATTCTGCATCTCCAGTCATCCGAAGAGACTGCATAGGGATTTTCCACTCATTCTGATCTGAGGGATAATTTTGTGAATTCATGTTCGTGGTTGGGTATATTGCCCCCTGGGGGTACAAATCCAAAAAAATCAGGCACTATTTTCTCACCATGACGGAATAGGAGCAGAATAATCTGCAGCGATGTTGCCAGAGTAATTGTCAGTAAATAACTTCTCCTTTGTGCAATGATGCCATGAGATCCTCACTCTCACCCCCACTCAGTAAGAAAGCTTTTATTGGATTCCCCCCCCCCCCCCCCATCGTGATTTTGTAGTTTGTGTAGTTTGTACAGAGATAACTGGTGAAATAATGAGAAAGGGACAATTTGGCAGGCAGAAACACCCCAAGAATGAAACTTGACGTTTGACAAGACCCGGGGACAATATTTTAGAGAAGAGTTTAAAGGCAAAGCCGGAACCTTAGGCCAAGAAGATGCCATTCAACCCTTCACAACTATGCTGGCTCTTTGAAATAGGTTGAAAATTAATCTCAAGCCAATATTTTACCTCTTTACCTTGAAAATTATCCTCTGTAGCTATGTACAAAGTTATTTTAAGTTGCTATGGAATCCGATTTCGTAATTTTTTAGGTGGGCTGTTCCAGATGTCAACAACTCTCTAAGTGAAAAAAATCTCCTCATTTCCTCATTGTGATTTCTTCTCCCAATTACTTTGACTCTGTGGTTAACAATCCACATGCCAAGGGGAAATGGTTCTCCCTGCCTACTGTTCCAAACCCTTCATCATTTTGAATGCCTGCATAAACCTCCTTGGCTCCAAGCAACACAATCCCGTTTTCTTCGTCTCTCCACATAAATGTATCCGCCATCTCAGCCATGGCGACCTTCCAGAAATGCTGTGTCTAGATGTTTACAGAATGCTCCAGCAGAGACTTATTCAAGGAATTATAAAGGTCTGGCACATCCCGCTTGATTTTGTATTCTGTACCCATCTGTACAAAACCAAGTTTCCCATCAGTTTTGTTCACCGGCCAAGTTGCTTGCTACCTTCAAAGACTTCTGAGTTCACGGCACAATACCCTTCTGTTCTTGCAGAACCCTCAAAACGTTACATTTCGCCCACACTGCCTGCAAACCACTGGTTTCCCCACAATGCATCACTTCACAATGAATTGCATGAGGTTGCATCCACCCTGTACTTGGCCATTTTACCAGTTTGCCCACTTCTTTCTTGAAGCCGCTCTTCTTCCTTATCCCGACTTCATTTTTCAATTACCTCCTGCCCTCTTTACGTTCTTCTGATGTTAGATTGTATTTGCTGCAAGTTAAGGCTCCCTGATTATACTTTCTTCCTGATTAGAGTAGACATTTTTCTTGTTTGTGTTTGTGACTATGAGTAGGAGATGCAAACACAAGTGGCCGAATTTCCAGTCACGTCCCGTGCCTGAAAGGTGCCTTAAATATGGTTGAGATATGTGATTGCTCAGGACAATAGTCACACGAGAGCATTAAACATGTCCCGATGAACAATAAACAAAGACGACATGTGGAGGAAGGAACTGCAAATGCTGGTTTACACCGAAGATAGACGCAAAATGTTGGAGTAACTCAGTGGGACAGGCAGCATGTCTGGACAGTAGGAATTGGTGACAGTCCGGGTCGAGACCTTTCTTCAGACTTGCGGGCACGTTCATATCATAAGAATTAAGTAAATAAAAACCAGAAAGGTGGTTCAGTGGTAGAGTTGCTGCCTTACAATGCCAGAAACACAGGTCCGATCCTGACTACGGGTGCTGTCTGTACGGAGTTTGTACCTTCTCCCCGTGATCCGCATGGGTTTTCTCTTGGTGCTCCGGTTCCTTCCCACACTCCAAAGACGTACAGGTTTATAAGGTAATTGGCTTGGTATAATTATAAATAGTCCCTTGTGTGTAGGATAGTGTTAGTGTGCGGGGATCGCTTGTCGGTGCGGATTCGGTGGGCCACAGTCCTGTTTCCCCGCTGTATCTCTAAACTAAACAACATTTTTAGAAAATCTTTGAAGATGGACACAAAATGCTGGAGTAACTCAGCGGGTCAGACAGCATCTCTGGATAGAAACAATGGTTGATGTTTCGGGAACGTTATCCATTCTTTTTTATCCAGAGATGCTGTCTGCCCCACTGAGTTAAGTCATAAGGTCATAAGGTCATAAGTGATAGGAGTAGAATTAGGCCATTCGGCCCGTCAAGTCTACTCTGCTGTTCACTCATGGTTGATTTATAGATACATAGATACATAGAAAATAGGTGCAGGAGTAGGCCATTCGGCCCTTCGAGCCTGCACCGCCATTCAATATGATCATGGCTGATCATCCAACTCAGTATCCCGTACCTGCCTTCTCTCCATATCCCTGATCCCTTTAGCCACAAGGGCCACATCTAACTCCCTCTTAAATATAGCCAATGAACTGGCCTCAACTACCCTCTGCGGCAGAGAGTTCCAGAGATTCACCACTCTCTGTGTGAAAACGTTTTTTCTCATCTCGGTCTTAAAGGATTTCCCCCTTATCCTTAAGCTGTGACCCCTTGTCCTGGACTTCCCCAACATCGGGAACAATCTTCCTGCATCTAGCCTGTCCAACCCCATAAGAATTTTGTAAGTTTCTATAAGATCCCCTCTCAATCTCCTAAATTCTAGCGAGTACAAGCTGAGTCTATCCAGTCTTTCTTCATATGAAAGTCCTGACATCCCAGGAATCAGTCTGGTGAACCTTCTCTGCACTCCCTCTATGGCTATAATGTCCTTCCTCAGATTTGGAGACCAAAACTATACGCAATACTCCAGGTGTGGTCTCACCATGGGGTTATCTCTCCCTCCTAACCCCATTCCCCTGCCTTCTCCACATAACCTCTGACACCCGTACTAATCAAGATTCTGTCTATCTCTGCCTTAAAAATGTCCACTGACCTGGTCTCTGCCGCCTTCTGTGGCAAAGAATTCCACAGATTCACCACTCAGTTACTCCAGCATTTTGTGTCTCTCTTTGATGTAAACCGGCACCTGCAGTTCCTTCCTGCAAAAAATTCTCTGAGTTGGAATCCATAACATGGGAAGATCACTATGAAAACAGTATCCTTTTTACTGGGAGCAATCATTCCGTTTACTGGTTTGCAATTTAGGAATCTTCTTCCATGCTGGTAAAGAAGATTAAGTGAGTGATAAGCTGGAGATGGATAAACACCGATTCTGGTCTTAAGTAAAACTCATACCTGGACTGTTTGGATTACAGTTGCACAGCTATAATTGATTTGTGAAGACCTGGGAATCATACATGTCTGCAGTCCACAAAGTGATTATGTATAGAGAGTACTTAACCGTTCAATCATGATCAGGGGTTTAAATCTACATAAAATGATTTATTGAAGTGGATTAAGATGAGTAACTCTGAAAAAATTACATTAGATATTTATTTACAGGAATACTCATTTTTAAAATATATATTCAAGATGAGTTCCCACGCCCTATCCTGTCAGCTACTTAAAAGCCTTGGTTGCTGACATAATACAGCCTCATTGCTGGTTATAACCATCTGGACTAACATCCAAGTTGCTACCGAAGGCAGACACAAAATGCTGGAGTAACTCAGCTGGACAGGTAGCAGCATCTCTGGATGGAAGGAATGGGTGACGTTTCGGGTCGAGACCCTTCAGACGTGCTACCATCCATGTAAGAATCTTGACAGTAAATGGTGTGAAGAAATTTGATCACGTTAAGCCATATCTTTGTTATTTCCAAGCATATTTTTTTTATTTGTACAGCCAACAGCATGGAGATTTATCTGTATCAAGTAGTTTGTTTCTGAATACTAAAAACTAAATACTTGTTTGTCTCAATTGGTGCAGTGCGTGCCTTTGAGGCAGAATTTGCCATTAGAATTCTTCGCGGAATCTAAATTTGTATTCAAGATAGTCCACAAGGTCATAAGTTCATAAGTTAAAGGAGCCGAATTAGGCCATTGAGCTCATCAAGTCTACTCCCCCGTTCAATCATGGCTGATCCATCTCTCCCTCCCGACCCCATTCTCCTGCCTTTTCCCCATAACTCCTGACACTCGTTCTAATCAAGAATCTATCAATCTCCGCCTTAAAAATATCAATTGACTTGGCCACAGCCTTCAGTGGCAATGAATTCCACACATTCACCACCCTTGACGATGTGGCGATGTCTAGAGCTAGAAGATGCAACATTTCACATCAGGTGATAAAATCAACTCTTCTAAAATCAACTCTAGTACTCTAGTGAATATGAGATAATGGTAACTTTCTCCCCTCACTATCAAAAATATACAATATGATACGATAGAACTTTATAGAAATTGATCCACCAATCATAAAAACACAAATGACGAGTGGAAAGGATTGGGAATGGGGGTTGGGGGGGGGGGGGGGGGGGGGAGACGGTCTCAGTCCACCCCACAACAAAAGGGGGAGGAGTTATATACAGTTTGATAGCCACAGGGTAGAAGGATCTCCTGTGGCCTTCTGTCTTGCATCTTGGTGGAAACATAGAAACATAGAAAATAGATGCAGGAGTAGGCCATTCGGCCCATCGAGCCAGCACCGCCATTCAATGTGATCATGGCTGATCATCCACAATCAGTATCCCGTTCCTGCCTTCTCCCCATATCCCTTGATTCCACTAGCCCTAAGAGCTATATCTAACTCTCTTTTGAATGCATCCAGTGAATCGGCCTCCACTGCCTTCTGAGGCAGCGAATTCCACAAATTCACAACTCTCTGGTGAAAAAGTTTTTCCCTCATCTCAGTTCTAAATGGCCTACCCCTTATTCTTAATCTGTGGCCCCTGGTTCCGGACACCCCCGACAATCCTGTGATCCCGGGATACACTTCATGAACCTACGCTGCACTCCCTCAATAGCAAGAATGTCCTTCCTCAAATTATGAGACCAAAACTGCACACAATACTCCCGTTGTGGTCTCACTAGGGCGCTGTACAACTGCAGAAGGACCTCTTTGCTCCTATACCCAAATATCTCATTATGGAGGTCAACATGCCATTAGCTTTCTTCACTTCAGTGCATGCTTACTTTCATTGACTGATGTACAAGGACTCCAGGCCTCATTGCACTTCCCCTTTTCCTAACCTGCCTTCTTGTTCTTGCCACCAAAGTGGATATACTCACATTTATCCACATTATACTGCATCTGCCATGCATCTGCCCACTCACCTAACCTATCCAAAACACCCTGCATCCTCATTGCATCCTCTTCACAGTTCACACTGCCACCCAGCTTTGTGTCATCTGCAAATTTACTAATGTCACATTTAATTCCTTCATCTAAATCATTAATACATACTAGACTAAGTGGGACCCGTTGGGTTCCATGTTCACACGGGAGGGCTGGTCCCCCAACGCAATATTCCACCTCTCCACCAACTCCAATATTGGTGGCCAGTGGGGGGGGGGGGGGGGGGAGGGGGGGGCTTTCTGGAGCGCTAGTATTTGTGTTGTGGGCTGAAGGGACTGGTTTCCAGAGGGCTAGTATGGACATTGTGGGCCAAATGGATTCTTGGGCTGGCAGCTCAATCACAGCTATTCCTTGAAATGCCATTTCAAGCAGAGTGCAGGCCACCAAATTCAATTTCATAGCATTTCAAGCACAGTGCAGGACACGAAATTGCCAAACAACTCATTGCATTGTCATTAAGGTCTAACAAATCATTTATTGCAAGTACATTGCAGACTCACAGTTCAGTTGATTCACAGCTTAGAATCACAGTTGTGGACCCCCCCTCGCGATCTTCCAGAGTGACTGACTCACGTCCAGGCATCCGGGGTTATATAGTTCTGCCCCCCCCCCCCTCCCTGGAAGGGGCGTTACTTTCATCGTGGTGATTGACAGGCGAGAGGACCAATCAGCTGATCTCAAGATTTTTTAAACACCTATAACATTTTTATTTTTCATCAATCGGAAAAATCCTCGGGGCTGCCTCAGCGGAGTAGGACTGTGAGTAAGATGGCCAAAAATCATAGCGATATATGGTAGCATTTTTTCTTGCGGCACCGCACTAGTTACTGCTTGCCATTCAGAAAGAAACCAGTCTGTTGCTGAAGGTACTCCTCACGTTTACCAGTTTGTCATGGAGGGGGTGAGCTGTATTGTCCAGGATGCTCCGCAATCTGAAGAAGAGTCGCGACCCGAAACATCGCCCATTCCTTCTCTCCAGAGATGCTGCCTGTCTTACTGAGTTGCTCCAGCATTTTGTGTCTATCTAAGGTTAAAAAGGATGTTAACAACAAAATTAAAAATCCAACAACCAAAATCCCTGGGGTGGACAATATTTTCCTGTTGAACATTATTGTTGAAGTGGGAATGTCCTGCCCTTCATTCAGAGCACGTTCTTTGTTCAGAACCTCATTGGTGACCCTCGGACTATCCTTGAATGGACTTTGCTGGCTTTACCTTGCTCTAAACATTATTCTTTTATCTTGCAATACACTGTAAATGGCTCGATTGTTATCATGTATTGTCTTTCCACTGACTGGATAGCGGGCACAAAAGTTTTTCACTGTACCTCGGGACAATAAACTGAACTGTAAACTGTAAATTTAACTTGTTTTCCCCCCTTGTTGCAAAAGACACTGTTTCTCAGTTACATCAGAGCATCCAGCAGATGGTAGCATCTCATTTTGAGGTGTGTCCTCTTTTATTATGTGGAAATATTTAGGTCTAGCATAAGATAGACACAAAAGGTTGGTTACACTGGTTACAAAAATAGGGGACGTTTCGGATTGAGACCCATCTCTTCCTTTTCTCCAGATATGCTGTCTGACCCGCTGAGCTATTTGTGTCTATCATCGGTTTAAACCAGCATCTGTAATTCCATCCTACGCATTTGGATCCAGCATTCCTGCTTCGGGTTGAGAAGATGCCTGCTCTACACAAGGTCTTTAGTGATCCAGGTGCTACGTTGGCAGGCTTCTGTCATCCATACAAAAGGCACAAGGAGACAAAGATTGTGCAATCAATGATTTATCCCAAAGATCAGATTCCTCAGTTGAAATCTCAGACTGATAAAAGGTTTTGTACTTCAATGTGGTCACTTCTTTTACTGTACAAGCTTAAACATGTAACAGTGAGAACCACTGCTTCAGAAAATCCAAGTGTATTTTGAAATGGTGAGTATATGGATCGAGCAGCCAGGGAAGGTAGTTGAGGCCGGTACAATAACAATAGTTAAAGGACATGTGGACAGGCAATGGGCCTGCTGGAGGAATTCTTCAGACTTTGTATTAGGACCTGTCCATTTTCTCCAGGGATGGTGACGGTTCCGCTGAGCTACTCCAGAGTGTAGGGAGAGGATTTGAAAATGGGATAACACTGGACTAGTGTGAACAGGTGATTTGATCGTTGGTGTTGACTCGGTGGGCTGAAGGGTCTGCTTCCATGCATGGTGTCTACGGGCCAAATGTGAGCAAATGGTAGTAGCTTAGGTGGGAGGACATCTTGGATGGAGCCTCGTGGAAATGCCTTGCCGTGTCTGCTCAAAATAGCGAAGGAGCATTTGGACAGGCGTTGAGATCCTTGAGTCTAGCATTGTGAAGATGGAAAAGCCCAGTGTAAGTAGCAGACAGAGCACATCACATCAAGGCCTGGATAGAGTGGATGTGGAGAGGATGTTTCCACTAGTGGGCGAGTCATGGACCAGAGGCCATCGTCTCAGAATAAAAGGATGTACGTTTAGAAAGGAGATGTGGAGGAATTTCTTTAGTCAGAGGGTGGTGAATCTGTGGAATTAATTGCCACAGAAAGCTCTGGAGGCCAAATCAATGGATATTTTTAAAGTGGAGATTGACAGATTCTTGATTAGTATGGGTGTCTGGGGTTATGGGGAGAAGGCAGGAGAATGGGGTTGAGATGTAAAGATAGATCAGCCATGATTGAATGGCGGAGTAGACTTGATGGCCCGAATGGCCTAATTCTGTTCCTTCTTATTTATGACCTTATGATGGGCTGAATGTTTTTTTTACTATGCCAGTAAGGCAACATGAATATGAAAGCTTATTCAATCTGTCCTCATGACTGCTGTTTTCCAGTCCTGGCAACTTCCTCATAAATCTCCTCAACATGTTCCCTGGTCCATTAGACCTTTCCAGTTACATGTGTAGTATTAGGTCAATGCCTTACCTAGTCCATCTATGCAGTCCCAGTGTAGCAACCTTGTCTCTTCCTATCCCTTGGCGAATATTCTTCGCATGTTGAATGACTTTCTACACCACCAGCTTTTCCATTGGAATATCCCTAGATAATAATCCAGATTAGACGCTGCATTATGTATTTCACGATGTAGCATCCTTGTTAGAGCATTTTGTACTCGCTGTCAGCAGATTTGTCAAAGACATCTTTGCGATATTGTCTCACAGGAAAGACGGGGGCAGTGGGGGATTGTGGGTTGGATGAGCTGAACAAATGGACCTTCTGCCCTTGAAAGTTGGCCCCTCATCACTTTATATATTCTTATTCGGATGACTGATTCAACAAGGCTATTAGCTCATTAATGGTAACTTCCATTAAATTGTTGGCAAAGGAACTTAAAACAAAGCATTAGTCCATTTGTTAATCATTCACACAGAATATTTTCAAGGCCTCTTATGTTAATAGTGCCCACTTGGCCAAGATCGCACAGGAAGTCATAAGGTCGTAAGTAATAGGAGCAGAATTAGGCCATTCGGCCCATCAAGTCTACTCCGCCATTCAATCATGGCTGCTCTATCTCGCCCTCCTAAACCCCATTCTCCTGCCTTCTCCCCATAACCCCTGACACCCATACTGTAGATTGATGATGCATGTGAATCAATCACACTTAGCTAGCATCACTAACTCCACCCCATTATAACATTTATACTAACGCCCATTCCCAGCACGGTTAGTTGAAGCAGCCAGGATGAACTGACAACACCTCGTTCTGTAATGCTGCCAAGTTAATGTGCTGATTAAAGATGTGTGTAAATCTTATATGCTTTGAAGTGATTTACACGTACTAATCAAGAATCTATCTATTTCTGCTTAAAAAATATCCATTGATTTGGCCTCCACAGCCTTCTGTGGCAAAGAATTCCACAGATTCACCACCCACAGACTAAAGAATCCCTTTTCAGCAGAGGAGATTTGGCCCAAATCTTGCATAAGAAAATGTAAGAACAAAATCAAATGTGGGCAAAATGGTTCTTTGTGGCTGCTCTATTATTCAATAAAACCATAGATGATCACAGCTCTAGTTCCCTGCCTTTTCACCATAGCCCCTGTCTCTCCCATGGATCACAGACTGAAGTTATTCAATAATTCAGTCTCCGCAACTCTCTGAGAAAGAGAATACCAAAGGTGAAAGACCTTCTGTGAAAAGGATTTCCATCTTAATAAAGACAACCTTATTCTGAAACTGCATCCTCTGGTTTGAGATTCCTGCATCCTCGTTCATTGGCCACGCCCCAGAGTGAGTGGATGTTAACAAAATCAGTCAGTAAATCACTCTCACTATTACTGTGGGTAGAGACCGATGTCGGGAGCTCCAAACGACACAGAAGGTTTCGACCAGCCCCGACCCGGGGTCAGATCGCCCAGCGCGGGGAAGCTGAGATTGCCCCCCCAATGCAGGAGCTTGATCGCCCCGATGTGAGAGCCCAAATGCCGCCGGCTACGGGAGCCAAGATCTACGAGGCCCCCGACCGTGGGAGAACAAAGAAGGGAAGAGATTGACCGTTTTTTCGCCTTCCATCACAGTGAGGAATGTGGAGGAGTCACTGTGGTGGATGTTTATGTTAAAATGTATTTTGTGTGTTCTGTTGCTTTTTATTGGTATGACCGGATGGCAAATGAAATTCCTCGTATGTTGCAAAGCATTCATGGCTAATGAAGTATGATTATGACTATGATTATGATATCCCTTGATTCCATTAGCCCAAAGAGCTATATTTAACTCTCTTCAACACTGCCTTCTATCTGTGAATTCTACAGATTTAAGCTGTGCCCACACTGCTAAATATAAAAGCTTACAATTTTATGACCCAGAGATTCAATAACAGAAGATAGTAAACTCAGCGGGTCAGGCAGCATCTCTGGAGGAAAAGAACAATATTTGTTTACAAGGTAGACAAAAATGCTGGAGAAACTCAGCGGGTGAGGCAGCATCTAATGAGCAAAGGAATAGGCGATGTTTAGTGTCGAGGCCATTCTTCAGACTGATCTATGTTTCTCGTTTCCCTCTCCCTTAACTCTCAGTCTGAAGAAGGGTCTCGAGCCGAATCGTCACCAATTCCTTCTCTCCAGTGTTGGCTGATCCGTTGAATTACTCCAGCCTTTTGTGTCTCCTTCCGTGTAAACCAGCATCTGCAGTTCCTTCCTAAACGGTTCAATAACTGACTTGATTATGGTTGAAAGTAGATAGTAGGACTCTCACTAACCTTGTTACAGGTGCTTTTTCACTTTTTCAATGAAGAATGGAGAAATACTTTATGAAGAAAGCATAGATATCAATCCCTATTTCGTCATCAAGAAGCATGTTATTTTCCAAAATCAATCTCACCAAACAAAATATGTAAAAATCATAATTTGTGCCATGTTAGCATTTGTTAGCAAGAACAATTAACAAAATGAAGGATATTTCATTATTTAAGAATAGATGACGAAGTGATTCAACAGTCTAGAGTGTTTTATTGTCATATGTCCCAGATCGGACAATTAAATTCTTACTTGCTGCAGCACAACAGAATATGTAAACATAGTACATAACGAGCGAAGAAAAAAAAGTTCAGTGCGTGTATACACATGCACACATACTCAATAAATAGACTAATATAGTGCAATAAAAATAATAGTCTGTTGCAGTTCAGAGCTTATTTGTTGTTGTGTTTAATAGCCTGATGGCTGTAGGGTAGAAGCTGTTCCTGAACCTGGACGTTACAGTTTTCAGGCTCCTGTACCTTCTTCCTGATGGCAGTGGTGACATGAGTGTGTGGCCAGGATGGTGTGGGTCTCTGATGATGTTGGCTGCCTTTTTGAGGCAGCGACTTCGATGCAATGTAGATAGAATCTTTATTCCTACAACTAAAGTGAAGATGCATTGTACTTTTCCCTTCATTTTTGGGGATCTGATTGTTCATCCTTAAACGTGCTGGGGGCAGGAGCTGTAAGGACCTCTCTTTGAACAGATTTATAGTGGTTTGTTGGGGCGGCACGGTGGCGCGGCGGTAGAGTTGATGCCTTAAAGGCCTGCCTCACGAGTCTGCGGTCATTGGCGGCGAAACGGGAAGAATCTGCCGCCATAGACCACGCAGTCATGAGAACGTACAATTCCCAACACCGCGCGGTGCTAAAATAAAATCGACAATGTCGAAAATCAAATACTCACCGCACAACCTCCACCAGTGATGCACAAGTGCGGCACGGCCGCACGCACGGGCCGCCGCCAGTGTGGCTCGAGCGCCGTGCGTCAAACCTCCACTGCCACCGCCTCCGCCAGTGAGGCACGTGCCGCCGCCAGTGAGGCACGTGTGCGGCGCGGCCGCAGGCACAGCCACCGCTACAGCGCCGCGATCAGGATGGCCGCCGCCACAGCCGCCGCTGGTGAGTCACGTGCGGCGGGCCGACGTCATCGCAGTCGGCCCGCCCTTTTATTTACTTACCGCAAGCACGTGGGACCCGCCGTGTTTGAATTAACTCTGCCCCCGCGCAGCATCCGTGCGGCGCTCCGGTTAATAGGCTCGACGCTCTCGCCGTTGCCGCGCGGTCCTCGCTACCAGCGACGCCGCGCTTCACCGCCGATGACCGCAAACAGGTAAGACAGAGCCTTAACAGCACCGGAGACTCGTGTTCGATTTTGACTACGGGTGCTCTCTGTACGGAGTTTGTACGTTCTCCCCGTTACCGCGTGGGTTTTCCCCGGGTGCTCCGGTTTCCTCCCACACTCCAAAGATGTGCAGGTTTGTAGGATAATTGGCTTCAGTAACGATTGTAAATTGTCCCTAGTGTGTAGGGTTGCGCCAGTGCATGGGGTGATTGCTGTTCGGCGCGGACTCGGTGGGCACAAGAGTCTGTTCCTGTGCTGTATCTCTAAACTGAACTAAACTTAACCACAGTTTTGAGCTTAATTTAGTTTAGTTTAGTGATGCAGCGCAGAAACAGGCCCTTTGGCCCACCGAGTTAGCACCGACCAGCGATCCCCGCACACGAGCATTAACCTACACACACTAGGGACTGTTTACACATACACCGTCAATTAACCTACAAAACTGTACGTCTTTGGAGTGTGGGAGGAAACCGAAGATCTCTGAGAAAACCCATGCGGTCACGGGGAGAACGTACAAACTCCGTACAGAGAGCACCCCTAGTCAGTCTCTGGTGCTGCAACCGCTGTAAGGCAGCAACTCTACTGCTGCGCCACCATGCGTCCTGCTGGCTTGCTGAGCCATCTGAAAGGGCAGTTAGGAATCAGCGCTATGACATACAGATTTTCTTCCTTTGAGGATACTAATGAGCCAAACAATTATTTTTTGCAACAGTCTCGTAGTTTCATCAGTACCTAACATGCCTTTAATTGCAGGCTTGCTTAATTAATGGAGGATGGATCTGAACCTATTCAAACACTTTCAAGGAAATGATAAATAGCTTATATCCATGTTTGTTCCAACTAATGATGCTGGAATGAGCCAAAGATTTAGGTTGCATCAATTTGAAACCATTTGTGGCATCTGATGTCTTCAAGTTAACTTTAATCTGCAAAAAAATATTGTGGAGAAGGAAGGATTCCGTCAAGTCTGGTGCTCTTTCAGGCTCTTATGGATCTGAGGATGAATCAAGTTTTTAGTGGTAGACAAAGAAGGGTGGAACTGTGCATCTAACATCAAACATTCCTCAGCAAAGTTACTGCTAACGTCAACTTTTAACATCTGCATCTTTGCACATATTCCCTATATATCAAATACACGGTGGCACAGCAGTAGAGTTGCTGCCTTACAGCGCCAGAGACCCGAGTTCAATCCTGACTACGGGTGCTGTCTGTACGGAGTTTGCACGTTCTCCCCCGTGACCTGCGTGGGTTTTCTCCGACATCTTCGGTTTCCTCCCACACTCTGAAGACGTACAGCCTTGTAGGTTAATTGGCTTGGTATAAACGTAAAATTGTCCCCACGTAGGAGAGTGTCGGTGCGCGGGGATCGATGGTCGGTTCGGACTCGGTGGGCCAAAGGGCCTGTTTCCGCTCTGTATCTCTAACCTGAACTAAGCTAAACTAAATAATGATCTTGCTTTTTAAAGCTCAGTCAGCCATGCATTGCTTGGTGATTATGTATGGTGGAGCTATAACGCAATATAACAAATGTGTCTGCGATTAGCTGGACTCATCTACCTCCATGGTCACATAAACGCTGTAGACGCTAAAGTGATATTGATCCACTTGACTTCTTTCCTAGGACAAAATTGCTGCCAAACATGATGACTTTGTATGCATGCATTAGCGTGCCGCCATTTAGAGGGTCATACCATTCGTGTGAACCTTGAACGAGGAACAGAGATAATTAATGATAGTGTGTCTCAAAGTATATTGCTTGAGGTCATTTGGGAACACTTAGTATACATGAAGTGGACAGAGTTTTTTTGTGTTTTTCGTACGATAATTAGATAAAATGCACCTTGCGATTATTGTTCTGCTCTCTCAGGTGCAGTTAACACCAACATTAAACTGAAACAACTCTTAATATCAATATCAGCTTGGATTTATACAGCAACTAAAACACAGCAAGATGTCCCGAGGCACTTTACAGCTGCATCATCAAATAAAATTTGCCACCAAGCCACTTAAGGAGATATTAAGATAGGTAATGAAAAGTTTGATTAAAAAGGACGGTTTTAAAGAGCATCTTCATGGGGCTGAGAGCTTGAAAGTTGGAAGAATATATGGATCGAGTTCCAAAACCAGGGCTGTTGCAGGAATAGATATCAATAAATAGTTATTAATAGTGGAGCAATTAAAATGTGGCTGATCGGTTCCTTTATGATCATGTGTACCAAGGTACAGTGATATTCTTTTTTTGTACAGATTAGTGAGATTATTGCCATATTAACGTACAATCCCCAGTTATAGTCATACCGTCATAGGTTGATACAGTGTGGAAACAGGCCCCTCGGCCCAACATGCCCACACCAGCCAAAATGTCCCAGCTACACTAGTCCCACTTGCCTACATTTGGTCCATATCCCTCCAAACTTGTCCCATCCATGTACCTGTCCAACTGTTTCTTAAATGATGGGATAGTCCCAGCCTCAACTACCTCCTCTGGCAGCTGGTTCCATACACCCACCACCCTTTGTGTGAAAAAGTTCCTCCTCAGAATCCTATTCAATCTTTTCCCCTTTACCTTGAACCTATGTCCTCTGGTCCTCGATTCCCCTACTCTGGGCAAGAGACTCTGTGCATCAACCCGATCTATTCCTCTCATGATTTTATACACCTCTATAAGATCTCCCCTCATCCTCCTGCACTCCAAGAAATAGAGGTTAATTACATAATGCATAGAAAAACCGACTGTCGATACACAAAAGTCACCGGGTTTTCGTGCCATTTCACAGTCCCAACCACAGCTGGCCATAAAGGACTGTTGCAGTCGACGGCTCCATCCCGCGAACCGTTGTCCTCCTCCTTGCCCGGCTGTCTTCTAGTTACAGTCACCATTTAGTTTACTGTCATGTGTGCCGAGGTACAGCGAGAAGTTTGTTGTTGCATGCTAACCAGCCAGGGGAAAGACAGTACATGATTACAATCGTACAGATACATGATAAGGGAATAACGTTTAGTGCAAGATGAAGCCAGCAAAGTCCCATCAAGGATAGTCCGAGCGGTCACCAATGAGGCAGATACTAGTTCCGGACTGCTCCCTGGTTGATCTTCAACCTTCATGCACTGGGGGTAGAGTTGATGCCTTACAGTGCTTGCGGCGCCGAGACCCGGGTTCGATCCCGACTACGGGTGCTGTCTGTACGGAGTTTGTACGTTCTCCCCGTGACCTGCGTGGGTTTTCTCCGAGATCTTCGGTTTCCTCCCACACTCCAAAGACGTACAGGTTTGTAGGTTAATTGGGTTAGGTTTGTATATTTGGTATAAGTGTAAATTGTCCCCAGTGAGTGTAGGGCAGCGTTAATGTGCGGAGATCGCTGGTCGGTCTGGACCTATTGGGCCGAAGGGCCTGTTTCCGCGCTGTATCTGTAAACTGAACTGAACTAAACTTGAAGGAGTGGACGGTAAGACTCCTCAGTTCTTCCTCTTGAGTCTTGTCCAGTGTCCCCCCGCTGTCACTGACACCCTCCACCTCCTCTCCGGTTCCCGGTCTTCCGGACGAGCAGAGGCCAGTGTTTGCAATATCTAACTTGAAGGAGCACAGGATTCACTGGAGACTACGGAGTTATTTTTTTAGTTTAGTTCAAAGATAAAGCGCGGAAACAGGCCCTTTGGCCCACCAAGTCTGCACCGACCAGCGATCCCCGCACATTAACCCTACCCTACACACACTGGTGACAATTTACATTTATACCTACAAACCTGCCCGTCTTTGGAGTGTGGGAGGAAACCGAAAATCTCTGAGAAAACCCACGCAGGTCACGGGAGAACGTACAAACTTATTACGGACAGCACCCGTAGTCAGGATCGAACCCGTGTCTCTGGCGCTGTAAGGCAGCAACTCTACCGGTGCGCCACCGTGCTGCCCTACAGTGGAGGAGATGATTGATATTAGAAAGGAAATCGCCCAAGTAGGATTTCAAAATACGGGTGGGAATTTGAAAGGTCTCTGGAACTTGCAGTGCTCAGTCGGTCCAGATTTATTTTTAAAACATATATTATCCTTTGTCAGAGTGACTAAGATGAAGGCAGCGGTGCCAGTAAATGTCTGAGATTAGGAGCTCAGTCCACTGAGCTGTCAGCCCCAGTTACCAGAGGACAGAGCCGTCATCATAACATATCTCATTCATCTGTGAACTCTTTTGGTACGATGTATCTCTGACTGCACACATGCCACTGGAGGCTTTGTTGTATGTCGACAGTACAAGGCATGAACTAACTTCTCTCTCCTTTGACGATTGCTGAATCGTGGCACTCAAAATCACGAGCTGCGCTCGTGCAGGTTAGATGCCTCGTAGCTGTCCTCTGCCCAACTGCACATCCTGCCGTCGGTCGATAACCCTTCAGATTAGTTCCCTTAAGCCCCTGTCCCACTTACGTGTTCTTGGCATGCTAATTATGCGACCTCGTGGTCACGTTGAGGCGTGACGGTCCCGCGAAGGTCACGCGCGTCATCATGCGCCCGCACAGCCGTCTGGAGCGCGTGATGTCATTTGAAGATGGACACAAAATGCAGGAGTAACTCAGCGGGACCGGCAGCATCTCTGGAGAGAAGGAATGGATGATGTTTCATGTGGAGACTCTTCTTCAGTCTGAAAGAAGGGTCTTGACCCGAAAAGTCACCCATTGCTTCTCTCCAGAGATGCTGCCGGTCCCGCTGAGTTACTCCAGCATTTTGTGTCTATCTTCAATTTTCTTGGCCCCGCTCTGGGAGTAGAAGTGGGAGCGGATCCGGACCGCAACGGCCGTGAGCCCCAGGCTGAGTTTCACGATCGTTTGCCCGCTTCTGCTGCTGTTGGAGGTGAGACGTTGCGTCGCGCCAGGGTCTTGGGCCTGTCCCACTTTGGCCATCAGTTACGCAACAGGCTGTTGGCGCGCGAAGATTTCGTTCGCTACAAAAATTTTGGAGCCCCATGCGATGTCATGCACAACTACATACCCCACCGCGCTTCTCAGTGGGACCGGCCCCGATGCCCGTGCGCCTCAACGCGACCACGAGATCGCGTAATTTGCGTGCCAAGGACACGTAAGTGGGACAGGCCCTTTAGTGTTTGCCACATTCTCACAGACCTCCCTTGGAGCACTGTATTGTGGATAACTATTTATCGGTTCTCCATTACACATGAATTGTCTATGGGTTTTGGCACAGTCAATTGTGCTGAAATTAGTACAATGAGTTGGAGTACATTGGACAGCTCAGTGGTAGAGTTGTTGCCTTATTGCGCTTGCCAGCGGCGGAGATCCAGGTTCAATCCGGATTACATGTGTAGTCTCTGTATACTCTGTCTTGTATATTCTGGAATTTAGAAGGATGAGAGGGTATTTTATTGAAACATATAAGATTATTTAGGGTTTGGACACGCTACAGGCAGGAAACATGTTCCTGATGTTGGGGGAGTCCAGGACCAGGGGCCACAGTTTAAGAATAAGGGGTAAGCCATTTAGAATGGAGATGAGGAAACACTTTTTCACACAGAGAGTTGTGAGTCTGTGGAATTTGCTGCCTCAGAGGACGGTGGAGGCCGGTTCTCTGGAGACTTTCAAGAGAGAGCTCGGTTCTTAAAGATAGTGGAGTCAGGGGATATGGGGAGAAGGCAGGAACGGGGTACTGATTGTGGATGATCAGCCACGATCACATTGAATGGCGATGCTGGCTTGAAGGGCCGATTGGCCTACTCCTGCACCTATTGTCTATTGTCTATTGTCTGCACGGAGTTTGTACGTTCTCCCCGTGGCCTGCATGAGTTTTTTTCCAAGATCTTTGGTTTGCTCCCACCCTCTAAAGATGTACAGGTTTGTAGGTTAATTGGTTTGGTATAAGTGTAAAGTATAAGGTTGCAGGGACCACTGGTCGAAGGCCCTTTTTCCACATTGTTTCTCTAAACTGAACTAAACTATACTAAGTACATAAATAAGTACACTAAGTTCCTCGGAGCGCAGGAGAATAAGGGATGATCTTCTAAAGGTGTACACAATCATGAGAGGAATAGATCGGGTGGACGCACTGAGTCTCTTGCCCAGAGTAGGGGAATCGGGAACCATAGTTTTAAGGACATAGGCTTAAGGTGAAGATGGAAAGATTTAATAGGGATCTGAGGGATAACTATCATTAGAGATTAGAGATTAGAGATTCCTTTATTTGTCATTCAGACCTTTCGGCCTGAACGAAATTTCGTTGCCTGCAGTCATACATATAATAATAAATGACAAAACACACAATAAACACAAATTAACATCCACCACAGTGAGTTCACCAGGTACCTCCTCACTGTGATGGAGGCAAAAGTCTTAAAGTCTCTGTCTCTTCCCGCTTTCTTCTCCCTCTGCGCTGAGGCGATCCAGGCTTCTGATGCTGTGGCCCCGCCGGGCGACGGTAAGCCAGTCCAGCGGCCGAATCCGTGCTCCGCGGCGGGCCGGCTCAAACTCCGCGGCCCGGGGTGGTCGAAGCTGCCGAAGCTGCCGCCCTCCAGTCCAGCGGACGCAGCTGTAGTTGCGGGAGCCCCAGAAAAACAGGTCACCAACCTGTGAGCTGCGCGCTCCTGACGATGTCGTCCACTGGGCCCGCGGCCGAGCCTCCGGATTCAGGTCGCCACCAGTGTCCTCGGTCGCCACCGCCGGAACGCCACCGCCGGAACGCCACCGCCACCGCCGGAACGCCACCGCAGCCCCGAAGTTGGCCAGCCTCGCGCTGGTAAGTCCTGGCTCTGCCTCCGGAGCCTCGAGGTCGGTCGGTCGCTCGCAGTTGGAGTTGGAGGCCGGCAGCTCGCAGTTGGAGTTGGAGGCCGGCAGCTCGCAGTTGGAGTTGGAGGCCGGCAGCTCCGCCATTTTGGCCTCAGCGCAGACGGAGGCAGAGAAGGGGGATACGACAAGAAAAAGTCGCCTTCCCCGAAGGAAGAGACAAAAGTCATACAACAGGTGGTGGGTGTATGGAACGAGGTGCCAGTGGAGGTAGTTTAGGCAGGTACTATCTCAACGTGTAATCTATTTGTTGACCGGATAACCAGCAACATAAAGCTTTTCACTCTATCTCGGTACATGGGACAACAGTGAACTAAACTACTCCAGCATTTAGTGTCATTATTTTGTAAACCAGCATCTGCAGTTCATTGTTTCTGTATTAAACACCTTTGTATTGTTGGTCAATTAATCAGGCAGTTCAACTCATGCCATTTTATTGACAAAAAAAAATGCCACACTGAAATATAAATGGTGGCAAAATATGTCAAATGGCTTTATATTCTGGCCCAGCATCGCCAGACCCGGTCGGCCTCTGCAACTCTGACTAGTGCCATGGCAACAAGACCTGGAAGGCAAGTTAAGACTCTATATTTTTTAACAACTTTGGACTTAAATCTCATAAAATGGCACCGGAAACATGGCGACATGTTTGGAGGGATATGGACCAAAGGCAGGCAGGTAGGTGGGACTAGTGTAGCTGGGACATTGTTGGCCGGTGTGGGCCGAAGGGCCTGTTTCCACACGGTACCACTCTGTGATTCGTGTGGTATCTCAGTGTAATCTACTGTTTCTACACTCTTGTACTAAAGTATGATGGAGCCTATGCCTTATTTGTTTGAACTTTTCTCAATCCATCTCGGCAACAGTCCAGCTTTAATGTCCTGTTACAGCATGCAATACAAGTGATTGAATGCTTGTACAGCTACCACTCAATTGCAACATGTACTACTACACCTACTTTCCTTATGTAATTCAGTCTCACGGTATGAGATTCAACACCAGAGTCATAGTTATTACCCCTGTCTCGTTGCCAAGGCAATGTGCAGTACAACAGAATTGACTTGATTTTTGCTCTTTTAAAATAAAACTGGAATCAGCCGTGGTGTGATTTTAAAATCTTGATCTTTGGTTTTACTTGATTCTAGCTCCTGACTAGTCCTTTAACATACTGACTAACAATTCAATAACAATTTGCCATGTGTGCAAAATATGGTGTCAATTATCACAAAGTGGATTATGTACAGGGTCTCAAGCATAGGGCATCACAGCAACGCAGCGGCAAAAGCACTGCCTCTCAGTGCCAGAAAACCAGGTTCAATCGGTGAGACCAAGTGTAGGCTTGGCGATCGTTTCGCCGAACACCTCCGCTCGGTTCGCAATAACCAACCTGATCTCCCTATAGCTCAGCACTTCAACTCCCCCTCCTATTCCGAATCCGACCTTTCTGTCCTGGGCCTCCTCCATGGCCAGAGTGAGGACCACCGGAAATTGGAGGAGCAGCACCTCATATTTCGCTTGGGCAGTTTATACCCCAGCGGCATGAACATTGACCTCCAATTTCAGGTAGCCCTCACTGTCTCCTCCCCTTCTCAGCTCTCCCTCAGCCCTCTGGATCCTCCTCTTCCATTTTTCTTCCTGCCCCCCGCCCCCCCACCCTACATCTGTCTGAAGAAGGGTTTCTGCCCGAAACGTTGCCTATTTCCTTCGCTCCATAGATGCTGCCTCACCCGCTGAGTTTCTCCAACGCTTTTGTCTACCTTCAATCCTAACCTGTGGCTGGTAAATAGTGAATAGTGAAACCGAATAGTGACAGGCCTGGATAGAGTGGATGTGGAGAGGATGTTTCCACTAGTGGGAGAGTCGAGGACCAGAGGCTACAGCCTGAGAATATAAGGACGTAACTTTAGAAAGGAGATGAGGAGGATTTTTTTTTGTCAGAGGGTGGCGAATCTGTGGAATTCATTGTCACAGACGGCTGTGGAGGCCAAGTCAATGAATATTTTTAAGGTGGAGATTGACAGATTCTTGATTAGTACGGGTGTCAGGGGTTACGGGGAGAAGGCAGGAGAATGGCTTGAGAAGGAAAGATAGATCAGCCATGATTGAATGGCAGATTAGACTTGATGGGCCGAATGGCCTAATTCTGCTCCTTGGACTTATGAACTTATGAATTCATGGATTTTATGTGCGTTCCCTGTGAATGATAGGTTTCTTCCAGATGCTTTAGTTTCCTCCTACATCCCAAAAGCAACCAGCCTTTAAATTGTCCCTGGTGTGTAATTGTGTGGCAGAACTTTGAGAAAATTGATGACATATCAGGCTTCTGAATGGCCCTTTTATAACCTAGGGAATGGTCTGATTACCCCTTGGAGGATAGAAACATAGAAAATAGGTGCAGGAGTAGGCCATTCGGCCCTTCAAGCCTTCAAGGCAAAACGATGGTACAGCCGGTAGAGCTGCTGTCTCACAGCGCCAGAGACCCGGGTTCGATCCTGACTTCAGGTGCTGTCTCTGTGGAGTTTGCACGTTCTCCCTGTGACATAGAAACATAAAAAATAGGTGCAGGAGTAGGCCATTCGCCCCTTCGAGCCTGCACCGCCATTCAATATGATCATGGCTGATCATCCAACTCAGTATCCTGTACCTGCCTTCTCTCCATACCCCCTGATCCCTTTAGCCACAAGGGCCACTTCTAACCCCCTCTTAAATATAGCCAATGAACTGGCCTCAACTACCTTCTGTGGCAGAGAATTCCAGAGGTTCACCACTCTCTGTCTCTGGACTCTGTCTATGGAACTGGTGCTACAATGCTGAGAACTATATTCTGCACTCTGTATCTTCCACTTTGCTCCACCTATTGTACTTGAGTTTGATTTGATTGTATTTATATGGGATATGTCTGATCTGTTGGGATAGCATGACAAACAAACGAACCACCTTGCCGACAACTAGGGAGCAGTCCTGAGCTGCCATCTACCTCATTCGAGACCCTCGGACTGTTTCAGATCGGACATATCTTGCACTAAGCGTTATTCACATTATTCCCTTTATCGTGTATCTGTACACTGTGGACGGCTCGATTGTAGTCATGTATTGTCTTTCCGCTGACTGGTTAGCACGCGACAAAAGCAGTTCACTGTACCACGGTACACGTGACAATAAACAAAACTCAACTCGCTGTACTCGATGCATGTGACAATATGAGCCGAAACCTAAATGTTACCGGAAGAATGGGGGGAGAATTAAAACACGGGCTTAATGCAAGATTAGTGTAAATGGGTGGCTGATTATCGACAGGGACTCAGTGAGCTGAAGTGCTGTTTCCATGCTGTATCTCCCTTTGTCGTTGTGGACACCTATTTAAGTGTCTGTCTAAATGTCTGGGGATCTGTCACTCTTTAATGTCATTATTTTCGTCATCGCTTATTTTGCTCGCATTGATTTTGCAAAGTCCCTTGATTAATTTTGCTGAGAGCTCCAGCGTGGTATCCACCTCTGCCACAAGGTAATTTAACTTGGATGCCATGACCTTATTTTCGTTCAATTTGTCAGTTTCCAGAGCACTGCCATTGCCTCGGCTGCTCACGTTTTCTCAAACTAAAACGTGTGTTGATCCTGATATTCAGTACAAGTTCCATTTAATACTCTAACTGTGCAGCCCTTATTGTTTTCATAGTCATAATTGGAGTTGTTCAGCTCAGTAACAGGCCCTTCAGCCCATCATGTCCGTGCTGAGGTTTTTGCCCACCTGCGCTGATTCCATTTGCCTCCATTAGGTCTGTATTGATTGACTGTTTAGTTTGGTTGAGTTGAGTTTAGTTTAGTTTAAGTTCGAGATAACGCACGGAACCAAGCCCCTCGGCCCACCGAGTCCACACCGACCAGCGATCCCCACACACTAACACTACCCTACACAAACCAGGGACAATTTATTTACATTTACACATTCATGCCAAGCCAATTAACCTACAAACCTGTACGTCTGAACACACAAACTCCATACAGATCAGCACCTGAAGCCCAGGTCTCTGGCGCTGTAAGGCAGTAGCTCTAGCACTATGCCACCGTGCTGCCCGACTGATTGAAAGATACGGAATGTAAACAAACCCTTTGACTCAACGAATCCATGATAACCATTGATCACCCATTCACATTTCTATTTTATCCCGCTTTCTTGGGAGAGTGGACAAAGATGTGGCAAATGGAATAGAGTGTAGCAAAGTGTATGGTCGTGCACTTTGGTAGAAGGAATAAAGGCCTTGGCTACTTTCTCAGTGGGGAGAGGATTTGAAGGTGCAAAGGGCTTGGGAATGTTGGTGCAGGATTCCCAAAAGATTAACTTGCAGGTTGAGTCAATTTGTACGGAAGGTAAATGCAGAGCTACCATTAATTTCGAGGAGACTAGAGTATAAAAGCAAGGATGTAATGCTGAGACTTTATAAGGCCACATTTGAAATATTAGGAGCAGTTTTGCATCTCGTATTTGAGAGAGGATGTGTTGGCTTTGCAGACGGTGAAGAGGAGGTGTACGGGAATGATCTGGGGTGATTGGGTTAATGTAAGAGGAGCGTTTTTGATGGCACTGGGCCTGTACTCACTGCAGTTTAGAAGGACGAGGGACCCTCCTGGATCGAATGGATGTGGAATGGATTTTTCCAGTAATGGGAGAGTCTAAAACCAGAGGGCACAGCCTCAGAATAAAAGGAAGTAACATTTGGATGGAGATGAGGAGGAATTTCTTCAGCCAGAAAATGGTGAAGAGTGCACTTCATTGCCACAGATGGCTGTGGAGGTCAAGACAGTGGTAATTTTTTAAAGCAGAGATTGATATATTCTTGATTAGTCAGGGTGCCAAATATTATGGGCAGAAGGCAGGAGAATGGGGTTAAGATGGAAAAATAGACCAGCTCTATCGAATAGTGGAATATACTCGATGGGCCGAATGGCCTAAATGTGCTCCTATGTCTTATGGTCTCTCATCCACTCCCTACACACTAGAGGCAATTTACAGAGGTTAGTTAACCTGCTATCCACACAATTCCATCGCTCCTGAATCCCTAACACTGACTATTCCTAACCTGTCCCTGCCTTTTGAAATGTACATAAACCTGTCACTTAGATATTTCTGCAGCTATTTCCCCTACCACGGATGTAAGAGCCTGAGGTTATTTGGTTTATCCCTGAGGCCCTTCTTAAATAAAGGAACAACATTAGCTATTCTCCAGTCGTAAGTACCTCAGCTGTGGTTAAAGAAGATGAAATATCTGTCAGGTCCCTGGTTGTCTCCTCCATGAAGTTCTGGCTTACTATTTCTCAGACTTCATAAGTTAATAAGTTCACAAGTGATAGGAGCAGAATTAGGCCATTCGGCCCATCAAGTTTACTCCACCATTCAATCATGGCTGATCTATCTAACCCCAATCAATTGCCTTCTCCCCATAACCCCTAACACCCGTACTAATCAAGAAGCTATCTATCTCTGCCTTAACAATATCCACTGACATGGCCTCCACAGCCGTCTCTGGCAATGAATTCCACAGATTCACCACCCTCTGACTAAAGAAATTCCTCCTCCTCCTCTTCCTCAAGGAACATCCTTTAATTCTAAGGCTATGACTTCTGGTCCTGGACTCTCCCACTAGTGGAAACATCCTCTCCACATCTACTCTATCCAAGCCTTTCACTATTCGGTATGTTTCAATGAGTTCCCCCCTCATCATAAACTCCAGTGAGTAGAGACCCAGTGCTGCCAAACGCTCATCGTATGTTAAGCCACTCATTCCTCACGTGTCATACTTACGCAGCACGTCAGATAATTAATCTTCAAGCTATTCACAGCTTTGTTGGTTGAAACATATAAGCAGCAGTTGTACAGTTGCACGATGCTTGCATTAGAATTACTACGCAAATCATAAATCCGTCAGATGTTTCAGTGATGTTCAGATGTGGTATGTATCTGGTTCAGAACCAAGAGTGCGGCACGGTGGTGAAGCAGTAGAGCTGCTGCCTTACAGCGCCAGAGACCCGGGTTCGATCCTGACTGCGGGTGCTGTCTGTACGGAGTTTGTACGTTCTCCCCGTGACCTGCGTGGGTTTTCTCCGAGATCTTTGGTTTCCTCCCACACTCCAAATACATACGGATATGTCGGTTAATTGGCTTGGTATAAATGTAAAATTGTCCCTAGTGTGTGCAGGTTAATTAGCAGCGAACAGGATGAAGCCGCGACCAGTTACGAGAATGCAGGAACGACTCACCACCATGCAGGCGACACCCCGGCAACCTCCAGCGAACATGTGGCAACCTTGTGGTGACCTCATAGTCTCCTGTAGTCGCCTAACAAATCGCGTAAGTGGGACAGGCCCATAAGAGTTCACTATTGACATTCTTATGACAAACGATAATACTTCATATTTGTTCCAAATTAAGTTATAAAATGAAGATATTTACATTTCAATGATGTACCCAGAAATGCATTGCCTGCGGCATCACATCTGAAAATCAAAAGCAAAATTAATCCAGCAGAGCACAAATCAAATAAACAGATCACAGAGAGTATGAATATATGATCATAAGATCATAAGATATTGGAGCAGATTTAAGCCATTCGGCCCTTCGAGTCTGCTCAGCCATTCAAACATGGCTGATCTATTTTTTCCTTCTCAACCCCATTCTCCTGCCTTCTCACCGTAACCTTTGACACTATTACTAATCACGAACCTATCAAGCTCCCTTTTAAAAATGCCCATTGACTTAAGGGCCTGTCCCACTTTCACGACCTAATTCACGACCTTTTTTACTCATGGACATTTTTCATCAGGCTAGAAAAACGCCCCGACCTACTTGATGCCACGTGTACCTACGACTAGCATCACGGCCTGCTACGACCTACCTACGACCTCCTACGACCTCGTGACGACCACGCTACGAGTACGAGTCAAGGGCAAACTCGGCAGAGGTCGTGAATTAGGTCGTGAAAGTGGGACAGGCCCTTTAGCCTCCACGCCCATCTGTGGCAATAAATTCGACAAATTCACCACCCTCTGACAAAATAAATTTCTCCTCATTTCCATTCTAAAAGTACATATTTTTATTCTGAGGCTGTGCTCTCTGATGCTAGACTCTCCCACTGGTGGAAACATCCTCTCCACGTCCACTCTATCTCGATCTTCCATAATTCATTGTTATAATGAGATCCCACCTCCACCTCCACCTCCACTCTATCTAGGCCTTTCATTATTTTGTAGCTTTCATTGAGATGATATTCTCTGAAACAACTTCATTGATAAATCTACATTTTTCTAATTTTATGAAGTTTGGTAAGTGACCTCCCAATATTGTGACACACCGCTATGTGCTTGAGAGAAATTAGGTGCTGATTGGAATCTGGTGTAGATAAAGCCTCAAGCATCTTAGTGAAAGGGAAGAAAAAAAACAAATTTCAGAGACTCCTGATGGATTTAACCAGAGGGGGAGAGGAGTTCCGAACTGAGGAGTTCCGAACCGAACCGAAATGCTGAGTTACTCCAGCATTTTGTGTCTATCTTACAGTTCTGGCACTGCCTGCCTCTGGCTGGGGCAGTCTGTTGCTCAAATATCATACCTTTGGTTTATCGGTTCTTGAAAGGTTGTATATTATGAAGAATGAGGATAGCTGTTTAATGGACTGGTTTTTAAATAATCTTTCGCGAATACACTCAAACAACTCTCGTTGAGTTTGCATATCTTTTATTCGGCTCAACAGACTAGTTCTTTTATTCATTGTGCTTTATCTCTCTACATCATCGTCTGCATCTCTCGTTTCCCTTCTCCCTAACCAGTCTGAAGAAGGGTCTCGACCCGAAACGTCTCCCATTCCTTCTCTCCAGAGGTGCTGCCTGTCCCGCTGAGTTACTCCAGCTTTGTGTGTCTATCTTCGGTTTAAACCAGCATCTGCAGTTCCTTCCTACACAGTTGAGGTGGAAATCTGCTTTCAATTGAACACTGGCAAGTTTACCTACTGTTCTGAATGGTTAATAAATGCGGATTCTCACAAACAACGGGGTCTGACGCCACAAATCTTTTTCACTAAGGAAATGCTTGAGGCTTTATCCAGTCTCTCCTTTTCAGCTGATATCCACTATCAACCAGCATCTTTATACGTGTGCCTGATTTAAAATTTATGTGTGCATGGTACCAAAACGTTTCCTTGCCAGAATCTATTAACCTTTAGAAGTTTCCTGCGAGATAAGGCTTCATTGTCAATCATGGCACTGTTGGTACAGTCTGCATCTTAAAAAGATCAGTCACAGCGCATCTGATTCATTATGTATGATGCATGCATTGTGTAGACACTCGGTCTCTCGGGCAATGGTGCATATGCAGCAAATATACTACGATTTGATCCCTTTTGGCACAGAGCAACTGATAGTTGCAGTTCTACAGGTTTCAGGCCGTATGAACTATGAGCTGTTTTAATCAATAACCATTCAATATTTCTGAAAGACACTATGATGGAACTCCTTGTAAAGCATTAGGCCTGGCAACGCAACTCTTCCTGTTTTTCTTTCTGTCTCCTTTGCGTTGATACTCAGTTGCTTTACATTTACAAGACCTCCCCCATCCTCCGATCCTCTGCAGAATGTATTGAGGAACTGATCTAATGTTGTTGGTCTGGGTTGGAATAAGCACATTTGAAAGGTAATACATGCTCCTTGCATTTTATGTTTTTTCGAAATAACACACTTGCAAACCTGATTTACGCCGTGTATTTTATCTCACTCAAATAAAATGCCTGTTCAATTGTTTAAATGTGTATACTTACACGTTTTTGAATTACGCGTTGCCTTTCAGGAACGTAACCCAATGAAACTTGAAAAAAACACAAAGTGCTGGAGTAAATCGCTGGGTCAGGCAGTCCGAAGAAGGGTCCTGACCCGGAACGTTGTCCACCTAATCCCTCCACAGATGCTGCCGTGATCTGCTGAGTTACTCCAGCACTCTGTGTTTTCATCAAATAATTTTCAGGTCATCTCTTTTCTCCAGAGATGCTGCCTGACCCATTGAGTTATCCAGCACTTTGTGTCTATATGTGGGATTTAATACACGGACTAATAATGGGCCCAATGTCAAGTTGACGGCAGTCGCCTGAAAAACCGGCAACTGGAATGGCGACTGTTAGAGTGGAACACACACACAGACACATCGCAAAGACGGGGGACAGGGCAAGCGAAGGGAGCGCTGTCTGAAATTCAAACGGTGCAAAGCCAAGGTGATACAGACACACACCGCGATGAACAGGAAGGTTGGCGCTGTAATTAAGATGGCTAAAGCACAGTGTACGGTAAGTCTTTTAAAAGAAGGGGGGAGGGGGAGAGAAGGGGGGAGAATGAGGAAGAAGGAGGAAGAAGGAGTGAAAACAACTTTTAAGAAGAGACAACTTTTAAGAAGCCAGAGATACACGGCTGTGAAGCTCGGCGGACATTTAACATTACCGGTCGGTTATCCTTGGTTCTGAAAACTACTACTAACGTTTCTTTCCCCAATGAGCCAATGAAATTCACCGGTCAGCACCGGCTACAACCTACAAGAACCTACGAGAACCTTCAACCTCCTGGCAACCCATTAGGACCTCCAGACTCGGCTTGTACACGCTAGAATTTTAGAAGATTGAGGGGGATCTTATAGAAACGTACAAAATTCTTAAGAGGTTGGACAGGCTAGATGCAGGAAGATTATTCCCGATGTTGGGGAAGTCCAGAACAAGGGGTCACAGTTTAAGGATAAGGGGGAAGTCTTTTAGGACCGAGATGAGAAAATCATTTTTTACACAGAGAGTGGTGAATCTGTGGAATTCTCTGCCACATAAGGTAGTTGAGGCCAGTTCATTGGCTATATTTAAGAGGGAGTTAGATGTGGCCCTTGTGGCTAAAGGATCAGGGGGTATGGAGAGAAGGCAGGGATGGGATACTGAGTTGGATGATCAGCCATGATCATATCGAATGGCGGTGCAGGCTCGATTGGCCAAATGGCCTACTCCTGCACCTATTTTCTATGTTTCTATGTTCCTATGTTTCCAGGCGACCCACCTACGGCACGAGAATTCTCGCCACTCTCCATGGCGGCTTCAGTCTGGTCACCGCTAATTTCTCAACGTGTTGAAAAATTTGCGGCGACCATAAGAGGCCGCGACAAGTTCCCAGAATGCGTGAACTCCTCAAGACCGCAGTTGCCAAAAAAGTGCCTCAGTGGAACAGGCCCATAAGGATCTTTTTCCTTGCCTTCCCCCTGTATGTGCCTATTGTGGTTGAAAGGATCAAGAAAGAGAATGACGAAGGTAACAGCGTTGGGTTACCTTGCTGTTTGCAAACGGTAATCTGTTTGTGGTATCTGCCAGTTAATCCTTATTTGTTGGCTACAAAAGGAATGTTGCCTCAAGTGCTGCTCTGTGTTTAGAATACCAAATCAACAGCTGAATGTTTTTTGCTCATTCCAGCCATGTACCATTCCACATTGTTATCTAACAAAGAAAAAGTCAGCACCTGACAGAGATAGGTATCATAAATCATGAAATAAAGCATGTCAATAAAACACTACACTTGCCTTTAAAATGGAAGGATAAATATTCTGTACACTTTTTTGATCCATTCGGTAACATTAGAATTCATGGGCATGACACATTGTTGCTTAGAATTGGATCAAAATTAGGAAAGCTGCTGTTTTGTGCTCTGCAGTTAAAAAAAAAATCTGCTTTTAGGTGGACACAAAATGCTGGAGTAACTCAGCGGGACAGGCAGCATCTCTGGAGAGAAGCAATGGGCATCCTCTATCTGCTTTTTAGAAACATTGAAACATAGAAATTAGGTGCAGGAGTAGGCATTCGGCCCTTCGAGCCTGCACCGCCATTCAATATGATCATGGCTGATCATCCAACTCAGTATCTCCGTACCTGCCTTCTCTCCATACCCTCTGATCCCTTTAGCCACAAGGGCCACATCTAGCTCCTCTTAAATATAGCCAATGAACTGGCCTCGACTACCCTCTGTGGCAGAGAGTTCCAGAGATTCACCACTCTCTGTGTGAAAAAAGTTCTTCTCATCTCGGTTTTAAAGGATTTCCCCCTTATCCTTAAGCTGTGACCCCTTGTCCTGGACTTCCCCAACATCGGGAGCAATCTTCCTGCATCTAGCCTGTCCAACCCCTTAAGAATTTTGTAAGTTTCTATAAGATCCCCTCTCAATCTCCTAAATTCTAGAGATATAAACCAAGTCTATCCAGTCTTTCTTCATAAGACAGTCCTGACATCCCAGGAATCAGTCTGGTGAACCTTCTCTGCACTCCCTCTATGGCAATAATGTCCTTCCTCAGATTTGGAGGACCAAAACTGTACGCAATACTCCAGGTGTGGTCTCACCAAGACCCTGTACAACTGCAGTAGAACCTCCCTGCTCCTATACTCAAATCCTTTTGCTATGAAAGCTAACATACCATTCGCTGTATTTTGTATTGGCAATGATGAGATTTAGTTTTCTCTTGTTTTTTGGGGGTTTTGAAATCCATGGAGTATGTATTTGCAAACCACAATCATAGATCCAGTTATTGACACAAAATGCTGGAGTAACTCAGTGGGGACAGGCAGCATCTCTGGAGAGAAGGAGCGGGTGACGTTTCGGGTCGAGACCCTTCTTCAGGCTGAGTCAGGGGAGAGGGAGGCATAGCGATACGGAAGGGTAAGGTGTGAAAACACAGATCACAGGGGACGATGATCAAGGAAAATGTTGCATGGTCATTGTTAGCTGAGGGGAAGGTGACAATGAGGCATACAATCTGTTAAAATGTATTGAGGAGCACAGAGAAACTAGCTAGAGATCTAGGATGGGGAGGGACGGAGAGAGAGGGAAAGCGAGGGTTACTTGAAGTTAGATAAACCAATATTCATACTACTGGAAGTAAGCTGCCTGGGCAAAATATCAGGTGCTGTTCCTCCAATTTTCTTTGGACGTCATATATAATTATAAAAGGACTGGACAAGCTAGATGCAGGAAAAATGTTCCCAATGTTGGGCGAGTCCAGAACCAGGGGCCACAGCCTTAGAAGAAAAGGGAAGCCATTCCAAGACTGAGATGAGAACAAACCTTTTCACCTAGTTGTGAATTTGTGGAATTCCCTGCCACAGAGGGCAGTGGAGGCCAAATCACTGGATGGATTTAAGAGAGAGTTAGACAGAGCTCTAGGAGCTGGTGGAATCAAGGGATATGGGGAGAAGGCAGGCACGGGTTATTGATTGGGGACGATCAGCCAAGATCACAATGAATGGCGGTGCTGGCTCGAAGGGCCGAATGGCCTCCTCCTGCACCTATTTTCTATGTTTCTATGTCAATCTGATATTAGATCCAGTTCTGAACTCACAAGGCAAAACGATGGTGCAACCGGTAGCGCTGCTATCTCACAGCGCCAGAGACTCGGGTTCGATCCTGACTTCAGGTGCTGTCTCTGTGGAGTTTGCACATTCTCCCTGTGACAGTGTGGTGCTCCGGTTTCCTCCCACATCCAAAGACGTGCAGGTTGTAGGTTCATTGGCCTCTGTACATTATCCCAAGGGTGGGGGACAGAACAGTATGGGTGATCATTGGACAGTATGGGTGATCATTGGTTGGCATGGACTCATTGGCCCAAATGGCCTATTTCCATGCTGTATCTCTAAACTGAACAAAACTAAACTAATCTGGTTTATTTGTCCTGGAGGTAAGGAGGTTGAGGTGACCCGATGACAGTGAATGAAATCACCAGGGAGATAATAGGATAGAAAGTATAAATTCTTTTCCCCAGGTGTGTAGGGAATGGATGCAAAAAGTGGAATAACATAGAATTAGTGTGAATGAATGATCGATGATTGATGAGGACTCGGTCGACCGAAGAGCTTGTTTCCGTGCTGTATCTTTCAATCAATCAATTTGAATCGTCCAGTTAAACCAACTGGAAATAGATTGCTGCATCATTTCTCTGTACCTTTATTGCAATCTTAGTTTAGTTAAGTTTAGAGATACAGTGCAACAGTAAGTAAGTAAGTAAGTAAGTAAGTTTATTGGCCAAGTATTCACATACAAGGAATTTGCCTTGGTGCTCCGCCCACAAGTAACAACATGACATACAGTGACAGTTACGAATGACTCAGAAAAAACTAAACATTAATAATAATAAAACATTAATGATAAAACCACCATTGATCAAGCATGTGAACTAACAAAATACCAGATCAAAGGGAGGCTACAGATTTTGGCTGTTGAGTAGAGCAACCACTCGTGGATAAAAACTGTTTTTATGTCTGGCTGCGGCAGCTTTGACAATCCGGAGTCGCCTTCCAGAGGGAAGTGATTCAAAGAGTTTGTGGCCAAGGTGAGAGTGGTCAGAGATGATCTTGCCCGCTCGATGACAGGCCCTCCGGCCCACCGAGTCCGCACTACCAGCGATCCCCTCACACTAACACTATCCTACACACACTAGGGCAATTTTTACATTGATACCAAGCCAATTAACCTACAAAGCTGTACATCTTTGGAGTGTGGGAGGAAACTGAAGAAACTGAAGAGTGTGGGAGAAATCCCACCCGGTCACGGGGAGAACGTATAATCTCTTTACAGACAGCACCCGTAGTCGGGGTCGAACCTGGGTCTCTGGCGCTGTAAGCGCTGTATGACGGCAAATCTACCGATGCACCACCATGCCGCCCCTACTTCCGCCAGTACTTGCAGCGGCACAAAGCCCACACATGCAGCTGCACTGGGACTTGTACCTTCACCCTCTCTCCCCCACCCTGCCATGCAGAACAATTGGACTCCATGCACCCACTCATATAGAGACATAGAGTCTTACAGCGTGGAAACAGGCCCCTTGGCCCAACCTGCCCACACCGGCCAACATGTCCCATCTACACTCGTCCCACCTGCCCGCATTAGGCCCATATCCCTCCATGTACCTGTGTAAATGTTTCTGAAACATTGCGATAGTCTCAGCCTCAAATCTCTCCTCTGGCAGCTTGTTCCACCCTTTGTGTGAAAAAGTTACCCCTCAGCTTCCTATTAAATCTTTCCCCCCCCTCACCTTAAACCCATGTCCTCTGGTTATCGACCCCCCTACTCTGGGCAAGAGACTCTGTGCGTCTACTCGATCTATTCCTCTCATGATTTTGGACACCCGAATATACACAAGTCCCTGGTGACATTGATCTGTAATTTTGTTAGTTCACTGTGGTCTATGAAGATCTGGCTTCAATTTGCATGTTCTAGTATCAGGGCAGAGACCCCGACAAGGTAATCTCTTGGGTCGAAGATAGACACAAAAACTAGCGGGTCGGTCAGCATCTCTGAATAAAATAAATAGATCAATCCATTGATCATAAGATGATCCTGACTTGTTGATTAATAACAATACGTATTCAATAATATTTTCAATTTCCTTCATCTTTTATTTTTATTTTTTAATTTATGAATTACGTACATAATAAGACTGAGATATATTTATTATCGACCTCTCCTGTTCAAAAAACTGATGTAAGCACCGTTTGGACTATGTTTGACACAAAAAGCTGGAGTAACTCAGCGGGTCCGACAGCATCTCTGACGACGTTTAGGGTCGAGACTATTCTTCAGACTAAAGTCAGGGGAGAGGGAAATGAGAGATATATATGGTGACGTAGAGATATAGAACAAATGAATGAAAGATGTGCAAACAAATAGCAATGATAAAGGAAACAGGCCATTGTTAGATGTGGGCTAGGTGAAAACGAGTTACAGACAATGAAACTCAGCAGGGCGACATTGATACTAGTACAACGACTGGGGTGGGGGAGGGAGGGACAGAATGGCCTGTTTCCTTCATACATCCTACTCCTGTTGTTTGGCCATGTTCATTCCACCAGCCTCTGGCAGGAGATTGCTTAGGTAAAGGTGAGTGAGACCAGGTCTGCTGTAGAAACTAGGTTTCATTTACCTGTGAAACATTTGAATTTGCTACAATTTGTGTTGGTTTGGGTTTTGATGTGATGATGGTTTTTAATTAAATGTGTGGCGTAGTCGTGGTAACTCAGCTGGAAATGATTAACTGTCTGGTTTGCGAACATATATTAAAGCAGTGTTTAAGAAAGAACTGCAGATGCTGGAAAAATCAAAGATAGACGAAAATGCTGGAGTAACTCAGCGGGTGAGGCAGCATCTATGGAGAGAAGGAATAGGCGACGTTTCGGGTCGAGACCCTTCTTCAGACTGATGTCGGGGGTTGGGGGAAAAAAGGAAGAGGCGGAGACAGTAGGCTTGTGGGAGAGCTGGGAAGGAGGAGGGGATGGAGGGAGAATTAAGCTGAATCCTTTCACTTTTCAGAGATATTCACGGGCAATGGATTTTGAATGTGCTAATTTGGAACAGAACCGAACAGAAATAATATCTTTGTTTGATGATGCTACATTAGGAGGTACAGCACATTGATATTGGATGGATGAGATTTTTAGAGGACATGGGTACAATTTGTGCAGTATTAATCAAATGCAAGTGCACTTTCATGCAGAGAAATGTCAAAGCACATTAAAGCAAAGTGCAGTGGAAGGAAGACTAACCTAAATGGTAACAGAGTGAAACATCACCAAGATCAAAGGTGGAATGCATTCATCTTTAAAGCGAAGAGTGGAGGAAGAGAGAACCATGAAAAGACTAGTGGGAATTAAGTGCCTGTATACGTACAAAGACATTGAATGAAAAAGGCGAGGACAATTTGTTGCGAACATTGACTGGACTTTAGTAGATGCATTGTATGCACATTTGGAAATGGCATCCTTGAAATAACACAGTGGCACGGGCGGCACGGTGGGCCAGGGGTAGAGTTGCCGCCTTCCAGCGCTTACAGCGGCCAGAGACCCGGATTCGATCCCGACTACGGGTGCTGTCTGTACGGAGTTTGTACGTTCTCCCCGTGACTGCGTGGGTTTTCTCCGAGATCCTCCATTTCCTCCCCACTCCAAAGACGTACAGGTTTGTTGGTTAATTGGCTTGGTATAAATGTAAATTGTCCCTAGTGTGTGTAGGGCAGTGTTAATGTGCGGGGATCGCTGGTCGGCGCGGACTTGGTGGGCCGAAGGGCCTGTTTCCACGCTATATCTCTAAACTAAATAAACTAATCAGTAGAATCATGGACCTGCAAACACACATAATCCTACATTTGCAGCCAAACTATGCCCACAGACGCACCCATACCTGACGTACTTTGCTTGTTACCTATTGACCCACAATAGGCATCTGCGACGCATGTTAATGCAATATTTTTCAGCTGCTTGCATTTATCCTGCTCTTACCTATCTCCTGCCTCAAGTAGGTAGCAAGCCATTGATATCTCATTCGAGCCAAGGACTTTTCACCCAGAAGATTCATATTCCATGCAATGGTGTGTTATTGTCACACGTGCAAATGCACAGTGAAATTATTTTTTTTGCAACCAATTCAGTAAAGTGTTGCCATACCTAATCACAACCGATTGGCAACAGAAATAATCCACTGAGACCGCATGCATGAGGCACCAGATTTAGACGCCATTCCAACGTCCAGTCTGGTCTGCACTCTAGGCCTTCTGGAGCGGAGCCCAATCCAGGCGAGCCCCAGGCTGCTGCAGGGCCTTGAGTCATAGAGTGATACAGCGTTTGAAGCAGGCCCTTCGGCCCAACTTGCCCACACCAGCAAACGTGTCCCAAACTACATTAGTCCCACCTGCCTGTGTTGGCCCAGAACCCTCCAAACCTGTCCTATCCATGTAGCTGTCTAAATGTTTCTTAAACGTTGGGATAGTCCCAGCCTCAACTACCTCCACTGGCAGCTCGTTCCATACACCCACCACCCTTTGTGTTGAAGAAGTTGCTCCTCAGATTCCTATTAAATCTTTTCCCCTTCACCTTAAACCTATGTGCTCTGTCGCCTTTGTCCCGATCGTCCAGCAAACAGACTTCCCTCTCCTCGCATGTCCACATTTGTGCCCCAGAGACGCCTCCCGCAGCCGATCTTGAGGGCGCGGAAGGCATGACACTGGATCACTCTCCCACCGGCCTTGCTCCTCGTGTCCCGTCGTTCCTGTCTCCATCCTCTTCCATCCCGGGTTTTCAGGTTAGCTCACTCTGTTAGCTCTTCAAATCCAGGCCTCAGTGTTTGCTATTGAACCATGGAAAATAACAGGCTCACTCATTTTCCCTTCTATTGCCCTCATGCATAAACAACTGCAGGGAGAGACCAAGAAAGCCACAAGAGACATAGGGCTGTTTTTTCGCCACCTTCCTGAGCTGTGGGACACTCATTCTAATACCGCAGCTCCTGTCCTGCTGAGATCAACTAACAGTACTAATGACAAACATGTAATCCTGAAGTTGCTAGCTCAGCATGACATTGGGTAATGCATCTTAAAATTATAATTAATGACACCTTTGGGTGAAGACGTGTGGAATAATTATTAAAGATTTTTGACGACTGATATTAATATTCTCTCTTGATATTGTACTCACAGTTAATTTAAATACAAGCTGTTCATTATAGGGGCAAACAGCTCTGTGAAAATTGGTGCAGAAGTGTTAGGCATACGAATATAATATTACTATGTCTGTCATTTTAACAGAGATTTTAATCAGTTTACTTTCCACCGTAATATTATCAAGAGCTATGTCAAATTACAGGTTTTTATTACGTCTATCAAATGCTGTTATTTAATCCATCATTTTACTTTGAACTGCAGAGAAAATCTGTTTATAATGATGATCAAGTTATGTGGCAGACACAAAAGTAGACCAGTTGTCATGTCTATCCAAAAGAACTAATTTAAACATTTGTTTCAGCCATGTAACTAAAGTTTGAGGCTAATTATCCACTGGACAAGATTGTTAAAACAGCATTGATGTTGGGTCGTTTGTTCTACTCATGGCGACTACATATATTAATGCTGTTGCCAACAAAAGATCTCTGCATGGTTTACCTGATAAAATATCACTTTAGCACGGTCCATGTGAGGCTGAAAGCTTATCACTCAAAGATAATAACGGTGATAAGCTTGGAGATGCCTGCACATTTCAGAGCAATGTCTCAATGGTTTGTCATTGCTGCAAGTCTTATAAGGTGCTGCACGTAACCCCGTTCCTAAAATGAATCAGAAGTGATGAAGTGCAACAATCGTGCATCTTGGCATAAGTTTTGCAGACAGTATGAGAATGATTTGCACTAATAGCATTATGCAATTTGTTTGAGCAGAAAAACCCTTCACTTTTACCAAGCGTATCTTATAAAGGCTCACTCCCGCACTGGTTTACTTTAGAGATACAGGGCGGAAACAGGCCCTTCGGCCCACCATGTCCGCGCCGACCAGCGATCCCGATACAATAGCACTATCCTACACACACTAGGGACGATTTACAATCTTTTCCGAAGTCGATTGACCTACAAACCTGTACGTCTCTGGACTGTGGGAGGAAACCTGAGCACCCGGTGAAAACCCACACAGTCACTTGTAGAACCTACAAACTCCGTACAGACGGCACCCGTAGTCAGGATCAAACCTGGGTCTCTGGCGCTGTACGGCAGCAACTCTACCGCTGCGGCTCCGTGCCTCCCTTATCTTTGCTGACCTTTCAGTCCTGGGTCTCCTCCATTGCCAGAGTGAGGCCACATGCAAACTGGAGGAACAGCCCCTCATATTTTGCCCGGGTAGCTTACAACCCAGCGGTATGAGCATTGAATTCTCTTATTTTAGATAATTTCTACACATACTCCCCTCCTCACCTTCAACTCGTTCTCCCACCCCCTTGCCCCCCTTCCACCACTAAAAGTCGGTTAACTAGTTCCACAATTCTCAACAATGTATTTCTCTTGATATTACACTGTCCTTACCCAACAATAGGCCTATCAGGGAAACTCCCCCCCCCCCTGAGGTCATCTGTTGACGACCCTGATTTGTCCTGGTCTTTGCTTGCTTCCAGTCTCCCATCCCGACCCTCAAAATCAGTCTGAAGAAGGGTCCCGACCCGAAACGTCACCTATCCATTATCTCCAGAGATGCTGCCTGACCCATTGAGTTACTCCAGCACTTTGTGCCTAATTCTATTTCATCAGACATTGAAATTAGAGTCGTCCCATTGTATTTTGACCACATAGATTGCATATGATCTGCAGTTACAGCACTATAGCGTCATGCAGTTGAATTTCACAGATGGGACATCAATGAAACAATATTTACTTTTCCAAAAAAGACAGTGGTGGTTAATTATGCAATGTTTGCAAGTCTGTCGTAGGAGACTGTTTCTAAAGATGCAAGTATTGCTTTTTTAATGCCAAAATCAAGATGGTTTAAGTCAACTTTACAGCACTGAAGCAGAATCACTTTCATGACATTCAAAAGAACATAGATACAGCAAAGTGTAACGTGAAATACTACTTTAAAGAAAATCAAATGTTAATATCACTGCTAAACAAATGATATGTTTAGAAAGCAACTCAATAAAGAAGAAAAAACAACATATTGTGGGTTTTTGTTGTCTTATTCAGATAGAATATATTGTGTTAATTGTATTCTGGTTAGAAAATTGGCACATTAAATTAGTGCTGTGGTTGATAAATTATAAGCAAACCTGAAAGAAACTATCCTCCTTGCATCTTGGCCAGTGGGGTCAAGGAAAGAGTGTTCAGGTCGCGGCCCTGTTTCCACCAATCTTTCCACCACCACGCACAAGAAGCACAAGAAGCGACAAGACAGGACAAGGACAAAGGACAAAGGACATTTATTGTTACGTACACCAATTGGTGACGTGACATTTGAGTTGCCATTTGCAGCACACCAATAAAAATAAGACACAACATTAAAGAAGAATTTAACACCAAACATAAAAACATCCCCCCACAATCGTTCCCACTGTGAGGGAAGGCACAAAGTCCAGTCCTCTTCCCCTTGTTCACCCATGGTCGGGCCAATTGAGGTCGCCGCAACGGCGGCCCGATGTTACAGGCCCTCTCGGCGGATGATGGAGCTCCGGCGTCGGTAGAACACTCACGGCGGCTTGGAACGGCCGCTTCCTACCCGAGACCGTGGCTCCTGAAGTCTACAGGCCGCACTGTTCGGAGCTCCGACACTCGGCGTGAGATCCCAGGCTCCGCGGTGTTCAGAGTCAGCGCCGCCCGCAGCTGGACGCTCCGCGATTACAGCTCCGCGATGTTGGAGTGGGCGGTCTCAGTACCCCGGAGCTTACCACACGGCGACCCGGGTGAGGCATCACCCGCTCCGCGATGGTGCTTCAGCGCCACGCCGCCGCCGAAGCTGAAGTTCTGGCCGGTCCCGGCAGGAAACGCCGCTCCAGTCCCATTGGTAGGCCGCGAGGAAGGGGCGAAGATGCGGCTCGGAGGAAAACCACATCTCCGACCAGGTAGGGACTGAGAAAAAAAGTTTCTCCCTAACAGCGCCAGATACCCAGGTTGGATTCTGACTACAGATGCTGTCTGCACGTTCTCCGTGTGACCGAGTGGGTTTTCTCTGGGATCTCCAGTTTCCTCCCTCACTCCAAAGATGTACAGGTTTGTAGGTTAATTGGCTTTGGTAAAAATTGGAAATTGTCATTAGTGTGTAGGATTGTGTCGGTGCAGTGGATGATCACTGGTCGGTGCGGACTCAGTGGGCCACAGGGCCTGTATCTCAAGCCTAAAATCTTGGAGTCAAGTACCAAACTATGCTAACTTAGATCCTCTGAGCTGGATTTTCTGTATAAAATACTCCGCCTCTCTGGTATCTGTTATTTATATGGTTTGGCATCTGCCCCATTCATTTGCAAACAAGATGTGTAGGAAGGAACTGCAGATCCTGGTTTACACCGGAGATAGACACACAAAGCTGGAGTAACTCAGCGGGACAGGAAGCAACTCTGGGGAGAAGGAATGGGTGACGTTTCGGGTTCAGACCCTACTTCAGACTGAAAGTCAGGGGAGGGAGAGAGATAAGGAAGTGTGAGGTGTGAAAACAAGACATCAAATGGGGATGAATATCAAGGAAAATGTAGAATAGGTCATTGTTAGCTAGGAGAAGGTGACAACGAAGCATACAGACATAGAGTTTAATCAGTTCTCTGGTCAGAGAACTAGGAAGGGGGAGGGATGGAGGGAGAGGGAAAGTGCAATAAAAGTGCAATTGGTGGCGGGACTGACATATGATGAAAGAATGGGCCAACGGGCTTGTATTCACTGAAATTTAGAAGGATGAGAGGGTATCTTATAGAAACATATAAAATTCTTAAAGGATTGGACAGGCTAGATTCAGGAAAAATGTTCCCGATGTTGGGGGAGTCCAGCACAGTTTAAGAAAAAAGGGTTAGGTCATTTAGGACTGAGATGAGGAAAAACGTTTTCACCCAGAGACTTGTGAATCTGTGGCATTCCACTGGAGGCCAATTCACTGGATGTTTTCAAGAGAGAGTTAGATATAGCTCTTTGGGCTTAAGGAATCAAGGGATATGGGGGAAAAGCAGGAACTGGGTACTGGCTTTGGATGATCAGCCATGATCATATTGAACGGCGGTGCTGGCTCGAAGGGATGAATGGCCTACTCCTGCAACTATTTTTCTATGTGCTTGTTGTTCTATGTTTCTAATCGGTACACCATCCATCAGTCTGGAATATCTGCCCGTCTGACACCACAAGAACTCTGAACATGCCACATTATCAGAGTTTCACTGCTGCTGGCATTTAATTTCTTTGGCCACGGAGGGAAGATCAGTCAAGATGTTTGCTCATGATTCGTTATCCAGTTAGGGGCGATGAAAAACCGCATGAATTGCAGGAGAATTCAGCTGTATTGCCTTCCACAGCCTGTGCGACCAGATCAGAAGGAAGAGAAGAGGGATAATTGGAAATGCAGCTCAGGCTGATGTCCACCAAGTAACTTGGAAGCTGTCATTCGGTTGGTGGATGTTATTAGTGTCAATCTTTAAGGTACTGGATTACTGGTTATAAATAAACTAACAAACTACTTTAATAAATGAAAGAACCTACTGTCAGACAGGAAGCTTCTCAACGGAGACAGATATCTGGCATCTTCTCCCCAGACATTTCTTGCAGTGCATATTCACCGTTGGTCCCATACTATGAGAAGGAAGGAACTGCAGATGCTGGTTCACATCGACGATAGGCACAAGATGCTGGAGTAACTCAGCGGGTCGGGCAGCATCTTTAGAGAAAAAGTCTAGGTAATGTTTTGGGACATCACCTATTGATCTACAAATGATCTTCGCTGAAGAAGGGTCTTGACCTGAAAAGTCACCCTTTTTTTCAGCTACCTGCTACGACTATGACAGTCGCCGGCAGTCACCTAAAAACAGGCCCATTAGAATTTCATTGCTCCATTGTTGGTACATATGACAATTAAGCACTCATGATGATATCACACCTCAAATGGTATACTTCAACTGTATATGCATGTATACAAGGGGCGGCACGGTGGCGCAGCATTAGCGTTGCTGCCTTACAATGCTTCCAGCGCCAGAGACCCGGATTAATTCCTGGCTACAGGTGCTTGTCTGTACGGAGTTTGTACGTTCCCCCCGTGAGCTGCGTGGGTTTTCTCAGAGAACTTTGGTTTCCTCCCACACTCCAAAGACGTACAGGTTTGTACGTTAATTGGCTTGGTATAAATGTAAATATTATCCCTAGTTCAGGATAGTGTTAATATCCAGGGATTGCAGACTCGGCGGGGCCGAAGGGCCTGTTTCCGCACTGTATCTCCAAAAAAAAACTATTAAGAGGGGGGAAAAGAATTGAGGAAGAAAATTGCAGGTGGCCATATTGCTGCAGATTTAGAATCTGCCTTCATCTATTGTGGCAATGTAACTGCCTCAAAGTATGGTCCTTCCTCAAGCTTTGTTTTTGAACTTGTGCAAGGCATGAGTGGAATATTATATGAGAAAATCAATGTCAATTTTACCTGAACAACATCAGCCAGAAGCCATCAAAATAACTAGGCTATTTTCAACCTTTTTCAGATGTGTGTGAATGATACAATTTACATTCATAACATCTGCCCTGTGTATTCTGGACTGTTTCATTATTCCTCCCTTCATGCATTTGTGCAAATATCGCTGTGCCTTCAATCAGTCACGGCAATGTTATGATCATTAGCTTGTATTTGCCTCCAAATGGCTGCGTTTATATGAGAAATATAGAAAATAAAAACCAACCAGGGTGGTATTTTAATTACTAAGGGGCAGTGCATTATCTTGGAACATATATCGTTGTGTGGGTATCATTGTAAAATCTACGAATTTTTCAGAAATTTTAAAAAGCAATGTCATCTGCAGACGCACAGATAATAACTGGCTGTTAGAATATCCATAACTATGAAAGCAAGACAAATATTAATGATTCTCTGCATGCTGGTGTGTGCTGTGCTGGCTAATTTTGCTCTTATCAGCATTTGGAGTGCTCTAATGGGTCTCCAGACTGGTGAATAAGGGACAATGTGTCACTTATGTGTCCATTCATTACTCGGGAGCTTGCACAGTGATCGGCAGCGAGCAATTCAGCGAGAAAGAAAGGGTAAATGAATGCCACCCTCGTGAAGATAGTCACAAAACAGCTGGAGTATCTCAACGGGTCAAGCAGCATCTCTGGAGAAAAGGAACAGGGGGCGTGTTTCGGGTCGAGACCCTTCTTCAGACTGAGAGTCAGGGGAAAGGGGAACGATAGATTATAGGCGGTGATGTAGAGAGAGGGAGAGAACAAATGAATGAAAAATATGCAGAAAAGTAAGGAGGATAAAGGGAACAGGCCATTGTTAGCTGTGAGCGATATCTCTTGTTTCCCTTTCCCCTGACTATGTCTGAAGAAGGGTCTCGACCTGAAACAATAGACAATAGGTGCAGGGGTAGGCCATTCGGCCCTTCGAGCCAGCACCGTCATTCCCTGTGGTCATGGCTGATCATCCACAATCAGTACCCCGTTCCTGCCTTCTCACCATATCGCCTGACTCCGCTATCTAACGTCACCAATTCCTTTCTCCAGCTGTCTGACCCGCTGAGTTGGTGAATGGGTGAGAGGCGGCGCATGTCTGTCCACACTCCAGGCTGGTAGCAAACGGCACTTCACGCTGACCGCTGCCGAGTGTCGCCTGGTTATCCCAGGCCAACCAGCGAGCCTCTGCGTTAGGGGGCCATTATATTTAGGCGGGATTCAGATTTGGGTGCGTTCAGTCATAATCCCGCGCATGGTGGCTTCACACCATTGTCTCAGCCAAGCATATACCCCAAATATCCAAACATTAGACAATAGACAATAGGTGCAGGAATAGGCCATCCGGCCCTTCAAGCCAGCACCGCCATTCACTGTGATCATGGCTGATCATCCACAATCAATACCCCGTTCCTGCCTTCTCCCCCATATCCCTTGACTCTGCTATCTTTAAGAGCTATATCTAACTCTCTCTTGAAAGCATCCAGAGAATTGGCCTCCACTGCCTTCTGAGAGAATTCACAGATTCCACAGATTCACTACTGTCTGGGTGAAACCTCAGGTTCTTCTCCTACTGAGCAGGATTACTATGGGAACAAGTCAAGTCAAGTCAAGAATGATTTATTGTCACAGATCCCAATTCAATTCTTACATGCAGTGGCACAATGTGGCAGTGTATCGTTGCTGCCCGGGTCCCATCCTGACGAGGGGTGCTGTCTGTACGGCGTTTTGTACGACCTCCCTGTGACCGCGTGGGTTTTCTCCGGGTGCTCCGGTTTCCTCCCACACTCCGAAGACGTGCAGGTTTGCAGGTTAATTGACTTCAGCAAACTGTAAACACTAGTGTGTAGGATCGTGCTAGTGTACGGGTGGTCGCTGGTCGGCATGGACTCGGTGGGCCGGACGGCCTGTCTCCACCCTGTATCTCTAAACTATCCTGGAACAATCTCGGCAGCAAGATGAATGCCAGGACCAAGATGTGTCAGGAACCTGCCAGGGCTTACATAAGGAAAGCCTCGCCAGAGACAGCTCCAGTTGATCCTTCCAGGTGTTGACAATCTTCATGCAGCTGAACATTGTACAATAAATCTCACATCCTCAGAAAAAAAAAGTCTCGATGAACAGCAGGCCATTGGGATCAGTCGTAATGAGCCATTTCATTAGCTGGATTGCAGCGTCATTTATTAATGTCTTATAATGAGTGCAGGGGAGCAGCAAGACCAGTCCAAGCACGATTATTACGTGTCACGTGGTCTTCCTTGTGTGATGGAAGGAACTGCAGATGCTGGTTTAAACCAAAGATAGTCACGAAAAGCTGGAGTAACTCAGCGGGACAGGCAGCATCTCCGGAGAGAAGGAATCAAGTCAAGTCACATTTATTTATATAGCACATTTAAAAAACAACTCTCGTTGGCCAAAGTGCTTTACATTTGTTATAAGAATAATATAAACAAACAAACTACATACATATATACATGTAGCCCTCACTCAGAGGACGTCAAGAAAGGCTTGGGAGTATAGATACGTTTTTAGTCTTGACTTAAGGAGTCGATGGAGGGGGCAGTTCTGATGGGAAGGGGGATGCTGTTCCACAGTCTAGGTGCTGCAACCGCAAAGGCGCGGTCGCCCCTGAGCTTATGCCTAGACCGTGGGATATTCAGCAACCCCAAGTCGGCCGATCTGAGGGACCCAGAGGTGGAGTGGTGGGTGAGAAGACTTTTTATGTAGGTGGGGGAAAGCCCATTGAGGGCTTTGTAGACATAGAGGAGGATCTTGAAATGTATACGGAACCGCACAGGGAGCCAGTGGAGAGAGGCCAGGATCGGGGTGTTGTGGTCCCTTTTTCGGGTGCCCGTCAGGAGTCTCGCTGCGGCGTTTTGGACCAGTTGCAGGCGGGACAGGGACGATTCGCTGATGCCAGTGTAAAGGGAGTTGCAGTAATCTAGGCGGGAGGAGATGAATGTGTGGATGATCTATTCGAGGTCATCAAAGTGTCGGAATTGTTTTATTTTAGCTATCGTCCGAAGCTGAAAGAAGCTAGCTTTTACCACGGCATTGACTTGTTTGTCAAATTTCAGTGCTGAGTCAAATATCACGCCAAGGTTTTTGACGTGAGGTTTGAGTAGTGGGGTAAGGCTTCCAAGGCTGCCTGCTATCATTTTGATTGAGTCCGAGGGGCCGAGAAGGATGACTTCAGACTTACTCTCGTTTAGTTTAAGGAAGTTCTGGGCCATCCAACACTTTATATCCTCGAGGCAGCGTGTAAGATTAAGCAGGTTTGATTGGTTTTTTGGGCTTCAGGGGGAGATAGAGTTGTGTATCGTCTGCGTAGCAATGGAAGGAAATGCCGTGCCTTTCAATGAGTGGGTGCCGATTCCCATTCCTTCTCTCCAGAGATGCTGCCTGTCCCGTTAAGTTACTCCACCTTTTGTGTCTATCTTCCTTGTGTGATTATTGCTGTGCTGTGCTGTACTATTGGTAACCATTGGTGATAATCAATTATTCCGCAAAGATATTTTGTCTACAAAATGCTGGAGTAACTCAGTGTGACCCTACTTCAGACTTCCGTGTTGGGTACGGTGATTTTGCAAGCTCCTTCCAACAAGCATTAGGTAAGGTGTCCCTTATTCCCCGTGATCAGTTTCTACATCTTCCCCCCCCCCCCCAACCTCCCCCCCCCAACCATCCCCCCCTCCCCCCTCCACTCAGCTGGTAGCTTCGGACTCTGGACACTAATTTCCACCTCATAACCAGAATTGTATGCAGTCTCTTGGTTGATGTGGGATTAGTGGGTTTTCTCCGGGTGCTCCGGTTTCCCCCCACACTCCAAAGATGTCAAGCTTTGTAGCTTAATTGGCTTCGGTAAATTGTCCTTAGTGTGTGTAGGATAGAACTAGTGTATGGGTGGTAGTGGTTGGCGTGGACTTGTTGGGCTGAAGGTGCCTGTTTCCACACTGTATCTCAAAACTAAACTGAACTAATGTAACTTACCTAACCTTGATTCGATTTCTCTGGGCATCAAATCCAATTCCTGGTTTGTTTTCTTTCTGACCTCTCTAACCGATGGTGTCACTTTTAGCAATCAGTGTATTTGTTCCCTGAGATCTCATGCTCACCAACCTATCTGAGTCTCTCACTTTTTGATCAATACGATCGCACTCACACAATACGATCTCCCTATTCTTGCTGTACAAAAGTCTTAATATTTGCCAGCTACCCCGATATTTATCCAAAGTCTGAAGAAAGATCCTGACACAAAATGTCACTTATCCATTCCCTCCACAATGCTGCCTGACCCATTGAATTACTCCAGTGCTTTGTATATTTCTCAAGATTCTAGCATCTGTCTTGTGTTGAATGCAATTATTCAAATAATCCTCAGGTTTATTCACGAGCTCCCCTATAATAGGTGTAGTTCTCCTCTTATTGATTACCCCCTGTCTTGCCTAAATGAGTTTCATTTGAAATTGTGGTCCTGATTCCTGATTTTTTATTTTTTAAATTTTTTTATTTAAACTGGGAGGATGTACAAAACCCTGTACAAACACAAAATCTAAAACCAGGGAAATCTTAAATACTTATATAAAAATACAAATATAACAGACGTTTGGAGGATCGCTAACCCTGTCGGGAATACTCGTTTTATTCAATGGTACATAAAACTTATTCACGTATCGACTATTTTTTAGTGGATACAAAACTTATTCCCTATATATTGAATCCAAAATATCACAATAGTATAATTTCTGATCACTCCCCGTTAACTTTTTTTTTTAAAGTAGAAGGAATGCCTTCTAATAAATTGTTTTGGAGGTTTAATCCTCAAATCTTAAATGACCCACAAGGGGAAATATAGTTGATTCCTGATTCTAAAGGGCCTGTCCCACTTAGGCGATGTTTTAGGCAACTGTGGCGACAGTCGTTGTCGTGGCGTGACGCCGGAAATGCACCCACCTTACCACAATGTCCACGACAAGCTACCACCTAGTCGACGTCAAGCTACGACAAGCCACGTCAACCGGCGACACTATTCCTCGCGACTTGGGATGTCCACCTACGACCACACCTACGACACCCTACGACAAACTTCGACCACACAGGCGACAACCTACGACACCCGAAGTCAACCTACCTCCACCAGCGACAAGCTACGACAAACTATGACCCTGTCGGCGACAAATGAAGGCAACTGGAGACTTCTCTTGACGCCGGAACTGTCGGCGGTTGACGTTGGTTGTCGCCAATGGAATTCACCGAGGTCATGACCCGGCGACAACCAACGTCACCTGGCGTCAACCTACGACAGGAAAAGACAGGCAACGCCAGGCAACGTCAAGCCCACAGTCGGCGAGAGGTTTTGAACATTTCAAAATCCAGTGGCGACAAGAAATATGTAACAACACTTGAGGAGACCACTCACGACAGGACAGGCGTCACCCCGCGTCATGCCATGACCATGTGGCCACAGCCTATTTTTCGTCCGTCACTGAAAAAATCGCTTAAGTGGGACAGGCCCTTAAGCTGTTAATGCATAATCTTGTGAACAGCAATGTACCAGCACTGATCCTTATGGAAACGCACAGCTCGCTATCTACCAATATGAATAGCTACCTCTCTCTCCCAGACTCTGTTTCTTGTTCCTTGACTCTGCATTCTCTGACCAAATGTATCAGTTTATTGTGGAAGTTAAGGGCCTGTCCCACGGGCAGGCGATTCCAGGCGGTAAGCGCGGCGTAGCAGGAAGTGGGGACCGCGCGGTTGCTGCGTGGGTGCAACCGTACGGCCTGTCCCACGAGCATGCGAATGCATGTGGCGAGCGCGGCGTCGGGTGATGACGTCATCGCACAACGCAACGCACTAGCCTACTCTGTTGAGACGGTGCGTGGCGTCCAGGCGGTGCTCGCCCCGTCCAGGCGGCAGCGGGGCGGCAGGCCGTTGCCGCACGGGATTTTTGGACAGTGTCAGTTTTTCTGAGCCCCGCGCGGTGTCGGGACCAACTACATACGGCTCCGGCGATCTGCGTGAGACCGACCCCGCGGTCCCCGCGCGGTCCAAACTTCCTGCTACGCCGCGTTTACCGCCTGGAATCGCCTGCCCATGGGACAGGCCCTTAACTAATCAAAGCTAATTTGCAAATCTAGATAAATGACACCAACCGCACTATTGTTGCCTGCCCTCACTGTATTCAAATACTATCCACACCGAATAGTGAAATGCCCAGATTGAGTGGATGTGGAGGGGATGTTTCCACTAGTGGGAGAGTCTAGGACCAGCATAAAAGGGCGTACCTTTAGAAAGGACATGAGAAGGAATTTATTTCATCAGAGGGTGGTGAATCTGTGGAATTCATTGCCACAAAAGGCTGTGGAGGCCAAGTCAATGGATAGGAAAGAAGAGGAGATTTCGCTGAAGAAGGGTCTCGACCTGAAATGTCACCCATTCCTTCTCTCCAGAGATGCTGCCTGTCCTGCTGAGTTACTCCAGCATTTTGTGTCTATCTTCCAAGTCAATGGATATTTTCAAGGCAGAGATAGATAGATTCTTGATTAGTACGGGTGCCAGGGGTTATGAGGAGACCGCAGGAGAATGGGGTGAGGAAGGAGAGATAGATCAGCCATGACTGAATGGCGGAGTAGACGTGATGGGCCCGATGGGGCCTCCTATAACTTATGAACACATGAATTTATTCTCGGCATGATAAATGCAATACAAAGCACTTACCTTTTGTTGCAGCACCTTCTCTGGACTTTGAAAGATGCTGCAGCAGCCTACGTCTGCAGGCATCGAGCCAAGACATCGGATTACCAGCAGGAGGTCCCATTTGATAACAAAAGCAGTTACAAATTATTACAATTCACTACAAATTCTAGTGAGACTGTTCCATGGCTGTTGATTTGTTTGACGTAAGCGTGGGCGGAAATGGACGTACACTGAAAAATGAAATCATTGGGTGTGCTCCTGATGCCAGGGAAAAGGTCAGGCAGTCTAATGTCATTGGTACATTGGAGCTCTTTAACCAGGCCTAGATTAGGTCCAATTTCATCCTAGAATTAATCTCCAGAATATTTTGCTCGCAGCCATTTGGAACGGAGATGAGGAAAAACTTTTTCACACAGAGAGTTGTGCATCTGTGGAATTCTCTGCCTCAGAAGGCAATGGGGGCCAATTCTCAGGAGGCTTTCAAGAGAGAGTCAGAGGGATCTCTTAAAGATAGCGGAGTGAAGGGATTTGGGGAGAAGGCAGGAATGGGGTACTGATTGTGGATGATCAGCCATGATCACAGTGAATGGTGGTGCTGGCTCGAACGGCCGAATGGCCTACTCCTGCACCTATTGTCTATTGTCTTTAACATATATGAAAGTGAAATTCTTTGCATTTTGTGGTGCAGTGGTAGAGTTGCTGCCTTACAGCGCCAGAGACCCTGGTTCGATCCTGACTATGGGTGCTGTCTGTACGGAGTTTGTATGTTCTCCCTGTCGCTGCGTGGCTCTTCTCCGGGTTCTCCGGTTTCCTCCCACGTTCCAAAGACTTACGGGTTTGTTGGATAATTGGCTTCAGTAAACTTGTAAAAAATGTTGGCACGTGTGTAGGATAGTGCTTGTGCGCTGGTCGGCGCGGTCTCGGTCGGTCGAAGGGCCTGTTTCTGCACTGTGTCTCAAGATTAAAGTCTACAGTCTAATTGAACAAATGCTACTCAGTCCAATTTCTTGGGAACAGCATGCAATTTCTCTATTTTGTTAATGTTCACTTTAAACGCGGTGAGTCTTCCTCAAGTACATTTACAAATTGGAGATATAATCTCTTGGCTCTTCTGCAGTTATTTATTTTAATTACCTCTCCTTCCATAAACTTTAATCTGTTAAAGAGATCGATCAACGTGCTTTAACATCGACTGCTGAAGATTAGTGGGGAGTTTGCTTGTGGGACCCAGCTCAATGCTTTCTGCAAAACACAAAAGTGCTGGAAGAACTCAGCAAGTCAGGCAGCATCTGTGGAGGGAAGGGATAGATGACATTTTGGGTCACGGGTCCACACCACAATCAGTCAGTCCAAATCTGAAAGTTGCCTGACTATCCTTTCCACAGTTGCTGCCTGACCCGTCGAGTTCCTCCAGCATTTTGTGTTCTTCTCATGATTCCAGTATCTGAATTCCTCCTGTCTTAAGGGCCTGTCCCACTGATGGGCCTGTCCCACTTAAGGGCCTATCCCACTTGGGCGTCATTTGTGCGTCATTTACGCTACATCATTTACGCATCGCGACGCTCACGTAACGCGCGCATGGTGTGCATTACGCTCGCATGGCGCGTGGTGATGCGTGGTGGCGTAGGAAGTGGTCAGGCGCGGCGCCCCACGACTTTGAGATTCACAAAATCTTCGCGCGCCACCTGCGTGATGCGCAAATGACGCCCAAGTGGGACAGGCCCTTTTGCCGACTTTTTAGGCGGCTGCAGGAGACTATGCAGTCGCCACATGGTCGCCACACGTTCGCGGATGATTGCCGGGTAGTCGCCTTCATGGTCGTGAGGAGTTCCTGCATTCTGGGAACTAGTCGCGGCCTCATTATGGTCGCCGTGAATTTTACAACATGTTGAAAAATTAGTGGCGACTAGAATGAAGCCACCATGGAGAGGAGCGACAATTCTCGTGCCTTAGGTGGGTCGCCAGGTGGTACAAGTGGGTTGCCAGGAGGTCGAAGGTTCTAGGAGGTTCCTGTAGGTTGTAGCCGGTGCTGATCGGTGAATTTCATTGGCTCATTGGGAGAAAAAAAACGTAAGTAGAAGTTTTCAGAATCAAGGATAACTGACCGGTAATGTTAAATGTCCGCCGAGCTTCACTGCCGTGTATCTCTGGCTTCTTAAAAGTTGTCTCCACTCCTTCTTCCCCCTCTATCCCCCTTCTCCCCCCTTTCATCACCCCCCCCCCTTTTAAAGGACTTACCGTACACCGTGCTTTTTAGCTTCTTAATTACAGCGCCAACCTTCCTGTTCATCGCGGTGTGTGTCTGTATCACATTGGCTTTGCACCGTGTGAATTTCACTCAGACAGTGCTCCCCCGGCTTGCCCTGTCCACTGCCTGCATAAAGGGCTGGTGAAGGAAGCGATGTGTGTGTTTGTTCCACTCTGACAGTCGCCGTTCCAGTTGCTGGTTTTTCAGGCGACTGCCGCCTGAAAAATCACCTAAGTGGGACAGGCCCATTCGGCGACTCTTTAGGCGACTGCCAGGGACTAGTTTTAATGAATTCAGCTAAGGCACTTGACGACAACCTACGACAGCAAAAATTGTGGCCACTTTCACCGAACATTTTCCAACATTTTTGAACATTTTGCAGCAGTCTCCTGTAGTCGCCCAAAAAATCGCCTCAGTGGGACAGGCCCTTTAGTGTTTTCTGTTTTCCCGTGGAATGCATTCAGACCCTTTCAATGCTTCCCCTCATCAGGGGAATGATAATCTCAAAAGTGCAGAGCCACTTTTCCCCATTTACTTTCCTAGCTCTAATGCCGACTTTTAGCAAAATAATATGTCACCTTGAACCAATACTAAATTCTGTCCACCACTCTCTCTCTCATTCGCCCATCTAACCAATATTCTTTAGTTGCAAGAGTAGGAAGGAACTGCAGATGCTGATTTACACCAAAGATAGACACACAATGCTGGAGTAACTCAGCGGGTCAGGCAGCATCTCTGGATAGAAAAGGAATATAGACTCATAGTCTGATGAGGTGTCTCGACCTGAAACGTCGCCTATTCCTTTTCTACTCGAGATGCCGCCTGACCCGCTGAGTTACTCCAGCATTTGGTGTCTACTTTAGTTGCATCCTCTCCATATTCTGACGTCCTCAGGTTTAGATTTGATGTTAACATTATTGGCCTTTTCCTGTATTCGTAAAATTCGATGATTAATGCCAGGCTTTTGCAGACACAGATGCTGATTTTGTAGACACACACTGCAGATGCTGGTTTGCAAACCTCGTAACTTCAAGTCATGTATGAAATTGATATATCTTTGATATATCTCTGATCAGGCAGACATTAATGTCTACTTTGTATAAATTCCCATTTGAATTATACCAGAAACTGTGTTGTGTAGCCCAGGCCAAAGACACCTTATGATTTCGAGACCACCTTGTGCTATTCAGAGAGATTTATTTTTATAAATAACATACCCAGTGTTAAGTCCATCTGCTACCTTGGCTGAGGTCAGTCAACTCAGCATGGGCGTGAATTAAACTTGTGATGAACAGTTCAGCTTTTGGAAGAGATATAAATGGCTTGTTTTATTTTTCCTTTGTTCATCATATTTTGTTTTAGTTTAGAGATACAGCGCGGAAACAAGCCTTTCGGCCCACTGAGTCCACACCGACCAGCGATCCCCGCACACTAACACTACCCTACACACGCACACTAGGGACAATTTATATTTATACCAAGCCAATTAACCTTCAAACCTGTACGTCTTTGGAGTGTGGGAGGAAGCGGAAGATCTCGGAGAAAACCCACGCAGGTCATGGGGAGAGTGTACAGACAAGCACCCGTAGTCAGGATCGAACACGGGTCTCTGGCGCTGTAAGACAGCAACTCTACAGCTGCCCTTTGCTGTTGTTATTTTATAAATCAACCATTATATTCCAGGGAATGCTGCCCCTCCTATGTCATGAATATTTTGCATGGCTTCAATAATTAACGTTGATTGACGTCTTTGATTCATTTAATATTTTCCCTATTTACTCAATGATTTATGAGCCTGTGTTTCAATTTGTACTCTCGAAACTGAGAAAGCAGCCTTCATAATCTAATGCACCACGGACCAGAATGATGGAATCTTTGTTGACAGACAACTGAGGCATGTTAGATTGGGAACTTAGCTAAAATATCGTTTGTTTTTAGATTTAGATGTAGATTTGGGGTGGCACGGTGGCACAGCGGTAGAGTTGCTGCCTTACAGCCCCAGAGACCTGGGTTCGATCCTGACTATGGGTGCTTGTCTATATGTTGTTTGTACCTTCTCCCCGTGACCTGCATCGGTTTTCACCGAGATCTTCAGTTTCCTCCCACACTCCAAAGACGTCCAGGTTTGTAGGTTAATTGGCTTGGTATAAATGTAAATTGTCCCTAGTGTGTGTAGGATCGTGTTAGTGTGCTGGTCGGTGCAGACTCAGTGGGCCGAAGGGCCTGTTACCGCGCTGTGTCTCTAAAACTAAAAAAAAGATGGTCTGACTTGAATCTGAATTTGATTAGTGGGTTCACTATTATAATCCATAAATCTTCATCATCCATCATGTTGCTTTTAGAGTCGAGAGCAGGACATTGAATACTAAGTTTAGTTTAGTTTAGAGATGCAGCACGGAAACAGCCCCTTCAGCCGCTGAGTCCACGCCACCCAGCGATCCCTGTACACTAGCACCATCTACACAAACTATGGACAATTTACAATCTTCATCAAAGCCAACAAACCTACAAACCTACACGTCTTTGGAGTGTGGGAGGAAACCGGAGTACCCGCGGAAAACCTCCGTGGTTACACGGAGAAGGTACAAACTCTGTACAGACAGCACCCATAGTCAGGATCGAATCTGAGATTCTGGCACTGTAAGGCAGCAACTCTACCACTGCGCCACCATGCCACCCTAACGTTTCTCCACCCATCCCTGGCCAATGCCCAGTGCATGTACACATGTAAGCACAAATATTAAGGAAACAAGTGAAATAAAGTATAAAATGCTCAACAGATCATAATCTGCGCAAAGAGTCACGGATGTAGGCCGGCACGGTGGTGCAGTGGTAGAGTTGCTGCCTTACAGCGCCAACATTTTCTGAACTTTCTTATTTATTAATCCCTCAGAAAAAAAGATCTGCCTTGTTTTGAAATCAAACATTGCCTTTGATGTGTGTTTAAAGAAGAAAAGATTTAAATATTTAATTTGATAATCTTGAACATACAATCTGAACCAAAACTGATTGAACCAAAAGCTCATTGATTAATAGGCGTAGAGTTCTTAAATAAACGGATCTGGTTCAGATTCAAACCACTTCCCATTTTGTAATACTCCAGAATTCCCGAAACCCAAAAATATCTATCCGCTACGATGAAACACCTCAAGGCTTTGAGTGAGATAAAAGAGTTGAACAAGGCCACAGAGCAATGCCATCTTGAAAAGAAGGCCATTTTCAAAAGCTGGGATAGATCTCGTTATGTGGAAGATTTAGAGAGAGTTTAAGATTCAGTTAGCTGAAAGAACACTAAATTCATGGTCTTACTGGAGAAATATACAGATGTCTGATCCGAAATGTGTAAAATAGAACCACGAAGCTTGTGGGGTGCATACGTTTCAAAAGTTGGGCCAGAGTACATTTGGAGGTTGAGATAATTTGGTTTAGTTTAGAGATACAGCGCAGAAACAGGCCCTTCGGCCCACCGAGTCTGCACCCACCAGTGATCCCCGCACATCAAGACTATCCTACACACACTAGGGACCATTTACAATTTAATCTATCCTACAAACCAGTATGTGTTTGGAGTGTGGGAGAGAACTGGAGATCCCGGGGAAAACCCACGCAGGTCACGGGGAGAATACACAAACTCCATGCAGGCTGCACCTGTAGTCAGGATCAAACCCGGGTCTCTGGTGCTGCAAGGCAGCAACTCTAACGCTACGCCATCGTGCCACGGTGAATATCGAACATAAATATGTCCAGCACAGGAACAGGCCCTTCACCTCACAATGTCTGTGCCAAACATAATGCTAATATAAACTTATTTCATCTACCATCATATGATCCATATATCTCATAAGATGTAGGGGCAGCAGTAGGCCATTTGGTCTGCCATGTCTACTCCTCCAATCAATCATGGTTGAACTATTTCCCCCCCCGTAAGCCCATTCTCCTGCCTTTCCTAAATGCCACTCAGATGGCACTAACATATCTGCCTTCACCACCACCCCTGCTTTTAAAGAAGCATGTTGGAACATAGAAGATATCAACTACAACTTACTGCCCTGTTATTTGAGTTGGAAATTGTCATATTCCCATCCACACTCCAGCATTTTATCCTTAAAAACAAATCGGAGAGCAGAATGATAGAAAAACATGTAATCTTCTCCTATATGGGAAGAAGGCAGGAGAATGGGGTTTGGAGGGAGAGATAGATCAGCCATGATTGAATGGCGGAGTAGACTTGATGGGCCGAATGGCCTAATTCTACGCCTATCACTTATGACCTTATGAGCTTATTCACAAGGTTGTATAACCTTTCATGTGTATGTGTGTGTATATATATATACATATATATATATATATATATATATATATACAGTATATGTGTTTATATGTATTGAGAAACAAACAACCTTTGCAACGTGGAAACAAAAGTTCAGAAGAATCAAATGAGAAGGTCAATAATTTGTCGCTCCATTTACAAACAAAAGTGGCATTTTATTCAGCGCTCTTTGTACATTGAAACGTCCCAAAACAACTTGAGGAAACAGCAGAAGAGCACAGCAGATAGTGCAAGATGTCAAAAGAAACGACAAAACACTGAGAGCGTCTCTGCAGGGTGATTTTTTAAATGTTATCTCGCCCACAACTGTAACAACTTGATCAAAGGTGGGAGTAGGGGAAGTCAAGACGTTAGTAATTACTTTGGGAAGAATCCTTGGATGTCTTGCTCTAATGAAATGCTACTTAACCCAAATATAACCCAATTGCAGTTGTTGTTCTACAGTAATTCTACGCGGATGATACTGCCACAGGTGTGAACTATAAACTTTTACGCTGTGTTCAACAAACTATGCTTATTAGATAAAAAACTAATGTAATCCGGTAATGTCAAATACATCTCACCTTTTTCCTCCAGGTCTACAGTAAGTAAAAACTGGGCTTAACTGACAATGGGTTATCCAAACGCTACAATCCATATTATGTGGTTGATAGGATTCTAGTATGAACTGTAGCGTGAAACAGGAACTATGTAACATACACAATGGGACAAAGAACTGCAGATGATGTCGATCGGGTAGATGCACAGAGTCTCTTGCCCAGTGTAGGTGAATCAAGGACCAGAGGGCATAGGTTTAAGGTGAAGGGGAAAAGATTTCATAGGAATCTGAGGAGGTAACTTTTTCACACAAGGGGTGGTGGGTGTATGGAACGAGCTGCCAGAGGAGGTAGTTGAGGCAGGGACTATCCCAACATTTAAGAAACAGTTAGACAGGTACATGGATAGGACAGGTTTGGAGGGATATGGGCCAAACGCAGGCAGGTGGGACTAGTGTAGCTGGGAAATGTTGGCCGGTGTGGGTAAGTTGGTCTGAAGGGCCTGTTTCCACACTGTATCCTCAATGACTCTATGCTAGAATCTTGAGCAGAACACAAAGTGCTGGAGCAACTCAAAGGATCAGGCAGTATCTGAGGACGACATCAATGCTATCCTTCTTGATCCAGGTGCCATTTTATTTCACAGTCCCTCAATGTAGAATCATAGTCAAACAACATGGAAACAGGCCCAACTTGTCGGCTCAACTTGTCCATGTCGACCAGCATGCCCCTCTACACTAATGCCACCTGCCTGTGTTTGGCCCATATCACCTCTGAACCTTTCCCATCCATGTAACTGTCCAAGTATCTTTTACATGTTGTGATAGTACCTACCTCAACTACCTCCTCTGGCAGCTCGTTCCATATGCCCACCACCCTTTGGTGGTGTTTCCCCTCCGGTTCCTATTAAATCTCTCCCTTCTCGCCTTAAACCTATGTCCCCTGGTGCTTGATTCCTCTACTCTGGGCACAAGGCTCTGCGCATTCACCCCGTCTGTTCGCATCCTCTGATATTGCCAACTCCCAGTCCAGTTTATTGGCCCATTGCCAAGGTGTCCTGGACCAGTCTTTGAAGTCTTTCTCCTGTTGGATGCCTGGGGAAGGTCATTACTTAGTCTGCAACATTCTTGTTCAATGATAATGATGCGGAGAGTGGAGATTGTTGGTAAGTGGAAATTAATTCCCAGGCAAAGAAATATTAATATGTAAAATACATTAATCTTCTCTTCATTATATAATATTTCTGAGTTAATAGAGTATCACCCTCTATTTAATGCCTTAGCACTTGTTCAAACATCATTCTCCTTCCATTTGCCTGCTCACTACCTGGCTCTGTTCGATGGAGACGTGAGGATCTGCAGATGCTGGTGTACAAAAAAAGGACACAGAGTGCTGGAGTAACTCAGCAGGGTCAGGCAGCATCTCTGGGTGAACCTGGGTATCTAGGGAACACTTCTGGTCGGGACCCTTCAGCTTGGGACCCCTATTCAGACGCAAGACTGTAGACTGAGGAAGGGTCCCGACCCGAAACGTCACCTATCCATGTTCTCCAGAGAAGCTGCCTGACCCGGTGAGTTACTCCAGCACTTTGAGTCCTTTTTTGGCTCTCACTCTCAAGGGTTACAGACAGGTTACGTTTGTAGTGGACAAGTGGGGTAACCACCCACCAATCTGGATTTTCGGTACCAAACTGTTCACTGTCTTGTGGCGACTCTTTTGTCTAAACATAGAAACATAGAAAGTATGTGCAGGAGTAGGCCATTCGGCCCTTCGAACATGGCTGATCATCCAGAATCAGTACCCCATTCCTGCTATCTGTCTATCTATCAATCTATCTATATGTCTGTCTGTCTGTCTGTCTGTCTGTCTATTTAAATACATAGATACATAGAAAATAGGTGCAGGAGTAGGCCATTCGGCCCTTCGAGCCTGCACCGCCATTCAATATGATCATGGCTGATCATCCAACTCAGTATCCCGTACCTGCCTTCTCTCCATACCCCCTGATCCCCTTAGCCACAAGGGCCACATCTAACTCCCTCTTAAATATAGCCAATGAACTGGCCTCAACTACCCTCTGTGGCAGAGAGTTCCAGAGATTCACCACTCTCTGTGTGAAAAAGTTTTTCCTCATCTCGGTCTTAAAGGATTTGCCCCTTATCCTTAAGCTGTGACCCCTTGTCCTGGACTTCCCCAACATCGGGAACAATCTTCCTGCATCTAGCCTGTCCAACCCCATAAGAATTTTGTACGTTTCTATAAGATCCCCTCTCAATCTCCTAAATTCTAGTGAGTATAAGCCAAGTCTATCCAGTCTTTCTTCATATGAAAGTCCTGACATCCCAGGAATCAGTCTGGTGAACCTTCTTTGTACTCCCTCTATGGCTATAATGTCCTTCCTCAGATTTGGAGACCAAAACTGTACGCAATACTCCAGGTGTGGTCTCACCAAGACCCTGTACAACTGCAGTAGAACCTCCCTGCTCCTATTTGATTTGATTTGATTTAATTTATTGTCATTGTCTTCAATGAAGAGACAAAGAAATTATTTTTCCCTTACAGTCATACAAAAAAATAAAATAAAAAAAAACACAAAACACAGAACACAGTTGTCCACAACACAAACATCCCCACAGCGGCACCAAAGTTCCCCACTGTGAGGGAAGGAACCAAAGTCCAGTCAACCTCCTCGCCGATGTTCCCCAATGTTCACCCGTGGTCGGGGCCTCCCAAGCACCCCGTAGTCTCCGATGTTCAGGCCCTCTCGCCAGGAACCTCTCGTCGGCCACCTTCCACCGGAGTCCGCGGCTCCCGATGTCCACAGGGAGGGGGGGGGGGCGAGGACGCGACTCGGATAATAGCTGCATCCACGCCAGGAAGCGACTGAAAGACGGTTTCCCCATTACCCTACCTGCTTCCCCCCACATAAAATACCGACATTTTTTTTTAAAAACACGCTCGCAACATAACAAAATAAAAAAAGACAGCCAGACCGTGGGCGGAGGCAGCTAGCAACAGCGCCACCGGATGTCCAACCTATCTATCTATCAAGATTAATCCCCACACCCTCCACCCTCTAACTTTTCTGCTTCTCTGCCATCTCTACACTCATTGTCTGTGTCTCCTCTACACTCACCACCACAACCAACATTGACGTCAATTTCAACATCAGTTGCCTCAACCACTTCACTCCCTTACGCAAACCCAATGGGTTTAAACATCCTCATTACGCTGATTCCTGGAGCATTTATTTCTCTCCTATTGATTACTCCACCTGCAAATTCTCTTTCCCCTCCAAAATCCTTGAGAGCGGTTCCCCGTTGATGATTCCTGAAGCAGTGTGTCTCGCCCCATTTGTGTCGCTGCCTCCACGACAGTGTCGAGTCAGCTTTGCTCAAAGCCACGAGAGGTGTTCTCTGTGAGGGTGACCTTCCCTTCACAACCTGCCTGCAGCCTTTGACAATGCTGACCATAGCATTCGCTCTTCAGTGCCTCTCTTTCATCACCCTGCTTCATTCACCTAGTAGCATCCTTTCCCACCAGCTTGGGATGATCCTCCTTCCCCGTTTTAGCATCTGCAACATTCTCCAAAGATCTACCTTCAAGCACTCTTCTACTTCTCCCTGAATTTAGAGCGAGAATCATATAACACAGAGGAAAAGTCCTTTGCTCCTGCACATTGCCGAATACCAATACCAAACGTACCGAACAGTGAAAGGCCTGCGCAGAGTGGATGTTGAGAGGATGTTTCCACTAGTGGCAGAGTCTAGGACCAGAGGCCACAGCCTCAGAATAAAACTACAAACCTTTCAAAAGGAGATGAAGGATTTCTTTAGTCACGAGGGTGGTGAATCTGTGGAATTCATTGCCACTGAAGGCTGTGGAGGCCAAGTCAATGGATAATTTTAAGTGGGAGATTGACAGATTCTTGATTAGTAAAGGGCCTGTCCCACTTGGGCGTCATTTACGCGACATCATTTACGCATCACGACGCGCACGTGTAATACGCGCGCATGGCACGTGGTGAGTCTTGGTAACGTAGGCAGTGACGCGCGGTCACGCGCAGCGCCCCAGGATTTTGGGATTCACAAAATCATCGCGCTCCACCTGCTTGACGTGCAAATGATGCCCAAGTGGGACAGGCCCTTAAGGGTATCAGGAAAAACAATCTAAATCAATTCTCATATTCTCGCTATGGTTTGTTTTGATTTAGCTGGAGTCAATTTCAAACTCATTTTATTATATAAAAGAAGCAAAAGTCAAGTTGGCTTAGTTATTTATATCTTAAACTTAAGTGTTGGAAGTCTTAAGTTCATTGTTCGCACATGCGCCATTAAGATGGGGTGTTAGTTAAGCAATGGAATTAATATTCATGTAGGGAGCATTGAATTATCTTAAAGGCTCTGTCTTACCTGTTTGCGGTCATCGGCGATGAAGCGCGGCGTCGCCGGTAGCGGGGACCGCGCGGCAACGGCGAGAGCGCCGAGCCTATCCACTGGAGCGCCGCATGGATGCTGCGCGGGGGCCGAGTAATTCAAACACGGCGGGTCCCACGTGCTTGCGGTAAGTAAAAAAAAGGGCGGGCCGACTGCGATGACGTCGGCCCGCCGCACGTGACTCACGAGCGGCGGCTGTGGCGGCGGCCATCCTGATCGCGGCACTGTAGCGGTGGCTGTGCCTGCGGCCGTGCCGCACACGTGCCTCACTGGCGGAGGCACGTGCCTCACTGGCGGAGGCTGTGGCAGTGGAGGTTTGACGCACGGCGCTCGAGCCACACTGGCGACGGCCTGTGCGGGCGGCCGTGCCGCACTCGTGCATCACTGGTGGAGGTTGTGCGGTGAGTATATAGTTTTCAACATTGTCGGTTTTATTTTAGCAACGTGCGGTGTTGGGAACACCGCCGCACGGCCCGGGAATTGTACGTTCTCACGAGTGCGCGGTCTATGGCGGCAGATTCTTCCCGTTTCGCCGCCAATGACCGCAGACTCGTGAGACAGGCCTTTAATGCACATGCTTTGCCACGCTCGATAACTGGCTATACAGTATCTGATCGAAGAAATGGGTTCAATTACAAGCTGCAATGAAACCTTGTATCATTGTTCTGAAGCCTTCAGGTATTCAATCAATCATTCCAAATCCAGGTTAACTCACATTTAGAGTTCAATCCTCACGGGGACCAGATTTCTCACACAAGACTACCAAGTAACTAAGTACCTCAAAATTGAAATCCAGCGTGAGATGACATTGAAAAAGCCAATCTCTCAGTGAAAGACCACGCCAGTGATGAAAATACTATTGGGGGCAGCACATTTTTCACAGCACATTTTCTGAGTTGAAGGTGCTGCTGCTTAATCTGACGAAGTTAATAGACTGCAGTGTGAGGTATTCCAGCTACTTTAGGACAGAATTGTGCATGATTTACAGCTCACAGGCGAAGGTTGAGTATTCAGATTTGAATCACATAGAGTCACAGAGTCGTACAGCATGGAAACAGGCCCTTCGGCCCAACCTGCCCATGCCGACCAAGATGCCCCATCTACACGTGACAATAAACTAAACTATATGTTTGAAGAAGGATCTCGACCTGAAACGTCACCCATTCCTTCTCTCCAGAGATGCTGCCTGTCCCGCTGAGTTACTTCAGCTTTTTGTGTCTATCTTTGGTTCAAACCAGCATCTGCAGTTCCTTCCTGCACAGGTACCAGTCCAAATGCCTTTTAAATATTGTTGTAATACTTGCCTCAACTACCTCCTCTGACAGCTCATTTCATATATCACATTTTCAGTCAAAGGATGAGTTGGATGCATTTTTCAAAAGACATTCCACTTGTCTCACATCAGTGATTCAAAATGTTATGCAGTTTCATCATATCATCTTGGACTGGGAGTAAAAAATGTTGAATGTACCCAAGTTAAAGAGCAGCAAATGCACTCCTTACCTGCATCCACCTATCACTTTAGATAGACAGAAAATGCTGGAGTAACTCAGCGGGTCAGGCAGAATCTCTGGAGAAAATGAATAGGTGCTGTTTCGGGTTGAGACCGAAGAAGGGACTCGAATCAAAACATCACCTATGAGTCTGAAGAAGGTTCTCGACCCAGAACGTCACCTATTCCTTTTCACCAGAGGTGCTGCCTGACCCGCTGAGTTACTCCAGCATTTTCTGTCTATCTTCGGTGTAAACCAGCATCTGCAGTTCCTTCCTATACAGCTAATTAAAAGATGGAGCCTGACCAGAAGTCATGACATAATTCTAACAAAGTAAATTGGACAGGAAAAAGCAGCTTGTTGGATGCAGAGCAGTTGGCAACGAGGTAAATGAGATTGTCAAAGGAGGGAACAAAAGCTTTGAGGAGGCACTCTGTGGATTTGGAAAATCTGAACAAGATGGATGAGTTTAGGAAGTGACTTCCTGTGACGGGCCATGATGATTAGTGGCTCTGCCAATGGTAGCATTATGGAGAGGGCCACAGTGTACACTTTATTGTATAGAGGACACAGGCTGACATGTAATAATAATGTGAATGAAGTTGGGATTCTGTTGTCAACCTTCATAGGATAAATGTGTGATAACTCGTGTTTATTTGTTTGAAGAGCATGAGAGGGTGTAAGTTCATTAGTTCATAGGTTCTAGGAGCAGAATTAGGCCATTCGGCCCATCAAGTCTACTCCACCATTCAATCATGGCTGATCTATCTTTCCCTCTCAACCCCATTCTCCTCCCTTCTCCCCATAACCTCTGACACCCGTACTAATCTGTCAATTCCGCCTTAAGAATGTCCGTTGACTTGGCCCACCAAACCATCTGTGGCAATGATTTTCACAGATTCACCACTCTCTGACTAAAGAAATTCCTCCTCACCTCCTTTCTAAAGGTACATCCTTTTATTCTGAGGCTATAACCTCTGGTCCTAGACTCTCCCACCAGTGGAAACATCCTCTCCACATCCACTCCCTCCAGGCCTTTCATTATTTAACTAGAACAAATAACAGAGTAGAAGGCCATTCCGTCCATCTTGTCTGTGCTGAACATGGCTATTATTTGTTGATATTCTGAACAAGATTTCCTACAAGTCTGAAGAAGGGTCCCGGCCCCAAAACGCCACCCCGTCCATTCCCTCCACAGATGCTGCCTGAGTGCTGAGTTACTCCAGCACTTTGTGTTTTTCTCAAGCTTGGAGCATCTGCGGTTCCTTGAGTCTTCCTTCAACCTTGTGAGGTTTATGGTGTGATTGCACTTGCCATCAAATGTTTAAATAGTGTGCATAAATTCAACTCAAAAGGCCTTTTTTTAGGAATGTTTTTTACAACCTAATGGAAGCTGTGCAGTCAACTTAGAAAACATAGATTTGGGAGCTAACTTTTTAGTCCCCTGTACCTGATTAGTCATTTGGTGAGACCTTAGTTAAGTTTAGTTTGAGTTTAGAGAAACAGCATGGAAACAGGCCTTTGGCCCACGGAGTCCACTCACCCCAGCGACCACCTGTGCACTAGTTCTATCCTGCACACTGAGGACAATTTACAGAAGCCAATTAACCTCCAAAGTTGCTTGGAATGTGGGAGGAAACTGGAGCACCTGGAGAAAACCCATGCAGTGCCAGGGAGAATGTACAAATTCCATGCATACAGCGCCCGTAGTCAGGATCGAACCGGGGTCTCCAGCGCTGTAAGGCCGCAACTCTACCACTGCACCACCCGTGCCGCCCCTTCATCTTAATTGACCTGAGATCCAACTCATTGCCCTTTATTACTTGGGCAAGAGGTGGGCATGTAGAAATGTTACTTGTAAGCAAGAAGAATTTTGTGACCGAACGGATCATTAATGCTTTGAAAGTTGAAAACGTATTTCACGCATGCGGACATACAATACATTTCCGAAAGTATGATTTAGGTACTTCCTTTGCAATCTTACAGCCGGAAATAAATGTGTTTTGGAAACTACCGTGCATATATTCATCGAGTACGGTCCTCGTAATTCAAACATAAATCCTAAAAACTATGTGTCCATACTTGCAGCTGTAATAATGATTTACTCAGCTAATTCAAATGCTGATTATCTAATCTTATCCGGCAATTATAATTGTTCCATTAGGATAAATCTCGTTGCATGTTTCATTTTAAACAATTTGGATGATTGGTGGGGAAGGATGCCCACAGTTACTTGAACTGAGTAACTATGGACAGCTTTACACATAACAACTTTGACATTACTTCCATTTACCGTAATTTAAAAAAATTGTATTAATTGATGCTAAATCAGTAATATGACAGGCGGCACAGTGGCGCAAAGGTAGATTCGCTGCCTTATAGCGCCAGAGACCTGGGTTTGATCCTTTCTACGGGTGCTGGCTGTACGGAACTTGTACATTCTCACCATGACCTGCGTGGGGGTTTTCCGGGATCTCCGGTTTCATTCCACACATCAAAGACGTACAGGTTTGTAGATAATTATGCTTGGTATAATTATAAATTGTCCCTAGTGTGTGCAGGATAGGTAAGTGTGCGGGGTCGGTGCGGACTCAATGGGCCGAAGGGCCCGTTTCCGTGCTGCATCTCTAATTTAAACAAAACTAAACTTTGCTCATGTATAAAGTACAATTTATTGAACAATAATTATTATGGGCAGGAATTATGTGCGGGAATTTGTAGTAGCAATTCAGGTTATAGTTTCAGGAGGCACTCCAGTTTAATGTTGATGTGTACAACGATGTCACAGTTTGCATGATTGAAATGAAACTTTATATTTTGTCTCGTTGTTTCTTCTACTGCTTTGGAGGGCCTCATTCAAAGTTTCAAACCCCATGGTACCAAAGGCAGCACAGTGGAGTTGCTGCCTTACAGCTCCAGACACCCGAGTTCGATCCTAACTACGGGTGCTGCCTGCGTGGCGTTTGCACGTTTTCCCTGTGACCGCGTGGTTTTTGTCCAGGTGCTCCGGTTTCCTCCCACAAAGTTTCAGGTTAATTGTTTTTTATAAATTGTCCCGAGTGTGTAGGATAGAACTAGAGCACGGGTGATTGTTGGTCGACACCGATTCGGTGGTGCAAAGGGCCCATTCCCACACTGTATCACTAAACTGATCACTTAAGAGGAAACTTAATGGGAACAGGCCATTCAGCCCACCTTGCCCATGCCAATTAAGATACCCCATTTACACTAGTCCCACCAGCCCTCATTTCCCCCATGACCCTCTAAACATTTCCTACCCATGTATCTGTCCCAATGTCTTTGATGTGTTGGAAGGAACTGCAGTTACTGGTTGACACCGAAGATAGACACAAAATGCTGGAGTGACTCAGCGGGACAGGCAGCATCTCTGGATAGAAGGAATGGGTGACGTTTCAGGTCGAGACCCTTCTTCAGACCAAAACGTCACCCACTCTATCTGTCCAGAGATGCTGCCTGTCCTGCTGAGTTACTCCAGCATTCTGTGCTTATTCCCAATGTCTTTGAAATGTTGTACTTGTTGTTCATACCCAATAATATTTTCCTTGGTCAACGCTTCAATCAATAGATTTAGTGCTCAGTCAGCTTCATAATATTTGCGAGAAACTGCTGGTGCAGGATGGCTTGCCACGTCCCCTCCGCATGCCGCCAGTCAGCATGCTCCATCACACGGAGTGTTTCAACGCAGCCCGCTGCACTATATAAATGCAAACATTAATATGAGAAGCAGCTGTTCCTACTTCACGAGATAAAAATGATCATGTCAAAAATCCTGAATAATAGATAGCTGATGGATTTCTAGTCGTCCTGTTGAGCAAGTTCGAAGGTGTAATAAATCTTCACTGCAATATTCAAACTATTATTACCATTATATGAGTTCTGAGATGAGATTTTTTTGCTGAGAAATTATTCCTTTTTGAAGCACATTATTGCTTTTATCATCCCGTGCTCACGGGCAGATTGGGTAATTTTGTTCCATTTTACTTGATGTTCATTCGTTGGACGTATGGGCAGGGTCTAATGGGCAGAAGTCTCCATGCCAACAATTTCTGCCGGCCTTCTCCATTGAAGTATTACTTCCTAATTTGAGGCAGGACATCCTTGCTATTGAGCGTAGGTTCGCGAAGTTAATCCCCGGGATGGCGGGACTGTCATACGAGGAAAGATTGGGCTTGTATTCGCTGGAATTTAGGATGAGAGGGGATCTTATTGAAACGTATAAAATTATAAAAGGACTGGACAAGCTAGATGCAGGAAAAATGTTCCCAATGATGGGGGTGTCCAGATCTAGGGGCCACAGTCTGAGAATAAAGGGGAGGTCATTTAAAACTGAGATGAAAAGACTATTTCACCCAGAGAGTTGTGAATTTGTGGAATTCTCTGCCACAGAAGGCCGTAGAGACCAAGTCACTGGATGAATTTAAAAGAGAGTTAGATAGAGCTCTAGGGGCTAGCAGAATCAAGGGATACGGGGTGAAGGCAGGCACGGGTGATTGATTGTGGATGATCAGTCATGATCATAATGAATGGCGGTGCTGGCTCGAAGGGCCAAATGGCCTCCTCCTGCACCTATTTTCTCTGTTTCTATGTTAAATATTACTAAGTATTACTAAATTATTAAATGGCGGCATGGTAGCGCTGCGGTGGAGTTGCTGCCATACAATGCTTACAGCGTCGGAGACCCGGGTTCGATCCCGACTACAGATGCTGTCTGTGCGGAGTTTGTACGTTCTCCCCGTAAGCTGCGTGGGTTTTCTCCGAGAACTTCGGTTTCCTCCCACACTCCAAAGACGTAGAGATTTGTAGTTTAATTGGCTTGGTGTAAATGTAAATTGTCCCTAGTCTGTGTAGGATGGTGTTAGTGTGCGGGGATTGTAGGATACTCCGGACTCGGTGGGCAGAAGGGCCTGTTTCTGCGCTGTATCACTAAACTAAACTAAACGTGTCCAACAAAGCAGAACAATGGTAGATGTTGATACAAGGAACTGCAAATACCGGTTTACAAAAAATAGACACCAAATGCTGGAGTAACTCAGCGGGTCAGGCAGCATCTGCAATTGCTTGTGTCGACATTTTGGATCAGGACCCTTCTTCAGGCTGATTATGGTGGTGGCGGTGAAGGGGGGTAAAAAGCTGGAAGAGAGATGGGGGCAGGATTAAGCCTGGCAAGTAATAGCACGATCCAGGTGCGTTTTAAAAAAATATGTAGATGGTGGACAAAGAGCAGAGATGACAAAATTAAGTGTGAGATAAGGAGAGAAGATGTGAAGATTGTCCCAAGTGTGTAGGATAGTGCCAGTGTGCGGGGGATCACTGGTTGGTGCAGATATGATGGGCCGAAGGGCCTGTTTCCTCACTGTATCTCTGTGTTTCTAAACTAAAAGGTTAACAGCAGAGACAGAAACCATGTCAATTTTACAGTTTCATCTGGGTAGAGGAATAAAGAAAAAGGTAATGCTTAATACAATAAATTTGTATCGACCAGAATTATTGAATGGCAATACACAAAGCTAAATTGCAAAAAAAAAAATTAAATGTAAAACACAAAAATATTAATCAGAAAAGGTGAAAAGCCGGGACAGTATTGGTTTCAGCTATTTGAGGAATCTCATCTTTTAGTTTAATTTTATTGCATTTAGATAGCTTCTTATTATCTCCCTCTGAAAATTTCAAAGTACCTCTTTCCAATGAATTCATGATTTTGATGTCACCACTTGTGTCAGCTATTTGCTGGAGTTGGATATTGGGTATTGCACTTTTCTGCTCAGTAGTATTGATTGAAGGGAAATGCTCATGAAAAGACTGGAAGAATTCCCTATTCTCCTTCAAACGAGGCCTTTGGGCTTTTTGATGTCTGTGTCCGATCTCCAGCTGTGAAGTTCTCCAGGAGCACTGCAGGGGATTTTTTTTCAGTGAAAGTCATGAAACTTGCATCGCCTAAATCTTACTCGGCCCTGATTAGAAGCAGAATAGTATGTTCAATTACAGATGGCAAAGGAACTGGAAAGCTTCTCATGGCTTACAGCACCTCTGCTGCCAGACAGCATAAAGAACTTAATAATAAGTGTACATCATAACACCAAGAAGGATGATCAATCGATGAACAGAACCAGTTAGTCACCTCAGTGCTATATGGGAACAGAATCAAACATCCAGTTAATATTTATTTTCATGATTAATTACCCAGATAAAAGTGTCTGGACAAATTAATGTAATTGAAATTATTGGCGGCACAGTGGTGCAGCGGTACAGTTGCTGTATTACAGAATTTACAATGCCAGAGATCTGGGTTCGATCCTGACTACGGGTGCGTGTCCGTACTGAGTTTGTACGTTCTCCCCGTGACCCGGGTGAAGAGGTGGGGGAGGGAGTGCTGGGGGATGAGAGGAAATGAGCCGTGCCTGCGCAGTTGGGGGCTATGCATGAGTGGTGCTATATTGCGTTGGGGGGGACGGGTTGCATTGGGAGAACGGATGAGTGCTGGAATATTGCATTGGGGAACTTTGTCTACTTTCGATTTTCCAGCATCTGCAGTTCCTCCTTGAACATATTGCATTGGGGAACGGGGTGCATTGGGGGACCAGGCCTCCCATGTGACACTTAGTCTAGTATTTATTTATATTTATCAAGGATGTTACTAGATACCATCTGAGCTAAGAATTTAACAGCTATCAGGAACAGTCTGTAATTTCTGTAGTTGTTTTTGATAGCTGGTTAGGTCTAATATTATTTACATATCTCTGTGGAGTTTCACTTGACTAACTCCACATTAAGGATGGTTGCTGAAGAAGAAAGTGATGGATGTGGACTGTGTTCTGTACCATATGGTGATGTTTCTCTGCATTAAAACTATGCCTGCGAATTGTTGCATTGGGATTGCCATTTTGATCAATCTCTGACAGCATTGTCTCTGACAGCTTGACAGAAGGTAAGGAGAGGCAAACAAAAGTGACCACATCAGTCTGAAGAAGGGTCTCAACCCGAAATGCTTTCTATTTCCTTCGCTCCATAGATGCTGCCTCACCCGCTGAGTTTCTCCAGCATTTTTGTCTACCTTTGATTTTCCAGCATCTGCAGTTCCTGCATAAACAGAGAAGACATGGTTGATTACGAAGCATTCCAAGATCGGACCAGCTAACAAAATACCGAGATCGAGGTGCCCTGGCCACGGTGCCCGACCAAAGGCTCATCGGTCGGTGGGACCGGGAGCCCGATTGTAGGCTCTTTGGGGCCCACCTGAAGACTCTTGTCCGAAGGCTCGTGGGACGGAGTAACCAGGAAGGAACTGGGCCGTTAGGAGGGTGAACCTGGGTAATGCTTCCAATGCCTCAAGGTCAGCTGCAGAAGGCATCTCCGAGGCACAGAGATGGTCGGGCGAGGAGAGGGACGTCGGTTCGCGGGAACAGCTGCAGTACATCGAGCGAGCGGGCCGACCGGACTTTGAACAATGGCGGCAAAACATGGCGGTGCCCACATGTGCAATTTATTCAAAAAAAGACGTCTAAATTGACTAAACTACTGACTACGATCCTGACTACGGGTGCTGCCTGTTGGAGTTTGTATTTTTTCCCTTTGACTACATGGATTTTCTCCGGGAGCTCCGGTTTCCTCCCACACTCCAAAGACATACAGGTGTGTAGGTTAATTGTCTTTGGTGAAAATTGTACCTAGTGTGTAGAATGGTGTTAGTGTATGGGGTGATCGCTGGTCGCCAGGGACTCGGTGGGCCGAAGGGCCTGTTTCCATGCTGTATCTCTAAAGTTTCAAGTTTAAACTCATTGTCATGAGTTTAAGTCCAGATAGCATCATCTTTTTGCTTTAGAGGAAATCCATTGGTTTTGTGTGGCTGATATCAGTTGAAACTACCTGGCACTGAATTTAAAATATATATATATATATATATATATATAGAATCAGAATCAGAATCACACTTTATTCGGCAAGTATGTTTTGCAACATACGAGGAATTTCATTGGCCAGGTCAGTCATACAATTAAAAGTAACAGATCACTTCAAAAACACATTTTAACATGAACATCCACCACAGTGACTCCTACACTCCCTCACTGTGATGGAAGGCAAAATAAAGTTCAAGTCCTTCCCTTAGTTCTTCCTCGGTCGTGGTCCTCGAGCCCCTGTTGACGGGACGATCTTAACTCCCGTAGCTGGCGGCGTTCGGGCCCTCCGCGTCGAGACGATCCGCTCCCGCATCGGGGGGGGGGGTGTCAGCTCCCCCGCGCCCGGAGATCGAACCTCGCGTCGGGGCTGGTCGAGCATTCCACGACGTTGGAGCTCCCGACTAGCCTCTCCCGACACTGCGAGCCCTTCATGGTGATTCTGCGGTGGTCGCGGTGGAAGCGATCCCAGGCAAGGGATCAGCTCCGATGTTAAGTCCGCACCCTGCGATGGGGCTCACGATTGTCCGAGGAGGCTTCCAGCTCCATCGATGGAAGGCTGCAGAGCCCGGAGAATGTGATCCGAAAATCAATCACATCTCCGGGAAGATAGGAACTTGAAAAAAAGTTTCCCCCGATCCCCTCCCCCCTCCCCCCCACATAAAACAAACCAAAGAACATTAAAACAAAACCTTTAACAAACTAAAAAAATAACAAAGAGAAAGAAAATACGAAGAGACTGCCGGTAGGGCAGCCATCTCCCCGGTGCCCTTGGTGGTCCTTTGACTGTCTAATATGGAGTGACCTGCAAGTTGCAGTGAGGTCTTTCTGTGGAATATGTTGACAGAACACAGAAGAGAGTAGCCAACTTTCCCACTTGATGAATGAGGTGAAATGGGAGAGGTTCACAGTTCACAGGAGTCCAGGAATCTCGCCAAGTCCAAGATTAAACCACACGGAAAACAAAATCACGCCTCAGTTTCAATACCAGGAATGAAACCCCAAGGGCATTGATGCAGTGGCTCAGAAGGCCCAACCTAATACTGTAGTTACTGTAAACGTCAGTGAAAATATCACCAAATTGCATCTCCCAATAACTGCTGCGATCCAGTCAATCACAGTACGCGTTCCATTTGTTCACCCCCATCATTCATAACTTGAACCGGCCATTTGCCTGCCCCATTGCATTCTCATAGATCTATCAACCCATCACCAGCCACTGGGCAGCACGGTGGCGCAGTGGTAAATTTGCTGCCTTACGACGGGTACTGTCTGTATGGAGTTTGTACGTTCTTCCTTTCACCACGTGGGTTTTCTTCGGGTGCTCCGGTTTCCTCCCACACTTCAAAGAAGTGCAGGTTTGTAGGCTAATTGGCTTCGGTGAAATTGTAAATTGTTCCTTGTGTGTGTCGGTTGGTGTTTGTTTGCCGGGAGCGCGGGTCGGTGGACTCGGTGGGCCCAAGGCCTGTTTCCGCACTGTATATCCAAACTAAACTAAACTCTACATTAAACTCTAAACTAAGCTCTAAAGTTAAACTAAACTAAACTTGGTCATGCCAGGTACACCACGCAGACTCTTTTATCTATATTACTAAAAGTCTGATCTTGACCACTTCCTGTTGTTCTGTATATTAATTTTAGAAAAAACGCTGCCACTTATGGCTGTGATTTTTGGTCATCTTACTCAGAGCCCCCCTCCGCTGCGCAGGACAAGAGGATTTTTCCCATCGATGAAAAATAAAAGAGTTATCAGTGTTTTAAAAATGTTGAGATTCTCTCTCCTGAAGGCCACGCCCCTTCCGGTGGTACTATAAAACCCGGAAGTGTTGAGTGCCTCAGTCAGTCTCTGCAAGATGGGGGAGCGATGAGGGTCACGTCTCTCAGTCTGAGCTTTGAATAACACTGAACACATGTCCACTAAACTGTGAATGGTTTTACTGACCTGTCAGTGCCCTTAATGTGGTTTGAAAATATAGTTTGGAAATGCTAACGCTGTGTTGCCTTTCGTTTGGAAATGCTAAAGCTGTGTTGCCTTTGGTTTGGAAGAGCTAAAGCTGTGTTGCATTTGGTTTGGAAATGCTAAAGCTGTGTTGCCTAATTAAAGTTGCCTTGCCTAATTAAAGTTGCCTTGCCTAATTAAAGTTGCCTTGCCTAATTAACGTTACCTTGCCTAATTAAAGTTGCCTTGCCTAATTAAAGTTGCCTTGCTTAATTAAAGTTGCCTTGCCTAATTAAAGTTGCCTTGCAACTAATTAAAAGTCAAATCTTGACCACTTCCTGTTTGCACTTTATATTGATTTTAGAAAAAACGCTACCATGTACGGCTGTGATTTTACTCAGAGTCCCCGTCCGCTCATCAGGTGCCGAGGATTTTCCCCATCAATGAAAAATTAGAGTTATTAGTGTTTAAAATATGTTGAGATTCTCTCTCCTGTCAATCACGCCATGAAGGCCACGCCCCTTCTGATGGGAGGGGGGGGACTATAAATCCCAGAAGTGTGGGCGTGGCTAAGTCTCTGCAAGATGGAGGAGGGAGAGGTTACGACTCACTGTCTTTAGTGGCCTTGCACCCTGCTTGAAATGGAATTTCAAGGAATAGCAGTGAGTCAACTGCCAGCCCACCAGCCATGAGTGAGTGAGCTGCCAGCACAACAGGGTTATTGATTGGGGATGATCAGCCAAGATCACAATGAATGGGGGTGCTGGCTGAAAAGGCCGAATGGTCTCCTCCTGCACCTATTTTCTATGTTTCTATGTTTAACAGGCTTGAGTGACTGAGCAGCCAGCCCAAGAATCCATTCGGCCCACAATGTCCATCGTAGCCCCCTGGAAACCAGTCCCTTCAGCCCATAACAACCATACTAGCGCTCCAGAAAGCCTGAGAGCCTGAGCTATAGGGAGAGGTTCAGCAGGCTAGGACTCTATTCTTTGGAGATTGAGGGATGATCATATAGAGGTGGTGTATACGATTATGAGGGAAATAGATGGGGTAAGTGAACAGAATATTTTACCCAGAGGACTTAGGTTTAAGGTGAGAGAGGAAAGATTTAATAGCAACCTGAGGGGAAAATTGTTCACACTAAAGATATATGGGATGAGGATATATATACTGCATATACTATAGTAACATTTAAAATACATTTGGAAAGGTAGATGGATAGGAATGAGGGATATGGACCAAACATATTCAGGTGGGACTAGTGCAGATGGGGCATCTTGGTTTTCAAGGGCAAGTTGGGCTAAAGGGCCTGTATCCATGCTGTATCACTCTATGACATAGAGAAGACCTGTGGACTATGGCAGCTTTCTGTGTGATCATTCACCAGTTTTACCATTTGTTTCCCTGTAACTCCGCACTCTACCGTGCTGATTACCTCCACCTCTTTATTCCAACCATCTGCCCACCTCAGATGCCAATTAAACTATTTTACATTGGCCAATTAAACTACCAAACAGCACATGTTTGGGCCTGCTCCCACTATGACTCTATGAATCTATGACTCACTAGGAGGTGGATATGTTTTTCAAAGATCAAGCAATTAAGGGCTATGTTTGCCCTCCAGTCAGCCATGATGATATTGAATGGCAGACATCAGGTGGCCTACACCTCCTCCTAGTATCTCATGTTCTTGTATTCTTGTGTATGACTGGTACATTAATGACATTAATGATGAGCCCATGATGTTAGGCATTGCCTAGGCTGATAAGGATGGATAACTTATCCCCTGCCAATGTTGGATACTTTCAGTCATGGACTCAAGCTGAAACAACGCACTGCAGATGCTGGTTTACCAAAAATGACACAAGGTGTTGGAGTAACTCAGCAGATCAGGCAGCATCCCTGGAGAACGTGGATAGGTGACGTTTCAACTCAGGACCCTTCTTCAGACTGATTTTTGGAAGGGTGAGAAAGTTGGAAGTGAGGAGGGGATGGTTTTGATAGTCAGATGATTGGACAAAGGTCAGAGATGAAAAAAAAAAAGTAGGTGTGAGATTAAAAAGGACTTAAGTGTTGCGAATAGTGAAGCTGGAGGAAGGCCTGGATAGAGTGGATGTGGATAGGATGTTTCCACTTGTGGGAGAGTCTAGGACCAGAGGGCATTGCCTCAGAATAAAAGGACAGCCCTTTAGAAAGGAGAAGAGGGGCAATTTCTTTAGTCAGAGGATGGTGAATCTGTAGAATTCATTGCCACAAATGACTGTGGAGGCCAAGTCAATGCATATTTCTAAGGTGGAGATTGATAGGTTTTTGATATGTTCCTGGATATCGGGTTATGGGGATAAGGCAGGGGAATGGGGTTGGGAGGGAGAGATAGTTCAGCCATGAAGAAGACTTGATGGGCCGATGGACTAATCCTGCTCCTATGAATTTATGAATGTAGGAGGAGATGAAAGGGGGAGGTTTAATGCTATTGCAGTAGTTGATGTATGAGTTGTAATGAGAATGTGATTTGTGGAAAACAATAGGATTAAAAGAATCGTGCAGCATGGCCTAACTTTGAGTCGTCCACACATAATAAACATCGTTGTAAGAAATTGCAGATGCTAGTTTAAACCAAAGATAGACACAAAAAAGCTGGAGTAACTTCAGTCTGAAGAAAGGTCTCGACCCGAAACGTCACCCATTCCTTCTCTCCAGAGATGCTGCCTGTCCCGCTGAGTTACTCCAGCTTTTTGTGTCTGTCTTCATAATAAACATTGCATTCTTGTTAAATAGTGCATGTTTTGCTTCTGTTGTGAATATATTTCTTCCAATGGAAGTTAATTTTGGGAGGAATCACACGGGGCTTTTATGAATTGCAGGACTTTACTCAAATATCTCCACATTATGGATTGAAAATCACATCTATTTTATATCTTGTGGGAAGGTGCTTTATTGTCCTTTATTGCCAATTGCAACCTTTTCATTTTTAAACTTTATTGAATAGAAATTGAATTAAACCCTTTTTGGCATGCTAAAGGGTGGCAGTGTTTTGTGTTAACAGCTACCTCGGTTCCCCACAAACAGTTGTAAACTTGGCCAAAGCCCTTGCAAACAATTATAAAACTGGCTGTAATCCAGTTTGAAATGATGCGCTACTGTGGTTTATACCCACAAACATGCACTGAATCGAGAGCCTGAGCATTCCCTGACAGGACAACATTTGGTTGACTCAGCACTTAGCGAAGGGCTTGACACTTTAGTCTTTAGGCTCCAATATTTTCTTCCTGATGGCAATAGTGAAATGAGTGTGTGGCCAAGGTGGTGTGAGTCTCTGATGATGCTGGCTGCTGTTTAGAGGCAGGCGCTCCTGTAAATGCCTTTGATCATAAGGTCACGTGTTAGGAGCAGAATTAGGCCATTTGGCCCAACAAGTCTACTCCGCCATTCTATCATGGCTGATCTATCTTTACCTCCCAAACCCATTCTCCTGCCTTCTCCCCATAACCCCCCTGACACCCGTACTAATCGAGAATCTATCTACAGTAACTCTGCCTTAAAAATATCCATTGACTTGGCCTCCACAGAATTCCACAGTTTCACCACCGACTAAAGAAATTCCTCCCCATCTCCTTCCTAAAGGAACGTCCTTTAATTCGGAGGCTCTGACCTCTAGTCCTCGAGTCTCCCCCAAGTGGAAACATCCTTTCCACATCCACTCTATCCAAGCCCTTCATTTGATGGTGGGGAGGTCAGTACCCTTAATGGACTAGGCAGTGCTCACACACAAAAACATAAATTACACATAAATTACACATAAATTAGGCAGGAGTTAGCCATTCAGTATTATTATTATTATTATTATTATTATTATTATTATTATTATTATTATTATTATTATTATTATTATTGTTATTATTATTAGTGGATAATGAGTTATTAATGGGTACAAATGCAATCAATAGCTATCTACACTTGTGGGAGGCCAGCAATACCCAATGTTCCATCTCCATCCCCTTTTTCTCGTTTTCGCACCCTACACTTCCTTATCTCTGTATCTCCCGCTCCCGCTCGACACAGTCTGAAGAAGGGTCTCGACCCCAAACGTTGCCCATTGCTTCTATCCAGAGATGCTGCCTGTCCGGCTGATTTACTCCAACATTTTGTGTCGACGCCCAAAATCCCATTTTCTCGTCATTCAACTTGAACATAGGAAAGCATCTCTTGGTCACACTGTGCCTCGTTGCAATCTCTCCAGTGCCAAGGCAAGCATCAAGTATGAGATTCATCAGATATATGCTGTGGCCATTGGGAAAGAATCCTTGACAAGGTAGTTGAGAATCAACATGATCCTCAATCTTTGCACATCCCTAATCCTTCCCACTCGTCATGTTTCATGCATTTTGTGTTTTATGACTGTTGGCCGATTAATTTATCTCCTGGGATAAATAAAGTTCTATTGTATCATATCGTATTGATGTCGACTTTAACGGAGAGAGCAGTCCAAGCATGAGGTCATGGCCGGAGATCTTCCCGTAGCACACACATTGCAAAAATTGTAAAATTGTCCGTCGTGATCAGTTTAGTTTATTGTCACGTGTACCGAGGTACAGTGAAAACCTTTTGTTGCACGCTAACCAGCCAGCGGAAAGACAATACAGGATTGCAATCAAACCGTTCGCAGTGTACATATACATGATATAGGAATACCATTTCATGGAAGGCAAAAACCAGTAACAGTCTGATCAGTGATGAGATAGATGGTAGTTCTGGACTGCTCTCTGGTTGCAGTAGGATGGTTCAGTTGCCTGATAACTGCTTGGAAGAAACTGACCTTAAACTGGAGGTGTGCATTTTCACACTTCTAAACCTTTTTGCCCGATGGGAGAGGGGAGAAGAGGGCGTGGCCAGGGTGCGACTCATCCTTGATTATGCTGCTAGCCTTGCATGAGGTATAAATGGAGTCAAAGGAATAAATGGAGTCAGTGTGTAAGATAGTGCTGTTGAACGGTGGTGATCACTGGTCGGTGTAGGCTCGGTGGGCCGAAGAGCCTGTTTCCACATTGTATCTCTAAAGTCTAAAAGGTGGTGAATATGTGGAATCCATGCCATGGACGGCAGTGGAGGCCAGGTCATTGGGTATTTATAAAGCGGAGGTTGATAGGTTCTTGATTAGTAAGGGTGTCAAAGGTTACAGGGAGAAGGCAGAAAAATGGGATTGAGAGGGGAAAACAGCAGCAATGACAGCCTTGGAAAACCTGAGCGTAAAATACATTGTTCATCGGCATTGTCCAAGTAGGATGTGGTGTCTCTGAACATGTAACAAAAATAGGCTCTTCACAGATGGACTTGACTTTGTCTCCTGCTACCAAGTCCCTCATCGACTGAGCATTCTAAATTAAACAATAGATGTGGACAAAACCGAAAACAATATATTTTTAGCAACTGTCAGAAACTAGACCAAAGCTTCATTTTTTTTTGGCCTTATTCCATGATGATGATAATAACTATGTTTTCTTCTTGAGATGCATTTTCGCCAAGTTACTGGTCAGAGCCGGGTGATGTAATACCACACTGGGTTTTTAACATGTTCTTATTGATAAATTATCAATTTGTTTGTGGGATTACTTGATGAGTAGCCGAATAGTGTAACTTGGGAGATGATGCGAAATGCTGATGGTTGATAAGCTCATAAGACATGGGAGCAGAATTAGGCCGCTCGGCCTGTCGAGTCTGCTCTGCCATTCGATCTATTTTTCCTCTCAACCCCATTCTCCTGCCTTCTCCCTGTAAGCTTTGACAACCTTACTAATCAAGAACCTATAAATTTCCACTTTAGAACTACCCAATCACTTCGCCTCCACTGCCGTCTGTGGCAATGAATTCCACAGATTCACCACCCTTTAAACTTTAGTCTTTAGAGATACGGTGTGGAAACAGGCTCTTGGTCCCACCGAGTCCACGCCGACCAGCGACTGTACACACTGTACAATAGCACTATCAAACACTGGGGACAATTTAACACTTTTTACTGAAGCCAATTAACCTACAAACCTCCGGTACGTCTTCGGAGTGTGGGAGGCAACCAGATAAAACCCACGCGGTCACAGGGAGAACGTACAAACTCCATACAGACAGCGCCTGTGGTCAGGATCGAACCCGGGTCTCAGGTGCTGTAAGGCAACAACCTTCCCGCTGCGCCTCTGTACAACTCCCCGTGACTGATGATGACAAGGAACTTCAAGACAGGTCCTTTCACAAAGTCTCAGGGAGAATTGAAATCGGAATTGGAGACCCACACAATGGAATATTTTCTCCGAGTCAAGCATTTCAAGTGTCCACCTCTGTGAGAACAGGTTCAGGTCTGGATATGATGCACACTATGGTCACGTACCTGCCACCACACACACTCAAAGCTTCCTTGTGTGTATATTGAGTGTGCAAGTTTTGCAAAAGCTGCCAACCATTGCAGAACACATTATTGTCAGAAGCTTACCCCTAGGCACATACGGAAGAGCATTAGCTATGGAAGTAATGCAACTGAGCTTTATACAACATTCTCTCTGTCTCAGTTTGATTATATAGCCAGCTATTTGTATTTTAAGGAGAACTAAATGAAATCCATGCTGGTTTTAGTTTTAACCATATAACCATATAACCATCACAGCACTGAAGCAGGCCATCTCGGCCCTTCAAGTCCTTTTTAGTTTAGAGATGCAATGTGGAAACAGACCCACCAAGTCTACACCGACCATCGGTCACCCATTCACACTTGTTTTATGTTATCCCACTTTTGCATCTTACATTTTGGAATGTGGGAGGAAAAACGAGCCCCCGGAAAAAAACTCACGCTGTCACAGGGAGGACTTGCAAACTCGGCACAGACAGTAGTCGGGATCGAACCCGCGTCTCTGGCGCTGTGAGGCAGCAACTCTACCACAAAGATTCAGCATGGTAGAGTTGCTGCCGCACAGCACAGAGATGATCCTGACTGCGGGCGCTGTCTGTACGGAGTTTATACGTTTGCCCCGTGGCCTGAGTGGGTTTTCTCCAGGATCTCCGGTTTCACTCCCACACTCCAAAGACGTACAGGTTTGTAGGTTAATTTGCTTGGTAAAATTATATAATTTCCCCTAGTGTGTGTGTAGGATAGTGTTAGTGTGCTGGGGTCGCTGGTCAGCATGGACCCAGTGGGCTGAAGGGCCTGCTTCCCCACCGTATCTCTGAACTGAAGTAAATTCATAGTTGACCAATACTTCTTGTTCAATGTCCATGGGACTGAAGGAACATTGCTGAAGGATAGACTGCTGGAACATTGTTCCCAATGCACCATACTGAATTTTAAAAAGAAAGTTTTCGTTCTGCACCATGAGAACCAAATGTTAATAAATTAATTTTGGAGAATGTCACTTGGCAGTGAAGCTTTGCAACATCAGCACAAGTGAGTATTTAGCTGCTGTAGTTAAGTCCAGTTGCTGGCACATCACATTAGCTGAGGGAGAGGTGAATCGAACCAGAAGATCTCAAGGCATTAATAGGTTCTCAGGCATAGCAGACTTTGTTCGGAAGTTATTTTGGCAGCCTAGAATATCAAACTTAATGCAAATTGATTCCTTCAAAGTCATCTTGTTGAGTCTCATAGGTAGACAAAAATGCTGGAGAAACCCAGCGGGTGAGGCAGCATCTATGGAGCTTGTTGCATCTATGGACATCTTGTTGAGTCTCATTGTCTGTTCCTCGTTTTCACCTAGTCCCTAGCTAATTGCTAACTAGCCTGTTTCCTTTAAGGGCCTGTCCCACTTGGCGATTTTTTTCGGCGACTGTTGGCATCATTGACAGACGTATCAGGTCACCGAAAAATTTGTGGCGTGACGCGGCGTGATGACGTCTGATGCAGCGTGATGCGGCGTGACATGGCGTGATGCGGCGTGATGACGTATTGACGTGCGGTGTTTTTTCAAGTGTCGCAACATTTTTTTGTCGCCGCTGGATTTTGACATGTTCAAAATCTTTTGGCGACCCTGATATGACGCTGGCAGTCGACGGAAAAAATCGCCAAGTGGGACAGACCATTTAGCATCATTACATTTTGGCATATCTTTCATTCATTTGTTCTCTATCTTTCTATATCACTGTCTATAATCTCTCATTTCCCTTTCCCCTGACTCTCACTCTGTCAAGACAAGTCAAGAGAGTTTATTGCCATGTGTCCCAGATAGGACAATGACATTCTTGCTTTGCTTCAGCACAACAGAATATTGTAAGCAAAAATACAGAACAGTTCAATTCAATATACACATAAATAAACAGATAAAGTGCAATAGGCTGTTACAGTTCAGAGTCTGTTTGTTGGCGAGTTTAATAGCCTGATGGCTGTGGGGAAGTAGCTGTTCCTGAACCTGGATGTTGCAGATTTCAGGCTCCTGTACCTTCTGCCCGATGGTAGCCGAGAGATGAGTGAGTGGCCAGGATGGTGTGGGTCCTTGATGATGTTGGCAGCCTTTTTGAGGCAGCGACTGCAATAGATCCCTTCGATGGTGGGGAGGTCAGAAGAACGGTCTCGACCAGAAACATCACCTACTCCTTTACTCCAGAGATGCTGGCTGACCCGCTGAGTAACGCCACCTTTTTGTGTCTATCTTCCCTCGTAAACCATTTACATTTCAAGGCCCTGCAAGTAAAGAAGGATTTCAACCATATTTCCTCCACAAAAGTACAAATCACGTTGGCTTATTATTTGAATGAGGTATTTGCCAGATTGCCCCATTTAGAGCATGCACGTTGACTTCTTAAGGCCTGTCCCACCTACGGGACCTTTTCTGGTCAGCGTCGACCAGAAAGACGCTACGACTCTTTGGAGAACTTTCACAACCATAGGAGACCTCTCACGACCATACAGGCGACCCCTGGCGACATGTCGTTGGTGACCACTCATGACCATAGGAGACCTCTCACGACCATGGTCGTGAGAGGTCTCCAAAGAGTCGTAGCGTCTTTCTGGTCGCCGCTGAATTTTCAACATGTTGAAAATTTCGGCGAACTATCACGGGTGCCAGCAGTCGCCTGTAAAAGTTGCGTAAGTGGGACAGGCCTTTTAGCCTTCAGAAGGGGTTTAATTTGTTTATAAAAGTCAAATTAAAGATCGGCAAAAGTGAAGTTGATGAAAACACGGGGCACTGCAGATGCGGGAAACTTGAGCAAAAAACAAAGTGCTAGAGGAACTCTGCAGGTCAGGCAGCTGATGTGGATGGCATCATAAGGTCATAAGGAATAAGAGTTGAATTAGGCCATTCAGCCCATCAAGTCTACGCCACCATTCAATCATGGCTGATCTATCCCTACCACCTAATCCCATTCTCCTGCCTTCTCCCCACAACCACGGGCACCTTTACTAATCAAGAATCTATCTATCTCTGCCCTAAAAAATATCCACTGACGGTCTCCACAGCCTTCTGACGGTCTCCACAGACTTCTGTGGCAAAGAATTCCACAGAATTCAACAGGTTCATTGTGGGGGGGGGGGGGGGGGGGGGCAACGGTTTGGGCTGGGACCCGTTTTCAGATTCACGTCAGTGATTTTTTTTTGTTCCAAGAAGCTCTGGGATGCATTATTGAGATGATCATAGAGTCACAGAGTCATACAGCACGGAAACAGACCCCTCGGTCTTTCTAATCCCGGCTGACCATGATGTCCAAAATAAGTTGGTCTCATTTTCCCTCAATTAGCACATATTCCTCTCAACCTTTTCTGTCCATGCATCTGTCCAAGTATCATTTAAGTGCTGTTTTAGTATCTGCCTCAACTACCTCCTTTGACAGCTTGTTCCATATATTCGCCATCCTCTGAGTGAAAAGGCTGCCTCTCGGATTCCTATTAAATCTTTCCCCTCTCACCATAAACCTATATCCTCTGGTTCTTGATTCCCTTACCCTGGGTAAAAGACACTGTGTGGCGGCACCTAGTGGTGGGACTAGGAAGTCAGAACCCTCGTCATTGGTCGGCACGGTCACGTGGCCGCTGGGGTTCGTTTTGCGAGCTTTTAGTTATCAGCGCTCCTCCCAGCGACAGGAGCTGTATTCTTAAGCTCGACTAGGCACGGGTATTTACGGGTTTCTGCTAGTTTTTTGCGAATTTAAAAACTATTTCACTCAACCTGCCTGGTCTCGCTTCAACTGCATTCACGCTATCTATTCCCCTCATTATTTTATACAACTCTGCAAATTTACTCTTCAGCCTTCAGTGCTCCAAGGAATAAAGTCCCAGCCTGCCAACCTTTTCCTATTACTCAGGTCCTCATGAATCTCCTCTGCACTTTTTCCACCATAACAACATCCTTCCTATAGCAGGTTAACCAAAACTTAACACAATACTTCAAATGCAATTTCACCATAGTCTTGTAGTATTTTAGACTTTAAAGATACATCGTGGAAGCAGGCCCTTTGGCCCAGCGGCCCAGCGAGTCCGCATCGCCCAGCGATCACCCCGTACACTAGCACTATCCTACACACTAGGGACAATTTACAATTGACAGAAGCCAATTAACGTACAAACCTGTACGTCTTTGGAGTGCGGGAGGAAACCGGAGCACGCAAAGAAAACCCATGCGGTCACAGGGAGAACGTGCAAACTCCGTGCAGACAGCACCCGTAATCATGCAGGAACTCTGCTGATGCGCCACTGTGCCGCCCACAACTGTAACATAAACTTCCCAACGACTGTACTCAATCAGAAGATAGACACAAAATGCTGGAGTAACTCAGCGGGACAAGCAGCATCTCTGGAGAGGAGGAAGGGGAGAGGTTTTGCGTCAAGACCCTTCTTCAGACCCAATCCTCAATCCCTGACTGATGAAGGCCAATGTATCACAAGCCTTCTTTACCACCTTCTCCACTGTCAGGGAAGAATGATCAATGTACCTGTACTCATAGATAAGAGTACATCTACTGTACGATGCAATGCCTTACTCAAAACGCACACTTTGTACTTTTCTGCATTAAACTCTAATTGAACAGTTAAAAAAATGCAGGATTATAGAAAATAACATCAAATTTACAGCAAAGTTACAGGTAAGTCAATTAACTGTTCTCTGTTGGAATTTATACTCCATGTGATCTACCAACAGATCCTTTCCATTTCCTTCCTTTCTTCTGTGCTATTCTCCCCGCCCCATGAAGTATCACTGTAATATGCCTCAACCATCCACTTGGCAAGTTTCACATTCTCACCATCTTGGCTCAATAAGTATTCGGAGTCCTTCCTTGGATTTATCAGCGACCATCTTATATTTATTTCCTCTGGCGCTGAATTTATTAATAATGCTTTTATATTTATGACTTCAGGTTTTGGTCGACCCATGCGTGGAAATATATTTTCTACTTTTGCCCATTCACCATTTAAAAAGCTTTATTAGGTCAGGTTTCAGCCTTGTCTTTTCAAGGGGAAAAGAGCTTTCGAAGGGATTTACAAAATTGTTACAGGGAACATTATCACTTGGGAAAAGTCCAAATACAAGAAAAGCTTGTTTTAAAAACAGATTGGGCAGCACAGTGCCACAAGAGCTACTGCCTTGCAGTGTCAGAGACCCATGTTCGATCTTGACTACGTACAGTATGTAATCTCTCTAAACTGTAATCTCTAAACTAAACCAAACTAAGATCTGGAGGAAAAAACATTACTTTTATGAAAGATGGAGTTACTTGTCAGGTATTAATCTATCAGGCACTGAAGCAGACAACCAATGGAAGGGTCCACAAGTAAGTGAGGTCCCCACAGGAAGGAGAAGGGGAGTAATGGCAAGAACCCAATGTTTGAATCAAACTCTCAAGTAAGTCACCAATATAAACACTCTTTGTTCTCTGGATGAGGAAAGAAAGATAATGCATGCACATGATTCACTTGAGGCCCTGTCACTGGCAGATTATGCCAATTATTTCCCAAATCCCATTCAGAAATGTGTGGCGATGGGTAGCCAATGCAAGCCAAATGATAACAGGATTAACACCCACTTCAATACAACGTAGCAAAAATGATTTTGTCTTTTTGTATGCTAACCTATGCAGAATAATCTAGTGCAATTTAATATAGAGAATTATGGATGGCAACCACAAATTAAAATGTCAGTTATATACCCACACATTGGTGAAGGAAAGGATGAAAATGGTTCAGAGTCTACGGTTTTTAAGCATATTTATCTTCCAGGCTGTGGTGCTATTTTAAATAATTTGTTTTTATTTGTATTTGTTTGGTAGATTTCCATGCAGGTTAATTGTAGTATTATAAGAATGGAAGTATATTGATCAGGATTGCAGTGTAATGTTTATTCCTTTCCTATTTAATCATCATTGCCAATACAGTTCCTTGGTATTACTGTTTAGTTTTGTTTTGGGATACAGCACGGAAACAGCCCCTTCGGCCCACCGAGTCCGTGCCGACCAGTGATTAACACTGTCCCACACACACTGGGGACAATTTTTACATTTACAGCCAATTAACCTACAAACCTGTCCAATTAGTAGTTTGGCGTTTAGTTGGTCTTTGTGGTGTTTAATAGCCTGCTGGTTGTTGTGACGAAGCTGTTCCTGAACCTGGATGTTACATTTTTCAGACTTCTATACCTTCTTCCCAATGGCAGGAGTGACATGAAGGTGTGGCCAGGGTGGTGTGGGTCTCTGATGATGCTGGCTGCTTTTTTGAGTGATGGACTGGGTAGTGTCGGGACCCTTCTTCATCTTTTAACCTGTGTTTCCTTGTCTTAGTTCCATATCCTTAATACTCTTGCATAACAAAAAAAATAAAAAAATGAAATTTGATATTTTCCATTGGCAATGCCATATTCTCCAGAGATGCTGCCTGGCCCACTGAGTTTAGATTAGTTTAGAGATACAGCACGGAAACAGGCCCTTCGGCCCACCAATTCCCCATACACTAACACACTATCCTACACACACGAGGGACAATTTACAATTTTACTAAGCCAATTAACCTATAAACCTGTACGTCTTTGGAGTGTGGGAGGAAACCTGAGATCCCAGAGCAAACCCACGCAGGTCACGGGGAGAACGTACAAACTCTATATGGACATTACCTGTAGTCAGGATCGAACCCAGGTCTCTGGCGTTGTAAGGCAGCAACTCTACCACTGCGCCACCATGCCGCCCAGTTTTTCACTTAACTTACATAATAAAAAAAGTAAAAATAAGAATTTTGATAATTTTCCATTGGCAAATCCATATTCCCCAGAGATGCTGGCTGACCCACTGAATTACTCCAGCACTTTGTGTTTTTTTATTTAACACAGTTTGATATACGGACCAACCTCCACTAATTGAATTATTATTGAAGCTTGATGGACTGATGACACTCAGATAAAGAAAGAAACACTTGTTGTGCAATGATCACAAAAGCAGGTATCCTTCAACTTACTAAGGGGTTAAGTCTGAAGAAGGGTTCCGACCTGAAACATCACCAGAGATGCTGCCCGACCCGCTGAGTTACTCCAACACTCTATCTTCAACATAAACCAGCATCTGCAATTCCTTCCTACACATAAAGAGTTATATCATCCAGGAAAACATTTGATTCAGCCAATGTTCATAAACTGAGAGGGTTTTTTCCCATTAGTTTCAATTTAAAAACTCTAATTTATTCCACAGTCCAAGAATGTCAGCCAAGAAAACGAGACATTTGAAAGTACATCTGTGAAATAGTGGCATATCATTTTGTTAATAGATAAGTCTTAAATTTAAGATAATAAAACTTGCATAATATCCATTCCAAGGTGTTCACTAAGTGAAACACATAAGATCCTGAGAGGTAATTGAAGTAAATGACTGCAAATGCTGGAAATCTGAATGAGAGATTCAAAATGTAGGAAACACACAGCAGGTCAGGCAACATCTGTAGAAGGGGCATCAATACTGTTCCTCTCTTTGTAGGTGCCACTGTTTAATATTGAGGACAGAGAGTGTAATGAGTCAATTACGCTGCAGCAAATATTTTTTAATCAAACATTTGTAAATCATAGCATGTGTGCAGAATTGATTAAAAGATGAAAATGGTGAGGAATGCCTCACAAGGTCATAAGTGATAGGAGCGGAATTGGACCATTCGGCCCATCAAGTCTACTGCGCCAGTCAATCATAGCTGATCTATCTCTCCCTCCTAACCCCATTCTCCTGCCTTCTCCCCATAACCCCGGGTACCCGTATCATATACGGACCTGGTAGCAGAGTGAAGCCAAACTCATTTGCTTTTCCATACATTCTCTTGGCTGCGCTTGACGAAGTTGATGACTTCAACATTTTAATTGGTTTCAAAGTTGTTTTGATCTGAGGCGTATAAAATAAAATAAAAAAATGATTTATTGACCTATCTACCTTCAACCTAATTATCCTTGTATCACATTTCCATTTATTACTTCTTAATCAACAGTCATGGATTTTATTTTTGTGTTATTTGTGTTATTTATTGTTTCTTTTGTCTTTTTTATTTCCATGGAGATTTCACGATTATAATTTATAGTGATTCTGTAACCCATAATCAACATGAATTGTTTTTTTTAATTGATTTGTCAACAGCTTAAAGATGTTACATATGTGATCTGCAGTGGAGGCATTTTGATCAGTACAGACTACTCTATTCAAACAATATTGGACTTTAATTGAAGATGGACGCAAAATGCTGGAGTGACTCAGCGGGACAGGCAGCATCTCTGGAGAGAAGGAATGGGTGACGTTTCGGGTCAAGACCCTTCTTCAGACTGAAAATCAGGGGAGTGGGAGACATAGAGATATGGAAGGGTAAGGTGTGAAAACACAGATCAAAGCAGATGATGATAAGGAAATGTAGAATGGATCATTGTTGGCTGAGGGGAAGGTGACAAACAGTCAAATTTAATCAGGTGAACTGAAACTAATCGCCGATCTTAGACTTTAGACACAAAATGCTGGAGTAATTCAGCGGGACAGGCAGCATGTCGAGAGAAGGAATGGGTGACGTTTTGGGTCGAGACCCTTCTTCAGACTCACCCATATCGTGAATTGCACGCAACAAAAGCTTTTCACTGTACCTTGGTGCACGTGACAATAAACTAAACTGAACTGAACCATCTTAGACTTTAATTGATTCTGAGCAACCTAATAGGTGGCATGGTACTAAGCCTTTGAAGCCAACACTGACACTTGGATGCATAAACTGAGCAAATAATTCACTGCAGGAGTTGCTGCATAATTGGAGGTAAGATGCTTCATCTGCTTGTTCAGCCAGGCTCCAGAAATCATTTGCCGTTACTCAGAAGAGATGAAGTAGACCTTTCTCGTGTGATTGTTTTTTTTCTTCCCGTCAACATTTCCTTTGCTGAGCTTTGAATGCCAGCAGCCCCGAGGATGAAAACATATTAAGTCCTGGACAGTATTCTCTCTCTCTCACTATTATGAGGTCTGTGCCAATTTGGTTTTACTCCATGTGATGCCAAAGCCATGGCTGGGAGCACTGGACACAACAAAATGCCATGGGAACACATCACACAGTTCAGCTGTAATACTTAAAGAGCTCAAAGTAACTGTGTTTTGTCTAACCCAGACGCTCCTCTAAAGCTTCAACTTTGGTATCGGCATGGAAATTTGCCCGTCCACTAACAGCAGAAGAAATCGAATGTCAACTATTGCTGACCCATCCAATATATAGACACAAAAAGCTGGAGTAACTCAGCAGGTCAGGCAGCCTCTCTGGAGAGAAGGAATAGGTGACGTTTTGGGTCAAGGATTCAAGGCTTCAAGGTTTGTTTATTGTCATGTGTACCAATTAAGGTACAGTGAAACTCGATTAACATACAGCCATACTGAAAAAAGCAACAAGACACACAACTATATAAAAGTTAACATAAGCATGTTCTCCAGACCTTCAGTCCCTATACAATGGTTGGGAAAGTGATGGCAGAGGTCAGCGACAGTGCTATCAAGAAACATTTACTGATGCTCAGCTTCCATTCTTCCAAGACCACTTTACTCCAGATCTCTTTACAACCTTAGTTTGAATAAACAGGTAGTACAAATATAAAATGTTGGAAATGTTCAATAGGTCAGTCAGCACTTAGAGTCATACAGTGTTGAAACAGGCCCTTCAGCCCCTCTTGCCCACGCCGACCTACATGTCCCATCTACACTAGTCCCACTTGCCTGTATTTGGCCCATATCCCTCTAAACCTGTTCTATCCATGTGTACCTGTCTAAATGTTTCTTAAATGTTGCGATAGTCCCTGCCTCAACTACCTCCTACAGCAGCTCTATCCATACACCCACCACCCTTTGTGTGAAAAGGTTACCCCTCAGGTTCCTATCAAATCTTCCCCCCCTCACCTTAAACCTATGACCCTCTGGTTCTCGATTCTCCCACTCTGGGCAAGAGACGCTGTGCATCCACCCAATCTATTCCTCTCAAAATTTTGTACACTTCTATAAGATCATCACTCATCCTCCTGCACTCCAAGGAATAAGAATCCCAAACTGCTCAACCCCTTCTTATAGCTCAGGCCCTCGAGTCCTGGAATCATCCTCGTAAATCTTCGCTGCAGCTTTTCCATTCTTCAAAAGAGGACATTTCAACAACTCAACAGTGGTCCTGAGCAGCTGTCTTCCTCATTGGAGATCTTCGTGCTATCTTTAATTGGACTTCACTGGACTTTATCTTGCACCAAACGTTATTCCCTTTATCATGTATCTGTACACTGTCGGCAGCTTGATTGTAATCGAGTACAGTCTTTCCACTAGCTAGTTAGCATGCAATAAGAAGCTCTTCACTGTACATCGATACATGTGACAATAAACTAAACTAAATTAAACTTTAGATAACATTTCAGTTTCCTCAGAACTAGGAAAGAGAGAAAAGTAAATTTTCAACTTCAGGAGAGGAATAGCCAGAAGAATAGGAATTTCTGTGAGATGTTGAGGTGCAGGATTGCTATTGGGATAAACTGGTGATGAGGTTAATAAAGGCAATTGTAAAGAGAGGGAACATAAACAAAGGAATGTACAAGCGGTGAAATACAAACCTGAAGCTACTGGTAAATTGGGCCAACATTACAGATGAAAAATATACAGTAAAACGTTCTAGTTCTGGTACAACTAACAAAAAAAACTGACACAAAGTTCTGGAGTAACACAATGGTTCAGGCAGCATCTCTGGAGAATAAGGATGGGTGACGTTTCAGATTGGGACCCTTCTTCAGACCCTTCTTCAGATACCTCTCACCCTGGCCACAAACTCTTTGAATCACTTCCCTCTGGAAGGCGACTCCGGACTGTCAAAGCTGCCACAGCCAGACATAAAAACAGTTTTTATCCACGCTTTTATCCACGCCAGACATAAAAACAGTTTTTAGAACAGTTTTGCTCTACTCAACAGCCAAAAATCTGTAGCCTCCCTTTGATCTGGTATTTTGTTGGTTCACATGGTTGATCAATGGTGTTTTATCATTAATGTTTTATTATTATTAATGTTTAGTGTTTTCTGAGTCATTCGTAACTGTCACTGTATGTCATGTTGTTTCTTGTGGGTGGAGCACCAAGACAAATTCCTTGTATGTGAATACTTGGCCAATAAACTTACTTACTTAGTTTTATCAGTCTGAAGAAGGGTCCTGACCCGAAGCATCACCCATCCTTTTTCACCAGGGATGCTGCCTGACCAGCTGAGTTACTCCAGCATTTTGTGTCTATCCTCTGTATATATCAGCATCTGCAGTTCACTTCTAGACATTCTAAGCAAAATTCCCTGACATGGCAGAATTCAATATTAAATCTGAAGACTGCAAAGTGTTTGGACAGAAAAGTTTACGTACAGCTTCTCTGGAAGAGTGTAGAAGACCAAAGACAGGCCAGGATGGAAGTGAAAAAGAAAGTTAGTGGTAGTCAACTGGAAGGCCACCTCTGTGGACAGAATACAGATGAACCACAAAGTCATCGCTCTATCTGTATCTGGTTTCAAAATCTTTTATAACCTTGGTTCAAACACAGATTAAGGACAAGAGTTCCAGAATGAGGAGATAGTCAGTGCTCACACACCCATGGCAGCACAGTGGCGCAGAGGTGAAGTTGCTGCCTTACAGCACTTACACCACCAGATGTTCGATCCAGATGATGTGTGCTGTCTGTATGGAGTTTGTACTCTCTTCCCCCTGACCACGTTAGTTTTCTCCGAGATCTTCAATTTCCTCCCACACTACAAAGACGTTTAGTTTAGTTTGGAGATGCAGCGTGGAAACAGGCCCTTCGGCCCGCCGAGTCCATGCCAACCAGCCATCCCCGCACATTAACACTATCCTACACACACACTAGGGACAATTTACATTGAAACCGAGCCAATTACCTCCGTACAGGCAACACTCGTAGTCGGGTTCAAACCCGGGTCTCTGGTGCTGAAAGCGCTGTAAGGCAACAACTCTACCGCTGACCGACCGCGCCGCCCTCTTTTTGTCAATTAGAAGAAACAGCAGCACACCAGAAGGTCAAGTCCGAGGTACTCTCATGCTTGATTCATTCAAGAAGGATGGACACTGCGGTGAGTTCCCGTGTTTATTCTCCAGACCTAATTGCTCTTGAACTGAAAGGGGCAGTGAGCAGTGTCTGGTTACAGGCTGGGTATGGTTGAAAGACTTCCTTCTCTGCAAGATATTTGTGAACCAGATGGTTTACAATTATGGTCAGCGTTACTTTGTGGCAGCATTTTTCTTAAAATAATCACCCATTTAAATTCCTCAGCGGTGAGATTTGAACTCATGACATTGGATTAATGGGCCACAACTCTGGCCATGCGCCCAGTAACTCAACCATTGCGTTATTGTATCCTAATTGATGTAACTACATTGATTTAAATATATTTAATTATTTTAAATGCATTCTGCTGTTTTAAATGCATTTTTTGGTATTTTAAGTTAAACTTTTCCTTTGTTACTTTTCAATAGTTTGATTGATTTGGATACTTACCTTAATTGAAATAAAGATGATAAACTTCCATTTTGTTTGGATGAAAAGTGTCGTAACAGGCCTTTTGGTCCACCAGCTCCACACCGACCAGCGATCACCCCGTTCACTAACACTATCCTACACATGAGGGACAATTTACAATTTTTACCAAAGCCAATTAAACTACGAACCTGTATGTCTTTAGAGTGTGGGAGGAAACCGGAGCACCCGGAGAAAAACCCACGCAGTCACAGGGAGAACGTACAAACTCCGTGTACATAGCGCCTGTAGTCAGGATCGAACCCAGGTGCTGTAAGGCAGTAATTCTACTGCTATGCCACTGCCGCCCTATAATTTAAAATTATTTTTTTAATTGAAAAATGAAACAGAGTACATGATGAACAATGAATGAATTTAAATCAATTTGATTCAATCAGAGAAGTTAACAAACATTTAGTCTCAATGAAATTCAATAGAAATGAAGGCAGAGATTCATTAACTGTCTACAGAGCCTGTTGATGATGTTCAGACAATCCCTGTACTGAGCTGTGCTAGATCTGGGCAATGAACTGGGAGCTGCATCCCAGTTACATAGAAACATAGAAACATAAAAAATAGGTGCAGGAGGAGGCCATTCATCCCTTCGAGCCAGCACCGCCATTCATTGTGATCATGGTTGATCGTCCCCAATCAATAACCCGTGCCTGCCTTCTCCCCATATCCCTTGATTCCACTAGCCCCTAGAGCTCCATCTAACTCTCTCTTCAATCCAACCAGTGATTTGGCCTCCACTGCCCTCTGTGGCAGGGAATTCCACAAATTCACAACTCTCTGAGAGAAAACGTTTTTTCTCACCTCAGTCCTAAATGGCCTCCCCTTTATTCTAAGACTGTGGCCCGTGGTTCTGGACTCGCCCAACATTGGGAACATTTTTCCTGCATCTAGCTTGTCCAGTCCTTTTATAATTGTATATGTTTCTATAAGATGCCCCCTCATCCTTCTAAACTCCAGTGAATACTAGTCTTTTCAATCTTTCCTCATATGACAGTCCCGCCATCCCAGGGATCAATCTCGTGAACCTATGCTGCACTGCCTCAATCACAAGGATGTCCTTCCTCAAATTAGGAGACCAAAACTGTAAAGGAGACCAAAACTGTTAAAGGCAGCAAACAGAATTTTGCTCTGATTAAGATCTTCCTGAAGAAATATGTGACCCATAATTTCCAACAATAATCTTTGCAGCAGTAGAGTTGCTGACTTACAGCGCCAGAGATACCGGTTTGATCCCGACCATGGATGTTCTCTGTATGGAGTTTGCACGTTCTCCCTGTGACCGTGTGGGTTTTCCATGGGTGCTCCGGTTTCCTCCCACACTCCAAACAAGTACAGGTTTGTAGGTTAAATGGCTTCAGTAAAGATTGTACACTGTCCCAAGTGTGTGGGATAGTGCTAGTGTACGGGGATCGCTGGTCAGCGTGGACTCGGTGGCCTGTTTCCGCGCTGTATCTCCAGAGGACCTGTCCCACTTAGGCGATTTTTTAGGCGACTGCCGGCGACCAGGCTTGTCATAGCTTGTCTTCTCCTGACGTAGGTGCTGTCGTCGGTTGTCGCCAGGATGTTGTAGGTTGTCGCCAGGTGACGTAGGTTGTCACCAGTGCTGACTTCGGTGAATGGAGCCCGGGCCTCCGGTGCTGCAAGGCAGCGGCTCTACTGCTGCGCCACCGTGCTGTGCTTTTTTAAAACCAGGTACACTGTGTGAAAGGAAGCTTAACTAGTTACATCTTTCTGTCAAGCTGACTGTCTTTCTCATGCTAAAAGTGTTGAACACTGCTGTCTAACTTTCATAATCAACCTTCTGCAAGGATTGTGGCAGAAATGTTCACAGACAGTCACCAAAATGTCAAATTACCTCAACTTCAGGCTCAGAAACCTGTCTGAAATGTAATACTCACCTGTCAGCTGCTGTTCTGCGCATGCAATAACTTTCAAACAAGTGTTAATAAAAGTGCATTTCAGAATACCGTAACACCATTTTAATAAAATAATCCGAAATTTAAATAATGGAAGATAATCTATGAGACCTTTGAAACCTTTGATATGGCACGCACATAGGAAGTTATTTGTATGGACATGTCTTTGGAATGTAGGAGGAAACCAGAGCACTCAGCGAAAACACATGGGGGTCACAGAGCGAACATATAAACTTCATAAAGACAGCACCCGTAGTCAGAATCAAATCCGGATAAATGGCAGGGGCTATCGCAACGTTTAAGAGGCAATCAGATAGGTACATGGATAGGACAGGTTTAGAGGGATTTTGGCCAAAACGCAGGCAGGTGGGACTAGAGTAGATGGTGCATATTGGTCGGTGTGGGCGAGTTAGGCCGAATGGCCTGTTTCCACATTATATGACCATGACTCCATAACTCTATGACATTTGGACAGGTGCATGGATAGGAAAGGTTTTGAAGGATATGGGTCAAACTCTGGCATGTGGGACGAGTGTAGATGAGACATGTTGGTTGGAGTGGGCAAGTTGTGCCGCAGGGTCTGTTGCTGCGCTGTATGCGTCTATGACTTCATGACTATATAAGAAGTGAATAGGGAGATGTACACATGTAACATTGTACCTTAAAGTTTAGATTTCCGGTGATACATATTATGGCAATATTAAAACTAGGCCGCTATAATTGAATTTGTTAAATATATTTTCCAATATATTTTTTAATCCAGAGGAATATTTTAATCAGAAAGGTCTGATTCAACTCATTACCAATCAACAGCTTGCTAATTGGTGAAGAAAATTGTCTCGATCAGAAATATAATTTAAAGATATGACTTTGGAACGAGGTCATTACGTAATTTGTCCGTGTTAGCAATCAAGTGGTATTTCACAAATGATTTTCCGAATCTTACTCATGGAGTTCTGAATTGCCATTTGTGCCCTTTGTGTGGCACTGTGGCACAACAGGGAGAGTTGCCACCTCACAGCGCCAGAGGCCCAGGTTCATTTGCCCGCAGTTGCCTTTTTCCATTGAGATTGAGAATCCATTCTTCACCATATATGCCACTGGTTTAAATGCTGAACCCTCAGCTCAGCGGACTCAGATCTGACCTTGGATTCAGTGCTGAGTCCTGCAATGGCCTCTGGTCCTAGACTCTCCCACATGCGGAAACATCCTCTCCACGTTCACTCGATCCAGTTTACTTTTAGTTTAAATTTTGGTGATACAGCAGGGAAACAGGACTTTCGGCGCGCCGAGTGCACGCCGACCAGCAATCCCCTCACACTAACACTATCCTATACACACTCAGGACAATTTACATTTGTGCCAAGCCTATTAACCTCCAAACCTGTACGCCTTTGGAGTGTGGGAGGAAACCGAAGATCTAAAAAAAAACACGCGAAGGTACATACTTTGTACTGACAGCACCCATGGTCATGATCGAACCTGTGTCTCCAGCGCTGTAGGGCAGCAACTCTATCGCTGCACCATCGTGCTGCCCCAGTTCTTTCTAGCTTTTCGAAAACAATGGGGCTTGTACGTGAGTGTGAGAAGATGATGTGTTCAAGGTGTCCTTACTTTGCTATCAACGGCATGCCGAAGTGACAGATCTAAAGTGCCAGTGACAAATTCTTCAGTAGCTACTGGCCAAGTTGTCAGCTTGCTTCATTCATATGACTGTGCATCTGACTGCACAAAGACTTAGACAGGTCTATTTGTGTGTGTGTTTTTTTTAATACTGACGAACAGCAATCAATGTGAAAAGCTCCAATTGGTTTCTGAAATTTCAGCATGATTTTACCTGACAGCTGAGCACTTAGATGTGTGGAGGAAAAAAATAATAATTTGTATTCCTGGCAGCGATAAGTGATATGGTTTTGTCAATGTAGACAGCAATTATCCAGTGAATCAAAAGTTATGGAGAATCTTGGACTGTAGTCCATGGACTTGGGGAGACTTCAGAACTCTACATAACTTGTAACTCTGCTGAGAACAGGGAATTGGGCTTCATCACTGGCATGTTATGAGAAAGAAATCAGGTACGAAAAGTTAGGGAAATAGAGTATATTATCTTTCTGATAAACATTGAGGTGAATTATGAATGGGATTGAAGAAAATTGATCATTAACAATTGGAATATATGGAGGAAGGAACTGCAGATGCTAGTTTATACCAAAGATAGACACAAAGTGCTGGAGTAACTCAGTGGGTCAGGGCATTCCTTTAGGAAGGAGTTGAGGAGGAATTTCTTTAGTCAGAGAGTGGTGAGTCTATGGAATTAATTGCCACAGAAGGCTGTGGAGGCCAAGTCAATGGATAATTTTAAGACAGAGATAGATAGATTCTTGATTAGTACGGGTGTCAGGGGTTATGGGGAGAAGGCAGGAGAATGGGATTAAAAGGGAGAAATAGATCAGCCATGATTGAATGGACTTGATGGGCTGAATGGCCTAATTCTACTCCTATCACTTATGACCTTATGACATCTCTGGAGAAAAGGGATGAGTGAAAGTTTCGGGTTGGAACCCTTCTGCAGACTGAAAGCAGAGGGGGGAGGGGGAGGGGGAGGAGGAGGGGGGGAGGGGGGGCGGGGGGGGGGGGCTGGGCTGGAGGTAGGAAAATGCAAGAACAAATCAAGGTGGCCATAGATGACCAAGGAAGGGTGGAGCCCCCAATCGCCCATTGTTGGCTGGGGAAGAGGTGATAGCGAAGGGATACAGGGATGCGAACAGTGCAACTAGGTGGACGACAAGAGTTGGGGTGGGGAGAGAGAGGGAATGCAGGGGTTAGTTGAAGTTAGAGAAATCAATAATCATACTGCTGGGTTGTAAGCTGCCCAAGCGAATATATTAAGAGATTGAAGTTTTAGGTACTAAGAAAGTAGGAGAATGAAGAAAATCACTCATGGGATACTAAATAATGACATCCTATATTTGATTAGTATGGGTGTCGGGGTTATGGGGAGATGGCAGGAGAATGGGGTTAAGAGGGAAAGATAGATCAGCCATGATTTGATGGCGGACTGGATGTGCCGAATGGCCTAATTTTGCTTCAATCACAAAAAAAATGTATACTATCAAAGTGTACTTTGTAACTAATAAAACACAAAATACTGGTTCAGCAACCTTATTCGAACTGATTTGAGCTGAATAGAAAGCTGGAAAAGAGAGGTGGGGGGTGAGACAATGCCTGCTGAGTAATGGAGGACACAAAAAGCTGGAGTAACTCAGCGGGACAGGCAGTATCTCTGGAGAGAAGGAATGGATGACATTTCGGGATCGAGACCCTTCTTCAGACTGATGACAGGGGAGTGGGCGGTACAGAGATAGAATGTAGTCGGAGACAGTAAGACTGGGAAGGGGGAGGGGATGGAGAGAGAGGGAAAGCAAGGGCTACTTGAAGTTAGAGAAGTCAATATTCATACTGTTGGGGTGCGAGCTGCCCAAGCAAAATATGAGATGCTGTTCCTCCAATTTCTGCTGGGCCTCACTCTGACAATGGAGGAGGCCCAGGACAGAAAGGTCAGATTGGGAATGCGAAGGGGGGGGGGGAGGGTTAAAGTGCTGAGCAACCGGGAGATCAGGTAGGCTTAGGTGGACCGAGCGGAGGTGTTCAGCGAAACGATCGCCGAGCCTGCGCTTGGTCTCGCCGATGTACTGGAGTGATAGGTGGATACAGGGGAGTGAGGTTTCATTGGCAAATGGGTGGACAAAGGCTAGAAGAAAAGGAGACACAAGTCTAATGAAGGGCGACTAAAAGAGACAAAATGTAGACAAAGGAATGTCCGATTAAGATAGGGGTGAAATGCAAAGACAGAGAGAGGGATGTGGGAGAAGGGGATTGTAAATGAATGAAAAATGAAGCAATAGTTGGAAGCCAGAACAAAGTGAGGGGGAAAAGATTGAATGGGAACCTGAGGGGTAACATTTTTACACAAAGAGTGGTGGGTGTATGGAATGAGCTGCCGGAGGCGATAATAGAAGCAGGTGCTATCACAACGTTTAAGAAACATTTAGGTACATGGATAGGACAGGTTTACAGGGATATGGGCTATGTGCAGGCGGGTGGGACTGGTATAAATGGGGCATGTTTATTGGTGTGGGCAAGCTGGGCTGAAGGTCCTGTTTCCACGCTGTATGGCTCACTGACTCTTGGGAAGTTATTGAGGAATATAAAGGACAAGCTAGATGCAGGAAAAATGTTCCAATGTTGGGCGAGTCCAGAACCAGGGGCTACAGTCTTAGAATAAAGGGGAGGTCATTTAAGACTGAGGTGAGAAAAAAAGTTTTCACCCAGAAAGTTGCGAATTTGTGGAATTCCCTGCCACAGAGGGCAGTGGAGGCCAAATCACTGGATGGATTTAAGAGAGAGTTAGATAGAGCTCTAGGGGCTAGTGGAGTCAAGGGATATGGGGAGAAGGCAGGCACGGTTTATTGATTTGGGACGATCAGCCATGATCACAATGAATGGCGGTCCTGGCTGGAAGGGCCGAATGGCCTCCTCCTGCACCTATGTTTCTGTGTTTCTATGTAAGTGAAGCTAATCTCTGAAGGTAATTGTTTGTCTCTACAATCTATGCTTAGCAGAAGATTCACAATAAATGTTAACTAACTGTAATTGGCTTTGGTATCATTGGATACAGCTACCTTGATTATTTTACAATGGGTCATTCCAAAGTGCAGAAAATTAAACTGCAGGGCAGCTTTAAGTAACAAAATACATGAAAGGACTGAGAAACCACAGTGGCAAATCCTCTGAATGTATAAGAAATATTCAATATCTGAGAGTTTTCAAAGCAAAGATCTCATCGTACAGATGACAGTTATAAGCCTGAGGGTTGTCCAGAGCTCATGATAATCTCGAATCCTCTCAGTGTCAGGGGGTTATCATGGGATCCCTTCTACATATCATTTTATTCTCTGTTATTAACATCCTGCAGTGAGCTGGAAATTATTCTTACACAAAAGGCAACGGATTTCTGTCATCAGTCCTTTGGTTGGATATCATCAAGCATCAAACAAACTCTGCACGTTTCTGTTGCTCGTGCTAAAAATTACCACTGAAAAGTTAGAAAGCTTTCAGCACAAGGGAGGTTGTAGAACAGATATCACTGACTTCGCTCACCTTCAAACCCCGGAGCAGTTTCGTTTAGTTCAGAAGTACAGCGCAGAAACAGGTACTTCGGTCCACCGGGTCCGCAACGACCAGCGATCCCCTCTCATTAGCACGATCCTACTCACACTAAGGACAATTTACAATGATACCAAGTCAATTAACCTACAAACCTGTATGTCTTTGGAGTGTGAGAGTAAACCGGAGATATCGGAAAAAAAACAAACCCATGCAAGTCACGGGAAAAACGTAGGAAACTGGAGCAACCGGGGAAAACGCAGGTCACGGGAAGAAGGTATAAAATCCGTATGGACAGCGCCCGCAGTCACGATTGAACCCAGGTTGTGAGGCAGCAACTCTAATGCTGCATCACCGTGCCACCTCTTATAAGTTTCACTCTTTCAGCTTGATTTTAACTGTGAGCAGCTGCCATCAAAAGGAGGTAGTTGAGGCAGGTAATGTCGCAACGTTTAAAAAAAACATTTGGACAGGTACATGGATAGGATATGTTTAGAGGGATATGGGCCACACGCAGGCAGGTGGGACTAGTGTAGAAGGGACTAGGGGAAGTCCAGAACAAGGGGTCACAGTTTAAGGATAAGGAGGAAATCTTTTAGGACCGAGATGAGAAAAACATTTTTCACACAGAGAGTGGTGAATCTCTGGAATTCTCTGCCACAGAAGGTAGTTGAGGCCAGTTCATTGGCTATATTTAAGAGGGAGTTAGATGTGGCCCTTGTGGCTAAAGGGATCAGGGGGTATGGAGAGAAGGCAGGTACAGGATACTGAGTTGGATGATCAGCCATGATCATATTGAATGGCGGTGCAGGCTGGAAGGGCCGAATGGCCTACTCCTGCACCTATTTTCTATGTTTCTATGTTTCTATGACATGTTGGACGGCTGGGAAAGTAGGGCGGAAAGGCCTGTTTCCACACTCTATGAAGACAAACTGGCCATTGTTGAACTCCGTGAGTTGAGGAGATCTTATAGAAAGATGTCCCAAAGTGAGAAGAGCATGAATTGCTGGGATCCCAATGGACAACGGATGTGCCTGTGAAACGTGTTCAAAAGTAGAAGCAAAGAACTGCTGATGTTGGGTGCGAAAAAAAGACACAAACTGCTGGAGTAACTCTATTCAAGAAACCTGTTCAAGAGTCCACCCCAATTAATTTGATACATAGGTTTTGAGTTCACTTTGCATAAGAGAGGTTTGCTATCTGAAGAAAGATGGATGCATTGCTTCCCTAGTGTAATAAACTTATTTACTTAGTAAAAGTCAAGACAAGGGTAAACAAGACTACCAATTTCACTTGAGACTATGAGAACTAATATTGGTGTTAAAATCACCATTGCACCAGATGCACCCAATATTTTGGAGAAATCAGAAGCCTTGCAAATTAAATAATAAATCCAGGAATGCAATATGAGATTTCAAAACAGCGTTGATATCATGTCTAATGAACACCAATGTACAGGATGAAGTCTTGAAGAAATTTTAATTTCCCTATACACTTGAGAAGTACTTGTCAGACGCTTGGCAAGGGCGGCACGGTGGCACAGCAGTGGAGTTGCAGCCTCACAGCACCAGAGACGCGGGTTCGATCCTGACTACGGGCGCCGTCCGTACGGAGTTTAGACCTTCTTCCCGTGACCTGCGTGGGTTTTTCCCGGTTGCTCCGGTTTCCTCCCACACTCCAAAGATGTACAGGTTTGTACATTAATTGGCTTCCTTAAAAATGGGAAATGATCTCTTGTGAGTAGGATAGTGTTAGTGTACAGGGGCTGCTGGTCGATGCAGACTCTTTGGGCCGAAGGGCCTGTTTCTGCGCTTTATCTCCAAACTAAACAAATCATTCCCATTCTGACCGTTCTCCTCCGTTGTAAGAGTGAGGCCAAATGCAATTTGGAGGAACTCACCTCGTATTTTGCTTGGGCAGCTTACAACCCAGTGGTATGGATATTAATTTCTCTAACTTCAAGTAACCCTTGCATGCCCTCTCTCTCCGTTCTAACCGCACCCTAGTCATTTTAGTTTCACTGTCATCCTGCTGAGTTTAATTGTCTGTATTTCTTGTTAGCACCATCCCCACAGCCACCATTGGACCTTTCCTTGATCATCGTTGCTCGCTCTGATCTGTCCTTTTGCATATCTTTCATGAATTTGTTCTACGTACCTTTTCATATCTCTCAGTTCCCTCCCCCCTGCATCTCAGCCTGAAGAAGGGTCTCGACCCGAAACGTCACCTATTCCTTCTTCTCTCCAGAGATGCTGCCTGGCTCGCTGAGTTACTGCAGCTTTTTGTGTCTATCTAAACTAAACTAAGTTTGCCTTTTGCAGCAGCAGTTTTGTTTGACAATACATTAATGATACTCTGTTATGGCTCAGTAGAATAAATGTGAGTTTCTTTCCGTCGATTATTATAAAAGTTATTTGCATCTCTTTGTCCAGGGGCTTTTTACGTTGCAATACTTTTGAGAACTAAATAGCTGTTTACCCAAGGAAGATGAGTAATGCTTCTTTTTCCCCCATACTGTACAGCTGCACCTTCCTAAGAGGCAAGGAGTATTTGAAGTTTTACTCGTCGCAGTTAATCAGTTTTTGGACAGCTAATGATGGGTCGGGCTTTTCCAATTGGTATTCGCAAATGGGAGGTTTTAATTCTCGCTGTATCATAGTTTTTTTCTGCGATAAATGGGCATGTGGGGCATTTATGCCATCTTCCATTTGCCATGCACTGTTAATAATGCTTATCGCCAGTGTGATTAAGAGCCACTTCTGCTTATAACCACGGGCAGACCAGCAGAAAATAAACACGTGTGACTCTCAGTGATAAAGTGCAGCATTAACGCTGCCAGCTTTTGAACAAGTTAAAGTTAGTCTTAGTAATATTAGTAAACGTGCTCGCAGAAGCAATATTCCACTAAATTCTCCCATGCACAGGAATAGTACAACAGCTTGGCCCATGATGATCAATCTACACACTTTAATGCTATTAAAGTAGGTGCATGAATTGCCTGTTCCTAAATAAAAACTTGAGTTTGTAGTTTGTTGACAACACCTCAGTGATTTCCATTTGCATCTTAAAAATAGAAATAGAAAATAATATTATCTGCCCTTGTTACCCTGACAATGAGAGCAAGTATAATGTTTGGAGAGAAGGAATGGGTGGCGTTTCGGGTCGACGTCTCCCATTCCTTCACTGCAGAGATGCTGCCTGTCCCGCTGAGTTACTCCAACATTTTGTGTCTATCTTCGGTGTAAACCAGCATCTGCAGATCCTTCCTGCACGATAATGATCTTCGTTCCCTTCAATTAAATCTGTCCAGTTTTTTACCAAACATTTGGAGCCATTAACTCTCAGCGAAGGAACTATTGATTCTTACAGGCCGCAAAGAGAGCACAGAGACTCAAACAGTACAGCACAGGAACAGGTCCTTCAGCCCACCGAATATGATATGCATGCAGATAATAAATATCCCTCCGAAGATAGACACAAAATGCCGGAGTAACGCAGCGGGACAGGCAGCATCTCTGGAGAGAAGGAATGGGAGACGATTCGGGTCGAGACCCTTCTTCAGACTGAGAGTCAGGGGCGAGGGGGGGACAGGGAGATACATGGAAGGGTAAGGTGTGAAAACGACAGATCAAGGAGGACGCCTTACCATTCCATATGTCTGTTTCCCTCTCCCCTGACTCTTCAGTCTGAAGAAAGGGTTCTCGACCTGAAATGTCACCTATTCCTTTTCTCCCGAGATGCTGCCTGTCCCGCTGTGTTACTCCGGTGCTTTGTGTGCATCTTTGGAGCAGGACAATGGACAATTAACAGAGTTTTTCTCAACAGTCTGACCATCTATCCAAAAGGCTCCCGGTCACACTGGATTGATAGGTCAAGCAGTAATTGTGCATGAATATCATCAGCTTTATTGATAAGTCAGGGAGCACGTTGGTGTGGAAACTCAAGATAACGTTCCTTAATCTATTTGAGGAGCCTTCAGGCTGATTTTTAGCACTCAGCGCTAGACCGCTGCTAATTGCATTAAATTGAACTATTAAGCTGGTATTGGTTGCACAGATTGAAAATTGTAGATCATCATAATAGGACTTAAGTTAATAAATTCCTCTGCACATCGTGATTAATATGTGATGCAAACCCCTCGACAGCATGAGGCGAGAGCCTGCAATCAATCCAGAATCAATCGGATACTGAATTGTTAAAGAAGGAACTGCAGATGCTGGAAAATCGAAGGTACACAAAAATGCTGGAGAAACTCAGCGGGTGCAGCAGCATCTATGGAGCGAAGGAAATAGGCAACGTTTCGGGCCGAAACCCTTCTTCATACTGAATTGGATGTGTCTGCGGCACAGTGGCGCGGTGGTAGAGCTGCTGCCTCACAGCGCCAGAGACCCGGGTTCGATTCTGACGACGGGTGCTTGTCTGTACAGAGTTTGTACGTTCTCCCCGTGACCTGCGTGGGTTTTCCCCGTTTGTCCCCCACACTCCAAAAATACACAAGTTGGTAGGTTATTTGGCTTCAGTAAAATAGTAAATTGTCCCTGGTGCTCGTCTATGGGGATCGCTGGTCGGTGTAGACTCGGTGGGCCAAAAGGCCAGTTTCCATGCTGTATCTCTAAACTAAACTAAACTAAACTAGGTAAATCAAGATGGATGGATCTAGTTTAGACCTTTGTCTACAATGATCATCTAAATCTAAAAGAGATCAGGTATCTAAGCTAGGAACCCTTCCTTGCATGAATCTGTTGCCCATTGAGTAATATATTTCCAGCTAGCCAGCAGATCTTGTATTTACTTTCAATAGAAACCCACTTGTTGTTTACTGTTTCCCTTAACGCACTGTTTTCTAACCATCCTTTTTTTAAATTTCAACAATGTTTTTATTTCCGCTCCCTCTCTCTGGGGACCTTGGTTTCTGGTTGAGATCTGATTCCAAGGACACCTCTTGCTTCAGTATTTTGCAGAAAGCTTTTCCGGTGAGTGTTTGCAGGGTATTTGCAGCAAGTCTGATTCTTTCGAGTCACAAGAAACCGCAGTGAAACACAAAGTGCTGGAGAGACTGCGTGGGTTTAGGCAGCTTCCTTGGAGGGAATGGGTGGACAACGTTTTGGGGCTGAACCCTTCTTCTTAAATAGTGTCCCAACCCAAAACACCACAGATCCATTTGCTTCAAAGATACTGCCTGACCTATTGAGTTACTCCAGTATTTTGTGTTTGAAGGCTGATTCTTTCCTTACCTGAACAATCCAGATGCACATTTTCAACAGAGTTCCTTGGTCGTAATTATGAGTTACCAGGTTTTGATTCTTGACTAAGAGGACAGATCGATTAGAAGTCTTCTCAGTTCAGTTTAGTTTATTGTCACGTGCACCGAGGTACAGTGAAAAGCTTTTGTTGTGCGCTATCCAGTCAGCGGAAAGACAATACATGATTATAATCGAGCCATTTATAGGGAACAGATACATGGTAAGGGAATAACGTTCAGTGCAAGGTAAGGCCAGCAAAGTCCGATCAAGGATAGTCTGATGGTCACCAATGAGTTGGATAGTAGTCCTGGACTACTCGCTGGTTGGGGTAGGATGATTCAGTCGTCTGGTAACAGCTGGGAAGAAACTGTCCCTGACCCTGGATGTGAAACTAAACTAAATACCATCAACGTAACAATTGAACTAACTTCATACCGTGTATCCTGGACTCATGCTGATGTCCATGTGAGGATGTATAAGATGCTTTGCTGAATTAAAGGTAGAATCTTGCGTCCCCTTCATTGCAACAACGGTGCAGAAGCAAACAGGACAATTTTGTAAACAACAAATTTCTTAGAAATTGCATCATCTCCAGGTAAGTATATGGGCAAATGCGGAGAAGGGTTGATGCTTTCTGATGAAAGCAATGTCGCATGAAGTGTTTGCCTGCCTTACAAAGGAAGACGTATTTTCAGGCATGAAATGTACTTATCATTCAAAATGTACTTAAGTGCATGCATTAGGCTTCCTTTTAAAGAAGTAAGTCCATCTCCGAGTGTTGCCTGCACTCTCTCAATTCTCAACAGCTCTCCGAGCTGCCGAAAGACTTCACAGGATTGTGATCAATTCCAGTCCCTTGCTAATGGATCCTGAGGGCTGAAATTCAAACGCATGCAAGCTGTCCGTAGAGATCCAGTGCTTTTGAAACAGTTGGCCTGTTTTTTTTATATTTTTTGCTCGTAAGTGCCCTCAGTTCTGAAAGGAACCGTCAGCCTTTCCTTGGATAACGGCGGGTAAGCTTCATGATTCCCACGGGAAAACGGCAAGCTCAAACGTACCGGCCAATTTTAAGCCCATTTCCAACTTTGCTCTCATGTTGTTCCCTCCGGGGCTTCCAGCAAAGCGGGAGCTTCCTCGAATTCCCAAACCTCACGGCCTTTGATTTCAATGGGGTTTCTGCAGTGAAAAAAAGAGAAGAATAAGAGACTCGTAAGTTCATGTTCATAAGAGATAGGAGCAGAATTAGGCCATTTGGCCCATCGGGTCTACTCCGCCATTCAATCGTGTCTGATCTATCTCTCCCTCTCAACCCCATTCTCCCGACGTCTCGACCCGAAACGTCACCTATTCCTTTTCTCCAGAGATGCTGCCTGACCCGCTGTGTTACTCCAGTGTGTTGTGTCTAACATGTTTTTTTTAAAGTTTGTTTAATGTTTCAACTTGGCGGCATTGAGTGTCATATGTTCATAAGTTCTAGGAGCAGAATTAGGCCATTTGACCCATTAAGTCTACTCCACCATTCAATCATGGCTCATCTATCTTCCCCTCCAAACCCCATTCTCCTGCCTTCTCCCCATAACCCCTGGCATCTTCACTAATCGAAAATCTGTCAATCTCCAAATATCCATTGACTTGGACTCCACAGTCATCTGTGGAAATGAATTCCACAAGTTCACCACCATCTGACTAAAGAAATTCCTCCTCATTTCCTTTCTAAAGGTCCGTCACTTTATTTTGAGGATGTGCCCTTTGGTCCTGGACTTTCCCACTAGTGGAAACATCCTCTACACATTCACTATATGAATGTTATAGAGTCATAGACTCACACGGCATGGAAAAGACCATAAGAATGGAGCTGCTATCCATGTGTGTGAGATAGTATCATTTGCCGATTCATAGAGCACGGAAACAAACCCTTCAGGCCCCTCCATGCCAAACAAGATGACTCATCTATGTTCGTCCCACTTGTCCAGGTTTGGCCCATATCCTTCCTTTAACATAAATAATGAACAGGTTTGTGTAAAGCATTGGAATCACAATAAATTTCAATTACATAGAGTCATAGAATCATACAGCATGGAAACAGGCACTTCAGCCCAACTAGGCCATGCTGACCAAGATGCCCATCTAAGCTAGTCCCATTTGCCCGTATTTTGTCCATATTCCTCTAAACCTTTCCTACGTATTTTTTCTATTTTATACCGAATGCCTGCATTTTTATAATTCTTTATTTTATTTTCTGTCGGTGCAAGATTCTTCTGCAGTTGTATAGGGCTCTGGTGAGACCACATCTGGAGTATTGTGTACAGTTTTGGTCTCCTAATTTGAGGAAGGACATCCTTGTGATTGAGGCAATGCAGCGTAGGTTCACAAGATTGATCCCTGGGATGGCGGGACTGTCATATGGGGAAAGATTGAAAAGACTAGGCTTATATTCACTGGAGTTTAGAAGGATGAGGGGGAATCTTACAGCAACATATAAAATTATAAAAGGACTGGACAAGCTAGATGCAGGAAAAATGTTCCCAATGTTGGGCGAGTCCAGAACCAGGGGCCACAGTCTTAGAATAAAGGGGAGGTCATTTAAGACTGAGGTGAAAAAAACGTTTTCACCCAGAGAGTTGTGAATTTGTGGAATTCCCAGATACATGATAAGCGAATAACGTTTAGTGCAAGGTAAAGGGCCTGTCCCACTTGCCGATTTTTTTGGCGACTGCCGGCATCATTGACTGGCATATCAGGTCACCAAAAAAGTCGCGGCGTGATGTGGCAGGACGCGGTTTGATGACGCGCGGTGTTTTTCAAGTGTCACAACATTTTTTTTATTACCGCTGGATTTTGACATGTTCAAAATCTTTTGGCGACCCTGATATTTTTTCGGCAGTCACCGAAAAAATCGGCAAGTGAGACAGGCCCTTAAAGCTAGTATAGTCCGATCAAGGATAATCCAAGGGGTAGCAATGAGGTAGATGTTAGTTCAGGAGCGCTCTCTAGTTGTGGTAGGATGATTCAGTTGCCTGATAACAGCTGGGAAGAAACTGTCCCTGAACCTAGAGGTGTGTGTTTTCACACTTCTATACCTTTTCACTCTGTTACATTGTTTGTAATCCTCAGACTTGTTTTAATTTATAGGAAGGAACTGCAGATGCTGGTCTGCACCGAAGATAGACACCAAATGCTGGAGTAACTCAGCGGGACGGGTTCCGAGGAAGGGTGTCCACCCGAAACGTCACCCATTCCTTCCATCCGGAGATGTTGCCTGTCCCGCTGAGTTACTCCAGCATTTTGTTTCTATCTTCTTGTTTTAATTTTCTCAGGGATGTCCTGACCGAGCAAGATCAGCTATCTACAAGCACAGAAGAGCAGAGACCACGGGCATTTTGCTTACATCAGTAAAAACGCAGCCTGGATACATTTCTGTCACATTATGGAAGATGTTCACTGGCTTAATGTGCCATCAATCAACAATCTGTTAGCTTGCCATTAATTATAAAACCATTAAGGCTTGCAATGGATCCCCCAAACATTTCAGCAGGTATAGTCATCTTTCTCTCTTTGTAAACAGTGCACAGACTACAGCAGGTTAGTGTGATTTACAAGAGGTTATTTAATTTGCATTATGGAATGAAAGCATACAGAGACACTAAACGGATTTGAGATGAAGCATTGCATCTTCAACAGCTTAGAATCAATAATACAGTATGGAAAAAGGCCCTTCAGCCCAACTCGTCCATGCCGACCAAGGTGGCCCATCTAAGCTAATCCTCAAGTTAGATGTTCAAGTTTCTTATCTTGGTAATGACATATTTATCAGAAGATAAACACCATAAGTTTGTGACCAGGATCTCGTGGCTCACAGATATGCAGGGATGCCCAGTGGAGGTAACTAACTTGCTTGAGTAACTCAGCAGGTCCGCCCTAACCTGAATCAGCCTGACTTGGTGAGTTGGTCCAGCATAGAGTCATGGAGTGATACAGCGTGGAAACAGACCCTTTGGCCCAACTTGCCCACATCGACCAACATGTCCCATCTACACTGGTCCCACCTGCCTGTGTTTGGCCCATATCCTTCCAAACCTATCCTATCTATGTACTTGTCTAATTGTTTCTTAAAACATTGCAATAGTCCCTGCCTCAACTACCTCCGCTGGCAGCTCGTTCCACACACCCACCACCCTCAGTGTGAAAAAATAACCCCCTCAGATTCCTATTAAATCTTTCCCCCATCACCTTCAACCTATGTGGTCTGGTCCTCGATTTCCCTACTCTGAGCAAGAGACTCTTTGCATCTACCCGATCTATTCCTCTCATAATTTTATAAACTTTCAGTTTTTTTTAATCTGATTTTTTTTACTTTTTCTTTATTCCTTACGTCTGCCTGCCTTGCCCTTCACTCTTGCAGGGATGTGCATGTTCACTTTGTGTTTTGCTCGATTCCTGCAGCTGCATCATCTTGTGTCTCTAACTAACAGGCTTGACAGGCAAGCCCATGCATATAATATATTTGAACTTTCAGAAGATATTGAAAAGGTTCATCTGTCAGGTTTATAGGGGGAAATTGTGGCATATTAGCTAATGGGATTGAAGGTTGTTTTTGCAAATAGATGTTCACAATAAATGGATGAAGGTCTGTCTGAGTGAACTGACGAATGCAAGTCCAAGGGGTCTGTGTAATTTAGCTTAGATTTTAGTTTAGAGATACAGCGCGGAAACAGGCCCATCGGCCCATCGGTTCTGCACCCACCTGCGATCCCCGCACATTAACACTATCCTGCACACAACAGGGACAATTGACATTTATACCAAGCCAATTTACCTCCAAACCTGTGCGTCTTTGGAGTGTGGGAGGAAACACAAGATCTCGGAGAAAACCCACGCAGGTCATGGGGAGAACGTACAAACTCCGTACAGACAGCACCCGTAGTCGGGATCGAACCCGGGTGTCCGGCGCTATAATTGCTTCTTCTTCTTAACGAGTCCACACACAAGATAGGAAGTTGTTCAGCCAGAGCTGACCGCACTTCTCGGCATCTGCATACAACGGTGTCTGTCTTGTCGCTTCTTGTGCTTCTTGTGCGTGGTGGTGGAAAGATTGGTGGAAACAGGGCCGCGACGTGAACGCTCTTTCCTTGACCCGGCTGTAAGTGCTGTAAGGCAACGACTCTACCGCTGCGCCACCCATCTTCACTCTACTCATTAATTATTGCATTTGTAGCAGAATATTGCACAATATATTGTATTTATCAGTGATAATCAGTACATGAGCTGATAGCATTTGGTGGAACAATAAATAGACATAGAGATATTAGTTTTTAAATTATAATTGAATGCATATTGGAACTATACCATGGTCGAAGAAAATATTGGTATAGAGCCCTTCCCATTGCCAAGGTAGACACAAAACGCTGGAGTAATGCAGCGGGTCAGCAGCATCTCTAGAGTAACAGAATAGGTGACCTTTCATGTCAGAACCTGTCTTGAGACTGAAAGCAGAGGTGAAGGGGGGTGGAAATAAACGGGAGACGATTGCACTAAGAATGGATTTCAACACCAATTGACTGCTGAGGTTAGAGATGCAGCATGGGAAACCAGGCACTTCAGCTCACCAAGTCCACGCTAACAGTCGATCACCCATTCACACTAGTTCTATGTTATCTCACTTTCACGTCCATGAGGTCACAGGGAGAACGTGCAAACTCCACAAAGGCGACACCCGCGGTCAGGATCGAACTCGGGTCTCTGGCGCTGTGAGGCAGCAGCTCTACCGCTGCACCACTGTGCGGCTACTTGTATGTGATGTGGAAGACATCCTGCCTGGTTCCTGTACCAAAGAGGACGTGCCCCAGCTCCTCCCAATGACTGCAGACCTGTGGCGCTGACTTCACACATCATGAAGTCCCTGGAGAGGCTGGTGCTCACTTACCTGCGACCCCTGGTTAAACCCCACCTGTACCCCCTGCAGTTCGCTTACCAAACAAAGGTGGGGGTTGAGGACGCCATCATCCACCTGCTCCATCGTTCCGATATTCACCTGCATAAGCCGGGATGAATTGTGAGAGTCATGTTTTTTTATTTCTCCAGTGCTTTAACGCCATCCAGCCTGCACTGCTAGGGAGCAAACTGATGAAGATGCGGGTGGATGCTCCATTGGTGTCCTGGACCAACTATCTGACTGGACAACCACAACATGTCAGGCTACAGAACTGTGTCTCGGACATGGTAGTGAGCAACACAGGGGCCCCACGGGGGACGGTCCCCTCTCCCTTCCTGCTCACCATCTACACCTCGGACTTCAGATATAACTCGGACTCCTACCACCTGCAGAAGTTTTCAGATGACTCTGCAATTGTGGGCTGCATCAGTGAGGGGAGGAAAGCTTAATACAGAGGTATAGTCAACGACTTTGTTGAGTGGTGTGGGCTGAAATCACCTGCAGCTCAGCACCGACAAGGCAAAGGAGTTAGTGGTGGACGTTAGGAGGAGAGGAACACCCCGTCCCCTGTCTCCATCAACGGTGTGGGTGTGCAGTTTACCAGGGAGTACAAATACCTTGGAGTGTACCTGGACAGTAAACTGGACTGGTCCAGGAACACTGAGGTCGTGTACAAGAAGGGACAGAGCCGGCTGTACATTTTGGGAAGGCTCCGCTCCTTCAACATCTGCAGTAAGATGCTGCAGATATTCTACCAATCGGTGGTAGCCAGTGCCATCTTCTTCACTGCCGTGTGCTGGGGCAGCAGGGCGAAGGCTGCGATTGCCAATAGGTTCAACAAACTCATCAGGAAGGTAGACAAAAATGCTGGAGAAACTCAGCGGGTGCGGCAGCATCTATGAAGCGAAGGAAATAGGCAACATTTCGGGCCGAAACCCTTCTTCAGACTACAGATACAGATACCCCGTCTACAGATGTTCTCCTCCGTCTAGCGAAGCTGGTCCTTACCCTTAATAACTTTTCGTTTGACTCCTCCCATTTCCTCTAAATCCAAGGCGTAGCTATGGGCACGCGCATGGGCCCTAGCTATGCCTACCTCTTTGTAGGGTACCGTCGACCACCTCCAACGTGACCCCACCACTCGCCCCATCCACGACCTCTACCTCCGCTACATTGACTACTGCGTTGGTGCTACCTCCTGCACCCACACACAACTCACTGACTACATCCATTTCACCACTAACTTCTATCCGGCGCTCAAATACACCTGGACCATTTCCGACACTTCCCTACCATTTCTTGACCTCACTATCTCCATCGTAGGTGATAGACTTCTGACCGACATACATTATAAACCCACTGACTCCCATGGCTATCTAGACTACACTTCTTCCCACCCTGCTTCCTGTAAGGACTCCATCCCAATTCTTCCGTCTACGCCGCATCTGCTCCCAGGATGCGGTGTTCCACACCAGGACATCGGAAATGTCCTCATTCTTCGGGGAACAGGGGTTCCCCTCCCCTACTATAGATGAGGCTCTCACCAGGGTCTCTTCAATACCGTAACACTGCTCTCTCTCCCCATCCCCCCACTCGTAACAAGGGCAGAGTCCCCCTAGTCCTCACCTTCCACCCCACTAGCCGTCACATACAACAAATAGTCCACCGTCACTTTCGCCACCTCCAACGTGACCCCACCACACGCCACATCTTCCCATCTCCTCCCTGTCTGCTATCAGCAAAGACTGCTCCCTCCGTAACTCCCTGGTCAATTTGTCCCTTCCCACCCATACCACCCCCTCCCCTGGCACTTTCCCTTGCAACCGCAAGAAATGCTACACTTGTCGCTTTACCTCCTCCCTTGACACCATTCAAGGACCCAAGCAGTCGTTCCAGGTGTGACATAGGTTCACCTGCACCTCCTCCAACCTCATCTGTTGCATCCGCTGCTCTAGATGTCAGCTGATCTACATCGGTGAGACCAAGTGTAGGCTTGGCGATCACTTCGCCGAACACCTCCGCTCGGTCCGCAATAACCAACCTGATCTCCCGGTGGCTCAGCACTTCAACTCCCCATCCCATTCCGAATCCGACCTTTCTGTCCTGGGTTTCCACCATGGCCAGAGTGAGGACCACCGGAAATTGGAGGAGCAGCACCTCATATTCCGCTTGGGCAGTTTATACTCCAGCGGCATGAACATTGAATTCTCTAATTTCAGGTAGCCCTCACTGTCTCCTCCCCTTCTCAGCTCTCCCTCAGCCCTCTGGCTCCTCCTCTTCCTTTCTTCTTCACGTCCACCCCCCCTACATCAGTCTGAAGAAGGGTTTTGGCACGAAACGTTGCCTATTTCCTTCGCTCCATAGATGCTGCCGCACCTGCTGAGTTTCTCAAACACTTTTGTCTACCTTCGATTTTCCAGCATCTGCAGTTCCTACTTAAACAAACTCATCAGGAAGGCTGGCTATGGCCTGGGGGCAGAATTGGATTCATGTGAGGCGGTCTTGGAGGGGAGGATGCGACTGGGCTTGTATTCACTGGAATTTAGAAGGATGAGAGGGAATCTTATCGAAACATATAAAATTATTAAGGGTTTGGACACGCTTGATGCAGAAAACATGTTCCCGATGTTGGGGGAGTCCGGAACCAGGGGCCACAGTTTAAGAATAAGGGGTAGGCCATTTAGAACTGAGATGAGGAAAAATGTTTTCACAAAGAGAGTTGTGAATTTTTGAAATTCTCTGCGTCAGAAGGCGGTGGAGGCCAATTCACTGGATCCATTCAAAAGAGAGTTAGATAGACAATACACAATAGACAATAGGTGCAGGAGTAGGCCATTCGGCCCTTCAAGCCAGCACCGCCATTCAATGTGATCATGGCTGATCATCCCCAATCAGTACCCCTAGAGCTCTTAGGGCTAGCGGAATAAAGGGGTATGGGGAGAAGGCAGGAACGGGGTACTGATTGTGGATGATCAGCCATGATCACATTGAATGGCGGTGCTGGCTCGAATGGCCTTCTCATGCACCTATTGTATATGTATATATGTATCTATATATCGTATTGTATGAAAATTAATGTTTGCCTGGATCAAACGCTGCAAATTTGATTATGCCCATTTCCCATAAAGAGCTTGCAAGTAATGTTTATAGTGTCGCTGGGAGAGATCAGACCATGTTGATGCAAAATGCAGATTCTCTTGGTCTCATACCATATTTTCAATGTTGTGATGATACAGAAGACAATTTTGAGGCTTGGCTCTGAACACTAATTCCTTGCTGGGGCTTTTTTAATTGCAACTCTCTGAATGCCACTGAACATTAGACCCTGCAAGGTCCATTTAATTTGAGATATTATGTCCTCAAGTAATGATTTTCTCTGCATCCCTTCTGGATTTGAGACTGAACAATTCAAAAATATCACAATTTCCTCGCCACAACTTTTTTAAATAGAGATGCCAGCTCCCTCTCAGGAATTTAGTTTCTGCCATGAGTATAAGAACATACATAGAACATAGAAAAGTACAGCATCGGAAAAGCGCCCTTCAGTCCACATTGTTCCAACACAGTGCTTGGTTAAATTAAAACGTCATAGTTTTCAGACTCCTATACCTTCCTCCCGATCGGTGGTAAAGAAAGGAAACTCAATGCTAGCATTTATTTCGAGAGGGTTTGTAGGCAAAAACAGGGGTGTAATGCTGAGGCTCTATAAGGCGCTGGGCAGGCCGCATTTGGAATATTGTGAGCAATTTTGGGCACCGTAACTGAGGAAGGATGTGCTGGCTCTGGAGAGGGTCCAGAGGAGGTTTACAAGAATTATCCGAGGAATGAGGAGGTTAACCTATGATGAGCGTTTGACGGCACTGGACCTATATTCACTGGAGTTTAGAACCTCATTGAAACGCAGGCAATAGTGAAAGGCTGTGGAGCGGATGTGGAGAGGATTTTTCCGCTAGTGGGAGAGTCTAGGACTAGAGGTCATAGCCTCAGAATTAAAGGACATTCTTTTAGGTAGGAGCTGATGAGGAATTTCCATTGTCAGAGGGTGGTGAATCTGTGGAATTCTTTGCCACAGAAGGCAGTGGAGGCAAAGTCAGTGGATGTATTTAAGATAGAGATAGATAGATTCTTGATAAGTATGGGTGTCAGAGGTTATGGGATGAAGGCAGAAGAATGGGGTTAGGAGGGAGAGATAGATCAGCCATGATTGAATGGCGGAGTAGACTTGATAGGCCAAATGGCTTAATTCTACTCCTATTACTTATGATCTTATGATGGCAAGAGTGAAATGAGAGCGTGGCCAGGTTGGTGTGGGACCTTGATGATGCAGGCTGCCTTTTTGAGACAGCTTCTCTTGATAGATCCTTTCAATGGTGCGGAGGTCAGTACCCTCGATGGACTCGACACTGATAGCCACTTTGTTCAATCTTTCATTCCTGGGCAGTGGAGTTGCCGAACCAGGCTGTGATGCAACCAGTCAATATGCTCTCTACCAAAATCCAAACAGCAGGCGTATACATTTTCGGTCCAGATGTGCGGCATGGTAACACAGCGCTAGAGTTGCTGTCTTACAGCGCCAGAGACCCGGGTTCGATCCTGACTGTGGGTGCTGTCTGTGTGCAGTTTGTACACTCTCCCCGTAACCTGCGTGGGTTTTCTCCAAGTGCTCCGGTATCCCCCCCCCCACACTTCAAAGACGTGAAGGTTAGTAGGCTGTAGGCTTAGTAGTAAGCTAGTAGGCTTAAAGATAGCGGAGTCAGGGGATACGGGGAGAAGACAGGAACGGGGTACTGATTGTGGATGATCAACCATGATCACATTGAATGGCGGTGCTGGCTCGAAGGGCTGAATGGCCAACTCCTGCACCTATTGTCTATTGTCTATCTATCTATAAGTGGCTTGGTAAAGTTGTAAACCGTCCCTAGTGTGTGCAGGAGAGTGTTAGTATAGCAGGGATCGCTGGTCGATGTGGGCTCGGTGGGCCGAAGGGCCCGTTTCTGCGCTGTATCTCTAAACTAAACCAAGACATGAAAACGGGATTTGAATGTGGCTTCCTTGGAGTTCATTGGAGTTATGCCTGGTCTGCAGTGGGTGATTATGCCTTCATCTGGTCAGATGGCCTTTGACTGCTCAAACCATGTGAAGTTTGCAAGTGCATCTTTCAGTGTCAGTTTTTCAGACGGGACAGAGACAAACCGAGAAACCTGCAGACAAAGTAGCTCGAGTCAAATCTGTCCCAAATATTTCACTATTGATTGAAGCACTGTTAATAGATTCAAATAGAAAGCAGCGCTGGAGTGATATAATGCGAATGTCAATATTACAAGAATCACATCCTATATACCAAAGCAAACTTTTCACTCACTTGTCAGGCTCTCTTTTATTCATCACCATCCCATGAGGCAGATTGCAGTGGTAAAATGAATTAGCACGTTTGTTCACTGAGGATCCCTGGCAAGAGTGCCATTGAAACGAGTGAGAAATCAATTTTGCAACACTCGCTTGACCCCTCCAAATAATGCGGGAAATTCGGATGGGAAGTAATGCAGTGTCGTGAGAAATAATTGCATTTTAATGTTTCTTTGACCAATTCGGGGTGGCACAGTGGTGCAGCAGTAGAGTTGGATGCCGAACAGTGCCAGAGACCCAGCTACGATCTGTACGGAGTTTGAACGTTTTCCCCAAAAAACGCTTGGATTTTCTCCGAGTGCTCCAGTTTCCTCCCACATTCCAGGTTTGTAGGTGAATTTGCTTCTGTAAATTGTACATTCAGATTCAAATTCAGATTCAGATTCAACTATATTGTCATTGTGCAGTGTACAGTACAGAGACAACGAAATGCAGTTAGCATCTCCCTAGAAGAGCGACATAAATATGAGCAATAAATAAATAAATCTATTTACGTGCATACAGTCATAGTATTTTTTCCTGGTGGGAGGAGTGTCCGGGGTGGGGGGGGGGTGATTGGCAGTCACCGAGGTACAGTGTTGAGTAGTGTAACAGTCGCAGGGAAGAAGCTGTTCCTGGACCTGCTGGTCCGGCAACGGAGAGACCTGTAGCGCCTCCCGGATGGTAGGAGTGTAAACAGTCTGTGGTTGGGGTGAGAGCAGTCCTTGGCCTATGATACATAGGGTGTGAGACAGAACTAGTGTACGGGTGATCGGTACAAGATCTCACCTCAAACCTGTTTCCACACTGTATCTCTAAACTAAACTAAACTAAACTTCTACAACTCCATCCCTCTCCTGAAACTGTCCGATACTCTCTGGTATCTTAACTGAATGTCTCCTCTTAATTTCTGTTCACAATGCAGCAATACCTGATGTTCTTGGCCATGGATGACAATTGAACAGAATGTGATAGTGTTCCTACCTGGATTCTGTATGTGACCTACCAGCAGAGCTCACTGGCTATTGATCCAGACCAGCAACATACCCCTGTGTTTATTTGTTCCTCATCCCAGGGGCATGTTGGGCAGCCGGGGACAACAGCTCAAAAGTCACGGCCAATGCAAATCAGGCATCCTCGAGATGGGTTCATGCAGTAACAGACCATGTGACGTCTTTATAATCTGCACAATTAGAGAAATGTATTAAATCCTTTCTCTCAATATTGACCTTGCCAATCCCATCAGATGACAGATCACAGTTACACATTGCCCATCTGCCTCATTGGAGATCTTTGAGCTATCTTTATTCATACTTTGTGTAGGAAGGAACTGCAGATGCTGATTTAAGGGGCTGCACCATTTGGGCGACCTAATCCGCGAGTTCTGGTGAGTTTGCCCTCGACATACTCGCAGCGTGGTCGATACGAGGTCGTAGGAGGTCTCTGTAACTCTCCTTCATGCTCGCGAGTAGTCCCTGTGTACTCGGGGCCTCAGCTAGGTCGCAGCGTATTTTTCAACATGCTGAAAAATGCCCGCGAGTAAACAAAGGTCGCCATGGTAAAAATCTATACTTTTTTTACTCATAGGTTTAGTCGTAGTAGGTCGTAGTACGTCGGCATGTTAGTCGTAGGTAATCGAGGGTATTCAAAAGTAGTCGAAGGTAGTCGTAGACAGTCTTCATCATAGTCGAAGGGAGGTCGAAGGAGGTCGTCTTCACTCTCCACTATTCGGTGTCCAATTTTCCCGAAGTTAGTCGTAGCTAGTCGTAGCTAATCGAAGCTGGTCTTCAACATAGTCGAAGGAGGTCGAAGGAGGTCTTCAACATAGTCGAAGGATTTCTTCAACATGACATTTATTCAAACTCTCCTAAACTCTTCTAAACTCGCCAATTAGGTCGCCCAAGTGGGACAGCCCCATAACAACGAAGATAGACACAAAATCCTGGAGTAACTCAGCCGGACAGGCAGCATCTCTGAAGAGAAGGAATGGGTGACATTTCAGGTCGAGACCCTTCTTCAGTCTAAGCTTAAACTTAAACTTAAACTTTCAGTGACCTGAAACGTCACCCATTCCTTCTCTCCAGAGATGCTGCCTGTCCCGCTGAGTTACTCCAGCAGTTTGTGTCTATCTTTATTCATACTATATTGGACTTTATCTTGCACTAAACATTATACCCTTTATCCTGTATCTGTACACTGAGGACGGCTTGATTGTAATTATGTGTCGTCTTTTCACTGACTGGATAGCAGGCAACAAAAAGCTTTTCACTAGACCTTGGCAAACATGACAATCATAAACCAAACTAAAACGACCCATTTATCCCAACTCTTTACTATATTTTTACTATAAATTGTGCTAATATTTCATCCCAACATCTCCTGCCCTCTTGCAGAAGAATTATCAGAGTCCCTGTTTACTTTCCAGGGTGGATATTGAAGAATATCTGAGGGAGTATTATCCTTAGGGACAAACCAATATTTTTCGTTCAATCAATGTTACCAATTGCTTCATTGCAGTTTATCTGAGCTTCTAGTGCTCATATTGGCTGCCGTGTTTCTTCCACTAAAATAATGAAGGCCTTTTCAATAGAACTCAAAGTGCTGGAATAACTCATCGGGTCAGGCAGCATCTGTGGAGGACATGAGCAGGCGATGTTTCAGGTTGGGATCCTTCTTCAGAATGGTTGTAATTGGGGAGAGAAAGCTAGAAAGGAAGTAAGGCAGGACAAAGCCTGACAAGTGATAGACGTAAGAAAGAACTACAGATGCTGGTATGCGCCAAAGATAGACACAAAACGCTGGAGTAACTCAGCAGGTCAGGCAGCATATCTGGAGAAAAGGAATAGGTGACGTTTCAGGTCAGGCTTGGCTGAAAAAGTGTCAGCTACAGTATAATCAGCACAGGTGGTCCAATAATGTCTCCACATCTCGCACTTGTGACTTTCTCTGATCAGTTAACCGTGATTTTGGCCCAAGCAATGTTACATGATAGATTCTGGACCCTTTCTCCAGAGATGCTGCCTGACCCACTGAGTTACTCCAGCTGTTTGTGTCTATCTAAGGTGATAAGAGGATACAGGTAAAGGTGGAGTGCATTTGCAAGAAATAGTTTATTGGCTGCAGAGTGATTTGGGAGATCACGTTGTAAAAGGTGCCATGTATAAGCAACAGTTTTATCTTTACTCAGTGTGTTAGCATTGCACTGATGTGCTATGGGTGTTATTATGCAGTGTTCACCTGATGTGCTACTGAAAGAAGTTACAGTATGTGCCAGATTTCTACTAAATACAGTGGGGACATCTGAATAGATCCACAAGCCGTCAGTCTGTGCTGTAAATAGTACAACCTATTCTACCTGTAGGGTTCTGCTTGCTTCGGGAACATTTTGTCATTCATTCCGAGATAAATATTGGAATGGCTCTAGTCATGATTATCGACAGGCTCGTGTTCTCCTGCAGACACAAGCAACTGCAGATGCTGGGACCCTGGGTCAAACACAAAGTTGTGGAGTAACTCAGCGGTTCAGGCAGCAACTCTGGGGGACATGGATAGGCAACATTTCAGGTGGTCATACAGTATGGAAACAGACCCTTCAGACCAATTTGCCCACACCGGTCAACCTGTCCCCAGCTACACTAGTCCCACCTGCCCATGTTTGGTCCATATCCCATCAAACCTGTCCCATCCATGTACCTGTCTAACTGGTTCTTAAATGTTGGGATTGTCCCTGCCTCAACTCCCTCCTCTGGCAGCACAAGCAGCACAACATCCACCACCCTTTGTGTGAAAATGTTACCCCTCAGATTCCTATTAAATCCTTTCCCCCTTCACCTTAACCAATGTCTTCTAGTTCTCGATTCACCTAATCTGGGCAAGAGACCCTGTGTGTCTACCTGACCTATTCCTCTCATGATCTTATACACCTCTATAAGATCACCCCTCATCCTCCTGTGCTCCAAGGAATGGAGTCCTAGCCTACTCAACCTCTGCCTATAGCTCAGACCCTCTAGTCCTGGCAACATCCTCGTAAATCATCCCTGCACCCTTTCCAGGTGGTGACCATTCTTCGGTCTGTAGAAGGGTCCCGACACGAAACACTGACTATTCCTATCCTCCAGAGATGCTGCCTGACCCTCTGAGTTACTCCAATGCTTTGTGTAATGTGCTCCTGTAATCTGTTCCACAATTTACTGTTGTAACTCTGGAGTACATATCAGCTATATTCAGCACAGGTGCTACAATAATATCTCTACATCTTGTACTTATGACTTTCTCTGATCAGTTACCCCTGACTTTGGTCCAAACAGTGTCAGATGATAGATTCTGGCCCTTGGCGTCATTAACAGGAGCCTTGTTTAGAGACACTACAAATGTGACATAGTCTATTTGACTGACGTTTCCACATTGATACCACAACTTCAACGATACAGCGTGGAAACAGGCCCTTCGGCCCACCAGGTCTATGCTGGCCATTGCTCACTCCGTTTACACTAGTTCCTTGTTATCTCACTTTCTCGTCCACTCCCTACACACGAGGGACAATTTAAAAAGGCCAATTGATCTACAAAACCGCACCTCTTTGAAACATGGGGGAGGGGAGGGGGGACTGGAGCACCTGGAAGAAACCCTTGCGGTCAGATGGAGAACATGCAAACTCCACACAGCCAGCACCCGAGGTCGGGATCAAACCCGGGTCTCTGGTGCTGTGAGGCGGCAGCACTACCAGCTGCGCCACTGTGCCGCCCCATTACCTGATGTTCGATCAATAATGTTGTGCTTTTTACACTCCCGGATATGGCACATATTTACAGATTGAGACGGCTGGGACTCCAATCAGATAATTACAATACCAGAATATCAAGTCCTTTTTCACCACAGCGCTTTCTGATGCAAATGGCATTAGATTCTGAAACTGGACCATTTGAATGTACAGTCTGGACTGCTCAGAACAGGTTCCAGCTGATGAAGTATCCTCTATTTCATAGCTGAAGCCAACATGAGAGTTTGATTTGTGGTGATACTATGCAACCTTTTCCAAATGAGTCCTTATCTTATGCCACTTCCTCTGCCCTTTGTACTCCCTGGAGTGTTGTCTCCCTTGCGTTCTTGCTTGTAAATCTCCACATTCATCTGAGATATTTATTAGGACTTGTTTTTTGCTTCTAACGGACAGTAATACTGCTGTATGTATGCCTGTTGCTGCAAGGCACGTGTTTGCTGCATCTATATTCAATATTCAAACCAGGCTTTTAATTCGTGTTTTAAGGACTTCCCTCAATCTAAGTCACCAACTCGGTCAATCAAACCAAAAAAGGAGACACAAATTGCCCCCCCATTCATCCGCCATCGTTTTTTAAAGGCCTGGATAGAGTGGATGTGGAGAGGATGTTTCCACTAGTGGGAGAGTCTAGGACCGGAGGTCACAGCCTCAGAATTAAAGGACATTCTTTGAGGAAAGAGATGAGAAGGAATTTATTTGGTCAGAGGGTGGTGAATCTGTGGAATTCATTGTCAGGGAAGGCCTGTGGGTACCAAGCCAATGAATATTTTTAAGGGAGAGATACATAGATTCCTAATTTGTAGGGGTGTCAGGGATTATGGGGAGAAGGCAGGACAATGGGGTGAAGGGGGAAGGATAGATCGGTCATGAATCAATGGCAGAGTGGACTTGATGGGCTGAATGGCCTAATTTTTGCTCCTATCACTTGTGAACTTAACTAGTTTCAAAGATTGTGACAATGTTCCCCTCTTGAGAACACCGTCCCGAGCCACCCTAGCTGAGGTCACCTGTTGCAGGCCCTGATTTGTCCTAGTACCTTCACGCCTCCATTTCTCACCCCCCCCTCCCCCCTCCTCCCCCACCCCCCTTTACTTTCAGTCAGAAGAAGGGTTCCGACCCGAAACGTCACCTATCCATTTTTCTCCAGAGATGCTGCCTCACCTGCTGAGTTACTCCAGCACTTTGTGTCAAATATGTAACAAAAAGGAACTGTAGATGCTGGTTTGTATCTTTGGCATAGACCAGCATCTGCAGTTCCTTTTTGTTACATATTGCTGCAGTAACTCAGTGGGTCAGGTAACAATTCTGGAGAACATGGACTGAAGAAAGGTTCCAACCTCAAATGTTGCCTCTGTGCTCTCCAGGGATGCTGTTTGAGTCAATCCAACACAGTGTGTCTCTTATTTTGTAAACCAGGATGAGCAGTTCCTTGCGTCTCAATGAAACCAAATTTTAGAAGTCGCGTTGCACAGCCTGTTTAATAGTCCACATGTGATTGTAGCAGAATTAGGCCATTTGGCCCATCAACTCTATTCCGCCATTCAAAAATGGACAAGGGAGAGCAGTAGATGTAGTGTACCTGGACTTTCAGAAAGCCTTTGGTAATGTCCCACACAGGAGATTAGTGGGGCAAAATTAGAGGACATGGTATTGGGGGTAGGGTATTGACAAGGATAGAAAATTGGTTGGCAGACAGGAAACAAAGAGTAGTGATTAACGGGTCCCCTTTCAGAATGGCAGGCAGTGACTAGTTGGGTGCTGCAAGGCTCAGTGCTGGGACCGCAGCTATTTACAATATACATTAATGATTTAGATGAAGGAATTAAAAGTAACATTAGCAAATTTGCAGATGACACAAAGCTGGGTGACCGTGTGAACTGTGAGGAGGATACTATGAGGCTGCAGGGTGACTTGCACAGGTTGGGTGAGTGGACAGATGCATGGCAGATGCAGTATAATGTGGATAAATGTGAGGTTATCCACTTTGGTGGCAAGAACGGGAAGGCAGATTATTATCTGAATGGTGTCAGGTTAGGAAAAGGTGAAGTACAACGAGATCTGGGTGTCCTTGTACACCAGTCACTGAAAGTAAACATGCAGGTACAACAGGCAGTGAAGAAAGCTAATGGCATGTTGGCCTTCATAACTAGAGGAGTTTAGTATAGGAGCAAAGAGGTCCTTCTGCAGTTGTACAGTGCCCTGGTGATACCACACCTGGAGTATTGTGTGCAGTTTTGATCTCCTAATTTAAGGAAGGACATTCTTGCTATTGTGGGAGTGCAGCGTAGGTTCAGGAGATTTATTCCCGGGATGGCGGGACTGTCATATGATGAAAGAATGGAGCGACTGGGTTTGTATTCACTGGAATTTAGAAGGATGAGAGGGGATCATTGAAACATATAAGATTATTAAGGGTTTGGATACGCTAGAGGCAGGAAACATGTTCCCGATGTTGGGGGAGTCCAGAGCCAGGGGCCACAGTTTAAGAATAAAGGGTAGGCCATTTAGAACTGAGATGAGGAAAAACATTTTCACACAGAGAGTTGTGAATTTGTGCAATTCTCTGCCTCAGAAGGCAGTGGAGGCCGATTCACTGGGTGCATTCAAAAGAAATTCAGATGGAGCTCTTAGGGCGAGCAGAATAAAGGGATATGGGGAGAAGGCAGGAACGGGGTACTGATTGTGGATGATCAGCCATGATCACATTGAATAGCGGTGCTGGCTCGAATGGCCGAATGGCCTACTCCTGCACCTATAGTTTATATATCTATGATCTATCTCTCCATCTTAACCCCCTTCTCCACCTTCTCCCCATAACCCCCTGACACCCATACTAATCAAGAATCTACCTATCTCTGCCTTAAAATGTTTACCGTATTGACTTGGCCTCCGCAGCCTTCTGTGGCATTGAGTTCCACAGATTCACCACCCTCTGACTAAAGAAATTCTTCCTCATCTCCTTCTTGAAGAAACGTCCTTTAATTCTGAGGCAATGACCTCTGGTCCTAGACTCTCCCTCGAGTGCAAACATCCTCTCCACATCTACTTTACCCAGGCCCAATAGTATAAGTGGGAATGAATTTCAAGGCAATTTTCAGGTAGGGTTCTGGGGCAGCACAGTGGTGCAGAGCTAGGGACCTGGGTTCTAACCTGACCAAGGGTGCTGTCTGTATGAAGTTTGCATGTTCTTCCTGCAAACGCGTGTTTTTTTCCCCGAGCGCTCCGGTTTCCACTAACTCCAAAGACGTGCAGGCTTCTCAGTTAGTTGGCCTCTGTAATTTGTCCCTAATGCATAGGATAGAAGCAGGGTACGGGTGGTTGCTGGTCGCCGAGACTCAGTGGACCAAAGGGCCTGTTTCCACACGTTATCTCTTCATTAAACTGTTAAGCCCTTGTCCCACTTGCGTGTCCTTGGCACGCTAATTACGCGACCTCGTGGTCGCGTTGAGGCGCGACGGTCCCGCAAAGGTCGCACGCGACTTCATGCACCCCGCACAGCCATCTGGAGCGCGTGACGTCATTTGAAGATGGACACAAAATGCAGGAGTAACTCAGCGGGACCGGCAGCATCTCTGGAGAGAAGCAATGGATGATGTTTCGGGTCGAGACTCTTCTTCAGTCTGAAAGAAGGGTCTTGACCCGAAACGTCAGCCATTGCTTCTCTCCAGAGATGCTACCGGTCCCGCTGAGTTACTCCAGCATTTTGTGTCTATCTTCAATTTTCTTGGCCCCGCTCTGGGAGTAGAAGTGGGAGCGGATCCGGATCCTCAACGGCCGTGAGCCCCAGGCCGAGTTAGGCAATTGTTTGCCTGCTTCTGCTGCTGTTGAAGGTGAGACGTTGCGTCGCGCCAGGGGTCTTGGGCCTGTCCCACTTTGGCCGTCAGTTACGCGACAGGCCAGTGGCGCGCGAAAAATTTCGGAGCGCCGCGTGATACCGCGCACAACTCCATACCCTTCCGCGCTTCTCAGTGGGACCGGCCCCCGCGCGGCCACACGATGTCCGTGCGTCGCGTAATTTGCGTGCCAAGGACATGTAAGTGGGACAGGGCCTTTAATGAACTTCATTAAACAACCAGAGAGCAGTCCTCAACTGCACTCTACCTCATTGGTGCCCATCAGACTATCCGTGTTGGCTTTTCTGCTTTACCGTGCTCTGAACGTTACTCCCTTATCATGTATCTATACACTGTAATTGGCTCGATTGTAGTCATCCATTTGTCTTTCCGCTGACTGGATAGCATGTAACAAAAGCTTTTCACTGTACCTCAGCACACGTGACAATAAACTAAACTGAACTGAACTAAACTAAACTGCAAACACTCTATCCCCTACTCTCAATTCCTCCGTCTATGCCGCATCTGCACCCAAGAAGAGGTGTTCCATACTAGAACATCCGAGATGTCCTCATTCTTTAGGGAATGGGGGTTCCCCACTCCCATCATAGATGAGGCCCACACCCGTGTCTCCCCGGTACCCTGCAGCTCCGCCCTTGCTCCCCCTCCCCCTAGTCGCAACAGAGTCCCCCTAGTCCTTACCTTCCACCCCATCAGCCGTCACATAATCCTCCGAAATTTCCGCCAACTCCAACGGGATCCCACCACTAGCCACATTTTCCCATCTCCAGCCCTTTCTGCCTGCCGCAGAAACCGTTCCTCCACAACTCCCTGGTTAACTCACCCCTTCCCACCCAAACCACCCCTTCCCCAGGTACCTTCCCCTGCAACTGCAGCAGATGCAACACCTGTCGCTATACCCCCCCCCCCCACGACTCTGTCCAGGGACCCCGATAGTCCTTTCAGGTTAGGCAGAGGTTCATTAGCACCTCCTCCAACCTCATCTACTGTACACGTTGTTCAAGATGTGGGCTCTTATACATCGGCGAGACCAAACGTAGACTGGCCGATCGTTTCGAGGAACACCATCCCTCAGCCCCGCCTGAACCAACCTGAGTTCCCGGTTGCTGGACACGTTAATTCTCCTTCCCATTCCTACACAGACCTTTCTGTCCTCGGTCTCCTTCATTGTCAGAGTGAGGCTAAACGCAAATTGGAGAAACAGCATCTCATATTTCGCTTGGGCACCTTACAGCCCATTGAAATGAATATTGCTTTCTCTCACTTCAGGTAGCCCTGGCATTCCCTCTCTCCCTCTCTCTCTATCCCTCCCCCACCCAAGTCGCACTAGCTTCTCATTTTCACCCTACAAGCAGCTTGTTTCCTTTATCATTACTTTTTTTGCATATCTTTCATTCATTGTTCTTCATCTCTCCACATCATCGTCGATATCTCTCGTTTCCCTAATCCATAACCAGTCTGAAGAAGGGTCTCGACCCGAACATCACCCATTCCTTCTCTCCAGAGATGCTGCCTGTCCCGCTGAATTACTCCAGCTTTTTATGTCTGTCTTTGGTTTAAACCAGCATCTGCAGTTCCTTCTTAACTAAACTGCTAGTGGTTGGACCCATAACTGGGCTCTGGGCTCTTCCTGGACAGCCTTTCCATCGTGGCATACTAGCAGTGTTGCAACTGGAGCATTAAAATGCTCCCATTAAAATGAATGGGAAAAGAAAAACTGCTGTAGGGGAATCTCTGGTTTAAATCTATGGTTTAATGAGGTTAATTAATATGTTTAATTGTATGTGTAATTTTCCAGGTTTTCCCTGCAGTTTTTAACGAGTCCCAAAAGGTTTAGAATGTCAAAGACATTCACAAGCATACAGCAATCGTGCCGGCTTTGATACTGGCTGGCCCTGGGGGATGGAAAATGGCAACGTCTTCTCAGTTCAGTTTAGTTTAGTTTTATTGTCACGTGTTCCGAGGCACGATGAAAAGCGTTTGTTCCGTGCTTACCAGTTAGCAGAAAGACAATACATGATTACAAATGAGCCATCCACAGTGCACAGATACATAATGAAGGAATAACGTGAATAACATTTAGTGTCAGATAAGCCAGTAAGGTCCAATTAAACGTGAAGGTGCAAGTATCATATGCTGAGAGAATGGAGCAGCTGGGGAGTTTAGAAGGATGAGAGGGATTCTCATTGAAACATATAAGATTGTTAAGGTTTGGACACGGTAGAGGCAGGAAACATGTTCCCGATGTTGGTGGAGTCAAGAACCAGGGGCCACAGTTTAAAGGGCCTGTCCCACGGGTATGCGACTCCATGCGGCAAGCGCGACCCAACCGGAAGCGGGGGCCGCGCGGAGGTCGAGTGATCCCCGTACAGGGCCGGTCCCACCAGCATGCAGCTGCATGCGGCAAGCGCTACTAAATCGGCCCCCGCTTGCGGTTAGGTCGCGCTTGCTGCATGGAGTCGCATGCCCGTGGGACAGGCCCTTAAGGATAAGGAGTAAGCCATTTAGAACGGAGACGAGGAAACACTTTTTCTCACAGAGATTGGTGACTCTGGAATTCTCTGCCTCAGAGGGCGGTGGAGGCAGGTTCTCTGGATGCTTTCAAGAGAGACCTAGATAGGGCTCTTAAAAATAGCAGAATCAGGGGATCTGGAGAGAAGGCAGGAACGGGGTACTGATTGGGGATGATCAGCCATGATCACATTGAATGGCGGTGCTGGCTCGAAGGGCGGAATGGCCTACTCCTGCACCTGTTGTCTGTTGTCCATTGTCTGATATCTCCAATGAAGTAGCTAGTAGTTCAGGACTGATCTCTAGTTGTGGTTGGATGGTTCAGTTGCCTGATAACAGCTGGGAAGAAACTGAACCTGACTGTAGGTGTGCATTTTTTACTCTTCTATACCTTTTGCCCAATGGGAGAGGGGAGAGGGGAGAAGGGGGAGTGGCCAGGGTGCGACTCATCCTTGCTTAAGCTGCTGGCCTTGCGGAGGCAGCGTGAGGTATAAATGGAGTCAATAGAAGGCAGGTTGGTTTGTGTGATGGTCTGGGCTGCGTCCACAATTCCTTACAATTTCTTGTGATCTTGGATGGAGCTGTTCCCAAACCAAGCTGTCGGCACAGGTGGGTTATAGGAAAGGCCAAATCAGAATCAGAATCAGAATCAGAATCGCATTTTAGTCGCGAAGTATGTTTTGCAACATACGAGAAATTTCATTTGCCAAGTCAGTCATACAATTAAAAGCAACAGATCACTCAAAAACACATTTTAACTTGAACATCCACCACAGTGACTCCTACACATTCCTCACTGTGATGGAAGGCGAAATAAAGTTCAAATCTCTTCCCTTAGTTCTTCCTCGGTCGTGGGCCTCGAGCCCCCCGTTGATGGGAAGATCTTGACTCCCGTAGCCAGCGGCGTTCGGGCCCTCCGATCACATCGGGGCGATCAGCTCCCGCATCGGGGGGATGTCAGCTCCCCCGCGCTGGACGATCGAACCTCGCGTCGGGGCTGGTCGAACCTTCCGCGACGTTGGAGCTCCCGACTCAGCCTCTCCCGAGACTGCGAGCTCTTGATGGTAAAGTCCGCGGTGGTCACGGTGGGAGCGATCCCAGGCAAGGGATCAGCTCCGACGTTAAGTCCGCGCCCCGCGATAGGGCTCAAAGAGGCTTCCAGCTCCATCGATGGAAAGCCGCAGAGCCCGGAGAATGTGATCCCAAAATTGATCACATCTCCGGCAAGGTAAGAACTTGAAAAAATGTTTTCCCCGATCCCCTACCCCCTCCCCCACATAAAACAAACCGAAGAACACTAAAAATAACAAAAAGAATGAAAAAACAAACAGACTGCCGGCGGAGCAGCCATCTCCCCGGCACCCGTGGTGGTATGTAATGCCACCCTTCCTTCTACCTTTCTGGCTGTGTGTCACCGCTCTCAGGGTTACACCAGAAGAATAATATGATCCAGGGACAGACAACCAGCAACCAAGGAACGTTAAAAAAAGATCTGCCCCAATGTATTTTGATCTTCATAGAACGTAGAACAGCACAGCTCAGAAAGAGGGTCTTGGGCCCACCATGTCTGTGCTGAACATGATGCCTGGATTAGAAGGTTTCAGCTACAGGAAGAGGTTGGTTAGACTTGGATCGTTTTCTCTGGAACGTCGGAGGTTGAGGGATGACTTGATAGAAGTATATAAAATTAGGAGCGGCAGTAAAGGCAAACAGAAGCTTTCTCAGAATGGAAATGTCCAATAATAGAGGGCATGGCCATGAAGTGAGAGGGGGAATGATTAATGGAGATGTGTGGGACAAGTTTTTTACACAGAGTGAGGTGGGGGACTGAAGCCCATTACCAACGTTAGTGACAGAGGCAGATACATTAGTGGTGTTTAGGAGACTTTTAGATAGGCACATAGAGTCAAGAGTCAAGAGTGTTTTGTTGTCATATGTCCCGGACGGGACAATAAAATTCTTACTTGCTGCAGCACAACAGAATATGTGAATATGTAAACATTGTGTATAACGGGAAAAAAAAAGAAAATGTTCAATAAATAATAAATATAATGCAAATAACAAATAAAAATAAAGTATTTTGCAGTTCAGAGCTCAGAGCTTATTCGATGTTGTGTTTAATAGCCTGATGGCTGTGGGGAAGCAACTCTTCCTGAACCTGGACGTTACAGTCTTCAGGCTCCTGTACCTTCTTCCCGATGGCAGTGGTGAGATAAGTGTGTGGCCAGGATGGTGTGGTTCCTTGATGATTTTGGCTGCCTTTTTGAGGCAGCGACTACGATAGATCCCTTTGACGGTGGGGAAGTCAAAGCCGGTGATGGACTGGGCAGTGGTCACGACTTTTTGTAGTCTTTTTAGCTCCTGGACGTTCAAGTTGCCGAATCAGGCCCCGATTCAACCAGTCAGAATGCTCTCTACTGTGCACCTGTAGAAGTTTAGGAGAATCCTCTTCGACATACCGAATCTCCGTAATCTTCTCAGGAAGTAGAGTCGCTGATGTGCCTTCTTTACAATTGCATCGGTGTCCTGGGACCAGGAAAGATCTTCTGATATATGCACGCCCAGGAATTTGAAGTTATTGACCCTTTCCACCATTGTCCCGTTGATATAAACAGGATTGTGGGTCCTCATCCTTCCCCTACTAAAGTCCACAATCAGTTCCTTGGCCTTACTGATGTTGAGAGCCAGGTTGTTGCGCTGGCACCATTTGGTCAGTCGGTTGATCTCACTTCTATACTCTGACTCGTTCCCATCTGTGATTCATCCAACCACAGAGTTGCAGGGAATAGAGAGATATGGATCATGTACAGGCAGATGACATCAGTTTAGTCTCTGGAGAAAAGGAATGGGTGACGTTTCGGGTCGAAACCCTTCTTCAGACTGAGATTCAGGGGAGAGGGAAACTAGAGGTTCTGAACCTTTTCATACCTCTAGTTTCCTTCCCCCTGACTCTCAGTCCGAAGAAGGGTTTCAATCCTCAACGTCACCTGTTCCTTTTCTCCAGCGATGCTGCCTGAACCGCTGAGTTTCTCCAGCAATTTATGTCCATCATCAGTGTAAACTAGCATCTGTGGTTCTTTCCTACACCTGAGATCAGTTTAACTTTGTGTCATGTTGGGCACACGGGACCTGGTCCTGTGCTGTACTATTCTATGACATCTATGAAATCTATGATGCCAAGATCAACCCTTATCTTCCTGCATATAATCCATATCCTTCCATGCCCTGCATATCCTGGCCACTCCCTCATCTCCCCTCTCCCATCAGGCAAAAGGTACAGAAGTGTAAAAATGCACGCCTCCAGTTTCATGGACAGTTTCTTCCCAGCTGTTATCAGGCAACTGAACCGTCCTACTGCAACCAGAGAGCAGTCCTGAACTGCTATCTACCTCATCGGGGACTCTCGGACTATCCTCAATCGGACTTTGCTGGCTTTACCTTGCACTAAACGTTATTCCCTTATCATGTATCTATACATTGTAAACGGCTCAATTGTAATCATGCACTGGCTTTCTGTTGACTGGAAAGCACTGGATAACAAACGTTTTTCACTGCACCTCGGTACACGTGACAATAAACTAAACTAAACTAAACTATCCAAAAGTCTCTTAAATGCCACCGTCGTATCTGTACATCAATGATCTGGATGATGGTGTGGAAAATTGGATTAGTAAGTATGCAGATGATACTAAGATAGGTGGTGTTGTGGATAATTAAGTAGATTTTCAAAGTCTACAGAGAGATTTAGGCCATTTGGAAGAGTGGGCTGAAAGATGGCAGATGGAGTTTAATGCTGACAAATGTGAGGTGCTACATCTCGGCAGGACAAATCAAAATAGGACGTACACGGTAAATGGTAGCGAATTGAGGAATGCAGTTGAACAGAGGGATCTAGGAATAACTGTGCATAGTTCCCTGAAGGTGGAATCTCATGTAGATAGGGTGGTAAAGAAAGCTTTTGGTGTGCTGGCCTTTATAAATCAGAGCATTGAATATAGAAGTTGGGATGTAATGTTAAAATTGTACAAGGCATTGGTGAGGCCAATTCTGGAGTATGGAGTACAATTTTGGTCGCCTAATTATAGGAAGGATGTCAACAAAATAGAGAGAGTACAGAGGAGATTTACTAGAATGTTGCCTGGGTTTCAGCAACTAAGTTACAGAGAAAGGTTGAACAAGTTAGGTCTTTATTCTTTGGAGCGCAGAAGGTTAAGAGGGGACTTGATAGAGGTCTTTAAAATTATGAGCGGGTTAGACAGAGTGGACGTGGATAAGCTTTTCCCATTGAGAGTAGGGAAGATTCAAACAAGGGGACATGACTTGAGAATTAAGGGACAGAAGTTTAGGGGGAACATTAGGGGGAACTTCTTTACTCAGAGAGTGGTAGCTGTGTGGAATGAGCTTCCAGTGGAAGTGGTGGAGGCAGGTTCGATGTTATCCTTTAAAAATAGATTGGATGGGTATATGGACGGGAAAGGAATGGAGGGTTATGGTCTGAGTGCAGGTAGATGGGACTAGGGGGAAGTATTTATTTTTAATTAAAAAAAAATTTTTTTTAAATGTTCGGCACGGACTTGAAGGGCCGAGATGGCCTGTTTCCGTGCTGTTATGGTTATATTATATGCCTCAACCACCACCCGTGGCAGCAATGTGGACAATGGACAATTCACGGAGCAAGCGGCTAAATAGATAGAAATCTGGATGCCAAATGGCGACGGGAATTAATGGGAGCTGCACGGATTGGCAAATATCAGAAAATAACCTTTCAGAAGCACCGGTGCTGCAATTCTTTTGTTCAATATTTATAAAAAAAACTATTTGGATTCCAGGATTAGAAACATTAAATCATAATTGGGAATTGACATTAAACTGAGTGGCGTAGTCCGTTAACTGCATAGAATTTGAGAAGATATAAATAAACCTGCAGAATAAGTGTGCAGAAGACAAATGGACTAACGTTGATATAATGGAGATAATATATTTTGATGGGAAGGATAAGGAAGCTACAGTAAGTACTTTCTGGGAAATAATGAGGAATGGAGGAAATTGGGAATAAGTGCAGGAATAGGTAAGATGCAGGTTAATAACATCATTAAAATAAAACCCGAGGGGCTTATTTCCAATGGAATAAAATTAAAATGCAGAAAAGTTATATTCAACTTATATAAAAACTTACTTGGATGCATGCCTTGAATACTGGGTCTATGTCTCTAGCTTTGACTTCGTTTTGAAGGGAACCAGGATAGAACAGTGGCGCAACAGTTGAGTTGCTGCCTTACCACGCCAGAGACGCGGGTTCGATCCTGACCCCGGGTGCTGTCTGTATGGGGTTTGCACGTTCTCCCTGTGACTACGTGGGTTTTCTCCAGGAGCTCCGGTTTCCTCCAACGTGCAGGTTGCCAATTAGCTGGTGGCCAGCTTCCTTGTGGAAAATTCTGTTCAGGGGTTTGCTCCAAGTAAAAAACAGGCTTCATGGGTAGCAGCAAACCTGGACCATCCGTGTAGAAACAAGGAACTGCAGTTACTGGTTTACACAAAAGGACACAGCGTGCTGGAGTAACACAACGGGTCAGGCAGCATCTCTGGAGTACATGGATAGGCGTCCCGACCCGAAACGCAACCTATCCATGTTCTTCAGACGTGTAGGGAGGAACTGCAGATAGACACAAAATGCTGGAGTAACTAAACGGGTCAGGCAGCATCGCTGGAGAAAAGGAATAGGCGACGTTTCAGGTCGAGACCATTCCTCTGACCCTTCTCCGTCTGAAGAAGGGTTTCGGCCCGAAACGTTGCCTATCTCCTTCGCTCCATAGATGCTGCTGCACCCGCTGAGTTTCTCCAGCACTTTTGTGTAGCTTCTCCAACGATGCTGCCTGACCTGCTGTGTTACTCCAGCACTTTGCATCCTTTTGGATAATTCCCTGGCGAGTGGAAAGTCTAAGGTGATCATCCCACTTGAGGGTGAAACCAGCCTTAGAAATAAACATAGCTATGATCAAACCTAATTGCTGGGAAATGTGTTTTGCCCAGAGAATGGATCTAATGTGGAGCTTAATGCCACAAGGAATGCTTGTTGTGAGGTACCGGGCTAAATTCAGGAGGGAGGGAGCTTTGTTCATGGACCTTACTGGCCTTCATTCTATTTTTAATCGGACTCACACTGGACTTTATCTTACACTAAACGTTGCTCCCTTCATTCTGTATCCATACAACGTGGACGGCTTGATTGTAATCATGTATAGTCTTTTCGCTGACTGGATAGCATGTAACAAGAAGCTTTACACAGTACCTCTCAGTCAGTGGCGGACTGGGTCTAAAAATATTGGTTGCCAGGAGTCAAAGGGGGCCCACTTCATCAGGGGCACACTTGATATAGGGGGTCCACTTCATCAGGGGCCCACTTGCCATCGGGCAAGCTGACACCCTGGCCAGTCCGCCACTGCTCTCAGTACACGTGACAATAATAGACCAAACTAAACAATAGACAATAGGTGCAGGAGTAGGCCATTCGGCCCTTCGAGCCAGCTCCGCCATTCAATGTGTTCGTGGCTGATCAACCATAATCAGTACCCCGTTCCTGCCTTCTCCACATATCCCCTGACTCTGCTATCTTTAAAAGCTCTCTCTTGAAAGTATCCAGAGAACCGGCGTCTGAGGCAGAGAATTCCACAGACTCACAACTCTCTGTGTGAAAAAGTGTTTCCTCGTCTCTGTTCTAAATGGCTTACCCCTTATTCTTAAAACTTGTGGCTCCTGGTTCTGGACTCCCCCAACATCGGGAACATGTTTCCTGCCTCTATCCTGTCCAAACCCTTAATAATCTTATGTTGCGGATGACAATCTTGCGGATGACACGAAGCTGGGGGGCAGTATTAGCTGTGAGGAGGATGCTAGGAGGCTGCAAGGTGACTTGGATAGGTTGGGTGAGTGGGCAAATGCATGGCAGATGCAGTATAATGTGGATAAATGTGAGGTTATCCACTTTGGTGGCAAAAACAGGAAAGTAGAGTATTATCTGAATGGTGGCCGATTAGGAAAAGGGGAGATGCAACGAGATCTGGGTGTCATGGTACACCAGTCATTGAAAGTAGGCATGCAGGTGCAGCAGGCAGTGAAGAAAGCAAATGGTATGTTAGCATTCATAGCAAAAGGATTTGAGTATAAGAGCAGGGAGGTTCTACTGCAGTTGTACAGGATCTTGGTGAGATCACACCTGGAGTATTGCGTACAGTTTTGGTCTCCTAATCTGAGGAAAGACATTCTTGCCATAGAGGGAGTACATAGAAGGTTCACCAGACTGATTCCTGGGATGGCAGGACTTTCATATGAAGAAAGACTGGATAGACTCGGCTTGTACACGCTAGAATTTAGAAGATTGAGGGGGGATCTTGTAGAAACTTACAAAATTCTTAAGGGGTTGGACAGGCTAGATGCAGGAAGATTATTCCCGATGTTGGGGAAATCCAGAACAAGGGGTCACAGTTTAAGGATAAGAGGGAAGTCTTTTAGGACCGAGATGAGAAAATAATTTTTTACACAGAGAGTGGTGAATCTGTGGAATTCTCTGCCACAGAAGGTAGTTGAGGCCAGTTCATTTGCTATATTTAAGAGGGAGTTAGATGTGGCCCTTGTGGCTAAAGGGATCAGGGGGTTTGGAGAGAAGGCAGGGATGGGATACTGAGTTGGATGATCAGCCATGATCATATCGAATGGCGGTGCAGGCTTGAAGGGCCTAATGGCCTACTCCTGCACCTATTTTTCTATGTTTCTATGTTTCTATGTTTCAATAAGATCTCCTCTCATCCTTCTAAATTCCACAGTATACAAGCCCAGCCGCTCCATTCCCTCAGCATATGACAATCCCGCCATCCCGGGAATTAACCTTGTGAACCTACGCTGCACTCCCTCAATAGCAAGAATGTCCTTCCCCAAAATTTGGAGACCAAAACTGCACACAATACTCCAGGTGTGGTCTCACTAGGGCCCTGTACAAACGATGACTAAGAGGAGACTTGTGTGGAACTTCAACATGAATGTATTCTATTTCAGATCCATTGACCAGTTTCTGTGAGGTATGGACTTTGTAAGTGGATGTTCACTGCTATCATTCATCTCCTCCTTGCCCACGTCATAGTTTATCTGCAGGAGTACTCCTCCTTGGTGTCTGTCAGCTTGTTTGATGAGTTGCATTGGGATGGCTAACTGGTGCTGACAGCTGAGCAATTAATGTACATGAGACCAGATGCCCACTTATTCAGTGGGCCCTGGAACATTAACATTATTATTGGTTGAGCAGGATATGCTTAATACAATATTGCACCAACTGTAGTATGATAAATACATCTCCCTCCTCCTGTCCTGCTGCTAACGTGACTTTGCT
>CM075983.1:9128397-9543840 GCA_038087875.1 Malacoraja senta | reverse complement strand
GGGACTAGCTGCAGTTCCCTGGTCCAGCTCTGCAACCCCGGACTGGCTGCAGCGCCCAGGTCGGCTGGCAGGTCTGGCTCTTGCTCTAGTATCTTTGGGTCTGGCTGCAGTTCCAAGGTCGCCTGCGTGCCCCGGGACTGCCTGCAGTTCCCAGGTCGCCTGCGTGCCCCGGGACTGCCTGCAGTTCCCAGATCGCCTGCGTGCCCCGGGTCTGGCTGTAGCACCAGGTCGCCTGCGTGCCCAGGACTGGCTGCAGTTCCCAGGTCGCGCAATCTAAATGAAAAAAAAAACAACCTGGAGGCCGGATGATTTCTAGTTATGGGCCGGATTCGGCCCGTGGGCCGTAGGTTGCAAATCCCTATCCTAGATGTTAGGCCTCATTGTGCCCTCCACCCCCCCCCCCCCCCCCCATGTTTTAAAAGCGATTTCCACCCCTGATTTACATATACACCGTCAATTAACCTACAAACCTGTACATCGTTGGAGTGTGGGAGGAAACTGAAGATCTCGGAGAAAACCCACACAGGAAGAACGTACAAGCTCCGTACTGACAGCGTCCGTAGTCAGGATCGAACCCCTGGTCTCAGGCGCTGGAAGCGCTGTAAGACAGCAACTCTACCGCTGCGCCACCGTGTACTAAAGTATCGAGTACAGTTTGGATTTCTAGTCTAAATACTTCTGGATTCCTGTATGATTGTTCCGATGAATGCATGTTTAATTTTTTGATCCAGAAATGATTGTTCGCACGTCATAGAGATTGTGAAACAAATTAATATTCTCAAATGTCCCGATTGGTAAGAGATCCTGTGAAAACCAAGCATACATTTCAGAATGTGTCATTGCTAAATAGGCCCATTGTCGGTCAACAATTGCATAAGTAGGATGTACACAGGCTGAAAATAGACACAAAAAGCTGGAGCAACTCGGCGGGACAGGCAGCATCTCTGGATGGGTAGGACGTTTTGGGTCGAGACCTTCTTCAGACTCATGCACAAGTACACAAATTATAGGAGTAGAATCAGGCCATTTGGCCCATTGAGTCCACTCCCCATTCAATCATGGCTGATCTCTGCCCCCTAATCCCATTTTCCTGCCTTCTCCCCATAACCCTTGACACCCGTTCTAATCACGAATTTGTCTATCGCTGCCTTAAGCATCTCCAGAGACGCTGCCTGTCCTGCTGAATTACTCCAGCATTTTGTATTTATCTTCTGTTTAAACCAGCATCTGCAGTTCCTTCCGACACATGTGCACAGCCTGGATGTTTATGATTTTTTATAATGTGTTAAAACGTTTGTTTTCTCCACCGCCAAGTGTGTTACACCGGCCAAGATGGTGTTCCCAGGCAATAATACAGATGTATTCAGTGCATTGATTTACACTCTTCCTTAATCAATGGCACTTAGGTCAAGCGCTGAGAACAATGAAACTGTTACTCTGCCCAGTTCGAGTCCCAGAGCTATACAGCATGGAAACAGGCCAGTTGGCCCAACCTGTCCATTCTGACTAATTTGCTCAACTGAGATAGCATGCCCCATATCCTTCCAAACATTTCCTATCCATGTAGCTGTCCGTGTTATTTTAATGTTATACCACACTGCATTACCTAGCCCACAGAGCATTTGATTTGAAAGACAATATTTTCTGATCACGTATATATGTGTAGCACAGTAGTGCAGTGGGTAGACCTGCTGCCTCACAGCGCCAGAGATAGCCAGGTTCAATCCTGACCTCGGGTGCTGTCTGTGGGGAGTTTGCACGTTCTCCCTGTGACTGTGCGGGTATTCTCCAGGTGCTCCGGTCTCCTCCAACACTCCTAAAGACGTATAGGTTTGTAGGTTATTTGGCGTTGGTAAAATTGTAAATTGTCCCTAGTGTGTATGATAGCGTTAAAGTATGGGGTGATCACTGGACGGCGCGGACATGGTGGGCCATAGAGCTTGTTTCCACGCTGTATCTCTAAAGTCTAAAGTAGGGCTGCTGCCTCACAATGTCAGAGATCCGGGTTCAATCCTGACCTCAGGTGCTGTCTGTGTGGAGTTTGCATGTTCTGCCTGTGACCATGTGGGCTTCCTCCATGTGCTCCGGTTTCCTCCCACATCCCAAAGACATGTGAATTTGTAGGTTAATTGGTCTCTAAAAACATTTGTCCCAAAATGTAGGGAGTGGATGAGAAAGTGAGATATCATATAGAACCTGTGTGAATGGATATTCGATGGTCAGCATGGATTCCGTGGGCCAAAGTGCCTGTTTCCATGTTGTATCTCTAAAACTCTAAAACCCATGAGCGTGTTGTGGAATCTGGGTAGATTGTGAGAAGGTTAGTTTAGTTTATTTTGTTTAGAGACACGGATGAAACAGGCCCTTTGGCCCACCGAGTCTGCAACGACCAGCGATCCCCGTGCAATAACACTATCCTACACACACTAGAGAAATTTTACATATACCAAGCCAATTAACCTACAAACTGGTACGTCTTTGGCGTGAGGGAGGAACCCGAAGATCTCGGAGAAAACCAGCACACAGATCACGGGGGGGACGTACAAACTCGGTACTGACAAGCACCCGTAGTCAGGATCGAACCCGGGTCTCTGTGGCTGTAAGGCAGCAACGCTACCACTGCGCCACCGTGCTGCCCTGTTTTAGTTGTCTCATTGTTACCAACCCATGGATAGTTTGGAGACGTTGAAGATGGAAGCTTTTGAAAACACTGAACTATTGTCTTTTCTCCCGTGGCGAGTGTGTGCCTTCAGAGCAGCATGGAGACACAAATCTAATTCATGGAAGCCTTTGGATTCAGGCTCAGCAGCTTGTTATTCAAGGCATGCGGTAAGCTTGTCAGAGTTGACAGAGGCTATGACAATTTAGACATCAATTGGGCTGCAAAGACTAGGTACGTTGATAAGAGGTGAAGCTTGATAGCAGAATGGATCCAGTCTGTGTGGGGCATTATTAATTTAGATATTGGATGGGTTGTCAGTGTCATAATGACACAACAGCTATTTTCTCACGGCTGATTGCCATGTTAAGTGCTGGTCGTGCTAGGAAATAGTTCACCGTGATTGGCACTTCAGGTGGTGAGGAGGAAGCAAATGTGCCATTCTCTGCAGTTGGCTTGAATGGCCAAACTCAAGACCCCATCCAAGTCATACTAGCTTCAAAGTCGTCTTGTTGAGTCTAAAGGTTGAGTAGGCTGGGATTCTATTCCTTGGAGCGCAGGAGGACGAGGGGTGATCTTATTGAAGTGTATATAATCATGAGAGGAATAAATTGGGTAGATGCACAGAGTGTCTTGCCCAGAGTAGGTGAATCGAGGACCAGAGGTCACAGGTTTAAGGTGAAGGGGAAAAGATTTTATGGGAATCTGAGCGGTAACTTTTTCACACAAAGGGTGGAGTAGGTAAGAAACAAGCTGCCAGAGGAGGTAGTGGAGGCTGCGACTCCCCCAATGTTTAAGAAACAGTTAGCTACATGAATAGGCCACGTTTGGAGGGATATGGACCAAACACGCACAGGTGAGACCAGTGTAGATGGGACATGTTTTCCGGAGTGGGCAAGTTGGGCCGAAGGACTTGTTTCCACGCTGTATCACTCTATGACTCAATAACTCGTTTTCACCTAGCCCACAGCTAACAATGGGCTGCTACCTTGATCATCATTACTCTTTTGCATATCTTTCATTCATTTGTTCTATATCTCTCCATATCACCTTCTACGTCTCTCATTTCCCTTTCGCCTGACTCTCAGTCTGAAGAAGGGTCTCGACCCAAAACATCACTTACTCCTTTTCTCCAGAGCTGCTGTCTGACCCGCTGAGTTACTCCAGCATTCTGTGTCTATCTTCAGTTTAAACCAGCATCTGCAGTTCCTTCCCACATGTTTAAGGCCTCATGTTAGGAAGGATCTGCGGATGGTTGTTTACGTTGAAGATAGACACAAAATGTTGGAGTAACTCAGCGGGAGAGGCAGCATCTCTGGAGAAAAGGAATGGGTGACGTTACGGGTCGAGACCCTTCTTCAGACTGAGAGTCAGGAGACCATTCTACTTTTCCTTCACCATCGTCAATGTCATTTTCACACCTTACCCTTCCATATCTCTAGTCTCCCTCGCCCCTGACTGTTAGTCTGAAGAAGGATCTCGACCCGGAACGTCACCTATTCCTTCTCACCAGAGATGCTGCCTGTTACTCCAGCATTTTGTGTCTACCTTCAACATTAAAGGCCCACTGGATTTCCCGGTTGCTAACCATTTTCCCTTCCCATTCCCATACTGAACCTTCTGCCCTGGGCCTCCTCTATTGTCAGAGTGAGGTCACATTCAAATTGGAGGAACAGCACCTCATATTCTGCCTGGGCAGCTTATAACCCAGCGGTATGAACATTAAATTCTCCAATTTTAGGTAAACTTTGATAACCCCACCTGGACTCCCATCTAATTTCCCCCTCCCCCTCCATTCCTTCCTCTGGCTTCACAATGTGCAACTCTTCAAGTTTTTTGTATCACACCTTCTGTTGTTTCATCTGCACAGTGGCACGGTGGCGCAGTGGTAGGGTTGCTGCGTTACAGTGTTTTCAGCACCAGAGACACAGGTTCAATCCTGACTACGGGTGCTGTCTGTACGCAGTTTGTACGTTCTCCCCGTGACCTGTGTGGGTTTTCTCCGAGATCTTCGGTTTCCTCCCACACTCCAAAGACGTACAGGTTTGTAGGTTAATTGGCTTGGTATAAATGTAAAAATTGTCCCTAGTGTGTGTCGGGCAGTGTTAATGTGCGGGGATCGCTGATCGGCGGTGACTCGGTGGGCCGAAGGGCCTGTTTCCGCGCCATATCTCAAAACTAAATCTCTGGCCTTTGTTCAACCATCTTCCTATCAACCGCCCACCCCCCCTTGCCTGTATTCATCTATTAACTGCTGTGCTTTGACCTCCTTTCCTCCAGCTTTCTCCCCCCTCTACCCCCACCCCTACAATCAGATCTGACAAAGGGTCTCAACCTGATATGTCACCTATCCATTTGTGGGAAGGAACTGCAGATGCTGGTTTACACCAACGATAGAAACAAAAAGCTGGAATAACTCAGCGGGTCAGATACTTGATCTGCTGAGTTACTCCAGCTTTTTGTGTCTAACGTCACCTATCCATGTTCTCCAGGGATGCTGCCTGACCCACTGAATTACTCAGGCATTTTGTATCTTTTTTTTGTAAACCAGCAGCATTAAATGTAAGATTATTAAGTGTTTGGACACGCTAGAGGCAGGAAACATGTTCCCGATGTTGGGGGAGTCCAGAACCAGGGGCCACAGTTTAAGAATAAGGGGTAAGCCATTTAGAACGGAGATGTGGTAAACGTTTTTCACACAGAGGGTAGTGAATCTGTGGAATTCTCTGCCTCAGAAGGCGGTGGAGGCCAATTCTCTGGATGTTTTCAAGAGAGAGTTAGATAGAGCTCTTAAAGATAGCGGAGTCAAGGGATATGTGGAGAAGGCAGGAACGGGGTACTGATTGTGGATGATCAGCCATGATCACCTTGAATGGTGGTGCTGGCTCATAGGGCCGAATGGCCTACTCCTGCACCTATTGTCTATTGTCTATTGTCTATTGACTAATCTCAACTGAGGAGAAAAGCAGCAAGTGCGTGTTAGTTCAGAGATCCATTACAGACACCAGGCTGTGGTGATGGAATATCCCCTGATTGTTGACAGAGTAAAATAAATGTTTAGAAATGATTTACACTCCACTGATCGCATCCTTGTATCCCTTCGTCATCATCTCTTCTCCAGCCAACAATGGACCATTGTGGGCTCCGCCCTCCTTGGTCATCTGTTGCCGGCCTCCACACAGACAGCACCTGAGTCTCCAGTGCTGTGAGGCAGCAGCAGCTTTACAGGCTAACCTTGTGCTGCCCTATACATCTCAAAAAAATTATAGTGAAAAAAATCAGGATTACCAGTGTCTTTCCAACTTACTGAAAATGCTTCCCAACTATGTAAAATATTTCTATTGCCTCAGGTTGACACGGTCATTTATAAATGCAGTTTCATTCAGTTCGACTATGTTACACTCGCTCCAAGAGAACCACTATAATGAAATGGGGAAAAAAAGTAGAATAGGGCTGAGAATATTAAAATTAATATTGACATCTTAATAGCAGCTGCGAACTTGGATTGCAAGTGTTTTAAAGAGATTTCAGCTGTACCGAATGTCAAATCATCCGCGCTGCACTTGATCTTTTGATAAATGCCCGGCATTCATTAACTGTACAAGTAAATTCCTCACGAAAGTGGAAGAAGGTTCAGAGGGCAGAAATCAAAAAAAAAAATTTGAAAGTTAGGATTATGAAAGGAATCCAGGCGTGCATTTCTGGAAAGTGAGGGGATTAAGCTGAATGTAGAATAATAGATGTGTATGAAGGAACTGCAAAAGCTGGCTTAAACCAAAGATAGACACAAAAATGCTGGAGTAACTCAGCGGGACAGGCAGCATCTCTGGAGAGAAGGGGAATGGGGGACGTTTTGGGTCGAGACCCTTTTTCAGACTCTTCAGAACAATTTCTTGGTTGCAAGTATGTTGGATACCGCACATCTTGAGGAAATGCGATTCCTCCTAATAGATAAATTTGACCAATTCATAACGAGTTGGTCTCCATTTGTCGTCTTTTTGGGAACATATGGTGCAAAACAGGTGTAAAAGCTAATCCGTGACTGCGGATGGTCAAGATTATAAATGATCTCCTTCTATTTTCTCTTCTTTTATTCTCTTTCTTCTATTTTCTATGTCTCAACTTTCTTTTTTCATTCTTTATTTTTCTTTTTCACACACTATATATCTCACATTTTTCTATTTTTCATTATCTAACTTTTTTCTTTTTCTTCTTTATTTCAAATTTTTTTTAAAAATAAGAAGCTGTACATAAAAGGTATTATGAAAATATGATTGTATACAATTGTACTTACTTCTAATAAAATAAAAATATAAAAAAAAAAGAACAGTTTCTTGGAAAAACAGATATTTGCTTATTGAGCCTGCTGCTGTTTCCCTATTAGCCGGAAAATTATGACGTCAGTTGTTATTATTCAGCATGGATAAAAAGATCATATTTCTGCATTGATAATGAGAAATCATCTGAAAATGGCAAAACAAAAAACAGGCACGAGTAAAATATTGGAAAAAATAATATTTTGAGAGGGTAGCCTAACAAAAGGTCCCGACCCAAAATGTCACCCACCCTTTTTCTCCAGCGATGCTGCCTGACCCATTGAATTACTCCAGCACTTTGTGTCCATCTTCAGTCTAACAAAGGTTCATCTATGAAATGTCAGAACTTTCTTTTCAGCATTGTGCATTTGGCAAAGTTGTAGAACATGATGAATATCTGGAGTCATAGAATCATACCGTGTGGAAACAGGCCCTTCGGCCCAACGCCCACACTGGCCAACATATCCCAGCTACAGTGGTCCCACCTGCGTTTGGTCCATATCCCTGCAACCCTGTCCTATCCATCCACCTGTCCAAATGTTTATTTTTTTTTATTTTTTTTAATATTTTTATTTTATTAGAAGTAAGTACAATTGTATACAATCATATTTTCATAATACCTTTTATGTACAGCTTCTTATTTTAAAAAAATTTTGTAATAAAGAAGAAAAATAAAAAAGTTAGATAATGAAAAATAGAAAAATGTGAGATATATAGTGTGTGAAAAAGAAAAAGAAAGAATGAAAAAAGAAAGTTGAGACATAGAAAATAGAAGAAGTCCAAATGTTTCTTAAACGTTACAATAGTACCTGCCTCAGCTCCCTCCTCCGGCAGCTCGTTCCGTACATCTACCACACTTTGGGTTAAAAAAAGGTGCCCCTCAGGTTCCCATTAAATCTATCCCCCCCATTTTTTTAAATCTTCTCACACGGAAATGATGAGAAAATTGATTCTCTATTTCAGTGGGGTGAGTAAGATCATGATCTACAACCATGAAGTCCTCTCATTATCTTTGAGGCCCTGAAACTAAAAGGCTGAATTTTATCTCTTCGTAACTTAAGCAAAGTAACGTTAGAATGCCGCAGTAGGCTGTGGAGGCCAAGTCAATGGATATTTTTAAAGCAAAGATAGATAGATTCCTAATCAGTACAGGTGTCAGCGGTTATGGGGAGAATGGGGTCAGGAGGGAGAGATAGATCAGCCATGATTGAATGGTGACGTAGACTTGATGGGCCGAATGGCCTAATTCTGCTCCTTTCACTAATGAATTTATGAATTTTTAAGCCAGTGTGTGTCGTGATATAAACCTCAAGAGTGGACAATATTATTTCTGCCATGAAAGGAAGTTTTTGTAAGGAAAAGCATTAAATATCTGGAAGTGTTAAACCAGGAAATCCTCCGCAGATTCAAGGTTTGAGCGACTTGGAGATGATCGTGGTTTGTTGGAAAGAGGGAAATGCGGGAATTGATCTTGAAACTTGACAGTGACGGCAAATGTGGTGGCATGGTGGCGCAGCGGTAGAGTTGCTGTCTTACAATACTTCGGGTGCTGTCTGTAAGGAGTTTGTACGTCCTCCCAGTGACCTCGTGGGTTTTTAAACCGAGATGTTTGGTTTCCTCCCACACTCCAAAGACGTACAGGTTTATAGGCTAATTGACTTGGTATACGTGTAAATTGTTCCTCCTGTGTGTAGGGTAGTGTTAATGTCCAGGGATCGCTGGCCGGTGTGGACACGAAGGGCCAAATGGCCTGTTTCCGCGCTGTATATCTAAACTAAACTAGACTAAACTAAATTTCTGGAAGTGAGGCAAATTGGTGAGTGTGTACTGGACTGTAACAGTGTACGGATAGGGTTTGGCACATTGAGGAGAAGCCTAAAATGGAGACAAAGGAATTGCGGATGCTGTATTCTTGAGTAAAGTACAAAGACCTGGAGTAACTCAATAGGTCAGGCAGCATTTTTGGAAGACATGGACAGGTTACATTTCCCTTGATGAAAACAGAGAATGCTGAAAGTAGGTCAATGGTGCAGATCAAGAATTGGTGAACAGCGAAAGCAAGCCTGTTTAAAGTTGCAGAAAGTGGGAGGTGGAAAGAAGAGTCTCTATGGTTGAGCGTAGGCCATAGTTTCAAGGCAACAATTACTTTAAATCAAGCAGCAGATGGAACAAAATGATACAAAAACAAACTGAAACAAGAACAGTCCAGACTTCTTTTACACCACATCTTATTCTCAGTTGTAATAAATAAACTTTCTGTTGACTGACTGATTAAGTCTTATTTTCAAAAGCAAATGGGGTGAGAACAAAATATACCATGTATTGGCTGTCTCTCCATTACCTGGATAGAGTGGATGTGGAGAGGATGTTTCCACTAGTGGGAGAGTCTAGGACCAGAGGTCACTGCCTCAGAATTAAAGGATGTTCTTTTAGGAAGGAGATGAGGAGGAATTTCTTTAGTCAGAGGGTGGTGCATCTGTAGAATTCTTTGCCACAGAAGGCTGTGGAGGCCAAGTCAGTGGATATTTTTAAGGCAGAGATAGATAGATTCTTGATTAGTACGGGTGTCAGAGGTTATGGGGAAAAGGCAGGAGAATGGGTTTAGGAGGGAGAGATAGATCAGCCATGATTGAATGGCGGAGTAGACTTGATGGGCCGAATGGTCTAATTCTGTTCCTATCACTCCATAAGTTCACTTATGAAGCAATTGGGGTGAGAACATAATATAGTATTTATTGGCAGTCTCCACATTACCATTCACCATCCCTCGCTTATGTATATGGACAGGCAAAGATACACATGAGTACCGAAAGAAACGTAAGCTTTTGTTACTCACTCATCCCTACCTCAGAAGATTTTTTTTTGCAATCGGAAGCTAAAGTTTCACAAAGTTCACAATCAGAATGATTAATGCTAAATGCAAACCTTGTCTGAACATAGTCTAAATTTATACTAATTACTTCTTTTGCTGTAATGAGCCCAGTGAACATTATGAATGATATGTCAGCTCTCTCTGATAACAAAGTACTGCACTTACTATGTTCATCAGTGAAATTCAGTTCAGGCTCCAATGAACATTTGATGGGCTTTGATAACACGCTCCTTCAATGTAATGAAGTCTAATTTGTTCAGATTCATGCATTTCTTGTAGATTATATTATTCCATTTATTCTCGGGCATGAAAGAGAAGAACGAAGATTTAATAATTCCTTATATTAGAAGATAGAGCAGTACTGCACAGGAACAGGCCATTCAGCCCACTGTGCCTGTGCCGAACATGACGTTACGATAAGCTGATCTCAACTGCTTGCACATACAAGTAAATTCATAAGCTCCAGGATCAGAATGAGGCCATTTGGCCCACCAAGTCTAATCCACCATTCAATCATGGCTGATCTATCTTTCCCTCTCAACCCTATTCTCATGCCTTCTCCCCATAACCCCTTACACCCTTACTAATCAAGAATCTGTCAATCCCCTACTTAAAAATATCCATTGACTTGGCCTCCACAGCCGTCAGTGGTAATGAATTCCACAGATTCACCACACCCTGACTAAAGAAAATTCTTCCTCATCTCCTTCCTAAAGATTCAGTTCTTCTATTCTGATGCTATGGTCCCTGGTCCTGGACTCTCCTACTAGTGGTGATCAGATCCCTCATTTCCCTACATATCCTAGCTAAAAGCATCTTAAATGTTATTATCATATCTGCTTCCACCACCATCCCTGGCAATGAGTTTTAGATACCCACCGCTCTGTGTAAAAAAAAAACCTGCCTTGCACATCTCCCTTAAACTTTGCTCCGGTATTTTATTGCTCTAGTATTTTATTTTATTTAATTCACATGTTTAATCAATAATGTTTTATTATTAATGTTTAATGTTTTATGTATCATTCTTAACTGTCACTGTATGTCATGATGTTACTTGCGGGCGGAGCATCAAGGCAAATTCCTTGTATGTGAATACTTGGCCAATAAACTTACTCATTAAACTTATTCATTCATTTATTTATTCATCTTTCATCTTAAACCTACTCCCTCTATTATTTGATATTTCCATCTGGGGGAAAAGGTATTGACTGTCTATCCTATCTACGCCTCTCATAATTTTATCTCAGGTCTTCCCTTAACCTCTGGTGCTTTAGAGAGAACAATCCACATCTAGTAATAATAATAATAATACATTTTATTTATGTCCAACCTCTCCTTATAAATCATACCTCTCACCCAGGTAGCATTCTGGTAAACCACTTCTGTACTCTATCTACTATCTAGACCTCATCTACTGCATCTGGTGTTCCCAAAATGAACTACTGTACATTGGCGGGACAAAGCGTGGACTCGGCGACCATTTCATTGAAGACTTATTCTCGATCTGCCAAGGCCTACTGAATCTCCTGGTTACTAACCACTTTACCTCCCCTTTCTCATCCCATTCCCACACTCACCTTTCTATCCTGGGCCTTTTCCATTGCCAGATTGAGGCCACAAGCAAATTGGAGGAACAGCACCTCGTATTATGCTTGGGTAGCTTACAATGCAGCGTATGGATGAATTATTTAATTTTAGATAACTTTTACATACATACCTCTCCCACTTTGCACCCTCTTCCTCCCCCCTCCCCACCCCCTTTCCCCTCCCTCCATGAAGAGTCATTTAACCAGTTCCACAGTTTGCAAGAATGTATCCCTTTGGGTACCACGGTGGTGCAGTGGTAGAGTTGCTGCCTTACAGCAAAATGCAGCCCCAGAGACCCGGGTTCGATCCCGACTACGGGTGCTGTCTGTATGGAGTTTGTACTTTCTCCCCGTGATCTGCGTGGGTTTTCTCTGAGATCTTCGGTTTCCTCCAACACTCCAAAGACGTAGAGGTTTGTAGGTTAATTGGCTTGATGAATTGGCTTGACAAAATGCAAGAAATTGTTCAGTGCTGAGTGATGCTCTACCAAGAGCTTTTCAGCGAACTACATCTCGATCCAGATCCAGATCACACTGTCTTTAGCCAACAATCGGCCTAGTTGGGAACCTCCTTGCCTGAGGTCATTTGTTGCTGGCTGTGATTTATCCTGTTTTTTCTCACTTCCAGTTCCCCCCACCCCCCACCCCCAATTACTGAAAAGGTTCCAGTCCCGAAACATCACCTATCCATTTCATCCAAAGATGCTGCCTGACCCGCTGATCTGGAATTTTGTGTCTATCTCTGCACACTATCTGGTATTGTTCTGTTCTTCCACCACATTACAGATGGGAATAAAGATTCCAGCATAACCGACTAGCTACAATACAGGAAAAAGATCCTTACCAAAGATTTACGATAGGAAATCTAATTTTTCTGTAAACATTAAACGTGAACTCGTACTTGGACAAACCTTGTGCGGTCACGGTGGCGCAGCGGTAGAGTTGCTGCCTTACAGTGAATGCAGCGCCGGAGACCCGGGTTCCATCCTGACTACGGGTGCTGTCTGTACGGAGTTTGTACACTCCTCCCATGATTTGCATGGGTTTTCTCCGAGATCTTTGGTTTCCTCCCACACTCCAAAGACGTACAGGTTTGTAGGTTAATTGGCTTGGTAAATGTAAAAAAAGATTGTCCCTAGTGGGTGTACGATAGTGTTAATGTGCGGGGATTGCTGGTCGGCGCGTACCCGGTGGGCCGAAGGGCCTGTTTCCGTGCTGTATCTCTAAACTAAACTAAATCTCCTCATGGTACGAAAGACGGCAACTCAGTTCCATTTAGTTTATTGTCACGTGGACTGACGGACAGTGAAAGGCTTTTGTTGCGTACTATCCAGTCAGCGGAAAGGCAATACACAAGAAAACTCTATGGAAGAGAAGGATTCACAGTAGCTTTTCTGCAGAGGTTTTGGATTAGGTGATGTTTGCAAAGGATCTGGTGGCAAGGATTGTGAGAAAGTAATGGCAATGGAGATGAAAACATTGGAATGTGCTTGGAAGAGGTGACTGGGATGAGGAATATTCAAGGCAGTGCTGCTGCAGTCAACAGTCCCTGTAAAGATAAGATCTATTTGTCTACTTATTTTCCTGTCAGGAAAGTCATATTGATTTTAGTCTTAGCCTCACTGTCTCCTTTCCACGCAAAGGTAAACAACAAACTTAGAGTCATAGAGTCATACAGCATATAAACTGGCCTTCGGCCCAATTTGCCCACGCCGACCAACATGTCCCATCTACACTAGTCCCACGTCTGGCCCATATCCCTCTAAACCTGTCCTATTCATTCATCTGTCTAAATGTTTCTTAAACGTTGTGATACTACCTGCCTCAACTACATCCTCTGGCAGCTACACTCACCACCCATTGTGTAAAATAAGTTACCCTTCAGGTTAAATCTATTAAACCTATCAAATCTTTCCCCCTTCACCTTAAACCTATGTCCTCTGGTTCTCGATAATACCCCCTATGGGCAAGAGTCTGTGTGATTACCCAATCCATTCCTCTCATGATTTTGTACACTTACACTTGTAAACTTGATGTTTAAGAAAGAACTGCAGATGCTGGAAAAATCGAAGGTAGACAAAAAATGCTGGAGAAACTCAGCGGGTGAGGCAGCATCAATGGAGAGAAGGAATAGGTGACATTTTGGGTCGAGACCCTTCTGAAGTCTGAAGAAAGGTCTCGACCCGAAACCTCGCCTATTCCTTCTCTCCATAGATGCTGCCTCACCCGCTGAGTTTCTCCAGCATTTTTTGTCTACCTTATAAACTTGAGATGTCTCTGGTGCAATGAAAACCACAGTGAACCACACTAAACTTAAAAGATTGCCGATTATGCTGTCCATTCTTTGGGCCAGGGTATAGAAGGTGAGTTTTGGTCCATTGCCAATTTTCTAGGCATCCAGGTTTGTGGATGCAGCAAAATATGGAATATAATGACATCCTTAGTGAAATAAATACAACGGCTATTTTCCTCTTCGCTCACCAAAGATCTCCAATATGGTCTTTACCTTCCCTGTATCTCCTATTATTCACAATTTTCTCGGCCATTCTCCTTGTGCCAGTCTAAATTATGGCCCAAAGCAGTCACGCAGCTTGTCAGCACCAGAGACCCTGGTTCGATCCTGACTAACAGTGCTGTCTGTACGGAGTTTGCATGTTCTGCCCGTGGCCGCGTGGGTTTTTCCGGGTTCTCCGGTTTCCTACCACATTCCAAAGACCTACAGGTGTGCAGGTTAATTTGGCTTTGGGAAAAATTGTAAATTGTCCCCAGTGCCTAGGATAGTGCCAGTGTACAGGGATCGCTGGCCGACGCGGACTCGGTGGGCTGAAGGGCCTGTTCCGCGCTGTATCTCTAACCTAAATTGAACAAAGCTAAATATCACAAATCAGTGGTAGGATGCAGATTATGGTTAACAGATCCAACCTGTCTTGAGCTTCTTATAAAATGCTGCTGAGTAATATAGAACATAAAACAGTCCAACAACAGGATCATTGGCCTACAATGTCTGTGCCGAACATGCTGCCAAGTAAATCTAATCTCCTCAGGCTGAGTATATGGAAAACATATCTTTTATGAGTATGCTGCCAGGACTAGAGGGTCAGAGCTATTGGGAGAGGTTGAGTAGGCTGGGACTCTATTCCTTGGAGAGCAGGAGGATGAGGGGTGATCTTATAGAGGTGTACAAAATCATGAGAGGAATAGATCGGGTAGATGCACAGAGTCTCTTGCCCAGAGTACTGGGAATCGAGGACCAGAGGACATACATAGGTTCAAGGAGAAGGGGAAAAGATTTAATAGGAATCTGAGGGGTAACCTTTTCACACAAAGAATGGTGGGTGTATGGAACAAGCTGCCAGAGGAGGTAGTTGAGGCTGAGAATATCCCAACGTTTAAGAAACAGTTGGACAGGTACATGGATAGGATAGGTTTGGAGGGATATGGACCAGGTGGGACTAGTGTAGCTGGGACATGTTGGCCGGTGTGGGCAAGTTGGGCCGAAGGGCCTGTTTCCACACTGTATCACTCTATGACTCTATCCATCCAAAAGCCTCTTAAATGCCACTATCATCTCTGCCTCCATCTTCATTCTCGGCAGCGCAATCTAAGCACCCACCACCCTCAGTGTAAAGAATTCCCCCTCATCTTAAAGCCATGCCCTCTAGTTGTTGACATTTCCACCCTGGGAAAAGGTTTTGATTGTCACAACCCTATCCATTGCCTCTGATCATTTTATGTACTTCTATCAGATCTTCCTTCAGCCTTGGAGAAAACAGTCCACGTTTGTCCAACCTCCCCTTATGGCTAATACCTTCTAATCCAGGCAGCACTCTGGCAAACCTGTGCAGCACCCTCTCCAAAGCCTCCTCGTCCATCCTCTAACTGCATGCAATACTCCAAATGTGGCCTAACCAAAGTCCTATAAAGGTGCAACAAGACATCCTGACTCTTATAATCAAGTGTCATAATATCTTCAGTGTTTCAGTACTTAATATGCTTGGGGGAGAGAAGCCAATTGCTAAGAAATATTCCCAAGTAAGAGCCTATTTTGAATAGATCAGTGACTATTTTAATACATCTATTAACCTTTTAAATGAATTTGATCCAAGATAGTGGGGAGTGCATGAATTCTACCCATACCGTATTCAGACCTCAACCTGTTTGTTCTCCATGTGTTAAAAACATCATGTATGAGTAGCATGGTGCCTACAGCGCTAGAGACGGGGGTTCGATCCCAACTATGGGTGCTGTCTGTACGGAGTTTGGACGTTCTCCCCGTGACCAAAGAGGAAGATGACTGAACTTTACTGCCTTCCCTCACAGTGGGAAACGTTGATTCCGCTGTGAGGGATGTTCATGTCAAACTCCATCGTGAATTGGCTGTATGGTAACTCAAGTCTCACTGTCCCAATTGGCGCACGTGACAATAAATGTACTGGTAACTTGAACTTCAACTTGACCTGCGTGGGTTTTTATCCAGTATCTCCGGTTTCCTCTCACACTCCAAAGGCGTACAGGTTTGTAGGTCAATTGGCTTGGTATTGTAATAAATTGTCCCTTGCATGTGTAGGATAGTGTAAGTGTGCGGGGATCGCTGGTCGGCGCAGACTTGGTGGGCCGAATGGCCTGTTTCCACGCTGTATCTCTAAATTAAACTAAACCTACAAAACAATCCTGTTCCAGGCGTTGGCTTCAACAGTTTGGAACAATGAGAACAATTTAAGGAGAATAAAATGTCACAATAATTAACTAAGTCAAACATACAGAGCCTTGCCACTTAAATACCAGATTCTTCATCTGATTTACTCTTAAGGTTGATAAGAATAAGTGGGTGGATTGAGTTTAAGTTTCAGCTCAGTTTCCCTAATTGTTTTATTAATACCTTTGCAACTTACACAGTTTGTGACAGCAGCTTTTTTTTGTAACTAATGAGCCTGCCTCTTCATCTATTCTGCTCATTCTGCTCCTGGTCTGCATAGCTTACCAAAGCAGGTCACGAGAATACATTTACTTCTTGTGTGAAAAGGCTGCAATTTGCAGCAGGAAGAAGGTGCCATTAATCAAACCCACATTCCAAAAAGTTTTGAGATTCTGAGATACTTTAACTTACGGTTGGAAAGGGTTGAAAGATTTCACAAATTATTTTCCAGATTCACAGCGTCATACAGTGTGGAAACAGGCCCTTCGGCCCAACTCGCCCACACCGGCCAACAATGTCCCAGCTACCCTAGTCCCACTTGCCTGCGCTTGGTCCACAACCCTCCTATTGTAGTTGCATAGCATGCATCAACTTCATGGGGGTTTCAAACCCTCGACTTTCATACAAAGCAAACTCTAAAGCTCTCAAACATCCTTTCCACGCTTCACGACTGATTAATTCAGTACATGTAAAGTGTGAGACATTCTCTGCCTGAGAGGGCGGTGGAGGCCGGTTCTCTGGATACTTTCAAGAGAGAGCTAGATGGGGCTCTTAAAGATAGCGGAGTCAGGGGATATGGGGAGAAGGCAGGAATGGGGTACTGATTGGGGATGATCAGCCATGATCACATTGAATGGCGGTGCTGGCTCGAAGGGCCGAATGGCCTACTCCTGCACCTATTGTCTATTGTCTATTATCACAAGAACTGCATCGTTTCTGATGGGTCCAAGGATAGTTTACAGGTTGGTTATAAGATCATAAGTGATAGGAATAGAATTAGGCCATTCGGCCCATCGAGTCTACTCCACCAATGGCTGACTTATCTCTCCCTCCTAAGGCTGAGTTGTAATCAAGTTTAGTTCAGTTTAGTTTATTATTGTCACATGTACCGAGGTACAGTGAAAAGCTTTTGTCTGCGTGCTATCCAGTGAAAGAAAGAACTGTACACGATTACAATACAGGCGTCCACAGTGCCTAGATAAGGGATGAAAGATACAACCTTAAGTGCAAGAAAAAGTCCGATTAAAGGTTATTGGCTGCAACCTTCCCTCCATTGATGAACTGTAGACTGCAAGGGCCAGGAAGCGAGCGGGCAAGATCATCTCTGACCCCGCTCACCCTGGCCACAAACTCTTTGAATCATTTCCCTCTGGAAGGCGACTCTGGATTGTCAAAGCTGCCACAGCCAGACATAAAAACAGTTTTTATCCACGAGTAGTTGCTCTACTCAACAGCCAAAAATCTGTAGCCTCCCTTTGATCTAGTATTTTGTTGGTTCACATGCTTGATCAATGGTGTTTTATCATTAATGTTTTATTATTAATAATGTTTAGTGTTTTCTGAGTCATTCGTAACTGTCACTGTATGTCATGTTGTTACTTGTGGGCGGAGCACCAAGGCAAATTCCTTGTATGTGAATACTTGGCCAATAAACCTTGGTTCAAAGCTCTCCAATGAGACAAATGGGAGGTCAGGTCACAGACAGTATCCAAGCTCCACACAATCAACATGACATCAATGGATTTGAGGATTCTGCACTCAGACAAGGCTGTCAAGCATCCAAGAACAGCATGATTTTGGGGATTAACATCAGGATCTATTTCTAGCTGGCTCAAAGGGCCGAACGGCCTACTCCTGCACCTATTTTCTATGTTTTTTATCTTACCCTTGCTCTACCTATAATACTTGAGTTTGACCAGGTTGTATTTACCGGTGTACTTCCCTAATGCCCATTTACTAGTGCTCTCAATAGTTTTCAAGAGAGAGTTAGATTTAGCTCTTAGGGCTAAAGGAATCAAGGGATATGGGGAAAAAGCCAGAACGGGGTACTGATTTTAGATGATCAGCCATGATCATACTGAATGTCGGTGCTGGCTCGAAGGGCCGAATGGCCTACTCCTGCAACTATTGTCAATGTTTCTATGTTTCTAGCTGATGAGAGGACCATTCAGTTGCCAGATAACAGCTGGGAAGAAACTGCCCATGAATAGGGCAGCATGGTGGTGCAGTGGTAGAGTTGCTGCCTTACAGTGCTTGCAGCGCCAGAGCCGCGGGTTCGATCCCGACTATGGGTGCTGTCTGTATGGAGTTTGTACGTTCTCCCAGAGACCGCGTGGGTTTTCTTTGAGATCTTCTGTTTCCTCCCACACTACCAAGACATACAGGTTTTTTAGGTTAATTGGCTTCGTATGAGTGCAAATTGTCCCCATTGTGTGTAAGATATTGTTAATGTGTGGGGATCGCTGGTTGGAGCCAAAGGGCCTGTTTCCACGCTATATCTCCAAACTAAAAACTAAAAGACTGGAGGAGTATGTTTTCAAACTTCTGTACCTCTTGCCTGATGGGAGAGGGGCGAAGAGGGAGTGCCTGTTCTTGTGTGTCTGAGATTTTGGTTCTTGATTATGTTGGTGGCCTTGCCGAGGCAGCGTGGTGTATAGATGGAGTCACTGGAAGGGAGGTTGGTTTGCTTCATGGTGTCGGCTATGCCCAAATCAATAAAGATTTGGTAACATTTTAACAAAGGGGACTATTTCATAATTCTCCCAAAATACTGTTTAGTCTATAAATATCATTCAAGTGACAAGATGATGCGAGATATTGTTTCACAAAATGATTAATCGTTCTATGCTAATATAACAGTAACATATTTAGACAGAATACCTTGTTCACTATTTTAATGAAAGATTAAGACCATTAATTCTAATATGGTTAATTGATTGGAGACACAAGGGACAGTAGATGCTGGAGTCTTGAGTTAAAAACAAACTGCTGGAGTAACTCAGCGGTGCTGGCAATATCTGTGGAGGGAGATGGGCAGAAAATGTCTTGTTTCCTGTACCCATTTTGTGAGTTTGCAGTGAGAGGATTTTCCAAGCTAGTTGAAATGCATGTGAGATTTCTGCAATTTATAATGTTACATATTTAACTCTGCTCTCGAAAGTAATTTCACCTGCCTCTTTGAAAATACTGTCTTTACTGTAATTACATTTGAAAAGAAAAGAGCATTAGTAATGGACTTCATTTGTAAAACAATGTTCAACCTTAAAAAGAGCTGTTGATAGCAAATGTCTGCAGTTTTTTTTCCTCACTATTCCTGTGAATTTAAGGATCTTGATGTGTTCTGACAATGCACTTTCCAATTTGCCTTGATTTAAAAAAAAAAATGCAAGGACTTTCCATTTGAAAAGAAAATTGAGAACCAAATTGCCTTATTTTGTTCAAGAAATTCTCTCTGGTTCCTAAAAGGTCATTCTTATGAACAGCAGATGAATGGAGAGGAGAGAAGGGTACAAAGGTCACGGGTTAGATTGGAACACTACTTTCTTGAGATCTAATGGAAGTATCTAATTTATATATGTGCATGCAGCTTTTGACGAGGCAACCCTTGTTAGCCTGATAATCAGAGCAACGTTCAATTTAGATAGATGTACGTACACCCAATGTGCTCATTATAATTTAGTGTGAATCAGCAGAGTAATGTAGATAGGTTGGAAACCACAAGAGCCCTATAAGCATCCGTTTTATCTGATTTTAGGACATTAGGAAATTTCTGACCACTTCGCTTTTAGGTTTAGGTTTATTATTGTCACATGTACTTCTTCTTGCGTATGGCGTGCACAGCCTAAAGTTGTAGGACAACTTGTTCTATTTGATCTTATTTGATTGTGCACGCCAGGTTGATTGCATTCATTGAAACAAGGCGGACCACGTGAAGGTTGCAATCTCCCACCCAGTCACATGTACTGAGCTGCAGTGAAAAGCTTTGTTTTGCTTGCTCTCAAAACAGGTCTGATAATGCTATTCACAAATACAGTCAAGTCAAACTCAAGTCCAACAGACAGAGAAAAGGGGAAGATACAGAGTGCAGAATATAGTTCTCAGAAATGTAGCACATCAGTTCCAGATACAAAGTCCAATGTTCACAATGGGGTAGAGGTGAATCGGACAGTACCTCAGCTTATGGAAGGACCGTTCAGAAGCCGATAACAGAGGGGAAGAAGCTGTTCCTGAGTCTGGTGGTGCGTGCTTTCAGGCTTCTGTACCTTCTGACAGATAAGAACAAGGAGACGAAGGAATGACAGAGAGGGACAAGTTGTGTTGCGTGCAACTGAGGTGTATATTTTTTTCACCTGCAAATCCAACTGCTAATTCTAACTATTATATGAGTTACTTTGGATACAATATAAGAAGGGAAGTTTGGAACAATGTTTGAAACCAAATACATTTGTATAAAAAATAAAATAATACATTTTGAAAATCAAGAGAGTTTATTGTCATGTGTCCCAGATAGGACAATGAAATTCTTGCTTGCTGCAGCACAACAGAATATTGTAGTCATAAATACAGATCAGATCAGTGTATCCATATACCATAGAATATATATATATACACACATCAGTAAATAGATAAAGTGCAATAGGTTGTTATCGTTCATAGTTTGTTTGAAGTTGTGTTTAATAGCCTGATGGCTGTGGGGAAGTAGCTGTTCCTGAACCTGGATGTACCAGATTTCAGGCTCCTGTACCTTCTGCCCGATGGTAGCGGAGAGATGAGTGTGTTGTCAGGATGGTGCGGGTCCTTGATGATGCTGGCAGCCTTTTTGAGGCAGCGACTTATGATTCAAACTTTAGTCAGAGGGTGGTGAATCTGTGGAATTCATTGCTGCAGAGGGCTGTGGAGGCCAAGTCAGTGGATATTTTTAATGCGGAGAATGACAGATTCTTGATTAGTACGGGTGTCAGGGGTTATGGGGAGAAAGCAGCAGAATGGGTTTAGGAGGGAGAGATAGATCAGCCAGATGGCAGAGTAGACTTGATGGGCAGAATGGCCTAATTCTACTCCTATCCCTTATGAACTTACGAACTTTGTGCAGAGAGCTGAGAGGGGAGGATCAGAAGTCTTACATAATGAGCAGGAGAGAGACAGAGACTGCCAAATGTGAACAGCATAAAAGGATACAATACGATGCGTAAGAATACAATATAACTTTATTTATCCCAGGAGGAAATTAATTTCTAAATTAAAATCATTTGACAGCCGTGTATATCCAATGAAAGGATGCGGGTAAAAATACCTATCGCAAATCCATCAGTGTGTGTGAGCAGTTGGATGTTAAAAATCAAAAGGCGAATCAAGTGAAATTATTGGTCCTGGATACAGCAGCATCCTGTTCAACGTTCTAAGTGACTAATCCGTTGATTTCCTCAGTTAAATTGTTTGCTGATTATAATGAGGCCAGGCTTGAACCTGGGTGTCTGGTGCAGTGATGCAGCATCTGTAGCAGCCACTGCATTGCTGCCTCTTGCTCTTCTTCCATCCTTCCTTCCTTTATTTCTCAGGTAGTTCTGCAGGACCTCTCTGTTCTCACTCACACTCTCAATGCTATTATTCCTTTCATCAAACTTCACAAATAAACACTGTCACAAAGTGCCAGACTAACTTCGTGGGTCAGGCAGCATCCCTGGAGAACATGGATAGGTGGCGTTTCAAAACCGCACCTGTCCATGTGCTCCAGCCATGCTGCCTAACCCGCAATGTTACTCCAGCACCTGGTGTCCTTGGCTGCAATCCATTTCAATGCATGGATTCCTCATGATCCAGGCAGCGTTCAGGTAAATGCCTTCTGCACCCTCTCCAAAGCCTCCACATCCTTCCTGTAATGGAGTGACCAGAACTGCACGCAATACTCCAAATATGGCCTAACCCAAGTTTTATAAAGCACAACATCACAATGTTTTGGGTCGGGACCTTTCTTCAGTTGTGCGGTGCAGATGGAGAATGGTTCCGTGTCTTGTGGCGACGCCGCATCTGAATTCCCACAACCTTCCTCGCAAACTCTTCCCGGTTGTTGTGGCTGATGTGAAAGCTGAAGCTTCCTTGGCATCATCCATCCCGCAGCCTTGTCCTGCACCCTCCGCCTTCTGCGTGGTTGCAATCAGGATGGCAAAGCAATGAAAACTAAGCCTCCCAGTTAAGTCCATCCAGCTGTGTATCTAGAACGTTATTAAAAAGGCAACCTTCAGAAACACTGTTCCTGGCACATCAGTAATTAGCTTTGAGCAGCTTACTCTACTAATCTTGTCTGTTATTTAAGTGCTAATTTACTAGCTCATGCTTAAATTCTGACACTTAATCGCTCTTTAATTATATGGCAGTTCTAAAGAGTTTAAAGTGCTCATGTAAATCTCTTTTTTTTTACTGAAAATTTGATGTTCTCACCTGCACATGATAATGGATTTTCATGGAAGATTAGAAGTCCTGAACTAGCATCCTGCGGCAGTTTTGATGTCAAACTTTTCTACCTATGACCTTCCACAAATCTCACGAGGATCATTAAGTCATGTCACCACAAACCAGAGGAGATAGAAACATAGAAACATAGAAAATAGGTGCAGGAGGAGGCCATTTGGCCCTTCGAGCCAGCACCGCCATTCGTATGATCATGGCTGATCACCTAAAATCAGTAACCCGTGCCTGCCTTCGCCCCACAAATCTGGGGATCCACAAATGTGGATACTTTGCATTCAAATGGAAAGTTTATGATTGTAGTCATCCAGAAACCATAGCAAAGACCATAGAACATATACCAACCCAATACCATGCTATTATCTGTCTCAGCAACCTAAATATAAAATTGGTAGGTGTAGGAAGGAACAGCTGATGCTGGATTAAATCGAAGATAGACACAAAAAGCTGGAGTAACTCAGCGGGACAGGCAGCATCTCTGGAGAAAGGGAATAGGTGATGTTTTGGGTCGAGACTCTTCTTCAGGCTGAGAGTCAGAGGAGAGGGAAACGAGAGATATAGACGGTGATATATAGAGAGATATAGAACAAATGAATGAAAGATATGAAAAAAGTACCGATGATCAAGGAGCCCACAAAGGTCCATTGGTGCATGTGGGCTCGGTGATAACGAATTATACAGACAGTGAAACTCAACAAGGCTCCACTTTTTCTTGGTGGTGGAGGAGTATTGTTTTGGCTGGAGATCTATGACAAGTGTTTAGTAGTATTACTTGAAAGTAAAAGTAGATGTGTTGGTTAGTGATATGACTTGGGTGTAAATATAGATGGGTTTGGTTAATAGGTTTTCAGATGACACCAAAACTGGTGGAGTTGCAGACAGCGAGAAAGGCTGTCAAAAGATACAATAGTATTGAGATCAATCATCGATCCGTAGGCCCCGCTCGGTCATGATTGACCATGGGTGATGCATCCTAGTTGTTGGCTGCTTGCTCCAAACCTCGGCTAGAGCAGCGTCGCTTACGGTGATGTGTGGTCGGATGCAAGCCTGGGCGATGTCATATGGAGGACAGGCTGTTGTCCATGCAGCACGTCCCCCCTCTCCACGTCGCTGATCGATCGAAAGGAACAGCAGGGCCGTTACAGTTTGGCACCAGCACCGTCGCAGGAGCTGCCAGAGCGAGGTTGTAGACAACGACGAACTGCCTTAGGGGCTCCGACTCCGGATTTTCTTGAGGTTTACTCCAGGAGCCTTTTCCATGACTGGATATGGCCACTAGGCAGTGGAGGTTTTAAATCGGAGTTTTCCCTCTCTTAGATGGACTGCCTTCCCAGGCTGACGAGTCCCATCTGCCTGAGACTAGTGGGGGCGGGAGCGTCTACCTTCCCGTGCAGGTCTATAGCACCTGCCCACTGCCCATCAATCATCGATATGGTACAGGTCTATAGCACCTGCCCACTGCCCATCAATCATCGATATGGTACAGGTCTATAGCACCTGCCCACTGCCCATCAATCATCGATATGGCCAAGGAAAATGGCAGATGATGTTTAATCCAAACAAGTGAAAGACGTTGCATTCTGGGAGGTCGAATGTCAGGGGAAAGAATACAGTGGTAATGGCCAGACCCTTAACAATGGACAATAGACAGTAGGTGCAGGAGTAGGCCATTCGGCCCTTCGAACCAGCACTGCCATTCGCTGTGATCATGGCTGACACCATAGGTATCTTGGAAATCAAGTACACAGCTCCCTGCAAGAGGCAACACAAGTTGATAGAATGGTAAATGTGGAAATTGAGGCATTGATTATAACAGTTAGGAAATCATGTTGCAACTTTATTAAACTTTGGTACTGTCACATTTGGAATATTGCGTGCAGTTATGGTCACCCCATTACAGGAAGCATGCGGAGGCTTTAGAAAGAGTGCAGAAGGTGTTTACTGGCACACTGCCTGGAATAAAGGGCAACAGCTATGAGAGGTTTGATAAACTTAGATTGTTTTCTCCGGACATTGAGGGGAGACCTGATTTGCACTATGTAAAATGATGAGAGGCATAGATAGGGTAGGCAGTCAGAATCTTTTCCCCAGGGTTGGACATATCAAAGATTAGAGGACATATTTTTAAGGTCAGAGGGGAAATGTTTAAAGGAGATGTCGGAGGAATGTGGTGGATGCCTGGAATGCACTACTAGGGGATGGTGATGGAAGCAGAGAAGATAGCAGTGTTTAAGAGGCTTTTCGAAGATAGACACAAAATATTGGAGTAACTCAGCGGGACAGGCAGCATCTCTGGAGAGAAGGAATGGGTGACGTTTTGGGTCGAGATGATGTCAGGGGAGTGGGAGGTACATACTGTACAGTGCCCTCCATAATGTTTGGGACAAAGAGCCATCATTTATTTACTTGCCTCTGTACTCCACAATTTCAGATTTGTAATAGAAAAAAAATCACATGTGGTTAAAGTGCACATTGTCAGATTTTAATAAAGACCATTTTTACACATTTTGTAGAAATGTATACAAAGTCCCCCCCATTTCAGGGCACCATCATGTTTGGGACACAGCAATGTCATGAAAATCAAAGTAGTTATGTTTAGTATTTTGTTGCATATCCTTTGGATGCAATGACTGCATGAAGTCTGCGATTCATGGACATCACCAGTTGCTGGGTGTCTTATCTAGTGATGCTCTGCCAGGCCTGTATTGCAGCCATCTTTAGCTTATGCTTGTTTTGGGGGCTAGTCCCCTTCAGTTTTCTCTTCAGCAGATAAAAGGCATGCTCAATTGGGTTCAGATCGGGTGATTGACTTGGCCACTCAAGAATTTACCATTTTTTAGCTTTGAAGAACTCCTTTGCTGCTTTAGCAGTATGTTTGCGATCATTGTCTTGCTGTAGAATGAACCGCCGGCCAATGAGTTTTGAGGCATTTGGTTGAACTTAAGCAGATAGGATGTGTCGATACACTTCAGAATTCATTATGCTACTACCATCAGCAGTTGCATCATCAATGAAGATAAGTGAGCCTATACCTTCAGCAGGCATACATGCCCAGGCCATAGCACCCTCCCACCACCGTGTTTCACAGATGAGGTGGTATGCTTTGGATCTTGGGCAGTTCCTTCTCTCTTCCATACTTTGCTCTTGCCATCACTCTGATATAAGTCAATCTTCGTCTCATCTGTCCACAAGACCTTTTTCCAGGATTATGGTTGCTCTTTTAAGTACTTCTTGGCAAACAGTAACCTGGCCATCCTAGTTTTGCAGCTAACCAATAGTTTGCATCTTACAGCGTAGCCTCTGTATTTCTATTCATAGACGGTGGTCATTGACAAATCCACACCTGACTCCTGAAGAGTGTTTCTGATGTGTCAGACAGGTGTTTGTTTTTTTTCCTTTATTATAGAGAGATTTCTTCTGTCATCAGCTGTGGAGGTTTTCCTTGTCCTGCCAGTCCCTTTGCGATTAGTAAGGTCACCAGTGCGCTCTTTCTTCTTAATGATGTTCCAAACAGTTGATTTTGGTAATCCTAAGGTTTGTTTGATGTCTCTAACAATTGTATTCTTATTTCTCTGTCTTGTAATGGCTTTCTTTGACTTTCATTGGCACAACTTTGGTCCTCATGTTGATAAACTGTAATAAAAGTTTCTAAAGGTGATGGAAAGACTTAAGGAAAGATTAGGTGCTGAGAGCTGAAGAAGGGTCTGAAGAAGGGTCTCGACCCGAAACGTCGCCTATTTCCTTTGCTCCATAGATGCTGCCTCACCCGCTGAGTTTCTCCAGCATTTTTGTCTACCTGTAATTTCTACATGGTGAAACCAAAATGTATAAAAATTGTCTTTAATAAAATCTGACAATGTCCACTTAAACCACATGTGATTTTTTACATTACAATCTCAAATTGTGGAGTACAGAGGCAAATAAATAAATGATGGGTCTTTGTCCCAAACATTATGGAGGGCACTGTAGATAAGGAAGTGTACAGATAAGGAAGTGTAAGATGTGAAAAACAGGACAAAGGGAATGCGGATCAAGGATAAAGGAGAATCATTGTTAGCTGGGAGAAGGTAACAACAAAGCAAACAGATAAAATGTAGTCAGAGACAGTAAGACTGGTTGGAGAACTGGGAAGGGGAGGGAATGAAGAGAGAGGGAAAGCGAGAGTTACTTGAAGTGACTTTAAGACTTAAAGTTTCTTTAAGAGACTTTTAGTTGACACAAATGGAACAAAATAGATCACATGCAGGTAGAGGAGATTTGTTCAACGTTCAGCAGATACATTGTGGGCCGAAAAGCCTGTTCCTGTGCTGTAATCTTTTGTGTGTAAGAAGGAACTGCAGATGCTGGTTTAAACCAAAGATGGACACTAAAAGCTGGAGTGACTCAGCGGGACAGGCAGCATCTCTGGAGAGAAGGAATGGGGGACGTTTTGGGTCGAAACCCTTCTTCAGACTGGTTAAAGATAAGAGAAACAAGAGATATAGACAGCGATGTGGAGAGATAAAGAACAGTGAATGAAAGATATGCAAAAAAGTAATGATGATAAAGGAAACGGGTGATTATTAGCTGTTTGTTGAGAAACTAGTGCGACATGGGTGGGGAAGGGATAGAGGGAATGCCGGGGCTACCTGAAGTGAGAGAATTCCAAATTCATACCACTGGGCTTTCAAGAGAAAGCTAGATAGGGTTCTTAAAAATAGCGGAGTCAGGGGATATGGGGAGAAGGCAAGAACGGGGTACTGATTGTGGATGATCAGCCATGATCACATTGAATGGCGGTGCTGGCTCCAGTGCTGACGAAAGGCCGAATGGCCTATTGTCTATTGTCTATTGTCCATTGTCTATTGGCTGTAAGCTGCCCAAGCAAAATATGAGATGCTGTTCCTCCAATTTGTGTTTAGCCTTACTGACAATGGAGGAGACCTAGGACAGAACGGTCTGTGTAAGAATGGGAAGGAGAATGAAAGTGTCCAGCAAAATCTTCCATGTCCTGTAAACTGTCCGTATTACCAAGTGTGATCACCCTGACTATCTCTGGCCCCACTTGATGCTCTGCCACATATTAAACATTCAAATGTTTGTCTTCTCCATTGCATTTATTTACTGTGTTTATATTCAGACATTTTATTGATTCAGGCCAGAATAAAACAATTGCCATATTTGATTTAGATTAGATCCAAATTCAAAGTCAGATTCAGATTAGTTTATTGTCATATTCACCAGGGTGCAATGAAATTCCCTGTTTGCATCAGGCTCGCAGAGTAAATAATACACATACAGTAATGATATATGTACCAAAACATAGAGTGATGAATGGAAGTACAGCAGAATGTAGTGCAATCTAATGTCGTGAAAAAACTGACTGGCAACAACCCAGCAGCACAGTGGTGCAGCTGGTCACAAGGTCATAAGTGATAGGGGCAGAATTAGGCCCATCACGTCTACTTTGCCATTCATTCATGGCTGATCTATCTCTCCCTCCTAACCCCATTCTTCTGTCTTCTCCCCACAACCCCTGACACCCGTACTAATCATGAATCTATCTATCTCTGCCTTAAAAATATCCTTTGACTTTCCTCCACAGCCTTCTGTGGCAAATAATTCCACAGATTCACCACCCTCTGTCCAAAGAAATTCCTTCTTATCTTCCTAAGGGAACATCCTTTGATTCTGAGGCTACGCCTTCTAGTCCTGTCCTAATAGACAATAGACAATAGACAATAGGTGCAGGAGTAGGCCATTTGGCCCTTCGAGCCAGCACCGCCATTCAATGTGATCATGGCTGATCATCCCCAATCAGTACCCCGTTCCTGCCTTCCCCCATATCCCCTGACTCTGCTATCTTTAAGAACCCTATCTAGCTCTCTCCTGAAAGCATCCAGCGAACCTGCCTCCACCGCCCTCTGAGGCAGAGAGGTGGAGGCCTAATCTAACTCTAATGGTAGAGTTGCTGCCTTACAATGCCAAAGACCCGGGTTCAATTCTGACCTCAGGTGTTGTCTTTACAGAGTTTGCACGTTCTCCCTGTGACCGAGTGGGTTTCCTCCAGATGCTCCCGTTTCCTCCCACACCCCAAAGACGTGCAGGTTTGCAGGTTAATTGGCCTCCGGGTATCGATGGTTGGTACAGGCTCAGTGGGCCTAAGGGCCTGTTTCCATGCTGTATCTCTCACCTGAAATCAACTAAAATGAGGTACAATTAAGAGTAAGACTTTATGGCAGCATCCCCAGGTGATTGGTGTGAAAGCGGTGTTTAGGAAGAAAAGACTAATTTCCAGAGGATCTCTGCAGACCAGGCAATAACTGCGGTGGGAAATAGATGGACCATATTTTGGGACGGGACCCTGCTTCCGACTGCAGTCAGGAGCCTGTACCTTCTCCAAGAAACTAGAAGAGAGAAAAAGGATTGGCTCGTTTTGACGATACTTGCAGCCATCCCGATGCAACGCACTGTGAAGATGGACAAAAAAAATGACAAGCCTGTGGGCAGCACGGTGGCGCAGCGGTAGAGTCGCTGCCCCTACAGCGCCAGAGACCCGGGTACGATGCTGACTACGGGTACTGTCTGTACAGAGTTTATACACTCTCTCTGTGACCGCGTGGGTTTTCTCCGGATGCTCTGGTTTCCTCCCACACTCCAAAGACGTACAGGCTTGTAGGTTAATTGACTTTGGTAAAATTATAAATTGTCCCTAGTGTGTGTATAGGATAGTGTTAGCGTGCGGGGATATTCGGACAGTGTCGACTCGGTGGGCCGAAGTGCCTGTTTCGCGCTGTATCTCTAAACTAAACTAAACTAAACTAAAACTAATCTGTGGTGGATTGGGTTGTGTTCACCGCCCTCTGCAGCTCAGATGTTCAAGAGCAGAGCAATTGCCACACCAGCCTGGGATGCATCCCATCGGACCACGTTCTAGTGGGCATCTGTGTAAGTTCGAGAGAATCCTTCTGAACGTGCCGTATTTTCTAAGGAAGTAAATACACTGATGTTGAGTTTAATTAATGCAGGTCACGGGGAGAACATACAAACTCCATATAGACAGCGCCCATTGTCGGTTTCATAGAAACATAGAAAATAGGTGCAGGAGTAGGCCATTCGGCCCTTCAAGCCTGCACCGCCATTCAATATGATCATGGCTGATCATCCAACTCAGTATCCCGTACCTGCCTTCTCTCCATACCCCCTGATCCCCTTAGCCACAAGGGCCACATCTAACTCCCTCTTAAATATAGCCAATGAACTGGCCTCAACTACCTTCTGTGGCAGAGAATTCGAGAGATTCATCACTCTCTGTGTGAAAAATGTTTTTCTCATCTCGGTCCTAAAAGATTTCCCCCTTATCCTTAAACTGTGACCCCTTGTTCTGGACTTCCCCAACATCGGGAACAATCTTGCTGCATCTAGCCTGTCCAACCCCTTAAGAATTCTGTAAGTTTCTATAAGATCCCCCACGTGTCTCTAGTGCTGTAAGGCAGAAACCCTGCCTCGGCACCACTATGCCTTCCTAATGAGTTTCCTTATTCACCGCATCATGGTGAAGGGATCAGGTTTGATTGCTGGGGAGAAGGATGCTGAGGAACCTGAAGGCGTTCACCATCCCAGCAGCAGAGTTGGTTCATATTTATGCATGGTGACTGCACATCCCCTTTAAAGTGCACTGCGATCCCGGCCACAGGCAAACGAGCCGTAGCTCTGTCTGATTAATGGTTATTGGGCCAATTAATCTGATCCTTGTCCTTATAAACCTTGGGGAAGAGAGGGAGGAAGCTATTCTGATGATTCTAGATGCTCTTGTTTGTCAATGGAAATAAAGCCTATCGGGTGAGTTCATCTTACTGTATGTGCATCAATGTGTTCTTTGCTGGTCCAAGTTCAAGACTAACGGCACAGCATAAACATTGCCATGATGTTGGATGCAACCGAGGAAACATGACTTTAAAGTATTTTCACTCAGATTTTATGAATCCTTTTTCTCCAACTTTTCTCCGCATTGTTCTGGCTCTCAGAGTAACATTGCGTTGACATTGACCGGGCAGTCTGCCTTGACTCCTCTTCCATTCTGCTGCAACCATGCGACCGGCTCAAGTGTATTGGGAATTGTAATGTCTCCACTGAAGCTGGGATCAGCTAACTGAACCAGACTGACAATCACACCCAATCATTCTGTATAGATTAGGTCCACAAGCACTTCACTGGATTTAGGGACTGAATGAATAAGTGTCATTTGTCTACAAAGCTCAAGAATCACCAATGTTATTCCAAAATCACTCACTTCGTCTTATGTAGTTGAATCTTCAATATACAAACACACCATTGATTTTCCAGCACCCTTGGCTCCGAGAGACAAGCTGGATTATCCATTTTGCCAAACCAACCAAGGTCACGTAATAATAATTCACCAATACTCTGGCTCACTAATTATTCCCCTCCTGTGTCCCTGGGGCACCCTGGACTGTTAGAAACTGAAATAATTAACAAAGAAGTAACCAATTAAAGGGCCCGTCCCACTTGCCGATTTTCTTTTTCGGCGACTGCCAGCATCATATCAGTGTCGCCCAAAGATTTTGAACATTTCAAAATCCAGCGGCGACAAAAAAAAAATGTTGCGACACTTGAAAAAAACACTGCGCGTCGATACGTCATCACGCCAGGTCACCATCGCATCACGCTGCAAATTTTTCGGAGACCTGATACATCAGTCAATGATGCCAGCAGTCGCCAAAAAAAAATCACCAAGTGGGACAGGCCCTTTACTCCTTCAGGATGGAGAGACTTGTTCTGAAAGAGTGTTCTGATAAAAAGCAATGCTCTTGTAACTGTGTCCAGATCAAAGGAGGTGCCGGTCCATCAGTTGCCAGAAAGTCGGTGGTGTACCTGTATTAACTGGGACAATCATATTTCATTTAGTTTAGAGATACAGGGCGGAAACAGGCCCTTCAGCCCACCAAGTCCGCGCCGACCAGCGACCCCTGCACATTAACACTATCCCATACACAATAGGGACAATTTACAGTTATACCAAGCCAATTAACCAACAAACCTGCACGTCTTTGGAGTGTGGGAGGAAACCGGAGATCTCGGAGAAAGCCCACGCAGTCACGGGGAGAACGTGCAAACTCCATGCAGACAGTACCCATAGTCGGATTCGAACCCGTGTCTCTGGCAATGTAGGCGCAGTAAGGCAGCAACTCTACTGCCGGTGCCACCGTGCCGCCCACGGGTCTCAACTGTAAAGTCAGGAAATAAATAATTGGAAGTGGAAGATTACTTTACGACTCTATTTGTAAAATAGGATAAAATATCTTAATTTTAGGTAAGAGTAATCACGATGGTCGTATTTCTAACACAAAAATTGGTAATGCCTTCAAATGCCATTGATTGTAATGGGATTACCCTTGACATGGAAGAACTGGAGAGGACTTAAAAGCCAAAACATCACAAAATGTGTGGGAATCGCTGGTCGGTGCGGACTTGTTGGGCAGAAGGCCCTGTTTCCGCGCTGCACGTCTGAACTAAACTAAACAATATTGTCCAGTTTTATGTCGATGAACGTTGCATACCCGAGAAGACTGTCAAAGTGATCTTAGGCAACAGAATGGCAGCTTGCCGTATGAGGAACAGCATATTTTTCAATATGATTTATGTCATAATTGATCAATGTATATGCATGTATGTAAAGCTAATGTTGACACACTATCAATCATTGGTGCAGCCAGCCCCAAGTAGAATACTATGAAAGCTTCTGAAAGAATTTTCAAGTTATTCAGAGATACAGAATGATGGAGGGCTTGAATTATGATTACCATAAAATGGGCATACTTACTCTGTAAAATTGATTTATAATGGTTGATATTCTAAACGAGCTCAATAATATAGACCGTGATTAGGTCTTTTATTATGTCACGATCAGAAGAAATGAAGGACATACCTTTCTCACAATGATAAAATAATGTTAAAACCAATTTTTGGAAACTAAAGACCTAGTACAGTCTCCGGAGGAAGACAGTGAAAGCAGACAAGGGTGATTCATTCAAATGAGATTTACATTCATTTCACTAGATAATGGCCTGGGTTTTGATTTTGTAATTATAGCATCGTTATACTTTGAAACTGTCAGCAACTTTGGGATCTCCACATGAGTTGTTTTAACAGAGGAAAGTTAACACTAAAGTTGCTGTTAGTGACACAGAGCTTCCCCACAGGTAAACTGTGGTGTGATCCTATCCAGAAAAATCAAGGGACTTATAAATTTAGTTTAGTTTCAGTTTAGTTTAGAGATACAACGTAGAAACATGCCCCTCGGCCTGTCGAGTCCGCGCCGACCAGCGATCCTTGTACACCAGCACTCCTGGCCAAGATGGCCATTCGTGGGTCCAAGCAGCTGGTAGTCGACGGCCACTCCAGGGTCGGCTGCCTGCCCCTTTTCCGGGCCGACGTCCGTGCCCACGTGTCCCTGGAGTGGGAACATGCGGTGCCCACGGGGACTTTGGAGGCCTTCCGTGAAGGCTGGTCGCCGCGGGAAGTCGAGTGTGTAACTGATGAGGATGACGTTAGTTTAAAATTGATTGACTGTTGTTTTGTAGACTGCCACAAAGGCAGTTTTGATAGTGTTACCCTTATGTACCTTTGTTTTTGTTTACTGAATAAAAGTATTTGTATATATATATATATATTTTAAAGTCCATTAGCACTATCCTAAAAGACTCGGGACAATTTACATTTATACCAAGCCAATTATCCTACAAACCTAAGGTACACAAAAATGCTGGAGAAACTCAGCGGGTGCAGCAGCATCTATGGAGCGAAGGAAATAGGCAACGTTTCGGGCCGAAACCCTTCTTCAGACTTTCCTTCGCTCCATAGATGCTGCTGCACCCGCTGAGTTTCTCCAGCATTTTTGTGTACCTTCGATTTTCCAGCATCTGCAGTTCCTTCTTTAACCTACAAACCTATATGTCTTTGGAGTGTGGGAGGAAACCGAAGATCTCGAAGAAAAACACACGTGGTCACAGGGAGAAGGTATAAGACAACACCCATATCAGGGATCAAACCTGGGTCTGGAGCGCTGTAAGGCAGTAATGCCCCAGTGTGCCATATAATTAGTCCCATAAAACACCATCAAAATATCTGTGGGAGAACTACTTGATATTGTAAAGTCCATGCTCAGCCATAATTCTTATTTAGAGAATACTGTAACTGTAAAGGAACTCGTTTTATAAATAGAATTTGCACTCTGTGTTCCCAGGGTCAGAACTAAAAAGGCTGAAGCAGCATTGGGTTTAAATGCTCCACACCTGTGGAACAAGCTCCCTGAACACCTGAGGTGTGCAGAGACTGTAAGCGCATTTAAATCAGGCCTTAAAACACTGTTGTTTACTATAGCTTTTCCATAACCTGACATGCAGGTAATCTTAACTGTCTAATTATAACCCTTTTATGTGCTTTTTAAAATTGTTTTATTGCTTCATTGACGTTGTTTTATTATTTATACATTTGTCGTATTGCTTATTTTGCAATTTTTAATTATTGACTATTATATTTTTTCTTTCCTGTAAAGCACCTTGAATTGCTGTTTGCACGAATGGTGCTATACAAATAAATTTGCCTTGCCTTGCCTTGCCATTACCAACATAAATACCTAGAAATACGATATACGGATAAATTAAGAGTTGCTATAAAGTAATTGTGGTCACTTGGAAAGAACTAGTGTCTTTGAACCTATTAATCTCAAAGCAATTCCCCCAATGAAGATTTTCCTCTCGTCGTCACTATAGTCGACTCGCTGATAGAGATTGATCACAATAATTAAGCAACAACTCCATTGTTGTAATATTATACCCTTACCAGGCTGGCGGAAGAACTAAATGGGCCTTGGGTATTAACTTCATCAAGCAAATAGTGACTTCCGGAGACATAGTAAGAATATTTTAAATGTGAAGGAAAGAACTACAGATGCTGGTTCACTGCCCTCCTGATTAATGTTACTGATTGCATGCCTCATTGTCACCTTCCCCTCAGCATGGGGTGGCATGCTGGCGCAGCGGTAGAGTTGCTGCCTCACTGCACTTACAGCGCCAGACACCCGGGTTCGATCCCGACTATGGGTGCTGTCTGTACGGAGTTTGTACGTTCTCCCCCATGACCGCGTGGGTATTCTCCGAGATCTTCTGTTTCCTCCCACACTCCAAAGGCGTACAGGTTTATAGGCTAATTAGCTTGGTATCAATGAAAATGTGTTCCTAGTGTGTGTAGGTCTTTTATTATAATAGTGTTAGTGTGCGGGGATCGCTGGTCGGTTCGGATCCAAAGGGCCTGTTTCCACGCTGTATCTCCAAACGAAACTAAACTAACAATGCACCATTCTACATTTCCTTGTTCATCGTCTGCTTTGATCACCTTACCCATCCATCTCTCTATCATTCCTTACTATCTCTACTATCATTTTCACACCGTACCCTTCCATATCTCTATGTCTCCCTCTCCCCTGAATCTCAGTCCGAAGAAGGGTCTCGATCTGAAACATCACCCATTCCTTCTCTCCAGAGACGCTGCCTGTCCTGCTGAGCAACACCAGCATCTCAAGAATATTTAAAATCTCGGTATCATGCTTACAGTCCTTGGAGGAATGATAGTCCCGAACCAATGTCAAGAAGGAAAGGTCCATTTTTTTAACCATGATTTGGTCTTTTCTTGATGAGGCAAATAGAAATGTCAATGTTGTAGCTCCCTTTGTTATCAACAGCTGCTGTAATTGAAAAATTGAGCAGCTTTTCAATATATTAACAGAAAGGTTGACTTGCAGAATCTCCGTGCGAGATGGAGCAGATCGGATTAGGGTTCAGAAACAGCAGCATTGAGATGCCTGACAATGATTTAACAACCGAGGATCGATTGAGGTCTGTAAATCTGTCACCCAGGTTCATTACTCTGTGTGCACATGTCATTCATTATCACCTCCTCTTTTGAAATATCCGGTGATTTGTGACTTTATTGATATTCAGTTTGACCTGTGGCTTTACTACCCAGAGAAAGTAACATGAACTGCAGTGTGCAATTTTAGTCACAATTTATAAATTCTGAGGATAAATCTGACAGGGAAATGTCATCCTCATTGAAGACACGGATGTACTTGGCAGAATTCTGAACCTTGCCCTGACTGTCATCTTGTAATAACCTTTGATCACATGATCACATTGAATGGCGGTGTTGGCTCGAAGGGCCGAATGGCCTACTCCTGCACATATTGTCTATTGATGAACCAACAGGTCATTTAGATAACATGCATGACAAATAATAAAAATATGCTGGATTCTAAAACGTAGACCATAGAACAGTATAGCACAAGAGAAGGCCCTTCGGCCCCCAATGCTTGAAAGACTATCTTTCATCTAGCATGTAGGAAGGAACTGCTGATGCTAGTTTAAACCAGAGATACTGTAGACACAAAATGCTGGAGTAACTCAGTGGGTCAGACGGCATCTCTGGAAAAAAGGAATAGGACGTTTCAGGTTGAGAAGGGTCTTGACCCAAAATGTCACCTATTCCTTTTCTCCAGAAATGCTGTCTGACCCACCGAGTTACTCCAGCATTTTGTGTCTATCTCCAGGGATAGCTTCTTCCCAGCTGTTACCAGGCAACTGAACCATCATACAACCAACATGAGAGCAGTCTTGTCCTACCATCTACCTCATTGGAGACACTCACCAGTCTGAAGAAGGGTGTCAACCCGAAACGTCACCCATTCCTTCGCTCCATAAATGCTCCCTCGCCCGCTGAGTTTCTCCAGCTTTTTGTCTACCTTCAAGTTGTCTTTAATCAGACTTTACTGGACTTTATCTTGCACTAAACATTCTTCCTTTTATCCTGTATCTGTACACTGTGGACGGCTTGATTGTAATCATGCAGAGTATTTTCGCCGACTGGCTAGCATGCAACAAAAACAGGTTTTCATTGTACCTCGGTACAGGTGACAATAATAAATAAGGCTAAACTATAATTTGCTTTGCAGTGGGGTGATCTGACAGTGTTGTCTGGCCTTGACTCAGATAAGGAATCACAAAGAGATACCAGGAACTGCAGATGCTGAAATCTTGAGCAAAATCTGCAGCAATGGATGAACATTTGTATTTATAGGAAAATTGATCATCATCAGGGTCAGTGTGGCCACTGCATTTGTCAGTTTTACTTGTGTGGGAAGGAACTGCAGATGCTGGTTTACACCGAGGTTGGACACAAAATTCTGGAGTAGCTCAGCTGGACAGACAGCATCTCTGGAGGGAAGGAATGGGTTGAGACCCTTCTTCAGACTGAGAGTCAGTGCAGAGGGAGACAGAGATATGGAGGGGTAAGGTGTGAAAACGAGAGATCAAAGGGGACAGTGATCAGGCACGGAAATCGCTGTCAAAACATGGGGGGGGACACAATTTCTTGCCGGCCGCTCGCGCGCAGGCCTGCACACACACACAAGGTTTCGGTCGACTCCGAACTCCGGCAACAGCAGCTTCGTCCGCCCCGAATCGTGGGGCTTCAATCAGCCCATTCGCTGGGCCTTTCGTCGCCCGGCAGGGGGATTCAACATCGGGAGCCTCAATCGCCTCGATGCAGCAATTTGACTGCGGGGCAGTGGAAGATCCCGCGGCCGATTTTAAGCTGCACCGGGCGATGAAAAGCCCCGCGAACTGGCCGATTCAAGCTCCGCTCTATGATCTTTGTTCCACCAGGACGTCTCCCTCCTCCAATCACCGCGCTCTATCCTCAGTCCCATCCCCCTGGTTCCACCTCTGACCGACAACTCCCTCCTCCAATCATCGCGCTGAATCATCATGGTACCCCCACCTACTACCTGCTGGCCGACGTCTCTCTCGTCCAATCATCAGTCCCACCCCCACTGTCTCGCGGAAAGCGGAGATATTTAACAGCTTTTTTTTCACGGAGTTTTAAAATCCGGATTACAAGAAATGGGGGGGATCGTCCCCCACCTCTCGAAACAGGGGGAGTTGTGCCCCCCTGTCCCCCCCTGGGATTTCTGCCCCCTGTTTTCATGGAAAATGTAGAATGGTTCATTGTTAGCTGAGGGGAAGGAGACAACAAGGTATACAATCAGCAAGATTATTTATCTCTCTGTCTCCCTTCTCCCCTGACTCTCAGTCTGAAGAAGGGTCTCGACCTGAAACGTCGCCCATTCCTTCTCTCCAGAGATGCTGCCCGTCCCGCTGAGTTACTCCGGCATTTTGTGCCTATTGTCAATTTTGCTTGTATGTTTGCTCCCAGGCATCAAGGCCGGAAAGTCATTGGTTTGGGGCCAAATCGGAATTTGAGTACCTAATCCAATATAACACAGTGAGATTAGTTTTGGATGACTCCCACCAAAATCTGGCATTGAAATAGTGGGATAGTTGCTCTCTGCATATTAACTGCTGTTGGGAGGAAGCACTTTATTGCTGATGGCAGCATTCCGTCAGAAGAGTCTCTTTACAAGCCTCATAATGCTAATCTTTTAGACTATTTTGTTTTGAATATTGAATATATGTTTTGAATGCAGAACATTTTCTGTATTCAAAATGCTGACATCGTTTGACCATAAAGGAGAGTGTAGTTTAGTTTAGTTTAGAGAAACAGTGTGGAAATAGTCCCTTCGGCCCACAGAGTCCATGCCGACCAACCACCCATACACTAGTTCTATCCTACACACAAGGGATAATTTACAGAAGCCAATTAACCTGCACGTCTTTGGAGTGTGGGGTGGGGGGGCACCAGAGCACCTGGTGAAAACCCACGCAGTCATAGGGAGAACATACAAACTCCACGCAGACAGCACCCGTGGTCAGGATCGAACCAGGGTCTCTGGTGCTGTAATGAAGCAGCTCTACAGCTGAGCCACTGAAAACTATAAACCCAGTTCAACTGTATCTTTGGCCACTTCTCCTGATTCAACTACCGAGTTATCTGGAACATCCTTTGATTTGTCAAAGATCTTTGTCAGTCTGGAACAAAAAATGACTACCTGATATTTGTCTCTGAATCCCTTTTGAGAACTCTGTATTTACTTTTTATGGATCTATTCCACTTGCAAAGTGTTTATTCCATTGATGTATTAAATAGTAAATAAACGTGAACCATTGAATTAGCGAGGTCATACTGATTATCCAATCTTGGTGGGTAGTGGACCACAGGAACATATCATTGGGATGAAATGAAATTCTAACAAGTGGCATCGGAGAGATAGTTAATTTAGGAAGTGGAAGAATAGAAATGGAGTAGGTGTTCTTATCAGGCGGAGATTGATGGATTTTTGATTAGTATGGGTGTCAGGGGTTATGGCGAGAAGGCTGGAGAATGGGGTTGAGAGGGAAAGACAGATCAGCCATGATTGAATGGCAGAGTAGACTTGATGGGCCGAATGGCTTAAAATTAAGCATCTTTGTTTGGGCAAAAGAAGAAAGCTTTTTCAATTTTTTATTGTGTGGGAAGGAACTGCAGATGCTGGTTTACACCGAAGATAGACACAAAATGCTGGAGTAACTCAGCGGGACAGGCAGCGTCTCTGGAGAGAATGAATGGGTGAAGTTTCGGGTCGAGACCCTTCTTCAGACTGAGACTCAGGGGAGAGGGAGACACAGAAATATGGAAGGGTAAGGAGTGAAGACGAGGGATCAAAGGGGACGATGGTCAAGGAAAATGTAGAATGGTTCATTGTTAGCTGAGGGGAATGTGACGACAAGGCATACAAACAACAAGATTCCATATCTCTCTGTCCGCCTCTCCCCCGACTCCCAGTCTGAAGAAGGGTCTCGACCCGAAACGTCACCCACTCCTTCTCTCCGGAGATGCTGCCTGACCCACTGAGATACTCCAGCATTTTGTGTTAGCCTGTTATTGTCATCTTCCAGTGAATTAACAAACACTCAGCTAGTTTCACCACACAGGGTTTGCCTTGACAAGTAACCGTTTCTTGTTGCCAACAAGAAATTGCATTTTCGTTATCACTGTGCATTATACAGGCAGCTCAGGCTAAATGCATGAAGTCACTTCCAGACAGATTGCTGCTGTCTGTGGGTGATATTCCAAGATGAATGCTACCTACCCTGTGTAAAGTGTGGCAGGTGTAATTATTTATAGGTCTTGTGGTCTACACAACACCTGTGCAACATAACACGTGGTCTAGACACAGGGAGGTGCAGATGCTGGCTTGCTGTTTTTTGCAGCTTCATACCTGACAGGAACAGCCACAATGGCTCCTCAGTGACCCCCATCAAATACCTAAGATAGACACAAATACCAGCTGGGTTCAGCAATCTCCCCTTCCATCAGGTCGCCTCAACACAAGAGGGTGGGCCTGTAACTTGACGGTATCAAACGTAATGGCGCAATCCCAATGAATAGTCTTTTCAATTCCCGTACCTGATATCTTAATCCTCCTGACTGCACATACTTAACCGAACCATCCACCAGTACAAGTAGAAATACTGATAAACTGGCTCAATAGAGGGAGCTGCTTGTCCAATGTCACTCTCCATATACTCGCTCTCCCACATATAATCTCTCTATCAATAAACTATTGCCTTCAACCGTGGCCTTTAAGAGAGGCAACAGCTAAGTGATCCCCATGCTTAAACCTTTTTTGAAAATGTGGTGGTGCTGATGGTGACCCGGTGGCGCAGTGGTAGAGTTGCTGCCTTGCAGCGACAAAGTCACAGTGTAGGTCAATCACTATTGCTGATTGTGATCCATGTCTGGTCTTGTTATTGCCGACCCGATCCATTATCCATACCGGGTCTTCACCATGCCATCGGCTTATACTCGCTGGAGTTTAGAAGATTGAGGGGGGATCTTATAGAAACGTACAAAATTCTTAAGGGGTTGGACAGGCTAGATGCAGGAAGATTGTTCCTGATGTTGGGGAAGTCCAGAACAAGGGGTCACAGTTTAAGGATAAAGGGGAAATCCTTTAGGACCGAGATGAGAAAAAACATTTTTCACACAGAGAGTGGTGAATCTCTGGAACTCTCAGCCACAGAAGGTAGTTGAGGCCAGTTCATTGGCTATATTTAAGAGGGAGTTAGATGTGGCCCTTGTGGCTAAAGGGATCAGGGGGTATGGAGAGAAGGCAGGTACAGGATACTGAGTTGGATGATCAGCCATGATCATATTGAATGGCGGTGCAGGCTCGAAGGGCCGAATGGCCTACTCCTGCACCTATTTTCTATGTGTCTATGTTTCTATGCCATCTGGTGGTGCATAGTTGCTGAGACTCGGTTTAATCTATGATACCGAGCCTTACAGAAGCCGATGTTATGGTCTCTGTTCGTATTCTTAATAAAGTGCTTTTTATGAAGTTTAATGACTTTGTGTTACTCATACCTCAAACACTCAGGATCGATTTTGACTGCGCGTGCTGTCTGTACAGAGTTTGTACGCTCTGCCTGTGACCGCGTGGACTATCTCCGGGTGCTCCGGTTTCCTCCAAACTCCAAAGACGTACAAGTTGGTAGTTTAATTGGCTTCGGTAAAAAATTGTAAACTGTGTAGGATAGTGCTAGTGCAGGCGGTGATCGTTGGTCGGCGCGGACTCGGCAGGACGTAAGGTCTGTTTCCTCGCTGTATATCTAAAGTCTAAAGTGACACAGTTGTCATTTTTTTTAGAACTGTTCATATCTGCAAAATATTAGAGAACACCAGTGAGATTCTAAGCAACTGCAGCAATTGTATTGATGCACACTGGGGTTATTAATGGTAAGGAAAACCGAGAGAGGGTTAAAAATGCTTGTTTGAAAGCAATAATATAATTAAGAGGAATAAAAAAAACGGCAGAAAAAATACAGAACAGTCAAAGCCACAGAGAATAGATTAAAGATTAACATCACACTTCTGACATTACAGAGAGGATTCTTTATAAATGGCGTCTCATAAACACAGGTAAACATGCACTGGTAAAATTGCAGTGAAAAGCCTTCATACTGATCCTAAATAGTAGTAGAAAGGGTTGTCAACAAAGGTCAGAGAAACACAAAATTCACCGACTGCAAAAAAGCCAGATATGTGAGCAGGGAGAAAGAGAATCCTATCGCATTACATTTGAGTACTTCAACTTAATCTGAATGAAAAGTAATTCTATGCAGTAATTATTAATTCACCAGCCATTAGAGCATTTGTGCTCATCTTCATGTTTGAGCTCCGGTTGAAATTGCTATGGTGTATGTCTTAGAGTCATAGAGCAGATACTGGTTTATGGCGAAGATAGATGCAAAGTGCTGGAGTAACTCAACAGGTCAGGCAGCATCACTGGAGGAAAAGGATGGGTGACGTTTCGGGTCGGGGCCCTTCTTCAGACTGCTGGCTGACGTTTTGGGTTGGGGCCCTTCTTCATGAGTGACGTTTTGGAATCTGAAGAAGGGTCCTGACCCAAAATGTCACCAATCCTATTTTTCCAGAGATGCTGCCTGACCCACTGAGTTATTGCAACTCTTTGTGTCTATCTGCTCACGTTTGGCCCATCTCCCTCTAAACCTTTCTCATCCATATGCCTGTCCAAAAGTCTTTTAAATATTGTAATAAATTGTATTCTATTCAGACGTTTATGTCAATATGAGTTGGTTGAGGGGCTCCCCATCCCAATATCCCCCTGTCCCCACACACCCCAGCAATCTACCCCCCCCCCCCCCCCCACACACACACGCTCCTCTCCCAGCTCCTGACTGATGCAGAATCCATGGAACTTCCTTGAGACTCACTCATTTTGAGGCCTCAAATAACAATTTTTGTTGCTATTGAGGGAGTGCAGCGTAGGTTCACCAGGTTAATTCCCGGGATGGCGGGACTGTCATATGTTGAAAGAATGGAGCGACTGGGCTTGTATACACTGGAATTTAGAAGGATGAGAGGGCATCTGATTGAAACATATAAGATTATTAAGGGATTGGGCACGCTAGAGGAAGGAAACATGTTCCCGATGTTGGGGGAGTCCAGAACCAGGGGCCACAGTTTAAGAATAAGGGGTAGGCCATTTAGAACTGAGATGAGGAAAAACTTTTTCACCCAGAGAGTTGTGAATCTGTGGAATTCTCTGCCTCAGAAGGCAGTGGAGGCCAATTCTCTGGATGCTTTCAAGAGAGAGTTAGATAGGGCTCTTAAAGATAGCAGAGTCAGGGGATACGGGGAGAAGGCAGGAACGGGATAGTGATTGTGGATGGTCAGTCTTAATCACAGTGAGTGGCGGTGCTGGCTCGAAGGTCGACCGGCCTACTCCTGCACGTCTTGTCTATTGTCTATTGTCTATTGTCTATTGTCTATTGTCCTTCTGCTCAGCTGCTCTGAAAAATGTCCCTGGTACCTCTGTTGTTGCTGGCAGAAATCTCCTGCTGTTGCAAAGATTGGAATAATTGGCTTGCATAAGGTGACAGAGTGAGTGAACGGTCAGAGGCCCACCAGATTCCCAAGTGACTGCTTCCAAAATAAAGGCAAGATAAATGGCCGTGATTATGGCAGGAACTGCCAGTTGATCTGCAAGATGTTGCAACATGTTAACTGGCTCATCTCCTGGCTTTGGCAGACCTACTGAGCCGGTTCAATGTGTCAACGTGGTTGGCGTATCTTCCATAATATGAAGCCTTCATTTGCACAGTGCCTTCTGAAATATATTTTGAAATGCTTTGCAAGCTATTTGGCCATCGATAAGTAGGACATGGCAGCGGGATATTCAGTTCCAGCAGCAAACATCAATGAATTGAACTGTAAGTTACTTGGGTATGGAGTTTTATGATTTAGATCTAGCGAGAGTAAGGGATTTGTGATATGTTTCCAAGTCAACATGGGGCAGGCATGACTAGGCCAGGAATGTGCAGATGGTGATAAATTCTATCTGCTCATTTTCTTGTCCCTCTTGGTAGATGGGCTTGCAAGTTTGGCGGGAGCTGCCGTAGGGTCATGAAGCACAGAAGCAGATCCTTCTGCTCATCAGATCCATCTCAACCATCTCTGGAGAAGAAGTGAACTAGTATTCACTACTCAATGAACTACTTGAGTGATAGTCATACCATGGGATGTTTGCTACCCAAATGCGAAGATAAATGTCGTCCATCCAGTTCCCTTTTGGCCTCACTGTGGCCGTGGAGATGGCAGAGGCAAGACAGGTCGGTGTGGGGACGGGAGGAAGAGTTACAATGACATGCAATGAGGAGCTCAAGATGACCATTGTGGACAGAGATAGACACAAAGTGCTGGAGTAGCAGAGTGGGTCAGGCAGCATCTCTGGAGAAGAAGGAGGAGCGACTTTTTTTGTGCCGGGACCCTTCTTCAGCCCGAAAGTTGAGGGGATGGAACTGGAGGTAAGAAAACACCAGAACAAACCACGGACGGAAATAGATGACCAAGGGAAGGTGGACCCCATAATGGGCCATTGTTGGCGAGGGAGAAGATGACAACGAAGGGATACAAGGATGCGAACAGTGGATGGGCTTACTTAAAATGAGAGAAATCAACTTGCACACTGCTGTGTTGTAAGCTGCCCAAGCAAAACATGAGGTGCTGTTCCTTCAATTAGGTGCTCTGTAACGCAGTTGCCTGGCCCGTGCTTGGTCTCATCAATTTAGAGGAAGTCATATTGCGAGCACCAAATGCAGTAGGCAAAGATTAGAAGTGTGATTAAATCCTTTAATAAACAAATCTAATTTAAGATTGCAAGATTTCTCGATGGCTGCGATAACATTGGATAGCTGGCATTCTTTTGGGTAGAACTTGCTGCTCCTCATTGGTTTTAATTTGAGGTTACTCCTGAAAGGTGGTGCAGCGGTAGAGTTGCTGCCTTACAGTGCCAGACAATCAGGTTCGATCCTGACCACGGGTGCTTGTCTGTACGGAGTTTGTATGTTCTCCCCATGACCTGCGTGGGTTTTCTCCGGGTGCTCCGGTCTCCTTCCACACTCCAAAGTTTGTAGGTTAATTGGCTTGGTGTGAATGTAAAAATTGTCCCCAGTGGTGTGTAGTATAATGTTAGCGTGCGGGGATCGCTGGTTGGCACGGAATCGTTGGGCTGAATGGCCTGTTTCTGCGCTTATTCTCTAAACTAAAGTAAACAAGAATTAAGGAATAGAAGGATATTCTATTATCCTTCTTATAGGATTCTAATACCTATTCTATATAATAATACTCTATTATCATTTTTATACTTATAGAAGGATACCTCTATAGGTTTCTGAGGATACCCTGGCTGAAGAGGGTACTGCTACAGAAATATTTCCACCTGGTATGTGTTTTGGGGTGAAATGGCACTTGCCATTTTAAGATCTCATTATATCTTTTAACCAGGATAGGTCAACTGTAGAACATGTGGATTTAGTTTAAACATTAATAGCATTTAGTTTATTGTCACATGTATCGAGGTGTAGGGAAAAGCTTTTTGTTGCATGATATCCAGTCAGTGGAAATACTATAGAGATACAGGATAAAGGGAATAACATTTAGTGCAAGATAAAGTCCAGTAAAAGGACTCCAATTAAAGATATTCCAAGAGTCTCCAATGAGGTAGATGGTTGCTCATGTTGCTCTAGTTGGTGATAGGATGGTTCAGTAGCCTGCTAACAGCTGGGAAGAAGCTGTCCCTGAATCTGGAGGCGTGCGTTTTCACATTTCTATACCTCTTGCCTGATATGAGAGAGGGAAAGAGGGAGAGAGGGGATGAGGGAGAGAGGGAGAGAGGGAGAGAGGGGATGAGGGGGGGCGAGACTCGTCATTGTTTCTGCTGCTGGCCTTGCCGAGGCAGCATGAGGTGTAGATGGAGTCAATGGAATGGAGATTAGTTTGCGCAATTGTCTGGGCTGCGTCCACAATTCTCTGCAATGATAGCCAAGGAAAGAAATAAGTCTCTTATGCTTCAGTTGGAATTTAGCCATTTGCAAAATGAGATATTAACATTTATCGGTACTAGATTATTATGTAACTATGGAAGGGAAATGCACAAGAGGCTTGTTTTTCCCGGTGTCTAAGGGCCTAAATTAAAAGGAAGAACACAGATTCAGAAACTTAGCATGTGAACTGAAGGTCTTTTGATTTTAATACCTTGAGGAGTGCGAAGCTCTGAGGGGAAGGTATATAATGACTTCTCGACACACTGTCGGCGGGTTTAAGTGTAAGTAAGAAAGGCTTCTGGCAGTTTTGGTCTCCAGATCTAAGGAAGGACATTCTTGCTATTGAGGGAGTGCAGCATGGGTTCACGAGGTTAATTCCCGGGATGGTGGGACTGTCATATATTGAAAGAATGGAGCGACTGGGGTCGTATACACTGGAATTTAGAAGGATGAGTGGGGATCTAATTGAAATATAACTTTTTCACCCAGAGTTGTGAATCTGTGGAATTCTCTGCCTCAGATGGCAGTGGAGTCCAATTCTCTGGATGCTTTCAAGAGAGAGTTAGATAGAACGCTTAAAGATAGTGGATGTGGAGAGAAGTCAGGAACGTGGTACTGATTGTGGATGATCAGCCATGATCACATTGAATGGTGGTGCTGGCTCGAAGGGCTGAATGGCCTCCTCCTGCACCTATTGTCTATTGTCTATTGGTAGCCTGAGTGAACAAAGTGTGGAGTTTCAATATTAAAATGTCACGGAACTGATTTAAAATATAGAGCGGATTTAAAAACCGAAGGAAGGTCCCCAGTTGAAAGCAGATATGTGGGGAGTTTTTTTGTATTGCAGCTGCTTTTTAATGGCTTACACTTGAGGAGAAACCGATTGAGATGCTGAGCTGACACTGCCCATCATTTGAGCTAATTTTGCACTTGTCTGGTCCAGTGCCTTTTGCCGACCAAAGCAGTTTGCTTTTTCAAGAACTGCGTGCAAATCTTGTGTCAAAATATCCGTGTCCCTCTCTCCTGTGAACCGAGGAACAAGAGATCAGTCAAAAGCCCTCTCGTTGAGTAAAAGAGCCATTAATGGATCTATGCTGAGTTGAATAACCCTTGCATCCCCTCCCCCACCCACCCAAGTTGTTGTACTAGTTTCAAAGTCGTCTTGTTGAGTCTCATTGTCGGTATAACTCGTTTTCAAGTTCAAGTTCAAGTGAGTTTATTGTCATGTGTCCCTGATAGGACAATGAAATTTTTGCTTTGCTTCAGCACAACAGAACATAGTAGGCATTGACTACAAAACAGATCAGTGTGTCCATATACCATTCACCGAGCCCGCAGCCAACAATGGCCTCTTTCCTTCATCTTCCTTACTTTTTTGGCTTATCTTTCATTCATTAGTTCTCTATCTCTCTCCATCGCCATCACCATCTCTTGTTTCCCTTTTCCCTTGGCTCTCAGTCTGAAGAAGGGTCTTCCTTTTCTCCAGAGATGCTGCCTGACCCGATGATTTACAGCTGCTTTTCGTGTCTATCCTGAGCTGAATTCGGATTGTAAAAATGCATCTGATCTTCGGAAGGTTATTTTACTCTGAATGATTTTGAAGGCAAGGAGAAAAACTTGTATTGTACCCAGAAAAAGGACGAAAAGTGTTCAGATACACAAAGCACTAAATGTAGTTCGGTTTATTGTCACATGTACCGACGTACAGTGAAAGGCTTTTGTTGTGTGCTAACCAGTCAGCGGAAAGACAATACATGATTACAATCGAGCCATCCCACAGAAGCATGTTAAAGGAATAACAATTAGTGCCAGATAAAGTCCATGTAGTAAATGTAATTAAGAATAAGGAGTAAGCCATTTAGAACGGAGACGAGGAAATACTTTTTCTCACAGAGAGTTGTGAGTCTGTGGCATTCATTGCCTCAGAGGGCAGTGGAGGCAGGCTCTCTGGATGCTTTCAAGAGAGAGCTAGATAGGGCTCTTAAAGATAGCGGAGTCAGGGGATATGGGGATAAGGCAGGAACGGGGTACTGATTGGGGATGATCAGCCATTATCACATTGAATGGCGGTGCTGGCTCGAAGGGCCTAATGGCCTACTCCTGCACCTATTGTCTATTGTAATCTAAATGTGGTGTCTTATGTAATTTAGGTTATCAGAAAGTGCAAAAAGAAGCACTGTAGTTCATTATTAGAGTGCAGAAATGTTAAGCACTGAAATTTCGGTAAACCTTTAGCAGGCTTTGGTGAGACCGAAGTGGTCTGGTGTGCTTATAAAATGGATCAAAGATGCAAACAAGGTTGCAACTAGGAATGGGAAGGTATGCTTAGCTGGAAAGATTGAGCAAGCTGGGACGCGTTTCAATAGGACAAAGAAGTTTGAGGAGAACTGTAATGTGTGGGTGGCGCAGCGGTAGAGTTCCTGCCTTCCAGAGCCAGAGACCCAGGTTCGATCCTGACGACGGGTGCTCCCTGTTCAGAGTTTGTACGTTCTCCCCGTGACCGCAAGGGTTTTCTCCGGGATCTCTGATTTCCTCCCACACTCCAAAGACGTACAGGTTTTTAGGTCAATTGGGTTGGTATGATTGTAAATTGTCCCTAGTGTGTGTAGGATCGTGTTAGTGTGCAGGGATCGCTGGTCAGGATGTACTTGGTGGGGCGAAGGGCCTGTTTCTGCACTGTATCTCTCAAATAAACTAAACTAACGTAACAGATGCCCTTAAGTCTGAAGAAGAGTGCTGACTCTAAACGTCACCGATCCATCTTCTCCAGAGATGCTGCCTGACTCGTTGAGTCACATCAGCACCTAGATGCCTGAAGAAATAGTTGTTTGGGAAGAGATGTAATACTGAGGCTCTATAAGGTGCTGGTCAGGCTGCATTTGGGGTACTGTGAACAAATTTGGGCCCCATATCTGAGGAAGGATGTGCTGGCTCTGGAGAGGGTCCAGAGGAGGTTTACGAGAATGATCCCAGGAATGTGTGGGTTAGCATATGATGAGCGTTTGACAGCACTGGGCCTCTACTCGCTGGAGTTTAGAAGGTTGAGGGAGAACCTCATTGAAACTTACAGAATAATGAAAGACATAGGTAGAGTAGGTGTGGAAAGGATGTTTCCACTGGTTGGAGAGTCTAGGATTAGAGGTCATAGCCTCTGAATTAAAGGGCGCTCTTTTAGAAAGGAGGTGAGGACGAACTTCTTCAGTCAGCGGATGATTAATCTGTACAATTCATTGCCACAGAGGGATGTGGAGGCCAAGGCAGTGGATATTTTGAAGGCAGAGATGGACAAATTCTTGGTTAAAACAGGTGTCAAGGGTGATGGGGAGAAGGCAGGAAAATGGGGGTTAGGAGGCAGAGATCAGCCATTATTGAATGGCGGAGCAGATTTGATGGGCCGAATGGCCGAATTCTACTCCTATAACTTGTGAACTTGTGAACCTGCATGGAGCAGATTGTTCTGCTTGAGGGGTGGGAGTTGGGAGAAGAGAGTGAGCAAATGTTGAGGCTGTGAATATAAGATGCAGTGGACCCAAGATGAACCTAGGGCTGATTTACTGACATACAAATGAACAGTGCAGTATTTCAAAGGTTCATACTGTCATTTTAAAGGTCTAAAAGCCTGCTTCTAGAGACTATATTAACCACAGTGAGCGTACAGTAATACAGCATCAGCTGCACTTGAAATACAGTAAGCATGCCTTAATTACAGTGCATTAATTAAACTTGCAGTAAGACTGCATTATCTACAGTGTGAGGACAGTAAATTAATATTAAAGTATGATGAATGCTTATTGAAAGTTATTTATATTCAGTACTGTAACACAAAGCCATACGGTACTACAGTCCTTTAATGTAAACAAAAGGATCGTGGTGCACACCTTCAATAAACATACGTCAAGATCTGGAAGACAAAATAATTATCTTTTAAGAGATTTATTGTGCTGGCACATACAGTCACTGAAAACATGACTGTACTGTCCTTCATCAGTCAGAGTACTGAGTATAGAAGTTGGGAGGTCATGTTGCAGTTGTATAAGACGTTGGTGAGATCGCATTTAGAATATTGTGTTCAGTTCTGGGCACCGTGTTATGGAAAGCTATTGTCAAGCTTGAAATAGAATCTTGCAGAGAAGATTTACGAGGCTGTTGCCAAGACCAGAGGGTCTGAGCTATAGGGAGAGGTCGAGTAGGCTGGGTCACTATTCCTTGGAATACAGGAGGATGAGGGGGTGATCTTGTAGAGGTGAATGAAAATCACGAGGGGAATAGATCGGGTAGATACACGGAATCTCTTGCCCAGAGTAGGGGAATCGAGGACCAGAGAAGATAGGTTCAAGGTGAAGGGGAAAAGATTTAATAGGAATCTGAGGGTAACGTTTTCACACAAAGGGTGGCAGGTGAGGCTGGGACTATCCCAAAGTTTAAGAAAACGGATAGGACAAGTTTGGAGGGATATGGACCAGCGCAGGTAGGTGGGACTAGTGTAGCTGGGACATGTTGGCTGGTGTGGGAAATTTGGGGTGAAGGCTTTGTTTCCACACTGCATCTGTATGACTCTATGTACTGGAAGTATGATTAAGCAAATTCCAGTAAACGTAAAAAGCATGTTGCTTGAGAAACCGAAAACAACTCTAAAATAAACCATTATACCTGAGTAATAGGCAGTGAACAGTAGATTTGACATCTTTCAATATATAGTTTAGTTTAGTGGTACAGCGCGGAAACAGGCCCTTGGCCCACCTAGTCCCTGCCGACCAGCGATCCCCGTACACTAACACTATCCTACACACACACACGAGGAACAATCTACAAGCTGCCAATTAACCTGCAAGCCGGTAAGTCTTTGGAGTGTGGGAGGAAACCCGAGCACCCAAAGGCAACCCACTCGATCACAGTGAGAACATACAAACTCCACACAAACGGCACCTGTGGTCAGGATCGAACTTGTGTCTCTGGCGCTGTAAGGCAGCAACTCTACCACTGCGTCACTGTACCGACCCACAGAAGCATCCCAAAATTACAAGAAACATAGGTACTGTGAATATTACATACACAGAAAAATGTAATATTCTATGAGATTGTCCATGAGAAATGGTGAAGAGGATGAGGGCTGATCTTTTAGAGGTGTATACAATCATGAGAGAAATATACAGGGTGAATTGCACTGTCTTTTTACACAGCGTAGGGAAATCAAGAACTAGACGACATACAGTAGATGGTGAGAGGAGAAACATGTGATTGGAACCTGAGGCACAACTTTTTCACACAGATGTTGGTGGGAATATGGAACGAGCTGTTAGTAGGTGAGGCAGGTTTTATCACAATATTTTAAAGAGATTTGCGTGATACATGGATAGGTGAATATGGGCCAAAAGCGGGCAGGTGGGACTAGTGAAGAGGGGCATCTTGGTCTGCATGGGCAAGCTGGGCCGAAGCCTGAAGGGCCTGTTTACATGCTGAAGGGCTATGACTCTCTCCACCTTTTTGCCTAATCTATTATATGTCCACCCCCCCCCCCCCCCCTCAATAGTTCAGATAATCAAGAATCAATTGTCATCAGTAGAAAATCCAGGAGAACCACTTCACACTCTGGGATTGGTAGAAAGCAGGGTTAACTGGGACAGATATCATTATGGCTGATAAATGTAAGGGTATGCTTGATAAGCAGATGTTGAGGGTAATGCAGAAGGTGTATCAGTGAAAAGACCTGGGATGTTGGCTTGACTTTTGGGCAGGATACCATATTTCTGTGATAAACCCCCACCAAGTGTTGGAATTTAAGGGGGGGGGGGCACAGAGGCACAGCATTGGAGTTGCTGACTTACAGCGCCAGGGACCCGGGTTCAATCCTGACTACGGGTGCTGTCTGCACGGAGTTTGTACGATCTCCCCGTGACCTGCGTGGGTTTTCTCCGGGTGTCCCGGTTTCCTCCCACACTCCAAAGACGTACAGGTTTGCAGGTTAAGTGGCTTGGAGTAAATCGTCCTTGGTGTGTAGTGTGTGCTAGTTTAATGGTGATTGCTGATCCTCGCGGACTCGGTGGGCCGAAGGTCCTTTCTCTGCGCTGAATCTCTAAACTTGACCTCTAAACTAAACTAACTAAGTGGGACAGGCAGCCTCCCTGGAAATCATGGTTCAAGAGAGAGTTAGATAAAGCTCTTAGGGCTAATGGAATCAAGGGATATGGGGAGAAAGCAGGAATGGGGTACTGATTGTGGATGATCAGCCATGATCATATTGAATGACGGCTCGAAGGGTGGTTACTCAGCACTTTAACTCCCCCTCCCATTCCCAATCTGACCTTTCGGTCCTGGGCCTCCTCCAGATTGACAGTCAGGGGAAAGTGGAACAAGAGATATAGATGGTACGTCGGACAAGATATGCAAAAAGCAACGATAAGCCAGGAAATGTGGAGCCCACAATGGTCCATTGTTAGCTATGCAGTGGGTGATAATTCAATATACAGACAGTAGAACTCAACAGGACACCAGTAACACAAGTATGACAACTAGGGTGGGGGAGGGGCAGAGAGACAATAGACCAATAGGTGCAGGAGTAGGCTATTCGGCCCTTCAAGCCAGCACCTCCATTCAATGTGATCATGGCTGATCATCCCCAATCAGTACCCCGTTCCTGCCTTCTCCCCATATCCCCCGACTCCACTATCTTTAAGAGGCCTATCTAGCTCTCCCTTGAAAGCATCCAGAGAACCTGCCTCCACCGCCCTCTGAGGCAGAGAATTCCACACTCACAACTCTCTGTGAGAAAAAGTGTTTCCTCGTCTCCGTTCTAATGGCTTACCCCTTATTCTGAAACTGTGGGCCCTGGTTCTGGACTCCCCAACATCGGGAACATGTTTCCTGCCTCTAGCGTGTCCAAACCCTTAACAATCTTATATGTTTCAATAAGATACCCTCTCATCCTTCTAAACTCCAGAGTGTACAAGCCCAGCCGCTCCATTCTCTCAGCATATGACAGTCCCGCCATCCCGGGAATTAACCTTGTAAACCTACGCTGCACTCCCTCAATAGCAAGAATGTCCTTCGGGGACCAAAACTGCACACAATACTCCAGGTGTGGTCTCACTAGGGCCTGTACAACTGCAGAAGGAGAGAGGATGCGAGGGTTACTTGAAATTAGAGAAATAAATATCATACCACTGGGTTGTAAGGTGCCCAAACGAACTATGAGGTGCTGTTCCTCCAATTTGCGTTTGACCTCACTCTGACAGTGGAAGAGGCCCGAAAGGTCAGTGTGGGAATGGGAAGCAGAGCTAAAGTGTTTTGCAAATCAATTTCAATAGGTTCTGATTGCAGATATGTTGCCATTTGCCTTTCTTAGCGAGCAGGTCGGACAAATCCACCTACAATCAATAGTTTGTTTTAAGAGGGTTTCTAACCATAACACAGTGAATGTAAAGGTGTGTCAGAGGAATTAATGACTCTGTGATCTGACTCCGAGAATAGAGACTCGCAATCGTTTGCTTTCTAGCCTGTGAGCATAAATCAGAGGAGCTGCTTCTAAAACAGTGATCGGAGATTAGAGATACAGCGTGGAAACTGGCCCTTTGGCCCACCGAGTCCACGCTGACCATTGATTATCCGATGTTCACGCTGGTTCAATGTCATCCCACTAACTCACCCACTCCCCAACACACTCAGGCAATTTGCAGATGGGTTAATGGTTTAATGAGATGGCAGGAATGGGGTACTGATTCTGGATGATCCATCATGATCATATTGATTGGCGGTGCTGGCAGGAAGGGCCGAATGGCCTACTCCTGCACCTATTTTCTATGTTTCTATGTTTATTGTCACGTGTACTTTTTCACCCAGAGAGTTGTGAATTTATGGAATTCCCTGCCACAGAGGGCAGTGGAGGCCAAGTCACTGGATGGATTTAACACTGGCGAGTTAGATAGATCTCTAGGGGCTAGTGGAGTCAAGGGATATGGGGAGAAGGCAGGCACGGGTTATTGATAGGGGACGATCAGCCATGATCGCAATGAATGGCGGTGCTGGCTCAAAGGGCCGAATGGCCTCCTCCTGCACCTATTTTCTATGTTTCTATGTTTACCAGGTGCAGTGAAATACATTTTTTGCACCTCTCCAAAGATGTGCAGGTTTATAGGTTAATTGGCTTGGGTTGGTATACTTGGGGTATAAGTATAAATTGTCCTTAGTGTGTGTAGGCTTGTGTTAATGTGCAGGGATCGCTGGCCGGCGTGGACTCGGTGGGCCGAAGGGCCTGTTTCCATGCTGTATCTCTAAAGTGAACTAAGCATACATCTCAGCAAGACTATCTCCGTACATAAGCACAATCCCCAGGTTAGTACAGAATGTACGGAACAGCCCACTGAGTCTGTATACAAGGGGTGCCATTTTACAGTCCCAGCTACAGCTGGCCACAAAGGCCATTGCAACCATCACCTCCTTCCGGTCATCCCACGGACTGTCGTCTCTCTCCATGCCCCCCCCTCTTCAGCCTGTGTTTGTGGGCCTATCAACTGACAAACCTGCATGTCTTTGGGATGTGGGAGGAAACCGGAGCACTCGGAGGAAACCCACCCAGTCACAGGAAGAACGGGCAAAACTGCTCACAGACAGCACCCGTGGTCAGAGTCGAACCTGGGTCTCTGGCGCTGTGAGATAGCAGTTGTACCAACTGTGCCACTGTGCCGCCCTTAAATTCTAAATTTTAATGCATAGCACATTAATTAAAACCATGCCGATCTGCACTCATGGGTCACCCTTGTTAAACCATCAGTTATGATCATGTTATACCACCAGGGAATACTGGAGCACTTGAACAGCGAAGGTTATCTAGAGTCACTGGAAAAAAATTAAGCCAGCGGCATGGTGGCGCAGTGGTAAAGATGCTGCCTTAAAGCGCTTTCAGCGCCAGTGACCTGGTTCAATCCCGACTATGGCGCGCTATCTGCACGGAGTTTGTACGTTCTCCCCGTGACCTGCATGGGTTTTCTCCGAGATCTCCGGTTTCCTCACACACTCCAAAGATGTTCAGGCTTGTAGGTTATTTGGCTTGGTATACATGTAAATTGTCCCTAGTGTGTGTAGGATAGTGTTAGTGTGCGGGAATCACGGGTCGGTGTGGACTCGGTGGGCCGAAGGGCCTGTTTCCGTGCTGTATCTCGAAACCAAGCTAAGCCGAATCTTTCATTCAAATTTCTTTCAAACCAATCGCTCCACCTCCCACAAAGTGTTCTCAGATTTTACCTCACGCCTGAGTCCTTATTTATGTTGCAGGCTGTGTGTGAGTGCAGGTTATTGTTACTGACTTTTGTGAGGTTTGTGAGAATTTCTGTGCAACAAATCTTGTGCTTAAAGTGACGCAAGGGACCTATATAGAGTGCAAGATGGCACGGGCTTCTTGCACAAGAGGTGTTTTAAATAGGTTCTGTTTGAAAAAGAGCCATAAAATGTCCATTATACAGACACACTTGTATAGAAAATATTCTGCTGAAGAGATGCCATTGATTCATCCAGCCAAAAGCAATAGGTAATGGCCTTCTAAGGTCCAGGTATATTTTAGCACTTTGTGCGATTTTTGGGAGACTCTTTTAGTGGCATTAAAGGTAAAATATTTTGGCACGTTTCATCTCATCTCAGAACAGAATGTAAAACGGTGCAGAAATGCCAAATCTATTTCTTTCATTTCCATCCAATCGTTTTGGTGGGTATTGATCATTGCTGGGTGCAGTTTCACAATGCTGCTAGTTCTTGCTCTTCAATGAAGTGTCTTGATTATACCATTGGATTTCAGAGACCCAAGTATCAGGATTCATAAATTATTTAACAATGCTGGGCATAACATCCAACACTCTCTTCCCCTTTTCCCCCTGCCTTCCTGAAAGAAAATATGCAGGTGCAGCAGGCAGTGAAGAAAGCAAATGGCATGTTGGCCTTCGTAACGAGAGGATTTGAGTATAGGAGCAAAGAGGTCCTTCTGCGGTTGTACAGGGCCCTGATGAGACCACACCTGGAGTGTTGTGTGCAGATTTGGTCTCCTAATTTGAGGAAGGACATTCTTGCTATTGAAGGAGTGCAGCGTAGGTTAACGAGGTTGATTCCCAGGATGGCGGGTCTGTCATATGCTGAGAGAATGGAGCGGCTGGGCTTGTATTCACTGGAATTTAGAAGGATGAGAGGATATCTTATAGAAACATATAAAATTATTAAGGGATTGGACAAGCTAAATGCAGGAAACATGTTCCCGATGTTGGGGGAGTCCAGAACCAAAGGCCATAGTTTAAGAATAAGGGGTAGGCCATTTACAACTGAGATGAGGAAAAACTTTTACACCCAGGGAGTTGTGAATCTGTGGAATTTGATGCCTCAGAAGGCAGGGGAGGCCGATTCACTGGATGCATTCAAAAGAGAGTTAGATATAGTTAGAGAGCTATAGGGCAGGCGAATCATGGGGTATGAGGAGAAGGCAGCAATGGGGTACTGATTGCGGATCAACGAGCCTTTGCGTGGTAACTCTCGCATACTTGCTATGTATGCAAACAGAGAATCTCACTAGACCAATTACAAGTGACAATAAAGTATCAGTCAATCAATCCGTCTTTATTTTTAGTTTAATTTAGCTTAGAGATACAGCGCGAAAACAGGCCCCCTCGGCCCACCGAGTCCTCGCTGACCAGAAATCCCCGCACACTAGGACTAGGCTACACAAACTTGGGGCAACATACAATTTTGTTTTAACCGTAGCCAGTTAGCCTTTTTTGTGTTTTAGAATATGGGGGGAAACCGGAGCACCGGGAAAAAACACATGCGGTCATGGGGAGAACGTACAAGCTCCGTACAGACAGCACCCGCAGTCAGGATCAAAGTCAGGATCCTGACTGCAACTGTACCGCTGGGCCACCGATCCGCCTAACTTTCTTCCCATCTCTGCACTTCATTATTCTAACAGCATAATCCCCGTTCTATGATTTTAATAAAGCAAAAACCATTTCATCCCTAACGTTAGTTGGGGGAAACCATTCCATCCAAAAAGCAATTAGAACAATAAACTTTATTACAGGCCCAAAAGAATTCTGCCGTTGTAGTCTAGATTATTGTTGCCCAAAGAGCAGATTTTATTGCAGTCCATCCGTCTAGTCGGAGAGGATAATTTCCTGGAAAAACAGGGCACATGTGTTTTATTGCAAAAGCAAGCTCTCTCCTCTTTCTGTTAATTCTCTAGCCTCCGAGGCAAAGCCTTCTCCAAGGTCAACCAAAATTGATGGACTCTAAGTACACGATATTAAATTGATCTTGCGCGGTAGCTGTGACATTCTACACATTCATCCATTTAATGAACTACAATGTGCATGAGACTTTTGTCAATACGAAAAATAATGTTGTACCATCTTGAATGCTTATGGTATTTTAAACAAGATGTGTTTCCCTGTCTCTCAATGTAATACATTCTTCAGCAAAATGGAAGAACACTTTACCATCCTTTTACAGTCTTACAGTTTCCAGATTCTCATTTCATAAGTGACAGGAGCAGAATTAGGTCATTCGGCCCATCAAGTCTACTCCACCATTCAATCATGGCTGATCTATCTCTCCCTCACAACCCCATTCTTCTGCCTTCTCCCCATAATCCTTGACACCCCTGCTAATCAAGAATCTATCTATCTCTGCCTTCAAAATATCCATTGATTTGGCCTCCACAGCCTTCTCACTATGATTAGTTTAGAGATACAGCACAGAAACAGGCCCTTTCGGCCCACTGTGTCCGCGCCGGACCACCAATCCCCGCACATTAGCTATCCTATACCCACTAGGGACAATTTTTACATTTATCAAGCCAATGAACCTTCATACCTGTAGGTCTTTGGAGTGTGGGAGGAAACCGAAGATCTCGGAGAAAACCCACGGGGAGAACGTACCAACTCCGTACAGACAGCACCCGTAGTCAGGATTGAACCTGGGTTTCCGGCGCAGCATTCGCTGCAAGGCAGCAACTCTACAGCTGCGCCTTCTGTGGCAATGAATTCCACAGAATTTCCACCTTCTAATTGAATAAATTCCTCCTTATCTCCTTACTAAAGCTTGATCCTTTTATTCTGAGGCTATGACCTCTAGTCCTAGACCCTCCCACTAGTGGAAACATCCTCTCCACTTCTATCACCTCGGGCTTCGTACAATCTGTTTATTACCACTTGACCTAACCTGCCTCTCTTCATATTATTTTCAGCTTTTATAATAATCTACAAGGGGACTCTCTAAATCATCAATTAGGGTTACCCAATAACATAAAAGACAACAGGAACATTTGGCATTGCCTATAGACTGCTGAATTAAGCAGATTAACACTGACACAAAGCTACATTAAATCTGCAATTGACTGGGTAATCCTATTTCAACATTCAACGTCCCATTAAAATTATTTCTGTACGGCGGCACAGTGGCAGAGTTGCCGCCTTACAGCGCCAGAGACCCTGGTTTGATCCCGACTACGGGTGCTGTCTGTACCGAGTTTGTACGTTCTCCCCGTGACATGCGTGGGTTTCCTCCAAGATCTTCAGTTTCCTCCCACACTCCCACACTCCCACACTCCCACACTCCCACACTCCCACAAGACGTTCAGGTTTGCATGTCAATAAGATTTGGTGACATTGTAAAGCGTTCCCAGTGTGTAGGACGGTGTTAATGTGTGGGGATCGCTGGTCGGTGCGGACTCGGTGGGCCGAAGGGCCTGTTTCCGTGCTAAATCTCTACACTAAACTAACCTATTTTTACTATAACCTCTTCAGAAAAGAGGTTATAGTATTTTACAGATATAATTGGGTTTCTTTCAGGTTGGGGCAAAACGAAAATAAATTTACGCTTAGCAATGAACTGAAAAATTCATCTTTCAGCTGTTCTGAGGGATGTTTCAGAGACAGAATTTATTTTCAAGCATGGGTGTTGATTGGAATATTTTATAGCTTATCATAGAACTATTACGGGTCAATGCCTGAATAATCATCACAATTTGGTTGTAAATCAGTTTAGCATTTCAGAGTACAATATGGATGCTGCAAAATGTTAAGATTAAAAAACAAAATCTACAGTTACTGAGAGCCCGCACTTGAAAGTAAAGCTTAGACAATGAAGCTTTGACTCTGTTTGGTTTTGAACTGTTCAGAAGCAATGCAGCAGAAAGATTGATAAGAGGCAGCCGCATGATCCATTGAACAAGTACTGGTTTATTGAAATAGCTATTCAATTTATTCCAGCCTCTGTTTGTTGTTCATGGATCTGAATGTTGACTCCTTGGAAAGAGTATAATAAAATCCAGTGTCTAAGTAAATTTTCTGAGATGTTATTTTACGGGCCCAAAGATAGATGTGAGGTTGTACAGAGACTGTTTTGAAATGTACACCAGTGTTTGCAATAGTTTCTGGTCCTTATTCTGATTTACTAGCCTTTGGTTTTAGTTTAGTTTAGAGAGACAGCGCGTAAACTGGCCCTTCGGCCCACCGAGTCCACGCCGACCAGTGATCCCCGCACATTATCACTATCCCACACATACAAGGGACAAATTATAATTATACCAGGGCAATTAACCCCCAAGCCTGTCTTTGAAGTGTGGGAGGAAACTGGAGCACCCAGAGAAAACCTATGCAGGTCACGGGGAGAACATACAAACTCCGTATAGACAAGCACCCGCAGTCAGGATCGAACCCAGGTCTCTGGCGCTGTAATTCAGCAACTCTACCGCTGCACCACCGGGCCACCCATGCTTTGGTCTCCCTCTCCTTCCCATCATTGTATCAATTTCAAGTACTAAAACTCAATTGCCTTCTGCAGCAGAATCTTCAAGAGGTAACAGGCTCTTTGGCCAACCATGATGTCCCATCTAAGCGAGTCCCATTTGCCTGCATTTGTCCCATAAAACACTATGCCCTTCCTATTCATGTCCCCGTCCGAATCTATCTATACATGACTGAAACTCTGATCTTGTGCTCTTATGCTTTGCGGGTTTTTTCTATTTGCGCAAAAACGGTAGGCGATAGCGCTATGATTTTTTTGCCAGGTTACTCACCGTTCTCCTGTGCTGTGAGTGCAACAAGTTGCATTCTGATCAGTGGTATATTATAAAAATTATCGAGGTTTAAAAATCTTAAAAACCGTGCGTGTGCAGATTCCTTCAGTCAGCGCCACGCAGATTGGTCTCTTCTTCTGTCAGTCAATGCCATGGCAGGGATGGCGATGCCCCACTGACAGCGGCCTGTCCCACCTCACTCACAAATTCCTCTCTCCCCTCCTGACAGTAACTTGTCTATCGTCTCCCCCACCACAGGCAGCGGCCGCGGGGGGGGGTTCAGTGGAGGCCCTGGTCCCGTCTCTCTCTCCCTCATCACTCACCTCTCTCCCCCGCCTGCCCTCTGCGGCAATGCCGGTCCCGTCTACCCGTCCCCCTGGGCCCGTCTCCTCCGCCGCCGCCGTTGCGGTAACTCACCCTCACGGCCTTCTCGGAGGAGATCTTCTCAACCAGCTCATCGAAACTCGTGGTGCCCACCATGACAAACACCAACTCCATTCCCCCCCCCGCGGCCCGGCGGTGGCAGCGAGCAGGCAGGCAGGCGGGCGGGTGGGCAGGGCGGGAACGGGTCGAGTGGCAGCAGCGGGGAGAACGTATCGGCCGTGGTCTCCGGTAGGAAGCGGCCGATTCGGAAACTCCAAGCCGCTGAGTGTGTTCTTCCGTTCGAGGGCCTGAAACATCGGGCTGCCGTTGCGGCGACTGCGGAGGCCTGAATAGGCCCCAACCACGGGTGAACAAGAGGAAGAGGACTGAACTTTGGTGCCTTCCCTCACAGTGGGAAACTTTGATTCCACTGTGGGGGGATGTTTTTATGTTTTATGTTAAATTCTATAGTGTTGTGTTTATCTTATTTGTGTGCTGCATGGTAACTAAAATTTCACTGCACCATTTGGTGTATGTGGCAATAAATGTCCTTTGTCCTTTGTCCTTTGTATAAACTCTGTACAGGCAGCATCCGTAGTTGGGATCGGTCCCAGGTTTCTGTCTTAGTAATTTTGACAATTGCAATTTAAAAAATATATATTGTTGGTACCTATGCTCTCAAACACGTCACTTTCTGAAATAAGCTCTACATGTGGGTAAGGATCGACTAAAAAGGAGGAGAATAAAGCTGAAAATAAAACTATGGGGTATGAAATTTCGTCAGTTAATTCCATCGCTGTAGTGTGAATGATTGACTGTGTTCGACAATGATAACTTCTATGTTAAATGTCATTCACTCCAGTTCTGTGTTCACTGAGAATAATGTAGCTTCTCTTCAACATTTTTCTCACAGTACATTACCTCGTCGTATATTATTTTGAAATACAGAGAGAAGCTTGTGTTCTGTGGACTCATTCTGCAGAGCAGTAACTCCAGAACACCAGAGATAATTGGTCAACGAAAAGCAAAGAACTGCAGGCATTGGAGGTATCGGAGGGAAAACAAAAGGAAAGGAAGTTGTGCAAAGAAGATTTGTGGGACAGGCTTGGTGGGTCTCACTGTGTGACTGGAAGAAGAAAAATCACCCAATATCACAAATGGACCAGAAACTCAAACAACTGATTAGTGCGGGTGTCAGGGGTTATGGGGAGAAGGCAGGAGAATGGGGTTGGGAGGGAAAGATAGATCATCCATGATTGAATGGCGGAGTAGACTTGATGGGCCGAATGGCCTAATTCTGCTCCTGGAACTTATGGACTGTCACTTGGCTAATTATTAGTTAGATGTCCATTATTAGTTGGATGTTATAATCAGCATGTAAATATGTCACAACCTCCCCACTGAATGAAACTGATATTCTTTTATAAACTGTGAGATAGTGTGAGTGGGATGCATTTGTTTGCAAATGTTTTCTTCGCCATGGCCCAGGAAAGAATCGGTCTTTGTGTTGCCATTTTCCCTGATAATCTAACTGAGAATTGACACTCTGTGACAATTCTCTTCATGTTCCTTGTGCTTCAGTTCAAACCATCTGCGCTTACGAGAACACTGAATCTTAAGAGCTTGTCTCCCGAATCCAATTGCTTATCTCCAGTGTACGTTTTAAAGGAATAAAATTGAGCTCACTGGGTGAGCTGTCAAATGAGACGATGCTCACAGACACATCAGTACCGCCAAAGCAGCCAGCGAAACAGGTAGACTTCAGCCTACATCAATGAGAAGCAGGGACTAACTGCAAAGAAGTAAGCGTAACTATTCTCGGTGAGACTACAGAGAACTAGGGCACTCACTATCACTTGCTCACTTATATTGCAAACAATATGAGTTATTACTTTTTAGTGGAGGAAGGAATTGCAGATGCTGGTTTAAACCGAAGATAGACACCACAAGCTGGAGTAAGTCAGGCAGCATCTCTGGAGAAAAGGAAAACTCTGAAGAAGAGTCTCGACCCGAAACGTCACCCATTCCCTTCTCTCCAGAGATGCTGCCTGTCCCGCTGAGTTACTCCAGCTTTTTGTGTCTATCTACTTGTTTTCAGTTTTAGCTTTAGAGGTACAGTGCAGAAACAGTCCCTTCGGCCCACTGAGTCTGCGTCGTCCAGCGATCCCCACACATTAACACTACCAGATAAATCCCCAGGGCCTGGTGGTCTGCATCCCAGAGTACTCAAAGAGGTGGCCCTAGAAATCGTGGATGCATAGGTGATCATTTTCCAATGTTCTCTCGACTCTGGATCAGTTCCTGTGGACTGGAGGATAGCCAATGTAACTCCACTTTTTAAGAAAGGAGGGAGAGAGAAAACGGGGAATTATAGACCAGTCAGCCTTACATCGGTAGTGGGGAAGATGCTGGAGTCGATTATTAAAGATGTCTTTAATTATTAACGATTATTAAAGATGTTATAGCAGCGCATTTGGAAAGCAGTGACTGGATCGGTCAAAGTCAGCATGGATTTATGAAGGGGGGGAAATCATGCTTGACTAATCTTCTGGAATTTTTTGAGGATGTAACAAGTAGAATGGATAAGGGAGAGCCAGTGGATGTGGTGTATATGGACATTCAGGAAGACTTTGACAAGGTCCCACACAAGAGGTTAGTGTGCAAGATTGCAGCATGTGGTATTGGGGGTAGGGTATTGACATGGATAGAGAACTGGTTGGCAGACAGGAAGCAAAGAGTAGGAATTAACGGGTCTTTTTCAGAATGGCAGGCAGTGACTAGTGGGGTGCCGCAAGGCTCGGTGCTGGGACCCCAGTTATTTACAATATATATTAACGATTTAGATGAGGGAATTAAAGTGTATGGCATCCCAGAGGCTTTCATAAACATCTTCAAGAACCATTACGAGGGATCCAGTTGCTGCGTCAAGGTTGATTCAGGAAACACAGAATTATTTGACATTGTCACAGGGTTGTCTTCTATCCCCCTGACTGTTTATTGTCACGATCGACTATGTCATGCGGAAGACAATGAACAAAACGGACTATGGAATACCATGGAGAACAGACCTAGATTTTGCCGATGACATTGCACCACAAGCAGACACGCCCTTCAAGAGATGACAACCGCTCTGGAGGAGAATGCATCAAAGGTTGGATTAAAGATCAGCTGCCAGAAGACTAAGACCATGCAGACTGGAGACCAGCAGCCAATAGACCAACTGATAATCAATGGGGAACCTGTGGAAAATGCCACCAGATTTACCTATCTTGGCAGCATGTTGACAGTAGATGGAGATGTAGAGGTCGACATCAACTCCCGAATTGGTAAAGCTGCATCAATCTTCAGACGAATGCAGCCAATATGGTCTAGTGGCGGGATATCCAAGATGCTAAAAGTCAAGCTCTTCCAGTCCGTAGTCCTCCCTACAGCCCTCTACGCCAGTGAGACATGGAAAATCAATGTGAAGAGGAAAAAGAAATTGGATGCATTCCTACAAAGCTGCTTGAGGAAGATCCTGAAGACTAGCTACAGAGACCACATCACAAACGAGGAGATCTACCGGGAAACTGCAACAAAGTCTCTCAGTCAGGACATAGAGGGACGCAGGATGAAATCTGCAGGACATGTACTCAGAATGTCACCAGAACGTGCACCTAAAGGCTCTGTCTTACTTGTTTGCGGTCATCGGCGGTGAAGCGCGGCTTCGCCTGTAGAGTGGACCGCACGGCAACGGCGAGAGCGCCGAGCCTATCCACGGGAGCGTCGCACGGATGCTGCGCGGGGGCCGAGTGATTCAAATACGGCTGGTCCCACGTGCTTGCGGTAAGTAAAAAAAAGGGCGGGTCGACTGCGATGACGTTGGCCCGCCGCATGTGACTCACGAGCGGCGGCTGTGGCGGCGGCCGTCCTGATCGCGGCGCTGTAGCGGTGGCTGTGCCTGCGGCCGTGCCGCACACGTGCCTCACTGGCGGAGGCTGTGGCAGTGCAAGTTTGACGCACGGCGCTTGAGCCACACTGGCGGCGGCCCGTGCGGGCGGCCGTGCCACACTCGTGCATCACTGGTGGAGGTTGTGCGGTAGGAAAATATCTTTCAACAGTGTAGGTTTTATTTTAGCACCGTACGGTGTTGGGAACACCGCCGCACGGCCCCGGAATTGTGCGTTCTCACGAGTGCGCGGTCTATGGCGGCAGATTCTTCCCGTTTCGCCGCCAATGACCGCAGACTCGTGAGACAGGCCTTTTAGATAGCAATGACATGGCAACCTGAGGGAAGAAGGAAAAGAGGCCGACCAAAACTCACATGGAGGCGAACATTCCAGAAGGATTTGGAAGCCCGGGACGCAAGCCTGTCGAGGGTGGAAGACGTTGCACATGACCGAACAGAATGGCGAAAACTTGCTGCCCAATGCACTCAACAGTGTGGGAGGAACTAAGTTTACGTAAATTAAATGTGACATCTCCAAATTTGCAGATGACACAAAGCTGGGTGGCAGTGTGAGCTGCGATGAGGATGCTATGAGGCTGCAGGGTGACTTGAACAGGTTGGGTGAGTGGGCAAATGCATGACAAATACAGTATAATGTTGAGAAATGTGAGGTTATCCACTTTGGTGGCAAGAACAGGAAAGCAGATTATTATCGGAATGGTGTCAAGGGGAGATGCAACGAGACCTGGGTGTGCTTGTACATCAGTCACTGAAAGTAAGCATGCAGGTACAGCAGGCAGTAAAAAAAGCCAATGGCATGTTGGCCTTCATTGCGAGAGGATTTGAGTTTAGGAGGTCTTACAGCAGTTGTACAGGCCCCTGGTGAGAACGCACCTGGAATATTGTGTGTAATTTTAGTCTCCTAATTTGAGTAAGGACATTATTGCAATTGAGGGAGTGCAGCGTAGGTTGACCAGGTTAATTCCTGGGATGGCGGGACTGGGGAACTGATTTTGGTTGAATGGCGGTGCTGGCTCGAAGGGCCAACTGGCCTCATCCTGCACCTAGTTTCTATGTTTCTATCCTACACACACCAGAGACAATTTACATTTATACTGAGCCAATTAATCTCCAAACTTGTACGCCTTTGAAGTGTGGGAGGAAACCGGAGCACCCGGAGAAAACCCACCCAGGTCACTGAGAGAACGTACAAACTTGGTACAGACAGCGCCCGTGGTCAGGTCTCTGACGCTGTGAGGCAGCAACTCTACTGCTGGGCCACCGTGCTGCCTTCTAATACTTTTTAAAAATTATGGTAATTATAATGCCTTCAGAACTTGTACATTCAATACATTACAAAGTGTGAGTTTTATGAGCATCTTATTTGAAACTGATTACATAGCTATTGAAATATTTATAACCCCCAGGGTATGATTTGGAAGCGTGGCCTACTTGAGTGTGACTACTAGTTTAAAGCAAAGCAACCCTCTCTTCTGCACAGCTGGTCTAGTCAGGACTTCAAATAATAGCTTCAAATAGAGTGAAAAGTTAGTTTTGAAATGAAATAATTGTTTTGAGCTTAGACACAAAATGCTGGAGTAACTCAGCGGTGTAAACCAGCATCTGCAGTTCCTTTCTATACAAATTTCAAGTTTAGTTTAGGCTAGGGAACAGCGTGGAAACAGGCCCTTCGGCCCGCCGAGTCCATACCGACCAGCGTTCAACTGGGCACTAGTTCAATATTATCCTACTTCCGCGTCCTACACACCAGGGGCAATTTACAGAAGCCAATTAACCTACAAACTCGCACCTCTTGGGAATGTGGGAGGAAACCGGAGCAGGGGGAATGTGCAAACTCACTACAGACAGCACCCCTGGTCAGGATCGAACCCGGGTCTCTGGCACTGTAATGCAGCAACACAGAGATTCAGCACGGAAACAGGTTCTTCGAGCCACCGAGACTGCACCGACCAACGATCCCCGCATACCAACACTATAATGCACACTAGAGACAATTTACAATTATACCAAGCCAATTAACCTACAAACCCGTACATCTTTGGAGTGTGGGAGGAAACCGGAGATTCCGGAGAAAACCTATGCGGTCACTGGGAGAACGTACAAACTTTGTACAGACAGCACCCATAGTCAGGATCGAATCCGGGTCTCTGGCGCTGTAAGGCAGCAGCTCTACCGCTGCACCACCCTGACGCTTGGTGTTACTTGCTCCAAGATTCCGAGCCTCTGACCTGGTTTTGTACCCGCATTGTGCTCATCACAACTCCTGTTCTGAGTCAGATGCAAAAAGAAGCAACGTAGCTAACTTAAAGACCTGTCCCACTGTACGAGTTCATTCAAAGAGTTCTCCCGAGTTTGCCCTGATTCGAACTCGGAGAGTTACCGTAATGGCCGCTCGTAGGTACTCGGGGCTCTCGTGGACATTTTTCAACATGTTGAAAAATCTTCACGAGTCTTCCTGAGCTTACCGCGTTTCCCGAGTACCTGCCGTTAGCATTACGAGCCACTAAGAGACGTCCCCGAGCTCCGACGTTCCCGCTACGTTCATTCTACGTGCTTACCACGAGTTTGATTTTTTTTTAAACTCGGGAGAGCACTTGAATGAACTCGTACAGTGGGACAGGGCTATTAGAAGTTTGCCCTTGAACAAGAGCCAATCAATATATAATAACCATATAACCATAACAGCACGGAAACAGGCCATCTCGGCCCTTCAAGTCCGTGCCGAACATTAAAAAAAAATTTTTTTAAATTAAAAATAAATACTTCCCCCTAGTCCCATCTACCTGCACTCAGACCATAACCCTCCATTCCTTTCCCGTCCATATACCCATCTAATCTATTTTTAAAGGATAACATCGAACCTGCCTCCACCACTTCCACTGGAAGCTCATTCCACACAGCTACCACTCTCTGAGTAAAGAAGTTCCCCCTAATGTTCCCCCAATACATGTGAAGGCTGATAAAATGTGTAGGAAGGAATTGCAGATACTTGGGCAGCTTGCAACCCAGTGGCATGAACGATGATTTCAAGTCACCGCTCAAGTTCCTCCCACCCCCACTCTCCCACCACCCTCGTTGTCCTACCAGTCCACTGTTGGCATCTCTGTATCCCTCTTGTTATCACCTCTTCCCCAGCCAACAATGGGGGACGGAGTTTGTGCCTTCTCCCTGTGACCTGCATGGGTTTTCTCCGGGTTCCACCCACATTCCAAAGACGTGCAGGGTTGTAGGTCAATTGGCTTCTGTAAATTGTCTCGTGCCCGGGTGATCTTTCGTTGGAATGCACGCAGTTTCATTGCACCTTCTCCCCTTGACCTACGTGGGTTTTCTCCAAGTGCGTCCACACCCCAAAGGCGTACAGGTTCGTAGATTAATTGGCTTGGAAAAATTGTCGCTAGTGTGTGTAGGACAGTGTTAGTGTGCGGGGATCGCTGGTCGGCGTGGACTCGGTGGGCCCAAGGGCCTGTTTCCACGCTGTATCTCTGAACTAATCTAAAGTCCACCACAATCTGACACTGTTTGTAGCTTCCTCTCTTTATTCTTTTAAAAATCCTGCCATTTGCATGCAGATTTGCCCTATCCTGTTTTCTTTGCTTTGCATTAAAACCTTCCAAATATATTTTAGTTCAGGTGATATTTTTAAAATATAAATAATTTACATAGTTACAGACCACAGAGCATATCATTAAAGTTCTATCTCATCAGTTATTAAAACAGTACTATGCAGCCCAGTAAATGTGACTTTGAAAAGGCAGTGGTACAACTAACTTCACTTTAACCCAACTTTATAATAGTAGGTCGAAATATTTATGAATAATTTTACTAATTATATTCTTTCCAATACGTTATTTTATCATCATAAAACCAAACAGAATATATCCCTTGGATATGTCCCTGTTTATAATTGAGGGCGACACAGTGGCGCAGCGGTAGAGTTGCTGCCTTTACAGCGCCGGACACCTGAGTTCCATCCTGACTGCAAGTGCTGTCTGTACAGAGTCTGTACGTGAGTAGGTGGGGATTGCAGATCAGCGTGGACTCGGTGGGCCGAAGGGCCTGTTTCTGGGCTGCATCTATAAAGTAAACTTTTACTCCTTAGTTGGGAGAACAATGGAGAACAATGGGGACCGCCGTGAGGGACGGTGTGAGAACAAAGGGGGACACGGTGTGGGGGGGGGGGGGGAGGGCACTCTAGCTTTAGAATCCTCTGCCTGCAGGATAAACCTGCGTTTGTTTGTTTGGTTGTTCGTTCGTTCCGGTTAAGGAGCTGTGCACTCCACAGCCAGCCAACAGTCGCCTGTCTATTTCTTTTTTTTCACTTTTAATTTAATTTTAATTAAAATTTTAATTTCAAATTTCCATGTACCGCGTTGTGCATTGTGACTGTCGGCAGACCATTTTCCCTCCGGGGAAGAATAAAGTTCTATTGTATCGTATCGTAGTTGCTATCACCTCAGTATTACAAGAACAATGCATTGTCAAACTGAGTCTGGTTCAAAGTTTATTTTTAAATTGGGAATAATGCGCTAGCAACACTTAGTTTGTCTATGTCTTACGATCACACTGTAGATGGTTCTTCCCTAGTTTATTGTAAGATCATTGTCCAATCCGTTTAGGTCAAGCCCCATTTTTCAACACCAATCCTAACTACCTGACAGCTTGGGGTTGATGAGAAATTGGTCAGTTGACTACTTGTGATTCTCTGATCAACATATTGATTTTGTTGTCAGTATCAATGTTAATCTGGTCACCACAGAGACTAATAATCACATTTACTCAATCACATTTACTGGACAATACTTGTTGTTTTTATTTTCCTTCTGTCACCTGCTTTTGCAATAACTGTAACAAGAAGGAACCGCAGGTGCTGGCTTATACCAAAGACAGGGCACAAAGTGCTGGAGTAACTCAGTGGGTCAGGCAGCATCTCTGGAGAACATGGAGATGAACACATCATCTATAGTAACAATCGGCCTATCGGGGAACCTCCTTGCCTGAGGTCACCTGTTGCTGGCTCAGATTTGTCTCAGTTTCTTTCTTGCTTCCACATCTCCACCCCCCACCCCCCCCCCCCTCCCCATCTCCTCCCCGTCCCCCACCCACTACAATCAGTCTGAAGAATTTGTCCCAATCCAAAATGTCACCCATCCTTTTTCTTCAGAGATGCTGCCTGACCATTTTCTCCCAGAAGAGGAAACGCTGGAGTAACCAGTGGGTGAAAATGGCTGAAACAAGGAATTGCAGATGCTGGTTTACAAAAAAAAAGGGCACAAAGTGCTGGAGTAACTCAGCGGGCAGGCAGACTGGACTCTGAAGAAGGCTCTCAACCCAAAATGTCAGCGATCCATGTTCTCCAGAGATGTTGTCAGACCCACTGAGTTACTCTTGCACTTTGTGTCTTTTTTGTAAACCAGCATCTGCAATTCCTTGTTTCAGCCATTTTCACCCACTGGTTACTCCAACACTTTGTTTCATCTTCTGGGAGAAAATGGTCAGGCAGCACCTCTGAAGAAAAAGGCTGGGTGACATTTTGGTTTGGGACAAATTCTTCAGACTGATTGTAGTGGGTGGGAGACTGGGAGGAGATGGGAGATGTTTCAGCCATTTTTACCCACTGGTTTGAATGGGGACAATATCAATGGCAACAGGTTCAATCCAGCACAGTCAGAGCAGAACTGTGAACTAGGAAACCTGCAGAAGACCATGCTGCCTCACTGGATTCCTTGCAATGTGCACTAGAGCTCTAGTATGAAAGTTGGCCCTTTCAACTGACACCAGCTGGCTCTGATGAATGACCCCATCATATTCTGCACATTACCCTTCATCAGTCAGAGTATTGAGTATAGAAGTTGGGAGGTCATGTTGCCGTTGTATAAGATGTTGGTGATGCCACATTTAGAGTATTGTCTTCAGTTTTGGGCACCATGTTATAGGGAAGTTGGAAAGGGAGCAGAAAAGACTTACGAGGATGTCGCCAAGACTTGAAGGCCTGAGCTGTAGGGAGCAGGCAAAGACTCTATTCCTTGGACCGCAGGAGGATGAGGGGTGATCTTACAGAGGTGTACAAAATCATGAGCCAAATAGATCAGATGCGTCTCTCGCCCAGAGTCGGGGAATCAAGAACCAGAGGACTTAGGTTTGAGGTGAGGGGGAAAAGATTTAACAGGAACCTGAGGGGAAACTTTTTCACACAATGGGTGGTGGGTGTATGGAACCAGCTGCCTGAGGAGGTAGTTGAGACAGAGACTATCACAATGTTTAAGAAGCAATTAGATAGGTACATGGACAGGAAAGGTTTAGAGGGATATGGATTAAATACAGGCAGGTGGGACTGGTGTAGATGGGACATGTTGGTCGGTGTGGGCAAGTTGGGCCGAAGGATCTGTTTCCAAGCTGTATGACTCTATGAGGTAATCTGACCTCTGATTGTAACATCTTTGGCTCGTTCTAAATTCTGATCAGTTTTCCTTTAATGAGGTCATTGCCTATGTGGTGCATTAATTTCACAAGAAACCTACTTAAGGATAAAGAGACAACACCAGCCATGTAGAAGAGGTGTTTAGTTGAGCAAATGGACAAGCAGGCAATGGAGGAATATACATCATGAGTATGAGCCTAATATTATACATTAATATTTTATTCGGTTTTGGAAGGACCTTTTAATAATTTCATTCTATATATAACATTGCTGCTTGTTCAAAGGATCTGATCCCACAAAAGGAAAATTTATGGCCAATGATGGAATTTTATTTCGGTTGACATTATGCAAGGTCAAAAAGTCGAAGCTATGCAATTAAGACACACAGCATGTGCAGTTAAATACAAGTCGCTTGACTCTGGCTACCGATTAAGGTACCCATTGATAGGTACCCAAAACTGTAATTTGGCAGTGAGTCCTTGAACATGTGGCAAGAAATCAACATTAATTAAGCAGATAAGCAGTTGTTATTTAAGGATTAAGTCTGAACTGATAGACTCAAAATGCTGGAGTAAATCAGTGGGTCAGGCAGCATCTCTGTAAAAAAGGAATAGGCGATGTTTCAGGTTGAGATCTTTCATCTGATGAAGGGTCTTGACCCGAAACGTTGCCTATTCCTTCTCTCCAGAGATGCTGCCCGACCCGCTGAGTTACTCCAGCATTTTGTTTCTATCTTTGTTACATCAACAGTTCCTTCTCACATAAAGGTTTGAATTGAAGTCAGTGACTGTTATTCTGAACTTCCCAAAATATATTTAAAAGACTTTGTCTCGAATACATGTGACTTTGAATAGACAGCCTCTTCAAAGCTTAAAGGCATTGGGTCTGATGAACTCGCCCTAAAGCCATGTCTTTATAGGGAAACAGAGAACTGCAGATGCTGGTTAATGCAGAAAGGGACACAAAGTGCTCGGGGAACCCAGCGGGTCAGGGAACATCCCAAGAGAACATAGAGAGGTGGCATTTCAGGTCGAGACTCATCTTCAGACTGATTGCAGTGGGGAGGAAGAATGCTGGAAAAGGAGAGAGATAGGGACGGGTGAAGCGTGGCAGGTAATAGGTCGTCATAGGCAAGGGGGGGGGGGTTTCACTGTAGACATTTCAGGTCACGACCCTTCAGACTGATGCTTTTATATTATACTAGACTAAGTGGGACCTGTTCAGTCCCATGTTCACATGGGTGGGCTGGTCCCCCGACGCAATATTCCACCTCTCCACCAATTCCAATATTGGTGGCCAGTGGGGGGGGGGGGCTTTCTGGATCGCTGGTATGGGTGTTGTGGGCTGAAGGGACTACTGGTCTACAGAGGGCTAGTATGGACATGGTGGGCCAAATGGATTCTTGGGGTGGCAGCTCAGTCCCTCAAGCCTGATGTGTTGGCAGCTCACTCACGGCTGGTGGGCTGGCAGTTGACTCACGGCTATTCCTTGAAATTCCATTTCAAGCAGAGTGCAAGGCCACCAAATTCAAATCCATTTTCCTACCATTTCTAGCAGGGTGCAAGGCCACCAAATTCAAGTGCAGTTTCCAACCACTTCAAGCAGGGTGCAAGGCCACCAAATTCAAGTGCAGTTTCCAACCACTTCAAGCAGGGTGCAAGGACACCAAACTCAAGTGCAGTTTCATACCATTTCAAGCAGGGTGCAGGGCCACCGAACTTGTGCAGTTTCATACCACTTCAAGCAGGGTGCAAGGCCACCAAATTCAAGTGCAGTTTCATACCATTTCAAGGAGGGTGCAAGGCCACCAAATTCAAATGCAGTTTCATACCATTTCATGCATGGCAGATGGCCAAATAAAAGTGGTAGCGTTTTATCTAAAATCAATATAGTGCGAACAGGAAGTTGTCAAGTTTAGACAAACAACCATTAGCAGTGTCTTTTCACTTCAACCCAACCCCCCCCCCCAAACAACCATTTGTAGTGCCTTTTTACTTCAACCCAAACCCCCCAAACAACCATTTGCAGTGCCTTTTTACTTCAACCCAAACCCCCCAAACAACCATTTGCAGTGCCTTTTCACTTCAAACCAACCATATGTTCATTTTCAAACCACATTAAGGGCACTCATAGTTGAGTAGACATGTGTTCAGTGTTATTCAGAGCTCAGAGAGACGTGACCCTCTCGCTTCCTCCATCTTGCAGAGACTGAGTGAGGCACACCACTTCCGGGTTTTATAGCCCCTCCACCCTCCCACCAGCAGGGGCAGCAGAGAGAATGGCAAAATGTTTTAAAACATTAATATCTCTCTGATTTTTCATTGATGGGAAAAATCCTCTGGTCCAGTCCGGCGGAAGGGGGCTCTGAGCGAGGTGGCCAAAAATGACTGCCGTAAGTGGCGGCGTTCTCTCGGAAATCACATCGCAGTGAGTCAAAAGCGGTCAAGATCTTACTTTATATAAAAAGTCTCTCTCTGTCTCTCTCTGTCTCTCTCTGTCCTTCTGCTCTCTCTCTCTCTCTATCTGTCTCTCTCTCTCTCTCTCTCTCTCTCTCTGTCCGTCTGTCTGTCTGTCTGTCTGTCTGTCTGTCTGTCTGTCTGTCTGTCTGTCTCTCTCTCTCTGTCTCCCTCTCTCTCTCTCTCTGTCTCTCTGTCTGTCTCTCTGTCTCTGTCTCTCTGTTTCTCTCTCTGTCTGTCTCTCTCTCTGTCTGTCTGCCTCTCTCTCTCTCTCTCTCTCTCTCTCTCTGTCCATCTCTCTCTCTCTGTTTCTGTCTCTCTCTCTGTCCCTCTCTCTTAGAAAGGAATTCAGTTGGTAGTTTACACCAACGTTAGACACAAAATTCTGAAGTAACTCAGTGTGACAGGCACCATCTCTGTAGAGAAGGAATGGATGATGTTTCGGGTCAAAACCCTTCTTTAGACCCATTCCTTTTCTCCAGAGATGCTGCCTGTCCCGATGAATTACTCCAGCCTTTGGTGTCTATCCAAAGGTTACATTCTTACAAGCAGCACGTTGCAGCTAATGTATTGCAACCATCCACCGGACTGAGGCAGACTGCTGGAGGAAGTCAGTGGGTCAAATCCCCGTGTACTTTGTGTTTTGCTCAGGATTCCCGCATCTGCAGTTTCTTGTGTCTCTTGGTCTAGTTTGGTTTCAGCCAGTGGAACATGAGCAAGCTTTTTTTTAAATCAAAAATAATTTATTCAATTATATACAATAATAATATGTACAATACTAAATGATTCAAAACAAAACCCACCACCATAATACAACATCTCCAAGTTTACAGATGACACAAAGCTGGGTTACAGGTTGAGCTACGAGGAGGATGCTATGAGGCTGCAGGGTGACTTGGATAAATTGGGTGAGTGGGCAGATGCATGGCAGACGCTGTATAATGTGGATAAATGTGATGTGATCCACTTTGGTGACAACAGGAAGGCAGATTATTATCTGAATGGTGTCAGATTAGGAGAAGGGGAGGTGCAACGAGACCTGGGTATGCTTGTACATCCATCACTGAAAGTACGCATGCAGGTACAGCAGGCAGTGAATAAAGCCAATGGCATGTTGGCCTTCATTGTGAGAGGATTTGAGTTTAGGAGCAAGGAGGTCCTACTGCATTTGTACAGGGCCCTGGTGAGACTGCACTTGGAGTATGGTGTGCAGGTTTGGTCTCCTAATTTGAGGAAGGACATTCTTGCTATTGAGGGAGTGCAGCGTAGGTTCACCAGTTTAATTACTGGGATGTCGGGGCTGGCATATGATGAAAGAATGGATCGACTGGAATTTAGAAGGATGAGAGGGCATCTTATAGAAACATGTAAAATTCTTTAGGGATTGGACAGGCCAGATGCAGGAAAAATGTTCCCGAAGTTGGGGAGTCCAGAACCAGCCGTCACAGTTTAAGAATAAGGGGTAGGCCATTCAGGATTGAGATGAGGAAAACCTTTTTCACCCAGAGAGTTGTGAATATGTGGAATTCTATGCCACAGATGGCAGTGGAGGCTAATTCACTGGATGTTTTCACGAGAGAATTAGATATAGCTCTTAGGGCAAACTGAATCAAGGGATATGGGATGAAAGCAGGAACGGGATATTGATTCTAGACGATCATATTGAATGGCGTTGCTGGCTCGAAGGGCCGAATGGCCTACTCCTGCACCTACTTTCTATGTTTCTAAGTAAAACAAATATTCCTAAATTACTATTTCCCCATCCTTGTTAAGGATGCATTCCACCACGCGGTTCTTCAAGCTGGTCTTCTGGAAGGATGTGATCAAACCAGTCATGAGCCTTTCTTGTTGGAGCCAAAAATAAAAGCTAAAAAGTGAACAGCTTCAGTAATGAGCTGCCAGAAATCATTCTGTGAAAGCGGTGTACCATACAAATGTTACGTAAATGTGCTGAGCTTGCAAAGGCATTCACCAGTGATCAGTTTAGCATCAAATATATCCGTCCATGGAAATATTATTTCCATGGACCGATAATATAGAATATAGAAAGCAGCACTTACGGTTTGTCATAAGGTCATGAGGATTGGGAGTAGAATTAGGCCATTCGGCCCATCAAGTCTACCCCGCCATTCAATCATGGCTGATCCATCTCTCCCTCCTAAACCCATTCTCCTGCCTTTGTGTAGATGCATGGCCATCAGATGCTGGAATAGATGGGTAGCACGGTGAAATGGGCAGAAACATGGAAACTGGAGCTCATTGCCAACAGATGTTGAGGAATGCACTTTGGAACTTGAAAATTCAATTAGAGATAAGAACAAAACAGGGTGTCGGGGGATATGGGGAGAAGGCAGGAAAATGGGGTCGAGAGGGGAAGATAACGCAAGCCCAAGAGCTGCTCTGCACAACACCGGCTGATGCTTCTAAGGCTGCCTGGGTCAAGACGAGATGGGGAGATCAGTGGAAGTCAGCGGAACCATCTAAGCTACACCATTACATCAATGACCCCATGGACGTCCCTGGCCAGGACCTGCCCCGAAAGCAGTGGACAACCCTCAACCGCTTGAGGACAGGCATCGGATGCTATGGAGTAGCGATGAAGAGGTGGGGCCTCGTGGACAGCGAGTGCCTCCTGTGAGTGTGGGGACCCAACACAGACAGTGGAACACATAGTCACCAGTTGCCCCAAACACCGGCCACCGAATGGTGAACGAGGTCTGATTGACTTGGACGATGACACGTTGGCCTGGCTCGCCTCAACGGAGTTACAGGTCTAAAAGACACACGACAGATAAAGAAGAGGGGAAGATATATGAACCATCATTAAATGGCGGAGTAGACTTGATGGGCCAAATGGCCTAATTCTACTCCTAGAACGTGTGAACATGAACAAAAAGGCATAAACGAGCTGAAAAATGTTGATGTCCATGTTACACCCTTAAAACCTACATTCTAATTGCCACACAGAAAGTGGTATTGATGGTATAACTCAGCCAGTTCGAGTCACGTCAGTGCAACCCATCCATCCCCTCACCCTACTTATTTTCCCATAACTACCCTTTTCTTGATTAGTACGGGTCATTATGGGGCAAAGGCAGGAGAATGGGGTTGAGAGGGAAAGATAGATCAGCCATGATTGAATGGCGGAGTAGACTTGATGGCTTCAATCTGCTCCTAGAACTAATGGACTGTTCCACAGAAGCACTACGTTCCATGTAAGACATATTCTAATCCAATTTAAAATTTGACATAGACTATATTACTCAAAAACGAAAATAAGTAAATTTTTTCCAAATGTCTCCCCCATCTGTGATAAATGTCTATCCCAAGAAGCAACTATAGCACATTCCTTTGTTTTTTGTATAAAAATCCCAAAAATTTTGGAATGAAATCTTACAAAATTTTTGTAATGAAATTTTACAAAATTATTTAAAATAAAACCGAAACCTAACGCAGAATTGATTATTTTTGGAACAATGGAAGCCAGCTTTGAGCTGACCGTTCCAAAAGAGCTTCCTTAATTACGGCTTAATAATGGCAAAAAAACATATACTTAAATTCTGGAAAAACGCTCCCACACCAACGATAAAAATGTGGATTTCTAATATGTCCGAACTGTTACACCTAGAAGACATGAGATTCCTCCTAGCAGGCAAATCAGACCATTTCCAAAAGATTTGGTCTCCATTTATCGACTTATTACAAGCATAGGGTGCAACATAACTTTGAAAATAAATGGTTTCAGGACCTGGTGAGGGGTGTGTAAAGATACAAAGTAGGTACATCCCTTTTATCTTATTTTACTTTCTTATATCTTCTGTTTTCTATTTTTCTCTTTCTTTTTCTTTGGTTTTCTTTTTAACTCTTTCTCAGGTTTTACGTTTCTACGGGTTTCTCCTGGTCACTCTTTCACGCACTTACTATCTTATCTAACTCTCTCTATTCTTCTTTTTAAAGTTTAAAATAAGAAGTGGTACAGGAAATGTATTATGTTATTTTTGGCTTATATCACTGCAATGTTACAAAGTAATGTTACAATGTTACAATGTTACAAAGTAACTACATTACTTCTAATAAATAAAATATTTTTAAAAAAAGTAGCACTACGTTCCCTTTGATGCCTCATCAATTGCTCAATGCTCAATTGTAATTTACAGTTAATCTCTGAGTAATTCGTTAAGGTATGGGGGGAAACCAGAGTACCCAATGGAAGCCCTATGGTTGTGGAGAGAATGAATGGAATCCACAAAAACCACACCCAAAGTTGTGATTGAACCTCCGACACTGGAGCTGGGAGGATCCAAGACTGTTGCACCAATCATATCAGTTATCAATAGCATATTGACAAAGTGGTGATAAGACATATAGGTCACGAGAGTTTAAAAAAAACAGACAGAATCAAATATAAAAGATGTGTGCTTGGACATGCTAGAGGCAGGAAACATGTTCCCGATGTTGGGGGTGTCCAGAACCAGGGGCCACAGTTTAAGAATAAGGAGTAAGCCATTTAGAACGGAGACGAGGAAACACTTTTTCTCACAGAGAGTGGTGAGTCTGTGGAATTCTCTGCCTCAGAGGGCGGTGGAGGCAGGTTCTCTGGATGCTTTCAAGAGAGAGCTAGATAGGGCTCTTAAAAATAGCGGAGTCAGGGGATATGGGGAGAAGGCAGGAACGGGGTACTGATTGGGGATGATCAGCCATGATCACATTGAATGGCAGTGCTGGCTCGAAGGGCCAAATGGCCTACTCCTGCACCTCTTGTCTATTGTCTAACAGGGAAAACCCAGGGAACTGCAGGTGCAGTAAAACAAAATGCTGGAAGAATTTAACAGGTCAGGCAGCATCTGTGGAAGGGATGGACAGCGATGTTTCGGGTCGAAATCCTTCTGAAGTCTCGAGTAAAAGCGCAGAGGTCAGGTTAGGGCTGTATAAATCACTGGTTAGCGCCCAGTACTGCAGTACTGTCAACATTTCTGACAACCACATTGCATTTGAAGGCGTTTTTGCAGGTGTGTTTTACCAGGATGTTACCAGCGATCAAGGACCTAATTTATGAGGACAGATTGGAAAAGTTAAGACTGGAGCGCGGACGTTTATGACATAATCTGATAAAGGGGACTTAATTGATGAGAGTAAAACTATTCCCACTGGCAAATTGGTCAGTATTCAGCAGTCAGAGATTTAAAACTACATAGAAGCCAATTCTGGTGGCATGGTGGCGCAGCGGTAGAGTTGCTGCCTTATAGCACCAGAGACCCGGGTTCAATCCTGACCATGGGTGCTGTCTTTATAGAGTTTGTACGTTCCCACCGTGACCTGCGTGGGTTTTTCTCTGAGATCTTCTATTTTCTCCCACACTCCAAAGACAGGTTTGTTGGTCATTTGGCTTTGGTATAAATGTCAAATTGTCCCTTGCCTCTGTGTGTGCGTGTGTGCGTGTGTGCGTGTGTGCGTGTGTGTGTGTGTGTGTGCGTGCGTGCGTGCGTGCGTGCGTGCGTGCGTGCGTGTGTGTGTGTGTGCGCGTGTTAATGTGCGGGTATCGCTGGTCGGTGCGGACTCGGTGGATCGGAGGGCTTGTTTCCGCGCTGTATCTCTAAAGTGAACTAACCAAAAAAAATCCCACTAATCTCTTTCACAAAGCCAGTTGCGGAGATGCTGGAAGACTCCTGGGTTGGACCCAATGGAGGAGTGGGGCGGGGGGGGGGGGGGGAGGGATTGCCAAGAACTAAGTGGGACCAGCGGGGAGGTGAGGGGGGGGGGGGGCCAGTTTTAATGGAATTCACCTACGACACCTGGCGACAACGTACGACAGCAGCTACGACAACCTACGATAACCTACGACAGCAAAATTGTCCCCAGAAAAATGTTCAACATGTTGAAAATTTTGCTGCAGTCCGCCTGTAGTCGCCCAAAAAAAAATCGCTTAAGTGGGACAGGCTCATTATTTGTCGGCACCAGAAACGTGGCGACTATTTGAGTATTGGACGAATTTTGCTGTGCCCAGCAACATGTGACGATATAGTATCATTGAATCATTGGGTTTAGTCAGAGCGGTAGGTCTAAACAACTTGAATCCTACAAGTAACAAGGGCCATCACCACGGCTCAATATAAGCTCTTCCTCTGTAAAACAATTTTTTTTAATGATTTGTTTGTTAAACCATTTCACTGGAATGATTTTAGATTTAGATCATACATGGAGGGCTCGGATGACTGAAGAATATTTTTCTCCCATCGATCAAATACTTCTTTAAATATTTTGAGTTGTGTAAATGTCCACTGCCGATCTTATGCAATGGAATTCTTCAGGTTGAAAGGCAGTCTGGCATGTTGCCCTGTTGATGGACACAAAATGCTGGAGTAACACAGAGGGTCAGGCAGCATCTCTGGAGAGAAGGGACAAGTAATTGTTTTGGGTCGAGACCCTTCTTCAGACTCAGGTCGGGTCTCGACCCAAAACGGCCCCTATTCTTTTCTCCAGAGATGCTGCCTGACCTACTGAGTTTAGTGTGGTTTTAGTTTTAGAGATACTGCACAGAATCAGGCCCTTCAGCCCACCGAGTCAGCATCGACCAGCGATCCCCGCACACTTACACCATCCTGCACACACTAGGTACAATTTACAATTTTACCGAGGCCAATTAACCTTCAAACCTGTACATCTTTGGAGTGTGGGAGGAAACCCGAGCACCCGGAGAAAACCCACTCAGGTCACGGGGGGAATGTCTAAACTCCGTACAGACAGCATCTGTAGTCAGGATCGAACCCGGGTCTCTGGCACTGTAAGGCAGCGTGCCACAGAGTTACTCCAGCATTTTGTGTCTATCTCCTGTGCAAACCAGCACCTGCAGTTCCTTCCTGCGCACATTGTCTTGTTGACTTGTCTTCAGATTATTATTGTTTCAACATGCTGCTCAGCGTCTGACTCTCTCTCTCTCTCTCGCTCTCTCTGTTTGTTTTAGCTATAGAGTTCTGTGAAGCTCCATCAGTGTTGTGTGGTGGATATCAGACAGACAGATGCGATCCTTCCCAGCACGGATACCCAATGATAATGGGATCTGATGTTGACACCGAGACAGAAGGGGCGACGTCTCCGGATCACGCTTTACGGTTGTGGATGCGAGAAATCAAATCGGAACACAGCTCGTGTCTCTCAAGTCGAGCAAACTCGATGCTTTCCCTCACTGACACTGAACAGGAAAGGAAGTCTGATGCAGAAAATGGTAAGGCATTAAGCTAAGCATTACTGTAAAATATTGTTCTGCAGTGGCATGCCCTCAGGTGACAAGAAAATCAATTGCAAAGGCGCAGTAAGAAATTAGATCTTTTCCAAACTCCACTGTAAGGGATTGTTTTTGTATAACCTTATAGAACTGGCCATTGGATGAATAATATGGCAACTGGATACTTGTCTTTATCTTGCATTGGTTCTCAAGGCTGTGGATTGGCTGGTAATTGTGCTGGTTTACGATTACAATATTTGTAAAGTTTGCCGACAATTGTTATAGTTTTGAGATCTTGCCGCCTTTTACTCAGTTGCCACGAGGTACGGGGATTTTTCCAGTACTCTCGCCGTTTTTCCCTGCGTGTGAAATATATTTTATAACTACAAGTTTCAATGAGAGCCACAGAGTTGTGGTGCTTTAAATTGCAGCGATGTACTTCACTTTGTCCAAGAGAAACATTCCCCATTGGATTCAACTGTTTCGAGTTAGATTTCAAACTCTACGTGTGTGTTTGCAGACATTAGAATCATTTTGTTAAACATGGAAGGGGCGGTGAGGTGGATAAACTCAACTTCACGATGTGTTGCAGTTGAAGAGCCTGTCCCACTTGGGCGACATTTTAGGCGACAGCCTAAAAAGAGGTTGTTGCGTGGTGGTCGGGTCGTGACGCGTGGTGATGCATGTAGAGACGCGCGGTAACGCGCGGTGTTTCCCTGCCGCCCAGGATTTTGGAATGTTCAAAATCCTCGCGCAACATCTAGGTGTCTTATCGCCCTTTCGCACGATGACGTACGGGTGACGCGAGGTGACGCACGGTCATTGCCTATGCTCATTTATTTTGCGTCACCGTGCATCACCACGCGCGACCCGTACGTTGTCGTGCATCATAATGCATCGCGGCGCATCCCCTTTTATAGGGAAGCTGGTCAATCAAATGACGTCACGCGCCCCAGATGACGCAACCCGTCGTTTCTTGTCATATCGTGTCGCGGGTGGATGTACATTGACGCCGCTTGACGGCTGTGACGTCACAGACGCTGTCCTATGGTGACGCACGGTGACGCGTAGAAATTGGTGATGCATTGTGACACGGAGTGGCGTACCTTGACGCATCCTGTTGTACTACTTGACAGTTTTCAGGCGACATCGTGCGTCAGTCACTGACGGCCATCGTCGCCCATAAAATTGCAAAGTGGGACAGGCCCTTTACTTTCAGCAGCTCCTTCTTGTTTCTTTTCCAACAAAGTTTGGGAAGGCATAAGGAATAAGAGTCCGTACAAATTTCTTGGTTTCTCTACGTGGAAAATCTTGAACTTTAACAGCATGCATCCGTTTTGCATTTATATGTGATTTAGCCACAGACTTCAGTGTGCAATAGATTCTGTACAGATGAAATAGTTCACCACTAGGGATCCATGTTACATGTGCTCCATCAAAACTAATGGAATTATATTTTAATACAAGCTGCAACCTTCATCCAAGACATTTCCCTCATACAACTATAATGATCAAGCCAAGAGACCAACCTTGACTCAATGAAGATTGTAACAGCGGTGTTTGAGTAGCATGCAGAAACAAAGAACTGCTTCTTTCTTGCAAAGTGTGTTGGAAGGAACTGCAGATGCTGGATTACTGAAGATAGACACACAATGCAAGTGTAACTCAGCGGGTCAGGCAGCATCTCGAGGAAAAAAGGAATAGGTGATGTTTCCGGTCGAGACCCTTCTTCAGACTGAGAGGGACTCTCCGACCCTTAGTCTGAAGAAGGGTCTCGACCCGAAACCTCGCCTATTCCTTTTATCCAGAGATGCTGCCTGACCCGCTGAATTACTCTCGCATTTTGTGTCTATTCAGGAACTGCAGATGCTGATTTGCAAAAAATAGACACAAAATACTGGAGTAACTCAGTGGGTCAGGCAGCACCTCTGGAAAACATGGATAGGTTACATTTCAGGTCTGGATCCTTCTTCAGACCTGAGTAGCATGACTGGGCGCAACTGAAGATGAGGTGTCAACTTGACCAACCTGATAAAGCTGTTCCATGGGAAGGCATGCATGCTAACTAAAGTGCTGTTGAGAAAAATAGGCGGTCCCACAACCAAATGATCAGGTTAAAATTCTGAAGTTCTCCCACATCCATTTGTGAACAACTTAACTCATCAAGAGAGGACAAGCCCCAAGAAGAGTAGTCATAGATGTATGGAAACAAGACCACCGCCAATTCCACATACTGTCACCATCGAATCATATGCTTGGAACTCTCTAACAAGAAGCATTATGGAGTTATGTGCACGATGTCAAAAAGCCGTTCAAGAAATGGATTCATCACCTCAACTCAGCCATAGATGGTGAGTACATACAGACCTTGATGGTAACACCCACAGAATGAATCAATATATTGGTCCTCCATTGTCGGGCTGTGATAATCATTGCCAGCCAACCTGTATGGAAAATTATTGTGACATTACACTAGACTAAGCAGGAAGTAGAACAATAGGTGGAAGAGCCCAAAGCTAAGGAGTTATGGTTTTATTACTTTGATTTACTTTTGGGAACAGGAAATAAAGGAAAACCAGTCCCAGAAAGTCCCATTGAGGTTCTTCCTTGTTCACATGTGCTCCATAATGGGTGGGTGGGTCGGTGTAGAACAACAGCACATCATTCCCATTGATTTCCTACTTGAAGTTAATATTTATCATAATAGGACACAAAGTGCAGGAGTAACTCTGCTACCGTACTGTAGCTTACAATGAGTTTACTGATTGTAAGCTACTCGTAAACTTCAGCAGTTTACAATCAGACTAAAGAAGTGTCCCAACTTGAAATGTCACCAGTCCAAGCTCAGGTGGCACAGTGGCGTAGTGGTGGAGTTGCCGCCACAAAGCGCATGAGACGGGTTCAATCCTGACTACGAGTGCTGTTTGTATGGAGCATTGTGACCAGGTGGGTTTTCTCTGGGTGCTCCGGTTTCCTCCCACAATCCAAAGATGTACAAGTTTGCAGGTTAATTGACTGATAAAATTGTAAATCATCCCTCGTGTGTAGGATAAAGCTCGTGCATGGGTGATCGCTGGCTGGCGCGGACTCGGTGGGCTGAAGGGCCTGTTTCCACGCTGTATCTCTAAAAGTCATGTTTTCCAGAGATGCTGCCTTTATTCCAGCACATTGTTTCCTTTTGCGTAAACCAGCATCTGCAGTTCCTTGTTTCTACTTAATATTTATCATCCTTGGCTCGTGAAGCTTAGATACAAGGGACACCAACTGGAAACTGGTAAGGTCCTCCATTGTCGGGCTGTGATAATCAGTTTGCCAGCTGTAAAGATGAGTCATAACACACTGTGTCTTTACTACTGTTTATTCATGATACACATACTTTACTGCCCTAGCTGTTCGTGGTCTGTCACCGGAACCAGAGAGAGAGCACTGGGTGGGAAGGTTGTAATTATACTAGTGATGTGGGGAGTGGTTAGTAGTGGTGAGGTCACTATGTTAAAGGTACATGCACATGTCATCTACACCAGCCAACCTGTATGGAAAATTATTGTGACATTACACTAGACTAATCAAGCAGGAAATAGAACACTAGGTGAAAGAGCCCAAAGCTAAGGAGTTATGGTTTTATTACTGTGATTGACTTTTGGGAACAGGAAATAAAGGAAAACCAGTCCCAGAATGTCCCATTGAGGTTCTTCCTTGTTCACATGTGCTCCATAATCCTCTTTCAACCAATGAGTTCAATGGTGAGGACTATTGTGTCCGTTCTCGTTCGGTATTCTTACATTGCCTGGTATTTGGCTATTGTTTCTTCCATTGGTTTTGGATAGAAGACCACTGGAGCCAGAGGATTAGCTCATGAAGGACATATGCATGAGTGTTTGATGGCACTGGGTCTCTACTTGCTGGAGTTTAGAAGGATGGGGGGGGGGCCTCATTGATGTGGAGAGGATGTTTCCACTAGTGGGAGAGTCTAGGACCAGAGGTCATAGCTTCAGAATTATAGGGCTTCCTTTAGGAAGGAGATGAGGAGGAATTTCTTTAGTCAAAGGAATCTGTGAAATTCATTGCCACAGAAGGCTGCGGAGCCCAAGTCAATGGATATTTTTAAGGCAGAGATAGATAGATTCTTGATTAGTACGGGAGTCAGGGGTTATGGGGAGAAGGCAGGAGAATGGGGTTGAGAGCGATAGATAGATCAGCCATAATTGGATGGTGGAGTAGAATTGATTGGCTGATTGACCTAATTCTGCTCCTGTCATGTATCTGGAAAACGATATGATTGCAAATGGATGATAAAATGTTCTACTATTTTGCTGAAGAATGTATTACAGTGAGAGATCTTTGATCATATCGTCATCATGATGGTGCCGTCTTGAGGCATCGCTTCCTGCAGATCCCTTTGATGGATGTCAGAGGTTATGGGGAGAAGGCAGGAGAATGGGGTAAGGAGGGAGAGATAGTTCAACCATGATTGAATGGAGGAGAAGACTTGATGGGCCTAATGGCCTAATTCTGGTCCTAACCAAAAAAGAGGACTTTTGTATCTGAAGGTGGGACAGATTTCCCCACCACCCCTTTGTTTCCACCACTACCCGTTGGCTTTGCCTGCATGACTGCCACCCCAAATTGGAATAGGGGCTGGTTTAAATCAACAAAATAGCTTCAAACGTCATGAGACGAAGATTCTCCCTGATTGTACTAATGATGATTCACCATTGTATGAAATATTTGAGGAAAATGTCATACAACATCTTGAGTTAATTGTTTACAAGTAAGCCATCTTGCATTTTTTTTAAATGTGAAATAAATGTTATTTTCTTTCAGTTTTAGCCTTCAACCTGGAAGGAAAAGTCAGGACAATAGTGAATATAAGACGTTATTGCATGATAATTTCCCAATATATTTGAAGACATTTGAAGACTTCCAGGTTAATATTTTTGTCAGATACATTTTGTGAAAACTCAAATAAAAAAATTTCATAGTCATACAACGTGGAAACACACCAGCCAACATGTCCCAGCTACACCAGTCCCACCTGCCCGCGTTTGCCCCATTTCCCTCCAAACCTGTCCTATCCATGTACCTGTCTAATTGTTTCTTAAACGTTGGGATAGTCCCTGCCTCAACTACCTCCTCTGGCAGCTCATCCCATTCACCCATGTCATCCTATCATTTTCAGAGGCTGACTGACACATTGGATTTTCAAATCATGGGTTTTTTTTGGTCATATTATGCACTTTGAGTTTAATTTCTCATCTGTATAACTTTGTGTGCCATTGTGCAGATTGCAATGTCATTCAGAATTCTTGTTCAAGAGGCCACAGGTCTTTGTCAGCTGATCCCATCATAGATCCTAATGGATATAAAGTATTTATAGAATTAAGTGACACCAAAATTTATTTTGCAAACCTCTGCAGTACCCGATGATAATTGCTACAAATTGTTTTAATATTTATGAAATCATAAGCCTATTCAGACCGGGAACCTGAAATGTACAATGTTACTATTTAAATATTTCATCTAGTTAAAGATGATGCCAATGCATTAGGTGGTTACTGGGGTATGAAAATTGTATTACACTACATTAGGAACTAATATCCTTAAGGATCTATACTGATAAGAGTGTAGATATCTTGATTCAAATCGCAGTGATTATCAATCAAAATCAAATAACACATCCATAATTTACCATTAGATATGTTTTAACAGAAAAAGGCCTGAAGGAAAATAACCATTCCCACATACAGAGGCAAACACATAATCTTCTCCCATGACTTGTTGCAGTGGTGATTCAATTGAATCTTTATTGATGCATGTTATTTTTTAAAACTCCTTATTTGGCTTTTCGTAGCTATTACGGTGATGGAAGCCACCGTAATATACTGTAAATATTTCAGCCGATTCTCGAACCTTATCTCTGGTTTTCGAGCAAGGTACATCAATCTCCTTCCTTTCCTTTGTGGGCCCCTCAACTGAGCAAGTTCTCACTTTCAATGACTTCTGTCTCCTCTGATTCCATCCTCTTCTGCTCCCCTTGACCTCCCTCTGATTCTTGGTGCAAACTCTACCTAACATATTCACATCCATTCCCTCAACAATGCCACATAATGTGGTCTCTCAGCTCTTAGAGTCATGGAGTCTTGCAGTGTGGAAACAGGCCCTTCAGCCCAACTTACCCTCAACATGTCCCATCTACACCAGTCTCACCTGCTTGCGTTTGGTCCATATCCCTCCAAGCCTATCCTATCCATGTACCTGTCTAAATGTTTTTTAAACATTGCAATAGTACTTGCCTCTACTACCTCCTCCGGCAGCTCGTTCCATACACTGTTTTGTGCAATAAAAGTCACCCTCAGGTAGAGTTGTGCCTTACAGCACCAGAGACCTATTTTGATCCTGCCTATGGGTGCTGTTTGTACAGAGTTCGTACATTCTCCCCGTGACCTGCATGGGTTTTCCCCGGGTAAAATTGTTAATGTGCGGAGATCGCAGGCCGGCGCAGACTCAATGGACCAAAGGCCTGTTTCCACCCTGTATTTCTAAATTAAACTAAACTAAATCCCATTTTTCTGCCTTCTCCCCATAACCTCTGACACCTTTACTAATCAAGAATCTATCTATCTCTGCCTTAAAAATATCCACGGACCTGGCCTCCACAGCCTTCTGTGGCAAAGAATTTCACAGATTCACCACCGACTAAAGAAATTTCTCCTCATCTTCTTCCTAAAAGAACGTCCTTTAATTTTGAGGTAATGACCTCTAATCCTAGACTCTCCCACTCAGGGCCGGCCTTAGGAGGTGGGGGGCCCAATTGGGAACAATTTTGGCGAGCCCCAGGTTCCCAGCCAAGGTCTGTCAGCCCTGTTATTTAGTATATATTATGAAATTGTACACTGTGGTGCTATGGATTATACACTGTCTGAATCTCTCCTGCTCCCGTTTGGCTGTCAGTAGCTCCGCTGGCTTCCAACCTTTACCGTAGCTGCTAATTACCATTAAACTGCATTCTTCCACGCGTTATTTAACGAACGTTGACTAATATTCTGTATGGGCTCTGCGGTTGCAACCAGCTCCTTGCAATCAATGTTTCAGTCTGTGGTCAGTGAGAATGTCGTCCCTGTACAGCTCCCTCCCGAAGGGTGGGAATGAAGGGCGGGAATCGGAAGGCCCCGAGGTTGATGATGGGAGGGAGCGGGGAATGTGACCTGCTGTCACTGCCGCCACGCTTTCGCCGCACGACTGCTCCCGTCAGCATCTCAAGCTTCAGCCTTGTGAAGCTGATATTGACCGCTTTTTTTCCGACACACGTGTTCGTTACTACACGTACCAATCGCAGCCGTGGCTTACCACTGGGTCCTGTATTATGCACACACACACACACACGCGTTTTGTGTGCGAATGGGGGGAGAAGGGGACGTGATGTTTCTGTTGATACGATGGCTACAACAGGCCTTTGTGTCCGTGAAATGGCGCCAACACCTTGTGAACTATTGCATATAGACTCAGTGCCTGTTTCTGTGCATTATGTGCTAACCGACCAATGTACTTGGGTGCGGCAATAATCGCACTGATCTCTATGCAAAATAATTTCACTGTACCTTGGTAAACATGACAATGAAGGAACTATTGTGTCCACACGTTTATGCATGTGAGTGTGTGCCGTAAATCAAACGCTATTCCAATTGGTAACTGCTGCTTTTGGGAGCGGCCGGCGCTGTTTGCTTCAGATGCACCTTGACTGACTAATTCCAGATAAGAGTCAGCTGCTCGGTCAGTGACTATCCTGGTAACATCAGGCGTGTGTACACATCGGCTGGCGGGCTCACTGTAACTGTCTGAATTAAAGTTGTAGTAACTGGTCCCCCGTGCCTGCCCCGGGTGTAAGTGTGAGTGCAGAAAGGGATACGGGAATAGTATCCCGGGAAGTGGTGACAGTATTGAGAGTTAACCGCGGGGCTGTGTTGTTGTCAGTGAGGAATTTCACCAACTGGGGTGAAACTGCGGATGATACATAAGGGGCAAAAGAGGTTGCTGCCGAGGGGATAGAGTGTGTTGCCCACCAGCCTAGCGCGGGGTGCCCTTCGGCGCGGGGCCCAATTGGGAGCAATTGGTGCTATTGGCTTAATGCCGGTCCTGCTCCCACTAGTGGAAACATCCTCTCCACATCCACTCTATCCAAGCCTTTCACTATTCTGTATGTTTCAATGAGGTCCTCCTCATTCTTCTAAACTCCAGCGATTGCAGGCCCAGTGCCAATCCGCTCATCATAGTTAGCCGACTCATTACTGGGATCATTCTTGTAAACCTCCTCTGGACCCTTTCCAGAGCCAGCACATCATTCCTCAGATATGGTGCCCAAAATTGCTCACAATATTCAAAATGCAGCCTTACCAGCGCCTTATAGAGCCTCAACATTCCATCCCTGTTTTTGTATACAAGCCCTCTTGAAATAAATGCTGGCTTTGAGTTTGCTTTCTTTACTACTGATTCTACTTGTAGATTAACTTTTTGGGAATCCTGCACCAGCGCTCCCAAGTCCCTTTGCACCTCCGATTTCTGGTTTCTCACCCCATTTAGAAAATAGTCTATGCCTTTATTCCTACTACCAAAAGGCATGACTCCACACTTTACTACACTATATTCCATCTGCCACTTCTCTGCCCACTCTCCAAAAGTGTCGAAGTCCTGCAAAGTCCCTGCTTTCTCTTCACTACCTGCCCCTCCACCTATTTATGCATCATCCGCAAACTTTGCCACAAAGCCTTCAATCCGCTCGTCCAAATGTGTAATATACAACGTGGCATAGACTATTTTCTAAATGGGGTGAGAAACCAGAAATCGGAGGTGCAAAGGGACTTGGGAGCGCTGGTGCAGGATTCCCAAAAAGTTAATCTACAAGTAGAATCAGTAGTAAAGAAAGCAAACCCTTGCGGAACTCCACTATTCACTGGCAGCCAACCAGAAAAAGCCCACTTTGGAAGCAAAGTTTTAAATTGTTTTGGTTTCCATTGTTTAATCGTTATAATAAATTGTGAACAGTTATGATCTTGTCCTGACCCATGCTGGACTACATTCTCCACCCCTTCTCCCCTTGTTTAGCCTTTCCGTCATGAATTCTCAATCTTGTAGCTGGCTTGCCAAGTATTCTACTTACTTATCCTCTGACTCAATGTGACTCCCAGTGGAAGTGCAGTTATAGGTTGTTATTGAGCTCAACCATGGGTTTGGTGTGGTGGTACTTTAATATCCCGCTGGCAGTAACATTTTTGTCTTATACATGAGTAAAAACCACTTACGGAACAAGCCAAATGGGTGGCTTTTGCCTATTAGAAGTCAACTCCTTCAGGGCATGAGAGAAATTATATAAGACTGGGGTGGGAAATAACTTCCATGAAAGCATTTGTAAGTAAAAAAAAATGAAAAGATGAATTTTCACAAGTACATGGAGTTTCATCACGTGCATAATACCCTATAAGAAACCATAGTGATAAAAAATGGTTTCCTATTAAATATTTTTGCTAAGCGTTTCATGTGGAAAGTGGCCTTTTAAATTTGGAAATGTTCTGTGCAGTGGCAATCTAAGCCGTCTTTACCATTGACCAATGTTTACTTCTCGCTGGGCAAAGACAGAGCATTTACCATGATTGGCTTGGGTCGCTACTTCTAAGAATCTAAGTCCCTTGGCCAGGCTTTGCTATCTAAAAGCCCTGTCCCACGGTGCAAGTTCATTCCAAGAGCTCTTCCGAGTTTGCCCTGATTCGATCTCAGAGATTTACGGTAATAGCCACTCATCGGTACTCGGGGCTCTCATGGACATTTTTCAACGTGTTGAAAAATCTTCACGTGTCTTCCAGTGTTTACCTGCCGTTAGCGAGTCTTCCCAAGTACCTGCCGTTAACGTTACGAGCCGCTAAGAGACGTCCCCGAGCTCCGACGTACCCGCTACGTTCATTCTCCGTGCTTACCACAAGTTTGATTTTTTTTAAACTCGGGAGAGCTCTTGGAATGAACTCGTACCGTGGGACAGGGCTTTAAGGTCACCATGTATTCTGGTTGTTTTTTAACCAGGTTAATATATTTGATATTTTTCTCTTGTGATAATCAAATTTATTTAAATATATACAACTGTGATGATGATGATAGGATCTATAGATGTTTATCTTGATTTTATCAACAGAGATATTGATAAAGACTCGATACACTTATTGAATTCACCAATTTTCGGACAATTGATCAACATCCACTGACTATCTTGCAATGATTATCAGTATCTTATCATTCCTCTGCGTTATTCTCTTTGCAAGATTAAAAACAAACCATCTCTTGGGATGCTCTTGATTTTTAGCTTTGCCTTTTAGCTTTTGAAGAGTTTCAGAATTTTTTACCTCGTGAGTTCTCAATTTCACTTTTGTTTTTCCTTTTTCTGGAGGTAGGACATTCTTGTTCCCTATTTCCCCTTTGAATAAATTGGGACTAATGTTTACAATTTCTGCTCAATGCCAATTTGAAGTCAGTTTGCTTCTTTTAATTAGTTTAGTTTAGTTTAGAGATACAGCACAGAAACTGGTCCTTCAGCCCACCGAGTCCGTACCCACCAGCGATCCCCACACGTTAACACTGCCCTACACACACTAGGGACAATTTTATATTTATACCATCCAATTAACCTACAAACCTGGATGAAACTGAAGAAATCGGAGAAAACCAATTCAGGTCACCGGGAGAATGTACAAACTCCATACAGACTGCACCCGAAGTCAGGATCGAACCCTCTGACGGTCTCTGGCGCTGTAAGACAGTAGCTCTACCGCTATGCCACCGTGCCTCCCAATCTTCTCACCGTTTCTTTTCAAGACCTCTTGATCATTTGAATCAGGCCGCTCTTCAGCAAATAACACTCATTATTTTCCATATCTGTTGAAGTCAATTTAAGAATCAGGACCAACAAGTGTAAACAACACTGTTTTGAACAGTGACAGGCGTTTAATGATTAGTTTACACCTCATTAACTATTAAATAATTTCCTAATATATAATCATCCCTAACTGGTCTTGGTTGAAGCTTGCACAAGATCAGTCATGACTGAAGCAGCAAACACAGTTAAGAAATAAACTGCTCCAAAAAATTCAAAGCCCTATGGTAGATAATTTTTCATCCCGACTCTCATCTGAACCAGAGAACTTCAGATTGGTTTCCCGTCAAAATTCGACAAGGGACATTGAACATTCTTTTTACATTTTAGTTTAATTACAAAAGGCTGAATGTCTTGGATGGAGACAATTTACCATTAAATACCTTGGACACAAAGTCTGTTGGGATAAATATGCTCACTGCGGAAAAGGGGAACAGTCCTCGACAAATACGGCATGGAGAAATACATAATACATGGGGGGGGGTCACTGAGAACGAAGAGAGACCCTTCGTGGAGGGGGGGGGGGGGGGACCTCCGAGAACAAAGTGGGACCATTGAGATGCTGGCCTGTCCCACTGAGTTACTCCAGCATTTTGTGTCCATCATTAACTATCTAATCTAGAAGTTGAAGAACATAACATCTGAATTGTAGTTACATATTGTACACATACTGTAATGTGATAATGTCAGATCAGATAAGGTCCTGATCAAAGTAAAGTTAGAACTAAGCTCTCTTCACCTGAGGAGGGCTGATATTAGAAAGGCCCAGAGAGTGGATGTAGGGAGGATGTTTCCACTAGTGGGAGAGTCTAGGACCAGAGGTCATAGTCTCAGAATAAATGGACATACCTTTAGAAAGGAGATGAGGAAGAGTTTCTTTAGCCAAAAGGTGATGTTATCTGTGCAATTCATTGCCACTGACGGCTGTGGGGGCCGTCATTAGATATTTTTAGGCAGAGATTTGCAGATTCTTGATTAGTAAAGGGCCTGTCCCACTTGGCCGTCATTCGCGCGCCATTTACGCGACCTGCTAGCGTGTGGGTAATGCGTGGGTAGCGTGGGACGGGCGCATGGAGGAGTGTGGACTTCGTCCTGCACGATATCTTTGTGCGCCACCGGCCTGTCACGTAACTGACGGCCAAAGTGGGACAGGCCCAAGACCCTGGTGCGGCGCAACGTCTCACCTCCAACAGCAGCAGAAGCTGGCAAACAATTGCCGAGCTCGGCCTGGGGCTCACGGACGTTGCGGATCTGGATCCGCCCCTACTCCTACTCCCAGTGCGGGGCCAAGACGATTGGAGATAGACACAAAATGCTGGAGTAACTCAGCGGGACCGGCAGCATCTCTGGAGAGAAGCAATGGGTGAGGTTTCGGGTCGAGACCCTTCTTCAGACTGAAGAAGAGTCTCGACCAGAAACATCATCCATTCCTTCTCTCCAGAGATGCTGCCGGTCCCGTTGAGTTACTCCAGCATTTTGTGTCTATCTCCAAATGATGTCACGCGCTCCAGACAGCTGAGCGGACGCATGATGACGCATGCGTCAGTCACTACCGGCCTGCCGCGTAAATGGCGGCCAAGTGGGACAAGCCCTTAAGGGTATTAGTGGTTGTGGGCCGAAGGCAGGAGATTGGGGTTGAGAGGGAAAGATAGATTAGCTATGATGGAATGGCAGAGGAGATTTGATGTGCTGAGTGGGCTAATTGTCCTCCTAGAGCTTATGAACATATTTCTCCAGCATCATTTAAGCTTGTGATGACTTCAGCAAAGTGCACAATGCTCATTTCTTTACTTTAGACTTTAGCATGGAAACAGGCCACCCGAGTCGACTGAAAACCATCCTCACAACAGTTTTACTATAATATCCCAATTTTCTGAAGCTTTGTATGTCCCCCCTCCCCAATGGGGAGAACTGTACGTTCTCCCCGTGACCTGCGTGGGTTTCCTCCGAGATCTTTGGTTTCCTCCCACAGTCCAAAGACGTACAGGTTTTGGGGTTAATTGGCTTGATGTAAGTGTAAAAATTGCCCCTAGTGTGTGTAGGATAGTGTTAATGTGCCGGAATCACTGGTCGATGCGGACTCGACTGGCCGAAGGGCCTGTTACCGCACTTTATCTCAAAACTAAAAACTAAACTCAATCTACTTGCATTCTCTGATTAGAAGTCAAGTCACATATATTTATATAGCATATTTTAAAAATAACTCTCGTTGGCCAAAGTGCTTTACATTTGTTATAAGAATAGCACAAACAAAACAAACTACACACATATATACATGTAGCCCTCACTCAGAGGACGTCAAGAAAGGCTTGGGAGTACAGATAAGTCTTTAGTCTTGACTTAAAAGAGTCGATGGAGGGGGCAGTTCTGATGGGAAGGGGGATGCTGTTCCACAGTCTAGGGCTGCAACCGCAAAGGCGCGGTCACCCTGAGCTTATGCCTAGACCGTGGGATATTCAGCAACCCCAAGTCGGACGATCTGAGGGGCCTGGGGGTGGGAGTGGTGGGTGAGAGGACTTTTTATGTAGGTGGGGGGCAAGCCATTGAGGGCTTTGTAGACATGTAGGAGGATCTTGAAGTTTATACGGAACCGCACAGGGAGCCAGTGGAAAGAGGCCAGGATCGGGGTGATGTGATCCCTTTTTCGGGTGCCCGTCAGGAGTCTCGCTGCGGCGTTTTGGACCAGTTGCAGGCGGGACAGGGAAGATTGGCTGATGCCAGTGTAAAGGGAGTTGCAGTAATCTAGGCGGGAGGAGATGAATGGTGGATGATCTTTTCCAGGTCATCAAAGTGTAGGAATTGTTTTATTTTAGCTATCGTCCGAAGCTGAAAGAAGCTAGCTTTTACCACGGCATTGACTTGTTTGTCAATTTCAGTGCTGAGTCAAATATCACGGCAAGGTTTTTGACGTGAGGTTTGAGTAGTGGGGTAAGGCTTCCAAGGCTGCCTGCTATCATTTTGATTGAAGTCCGAGGGGCCGAGAAGGATGACCTCAGACTTACTCTCGTTTAGTTGGAGGAAGTTCTGGGCCATCCAACATTTTATATCCTCGAGGCAGTGGGTAAGGTTAAACAGATTTGATTGGTTTTGGGGCTTCAGGGGGAGATAGAGTTGTGTATCGTCTGCGTAGCAATGGAAGGAAATGCCGTGCCTTTCAATGACTTGGCCTAAGGGGGAGCATATACAGGGAGAAGAGAATGGGGCCAAGGATGGAACCTTGTGGAACCCCACAGCAGAGATTAGCTGGGAGGAGAATGAGTTGCCTATGTTAGTCGAGAAAGTCGAGAAGGAATGGGTGACGCTTCGGGTCGAGACCCATCTTCAGACTGGGAGTGAGAGGGGGAGAGGGAGACCCAGAGATATGGAAGGTGAGGTGTGAAAACGAGACATCAAAGGCACTAAGCTCAAGGAAAATGTAGAATAAATCATTGTTATAAAACGTGGTCGGAGAGCAGGAGTAATCACAGAGGGGAATCAGCGAGAGAAAATGTCACAGCATTCTCGTTGGAGAGAGGAGAAATTCCTCAAAGTAGTCCTACCTTGAGGGGCTTTCGCAGTGGGCTGACGAAATGTGTGCTGAAGGAACTGCAGATGCTGGGTTACTCTGAAGATAGACGCAGAATGCTGGAGCAACTCTGTGGGACAGCAGCATCTCTGGACAGAAGGAATGGGTGATGTTCGGGTCGAGACATATTGTTGCTTTGCTGATTCGCTGAATTAACGTGCGACATTGACGAATTTCAGCGAGAATACTTCTTACATTGAACACAGAAACATAAAAACACAGAAATAGGTGCAGGAATAGGCCATTCAGCCCTTCGAGCCACCACAGCCTTCAATATGATCATGGCTGATCAGTTCCCTGTTTATGCTTTCTCTGATTCCATTAGCCCTGAGAGCTCTATCTAACTCTCTCTTGAATACATCCAGTGAATTGGCTTCACTGCTTCCGTGGCAGAGAATTCCACAGATTCACAACACCCTGGGTGAAAACGTTTTTCCTCATCTCAGTCCTAAATGGCCCACCCCTCATTCTTAAACTGTGTGACCCCTGGTTCTGGACTCCCCAACATGGGAACAAATTTCCTGCATCTAGCCTGTCCAATCCCTTACGAATTTTACATGTTTCGTTTAGATCACCTCTCATCCTTCTAAAAATCCAGTGAATATAAGCCCAGTAAATCCATTCTTTCATAATTTCAAATGTACTTAATTAGCTCAATATCACTTTGGGACATTCAGAGGTCATTTGATATTTGACAATAACTGTCAGTGACAGACGGTGACTAGACTGGATTTCAGTGATCATGTGGGATTGATTTGAATACATATCCCAGGTTGAGGTCAGTGTACTACTAACAGTGCTACTGTAAATCTGTTATTTTCTGAAGAAAGTCATGATGATCCACTAGAGAGCTATACGACCTCTTTGGTACATGGATGGCTGCACCCTAAGATGATAATTCAACTTGCCTTGCTGCTAATAAAATACTTCTACCATTCCAGAATATAATGCATGTATTTACTACATGAGGCTAACTTGTAATTTGGCATTTCTTTAGTTCCGTTCGGCAATGATGTAGCAAATAAGAAAGTCTGTCATGATGTGAAAGATCTCGCACTGTGCAATACTTTGCATGTGTCAAACGATAAAGACAAGGTCATTTTTTTAGCTGACCAAAGAAGACATCTCAATTTTCCCCCCCCAGCTTCTCTCTCCCTTCCTCTGCCTGATCCACCTCATAGAACTGATTTCACTAATAACACGGTCCCTCTATCTTCCCTTTGTCCCCATTTCATACATTTCAGCTGCCAATTTATGGCAGAGGTAATCACAGCCAAGAAACATAGAAACATAGAAATAGGTGCAGGAGTAGGCCATTCGGCCCTTCGAGCCAGCACCACCATTCAATATGATCATGGCTGATCATCCAAAATCAGTACCCGTTCCTGCTTTTTCCATAACCCTTGATTATGTTAGCCTAAGAGCTAAATCTAACTCTCTCTTAAAAACATCCAGTGAATTGGCCTCCACTGCTTCTGTGGCAGAGAATTCCACAGATTCACAACTATCTGGGTGAAAATGTTTTTCCGCAGCTCAGTCCTAAACGGCCTACCCTTTTTCTTAAACTGTGACCCCTGGTTCTGGACTCCCCAACATTGGGAACATCATTCCTGCACCTCGCCTGCCAAATCCCTTAAGAATGTTATATGTGTGTACAAGTTCTAGTAGGACTGGAAAGCAGTAACAACAATATTCCTGCCACTTTTTGCCTTGTGTTCAGTTTAGAGATACAGTGCGGAAACAGGTCTCTCGTCCCACCGAGTCCTCGCCAATCAGCGATCCTAGCCGCATTTTGGGCCCATATCTGAGGAAGGATGTGCTGGCTCTGGAGAGGGTCCGAGGAGATTTTTACAAGAATGATCCCAGGAATGAGTAGGATAACCTATGATAAGCGTTTGTCGACACTGGGCCTACACTCGCTCGTGTTTCCCTAAAGATGGCAAAAATGGGTAACATTGTAGTGACAAAGGCATTTCGTAGGCTTGCCTTCATAAGCCAAGGCATTGAGTAAAAGTGGTGCAGTTTTCAAAATGCACTGGTTAACCACCATAGCTGATAGAGCTGTTGGTTCATAATGCCAGAGACCTGTGGACTTGATGGGCCAAATGGCCTGTTTCCATGCTGTAGAAATTAAAAAAGTGTACAGCATGGAAACAGGCCCTTGTGGCTCATCACTTCCACTATGCCTATCTATGCAAATCCCACATACCTGACCAGGCCTTGTCCCTCTATGCTTTTCCTATTCAAGTACTTCAAGTAGGGTGCACAGTGGCGCAGTGATAGAGTTGCTGCCTTACAGTGGCGGAGACCCGGGTTTGATCTTGACGACTGGTGCTGTCTGTACAGAGCTTTTATGTTCACCCCATGACCTGCTTGAGTTTTCTCTGAGATCTTTGATTTCCTCTCACACACCAAAGAATTACAGGTTTGTAGGTTAATTGGCTTGGTATAAATGTAAATTGTCCCTAGTGTGCGTACGGTACTGTTAATGTGCGGGGATCGCTGGTTGGTGCGGGCTCGATGGGCCGAAGAACCTGTTTCCCTGCTATACTAGAAACTTAAACTAAACTAAACTTCATAAGTTGATGAGTTATAGGAGCAGAATTAGGCATTCGGCCCATCAAGTCCACTTGTCATTCAATCATGGCTGATCTATCTTTCCCTCTTAGTCTATCTATCTCTGCCTTAAAAATACCCAATGACTTGGCCTCCACAGTCTTCTGTGGCAATGAATTTCACAGATTCACCATCCTCTAATGTGGATAGATGAGAGGTTATCCAATTTGGTGGCAAGAACAGGAGGCAGATTATTATCTGAATGGTGTCAGATTAGGAAAAGGGTAGGTGCAACGAGACCTGGGTGTGCTTGTACATCAGTCACTGAAAGTAAGCATGCAGGTACAGCAGGCATCGAAGAAACCTATTGGCATGTTGGCCTTCATTTGCGAGAGGATTTGAGTTTAGGGGTAAGGAGGTCCTTCTGCAGTTGTACAGGGCTCTGGTGAGACCGCACCTGGAGCATTGTGTGCAGTTTTGGTCTCCTAATTTGAGAAAGGACATTATTGCTATTGAGGGAGTGCAGCATAGATTCACCAGGTTAATTCCCGGGATGGTGGGACTAACATATGATGAAATAATGGTTGACTGAGCTTGTATTTACTGGAATTTGGAAGGATGAGAGGGAATTTTATAGAAACATATAAATTTCTTAATGGCTTGATGCAGGAAAAATGTTCCCGATGTTGGGGGAGTCCAGAACCAGGGGTCACAGTTTATGAATAAGGGGTAGGCCATTTAGGACTGTGAAGAGGAAACATCTTTTCACTCAAAGAGTTGTGAATCTGTGGAATTCTCTGGCACAGAAGGCAGTGGAAGCCAATTCACAGGAAGTTTTCACAGAGAGTTAGATTTAGCTCTTTGAGCGAAAGGAATCAAGGGTTATGGGGAAAAAGCATGAACGGGGTACTAATTTTAGATGATCAGCCATAATCATATTGAATGGCGGTGCTGGTTCGAAGGGCTGAATGGCCTACTCCTGCACCTATTTCTCTATGTTTTCTATATTTCCAAAGAAATTCCTTTCCTATGTAATTCCTAAAGGGACGTCCTTTAATTCTGAGGCTATGACCTCTGGTCCTAGACTCTCTCACTAGTGAAAACACCCTCTCCACATCCACTCTATCCAAGCCTTTCACTATTCAGTACTCCAGCACTTTTTGTCTTGCCATGGAATTATTGTTGTCTCTCAAGTGCCTAAATCTCTGCGTTCACTATTGTTTTTCCGTCCCACCTTCTGAACTGTAATTAGCTATGGGCCATAAATCCTGTTAGTTATCAGTGCCATTGCTTGAATGAGTAATATGAAAACCACTTAGATATATGTTTTCTTCCTGTAAAACTTTATTTTGCTTCTCTCATGTGTCATGGGTTTATGGCAGTTTGGTGAAATTTATTTGACTTTGAACACATAGGATAATATTTCTTGTAGAATGGTCCCTTGATTCCATATCTCAAGTGGATCAAGGCACTTCAACGATCTCTGACGGAAATAGCAATCCTACAATTTTGGACAGATCCATTGATTTGATTGAAAGTAATTTTTGAAGTAATGACCAATTGATACAGTGAAAGTACCTGTTGCAGCAGGGTGGCTATTGTGCTATAACTGGCCATGAGTCTTGTGTGTGCTTGAATGATCGATTGTAGTGTGGATGGATAGAACAAAATACAGGTGTGAAACGCTGCAAGATAAATACAACCGACCAATAAACAATAGCCAAAGTCTATAGTTTCATTGGGTGGCTTCATTGGGAAATGTCAAGACCCCGAAGAAAAAAAAGATTAATTGACTCACGGAGAAGTTTAGTTTAGTTTAGTGTAGAGATACAGCGCGGAAGCAGGCCCTTCGACCCACTGAGTATTCACCGACCTGCGATCCCCGCACACTAACACTATCCCACACACACTAAGGACAATTTACAATTATACCAATGCCAATTAACCTATAAACCTGTATGTCTTTGGAGTGTGGGAGGAAACCGGAGATCCCAGAGAAAAGGTTTTTCCTCATTTCCGTTCCGAGTGGCCTACCCCTTATTCTTAAACTGTGGCCCCTGGTTCTGGACTCCCCCAACATTGGGAACATGTTTCCTGCCTCTAGTGTGTCCAATCCATTAATATTCTTATAGGTTTCAATAAGATCCCCTCTCATCCTTCTAAATTCCAGTGTATACGAGCCCAGTAGCTACATTCTATCAACATATGACAGTCCCGCCATTACCGGGAATTAACCTTGTGAACCTACGCTGCACTCCCTCAATAGCAAGGTCAACAATCCTTTTCAAGGGTTGCTGTTCGCATGGCTTTTCTCCTTCACATGAAATAGTGGGCCAGATACAAGTTGCATCAACACCTTTTGTGCAGTATATCAATGTTCCACCTCTGGGCTAGTGTACAGTTGAACGTTGGTCGCCACGGTCTTGGTGGGCCAAATGGCCTGTTTTCATTCTGTACCTCTTAAAGTCTAAAAGCTTGTTTCGTTTAGAGACACAGGATGGAAACAGGCCCCTTGGCCCACCACGTCTACTCATTCACACCAGTTTTATGTTATCCCACTTTCTCATTCACTCCTTATATGCCAGGGTAAATTTACAGAGGGCAATTAACCTACATGTCCTAAACTAAACTAAACTAAACTAACCTACATGACCTAAACTAAACTAAACAGAAGAAGAAAGCCTATTAGCTTTGAAGGGGTAGAAGAGTGTTCAAATAGGGTTGATTTTAATCAATTTGTTATGAAATGAAATAATCACGATCGGTATACATTTTGCATTATTGCTTCATGGTCAAGTGTGGCAGTGAATTTATAAGCTATTGCTTAGTCAAAGCTAGCATTCATAATTGATAGCAGAGGCTATTCAAGAACACTTTGACAGAGAAAAATTTTAAGGACATTTGTGTTGAGTTTTGCATGATAAATATGTATCTAAAATCAGCGAGCTGAAATTAAATAGATGTGACCCTGAGTGGATTACTAAATCAATAGTGAAATATATAGAAATCAATAGAGAAATAAATAGAAAGGTCTTGACAAGGCTGTAGGAAGAAAGGGAATGCAGTTTATTCTAAGGAATAAAGATACATGACATAGTGTTGTGAAAATTCAGAGGAGCAAAAAGCTTAGAATCTAAAGCATAGCTTTAACTCCAAGTTCAAACAGAAAAATATATATTTCTGTTTCAACGATATGAATGCAGTGATAAGAAATTGCATGTATATGGTGCATTTAATATAAAACATCATCCAAAGTGTTTAATTGAACGTAGATAGTAATGCATGCCAAGTCAATAAAGAAATATTTGGCAGTGACTTAAAGCTTAATTGTCAAGGTTGGTCGGACGGAGATCTTAAAGGAAGAGGCATAAAGGAAGCCTCAGAATTAAAGGGCCTGTCCCGCTTGGGCGTCATTTGCGCGTCACGCAGATGGCGCGCGGAGATTTTGAACATCCCAAAATCCTGGGACACCGCGCGTCACTGCCTACGTCACCATGCACCATGCGCGCATCACGTGCGCGTCACGTAAATCATGTCGCGTAAATTACGCGTAAATGACGCCCAAATGCGACAGGCCCTTGAAGGATGTACCCTTAGGAAGGAGATGAGGAAGAATTTCTTTAGTCAGAAGGTGGTGAATCTTTGGAATACTTTGCCACAGAAGGCTGTGGAGGCCAAGACAGTGGATATTTTTAAGGCGGAGATAGATAGATTCTTCATTAGTACGGGTGTCAGGGGTTACGGGGAGAAGGCAGGAGAATGGGGTTTGGAGGGAGAAATAGATTAGCCATGATTGAATGGTGGAGTAGACTTGATGGGCCAAATGGCCTCATTCTACTCCTATCACTTATGACCTTATGAACTTATGAGAAGCAGACCTCTGCAGTTACTTGTTCCTGCAAAAAATTCCAGAATCTGGTGGCTGGTCATCAAAATGAATGTCTACCAATGCCAGTAAAATGGATTAGAAATGTGCAGAATCTCAGACTCAGTGGAATATGGTTAGTCAAAGGATGAAAAGTTGCAGACGTTAATCTAGTTTATTGAGATACAGTGAAAAGCTTTTTGGTGCGAGCTAACCAGTCAGTGGAAAGACTATGCATGATTACAATCAAACCATCCAGCAGGTACAGATACAGGATAAAGGGAATAACGTTTTGTGCAAAGTATAGTCTGATTAAAGATAGACCGAGGGTCTCCAAGCAGGTAGATGGTAGGCCAGAACTGCTCTCTAATTGTTGGTAGGATGGTTCAGTTGCCTGATAACAGCTGGGAAGAAACTGCTTCTAAATCTGGAGGTGTGCGTTTTCAATGCCAGAGACCAGGGTTCAATCTGTACAGAGTTTATATGTTCTCCTTGTGACTACGTGGGTTTTTCCTGGGTGCTCCGGTTTCCTCCCACGCTCCAGAGATGCACAGGTTTGTGGGTTGATTGGCTTTGGTGAAAACAAATTATACATTTTCCCTAGTGTGTATGATAGTGTTAGTGTACAGGGTGATCGCTGGCCTGTGTGGATTCGGTGAGCCAAAGGGCCTATTCCCTCACTGTCTCTCTAAAGTCTAAAGTCTACCATGTTCTCCAGCGATGCTGCCTGACCTGCTGAGTTGATGCAGCACTTTGTGTCCAACCAGCATCGGTAGTTCCTTGTTTCCACTGCTGTAAAACATCCTGACTGAAGGCAGTAGGTTAGTTGGCCTCCTATGTGGATCTAAGGAAGTGAATATGTCACATGAACAAAAGATGAAGGGAAGACAGACACAAAAGGCTGGAGTAACTCAGCGGGTCAGGCAGCATCTCTGGGAAAATGGAATAGATGACGTTTCAGGTCAAGACGCTTCTTCTTCAAAAGATGAAGGGGTTCTGGTTTCCCTATAATTACTTGGAGGAATACCTGGCTCATCCTGCACCAAGTGCCTGACGTGGGATTGAGAGTAAATAAAAAGTGGTGCTCGTGAGTTGGTTGTCAGCAATGTGTAAATGTAGAGACTGAACTTACTTGTGCTTCTGATGGGAAACATGCAAATGAGAAACACAGTAGGTGCGAACGAAATGGATGGATCGGGAGAAATCAGAAGTGACAGCATCGGAGTGAAAAGTCAGTGAAGGTGAATCTCCAGTTATGGCTGGAAGGGTGATAATGAAAGCAGGCAAGTGTGAACCCAAGAAGCTGAATGCTGGCATTGAGGTGATGGGGAAGAGTGATGTGGTAAACATGTCAAAAGATGCAGACATGGCAGTGAGGACAGGGAGTGATGGAATACCATTGTCACAGTCGCATGAGGTGCAATGTGTGAAGTTAACGGGAAGCGTTTTGTTGCTGTGACAAGGAGACTAATTAGACTCCGCCAAAGATGGATGTGAGTTTAGGAGACAACAACACTCTCAAGGACTTTGGAGAGGGGAGGGGAGAGGGGAGGGGGGCGGGGGTGGAAGCGTCGCTGTGGTTTCGTGTTGCAACAACAGCAGGCAGGGTCATGGTTGGTGACATTTTTTCTGGAGCGATGATGTCAACAGATTTGAAGGAGAACACCATCGCCTATGAGGAGAGAAAACCAAAGACATTATCATAAGTTCATCAGTTCATCAGTGACAGGAGCAGAATTAGGCCATTCGGCCCATCAAGTCTGCTCCGCCATTCACTCATGGCCGATCTGTCTCTCCCTCCTAACCCTATTCTCCAACCCTTGACACCCAAATTATCGTCAAGGAGAGGAATTTTGGCAGTAGGCAGTTTAGTGGAGAGAGGATGTTTTTTTGGGGGGGGGGTTTTGTATCAAAAATAATTTATTTAATTACGATCATGATACAAAAACCAAACCGTGGTAACACACCCACCACCATAGTACAAAATCACCAAATTATCTCAACACTAAATTTTCAAGCAACTATGTTATAATCCTTGCAAATATATTAAATAACTACTGTACAACTATGTCCCTCTCGAACACCACCCAGGCGCGGACGTAACTCCCCCCTTCTCCCCCCTTCTCTCCCCATCTCTCCCCTTCTCTCCCCCCCCCCCCCCCCCCCACCCCACCCCGTGCTCTCTAAAGGACTTACCGTACACTGTGCAGCCGTTTTAACTTCTTCATCGCGGGTGTGAATTTCAGACAGCGCTCACCTGCTTTCCTGGCCTCCGCCTTTGCGATGTGTTTGTGTGTGTGTGTGTGTGTGTGCGGTCGGTCGATCCAGTTCACGGTGAATGGTCGATCCAGCTCGAGGTTTTCCAGGCGAGTGCCCTCAAGCTTGAAGGTCGAAGACACTTTTCTGGACTCGCGGATTAGGTCGCCCAAGTGGGACAGCCCCTTTAGCATTCCAGGATGCTTCTACAATAGTTTACCCAGAATGAAGCAAGGTGAGACAGGAAGATTCTTTAGACTGCAGGCTTTAGATATACCATGCTGAAACAGGCCCTCGGGCCCACCGTAGTCCGTACCGACCAGCGATCAACCCGTGCGCTCGCACTATCCTACACACACTGCGGACAATTTATAATGTCACCGATGCCAATTAACCTACAAACCTGTACATCTTTGGAGTGTGGGTTGAAACCGAGCACCCGGAGAAAACCCACGCGGGGTCACAGGGAGAACGCACCTGTGGTCAGGATCGAACGCACGTCTCTGACACTGTAAAGCAGTAGCTCTACTGCTGCATCGCTGAGCTGCCCTTCTGTGGAGAAAAAGACACAATGCTGGAGTAACTCAACGGGTCAGCAGCATCTCTGAAGAACAAGGATAGGTGACGTTTCTGCTCAGGACCCTTCTTCAGACTGAAGGAGTTCCAGGTACCCTTGAAGTTTTGTGTAAAAACAAAATTGCCCCGTACATAGAAACATAGAAAATAGGTGCAGGAGTAGGCCATTCGAGCCTGCACCACCATTCAATATGATCATGGTTGATCATCCAACTCAGTATCCTGTTCCTGCCTTCTCTCCATACCCCCTGATCCCTTTAGCCATAAGGGCCACATCTAACTCCCTCTTAAATATAGCCAATGAACTGGCCTCAACTACATTCTGTGGCAGAAATTTCCAGAGATTCACCACTCTCTGTGTGAAAAATGTTTTTATCATCTTAGTCCTAAAAGATTTCCCCTTTATCCTTAAACTGTGACCCCTTGTTCTGGACTTCCCCAACATCGGGAACAATCTTCCTGCATCTAGCCTGTCCAACCCCTTAAGAATTTTGTAAGTTTCTATAAGATCCCCCCTCAATCTTCTAAATTCTAGCGAGTACAAGCCGAGTCTATCCAGTCTTTCTTTATATGAAAGTCCTGACATCCCAGGAATCAGTCTGGTGAACCTTCTCTGTACTCCCTCTATGGCAAGAATGTCCTTCCTCAGATTAGGAGACCAAAACTGTGCGCAATACTCCAGGTGTGGTCTCACCAAGACCCTGTACAACTGCAGTAGAACCTCCCTGCTCCTATACTCAAATCCTTTTGCTATGAATGCTAACATACCATTCGCTTTCTTCACTGCCTGCTGCACCTGCATGCCTACTTTCAATGACTGGTGTACCATAACACCCAGGTCTCGTTGCATCTCCCCTTTTCCTAATCGGCCACCATTCAGGTAATAGTCTACTTTCCTGTTTTTGCCAGCAAAGTGGATAACCTCACATTTATCCACATTATACTGCATCTGCCATGCATTTGCCCACATCTCCTTATATCCTTTGAACTTTGCCCCTCTCACCTTAAAGATATGTGGTCTACTCTTTGATATTTCCACCCTGGGTACAAGGTTCTGAATGTGTTTCCGCCACACTCAATTTTATATACTTTTATCAAGTCTCCCCTCAAGTTCCAATGCTGTGCATTTCTCACGCAGAAGATTCTTCTCTCTGTGGGCCACATGTTCTTGGAATTGTCCATTCTGTAGTGGTGGAGTTGCTGGATATACTCAAGGATGATGATCAGCAAATTCAAGGGTTTGGAAAATGACCCCAAACAACCATGAGGAATAACATATACAAACAGCCCAAACCAGAAATAGGAAAGAAAATAATCACAGGACTGCTGTATAATAACTAATATTAATAAAATTAATATTAGTTGGATATAGTGGATGCGGAGAGGATGTTTTCACTAGTGGGAGAGTCTAGGACCAGAGGTCATAGCCTCATAATTAAAGGCCATTCTTTTAGGAAGGAGATGAAGAGAGATTTATTTGGTCAGAGGGTGGTGAATCTTTGGAATTCTTTGCCACAGGCCAAGTCAGTGGATATTTTTAAGGCAGAGGTACAATGTAGATAGATTCTTGATTAGTACGGGTGTCAGGGGTTATGGGGAGAAGGCAGGAGAATGGGGTTAGGAGGGAGATATTGATCAGCCTGGATTGAATGGCAGAGTAGACTTGATAGGCCGAATGGCCTAATTCTACTCCGATTCATTATGACCTTATGACCTTAAAAAAAAACTTTTCACTGTTCCTCGGTACACATGACAATAAACTTAACTAAACAAAATAACATTTGTGAATGTAACAATGGCAACTCTTTAAAACTGTCTCAGCATATTGTGTGCATTGCTTTAGTACATTGATGTACTTTTGTACATGAATATAGTTTTTTACGTCACTTCTATTTAAGTTTAATATGCCCATGGTCATAAAAAGGACATGGAATAAAAATATGGACGATTGAAATGAGTTTTGCAAGGACTTAATCTACAATGAATACCTGTGTAAATATGCTGCAAATCGCATCCCATTATACGCCTTTTGAAAAGAACAATTTGAAAACGTATTCCTTTTTAAAGATGTTTCTTTTCAAAATCTGCAACCACGCTGCTCGTGGACATAACAACTATTGTTGTTCATCTTGGAGCATTTAACCAGTTCCGCTTGTACTTTTGAACCTTGGAGCAATTGCTAGAGAGCTGCATTTTGATAGGAAGGCAACAGTAAATGCCTGCTGCTATTTACCCGTGGAAAACCGCCAGTAATTTACAGCGATCACAATTCGTAGATAAATTTGGATGAAGTTGTTCTTTGAGGTGGCAAGGTACAGACCATCAAAACCTGTCGGAAATCACACGCAATCATCAAACTCATTATTCAAAACATATTCAGTGCAGTAAATTGCTAATCTTGCCGACTAAACTATCAAGAAGATCTTAATAGAGACACAAATTGCTGGAGTAACTCAGCGGGAGAGGCAGCATCTCTGGAGAGAAGGAATGGGTGACATTTCGGGTCGAGACCATTCTTCAGACTGATGTCAGGGGAGAGGGAAATACATAGGTGAGGGAGTGTAACGCCGCGATTAGTGTCACACCTTCCTTGGCCGGCGTGGACTCGGCATTGTATCTCTAAATCAAATGAAAAGGCTAAAGGTACATGGATAGGCAATTTTGGTGGGATATGGGCGAAATGCAGGCAAACGGGACTAGATTAAATGAGGCATCTTAGTCAGCATGGATGAGTTGGGCTATAAGACCTGTTTCCCTGCCATGACTATTATTACTCAGGGCAATGTTTGAATGGATGGAGGGAGCATATTATTTTGTATTGTTCTGTACAAGCATACATAGCAATGTTAGCAAAATTATTTACTTTCATTAATGTTGGGCTCTTATTTAAAAAAAAAAATCAAAATAAATAAATATGTACAAAATACAAAATATACAAACAAGAACTGCGCAAAAATTCTTCCGAGATTCTCGGAAGCTTTACATACATCCATTAACAATGTATGATAGTGTTCACTGAAATATCTTTATGCCCCGCACCCTTGCCACTTATGTGGCCCCCCAGGGTGATGTTCCTTCCCTCGATTGAGGGGCGTCTCCACCATACCCTGTCCCCCAATGTCCTACAGCGGAAGGACCCAAAACTGTGGTCCTCCCCCACAGAGCCTTGGCGTTGGCTGCACAAAGCGTCAGTGCGTCCCTCATCACGTACTCCTGCAGTCTGGAGCGGGCCAGTCGGCAACATTCCCTGAAGGACATCTCGCTCTGCTTGGAGCTCTGCTAGGTTTTGGGAAGACCAAAGAGCGTCTTTCACCGAGTTGATGACCTTTCCAGCAGCACTCATTGTCCGTCTCTGGATGCATCCATAAACCATAGAGTCCTCTGTTATGGAGCTGTTCGGAATAAACCGTGACAGCGACCCTTGCAAACTTCTCCGGAATTCTTGCAAATCCACGCTCTGCGAAGAGGTGGGCAACCGTCTCCTCTCCATAGCAGCCGTCCCGAGGGCAGCGTGCGCTGGTAGTGAGGTTCCGACAGTGCAGGAAGGGTCTGACTGTGGAGGGCTCCCCTCAACGCCAGCCAAGCCAGGTCTTGGTGCTTGTTGGTGAGTTCTGGTGATGTTTGCAAATCCACACTGCTTCATGACCTACTTCACTGAAACAGAACTACAGCAGACTTGTAAAAATCAGCAGAATTGTTGTTCCCAGTTCCATTTTTAATCTGTGCCGAGTTAGTTGCCAACAGCAAAGTTGACAATTTGCGCAATAGGCCACGACTCAGTCATGAATAGGAAAGAGACTATCTCAACAACGGGTCCTCGGGCTATTTACTAAGTAGTGACTGCCAGTGAGAAGTTCTCATTTGTGAATATTAGCTGAAGAGTGGATCATGCTCCTGAAACGATACCGAGGAAATTAAGAGAAAACCAAGTTATCTCCATTCTGCCTCCTCAGAATTCGAGGCAACATTTAAAGTGAAAGAGGCAAAGTTTAAATGTGATGTGTGGGACAAGTTTTTTTTTTTACACATGGAGTAGTGGGTGCCTTGAACGAACTGCCAGAGGTGGTGATAGAAACAGATACAATAGTGGTGTTTAAGTGGCTTTTAAATGGATGTGCAGGAAATGGAGGGATATGGATCACGTGCAGGCAGAGGTGATTAGTTTAAGTATGTGTCACGTTCGGCACAGACATTGTGGACTGAAGGGCCTGTACCCATACTACAAACACCTCCAACAAAAACATCTCCTAAACCAGGGGTTCCCAACCTTTTTTGTCCTGTTCACCCCTGGCAACTTTAATAGCACATGACAATGTTATTTCACTTATTTATGAACAACTAATGATGAACAGATACCAGAACCAAACACAGTCAGTCAATGAGAGAACAATATGTACAAATCCAGTGCAGCGAAGGTTTTTACAACTTCTCAAAATCCAATTTTGATAGCCACAAAATTGTCGGGTATGATTTCAAAAGTAGTCTCGCGCACTCCACGACACATTTGAAACAGCAAAGATGAATCTACCAGAAGTAGCCTCTTGACTAACAGCTTCTTTATCGTAGTAACAGAAAACAATGAAATAACTCATCACTTTCCGTTCTTAATCATCGTTCCATTCATGTCATATAAATCATAAAAACGTCTTCTTGTAGAAGTACATCGCCTGACAACATATATATGTCCCGATCATGCTCGTGGTCATGGTAGAACACTGTTTCAATCCATGCCCGACATCAAACTGAAACCAATCATCTGAGTGTCTGTGCCAGAATCCTCTGGCCAAAAACACGCCCCAGACTACGTATAAAATCAACACAGGCAGATAATAATTAAAGGTAACTGGACATGACTATAATAAACTTACTTAAGCTTAATAACTCCAGCGTCCAGAATCAACAAATGGATCCCCTGGGTAGGCGAAACTTACCCCCTGGGGGAAAATTTACCCCAGGTTTTGAACCCTTGACCTAAATCTATATATTTTCTCTTCTGTAATGGTGAAATAGATACATAGAAAATAGGTGCAGGAGTAGGCCATTCGGCCCTTCGAGCCTGCACCGCCATTCAATATGATCATGGCTGATCATCCAACTCAGTATCCCGTACCTGCCTTCTCTCCATACCCCCTGATCCCCTTAGCCACAAGGGCCACATCTAACTCCCTCTTAAATATAGCCAATGAACTGGCCTCAACTACCCTCTGTGGCAGAGAGTTCCAGAGATTCACCACTCTCTGTGTGAAAAAGTTTTTCCTCATCTCGGTCTTAAAGGATTTCCCCCTTATCCTTAAGCTGTGACCCCTTGTCCTGGACTTCCCCATCATCGGGAACAATCTTCCTGCATCTAGCCTGTCCAACCCCATAAGAATTTTGTACGTTTCTATAAGATCCCCTCTCAATCTCCTAAATTCTAGCGAGTATAAGCCAAGTCTATCCAGTCTTTCTTCGCAAATGACTTTCACGAAGTCGGACGTCTTTTTCCACCAAACCACTGTGTTATGTAAGCTCTTTGTTTAAACACACTGTTCTGTTCTATGTTCTGTGCAGTTGTTGTATAACACTCTGATTTTCAGTACAGAACTAAAAATGCTGAAATATATTCTGTGCCCCAAACATAGTTATTAAGAGGAAGGGATCCTACTAACGCTGAGAAAAAGGGAAATGTGTTAAGAGCCTGTCCCACTTATGCGACTTTTTCAGCGACTGAAGGCACCCGTCATAGGTCGCCCAAAGATTTTCAACATGTTGAAAATTCAGCGGTGACCAGAAAGACGCAACGACTCTTTGGGTGACTAGGAGACTACTCATGACCATACGGGCGACACCCTGGTGACATGTCGCGGGGTGAAGCCTGTATGGTCGTGAGTAGTCACCCAAAGAGTTGTACCTTGTTCGGGTCGCCGCTGGATTCTCAACGTTGAAAATTTTCGGCGACCTGTAGCGGCCTGTAACGTGACAACATGCACAGCAATGCTAGAAAAATGATTGATATGCTGGATTTTTATTAAAATTCAGCTCTTCCTTCCCCACAGCCTACTTCAGGGGAACAGAACTGTAGTGTACCTGTAAACATTGGCAGAACAGAAGGCCATAGCTCCGTGCGTTAGCTGCAAACACTGCAATCTAGTCGATCTTTACGATACTTGTAATAGAGAGGCCTTGCATTTACGTGAGTGCTGTATTGATTTGAAAGGAAAGAAACCCATTCTGCTTCTGCTACATACTGTAAGTGAAGCAGTGTGTAGGAAGGAACTGCAGATGCTGGATTGCACCGAAGATAGACACAAAATGCTGGAGTAACTCAGCGGGACAGGCAGCATCTCTGGAGAGAAAGAAAGGGTGACGTTTCGGGTCGATGACTGAAGAGTCTGAAGAAGGGTCTCGACCCGAAATGTCACCCATTCCTTCTCTCCAGAGATGCTGCCTGTCCCGCTGAGTTACTCCAGCATTTTGTGTCTATCTGAAGTGAAGCAACACCAGATTTGATCGCAACGGGGAATGACATGTACAGAATGCTGCATATTGTCTGGGCAGCAATCTAATCAAGAGGTCCAAGTGGAATCGGTAGCTGCCTGTGGGTGACTTGGGTTACAGCGTAGAAATTATATATGTCGTTCACATACAGTATGTAGCAGACACAGGATGGGTTTCTTCCCTCTCACATGGACAGAACGCATTAGCATTTGGCAGAGACATCAAAGTGATCTACAGGAGTCACTGCCTGAAAAAAGCAACCAGCATGATCAGAGACCCACACCACCCTGGCCACACTCTCATTTCAATCCTGCAGATATAGGAGCCTAAAAACTGTAACTATATATATATATATATATACACACACACACACACACACACACACACACACACACACACACACACACACACACACACACACACACACACACACACACACACACACACACACACACACACACACACACACACACACACACACACACACACACACACACACACACACACACACACACACAACATATTATATACATATATATAATACACATATGGACATATATGCACATATATACAGGACATATATACAATTATACACACAGATACACACAATGTGATATATTCTGTCCAATATATATCTACAATGAAATTCTTTCTTGCAGCAACACAACAGAATATGTATTCTGAAGAAGAGTCTGAAGAAGGGTCTCGACCTGAAACGTTGCCAATTCCTTCTCTCCACAGATGCTGCCTCACCTGCTGAGTTACTCCAGCATTTTGTGTCTACCTTCGATTTTACCAACATCTGCAGTTCTTTCTTAAACATGTATACATAGTATTCTGTAAACATGAATGTGCATGTGTGTGTAATTGTATATATGTGTGTATATATATATATATATATATATATATATATATATATATATATATATATATATATACATATATATCTATATTACTAAAAGTCTGATCTTGACCACTTCCTGTTCTCTATATTGATTTTAGAAAAAACGCTGCCACTTATGGCTGTGATTTTTGGCCATCTTACTCAGAGTCCCCCTCCGCTGTGCAGATCAAGAGGATTTTTCCCATCGATGAAAATAAAAGAGTTATTAGTGTTTTAAAAATGTTGAGATTCTCTCTCCTGAAGGCCACGCACCTTCCGCAGGGACTATGGAACCCGGAAGTGTTGAGTGCCTCAGTCAGTCTCTGCAAGATGGGGGAGCGAGAGGGTCATACCTCTCAGTCTGAGCTGTGAATAACACTGAACACATGTCTACTAAACTGTGAGTGTGGTTTTACTGATCTTGAGTGCCCTTAATGTGGTTTGAAAATGAAAATGTGGTTGGTTTGAAATAAAGCACAGCAAATGGTTGGTGGTGGTTGGTTTGAAATATAGCACAGCAAATGGTTGGGGGTGGTTGGTTTGAAATAAAGCACATGATTAAAAGTCTAAACTTGATAACTTCCTGTTTGCACAGTATATTGATTTTAGATAAAACGCTACCACTTACGGCTGTGAATTTTGTCCATCTTACTCAGACCCCCTCCACTCATCAGGTGCAGAGGATTCTTCCCATCAATGAAAGATAATAGTGTTATTCGTGTTTTAAAAATGTTGAGAATCTCTCTCCTGTCAATCATGCCATGAAGGCCACGCCCCTTCCAGTGGGAGGGGGGAAGGATTATAAAACTCAAAAGCGTGGGTGTGGCTCAGTCTCTGCAAGATGGGGGAGGGAGAGGTCACGACTGAGCTGTGAATCAACTGAACACACTGAATGTCTACTGAACTGTGAGTGTGGTGTTTATGTGGTGTTTTGTGGTGTTTTGTGTTGTTTTATGGTGGTTTTATGGTGGTTTCACCCTGCTTTAAATGGTATGAAACTGCATTTGAATGTGGTGGCCTTGCACCCTGCACGAAATGGTATGAAACTGCATTTGAATGTGGTGGCCTTGCACCCTGCATGAAATGGTATGAAACTGCATTTGAATTTGGTGGCCTTGCACCCTGCATGAAATGGTATGAAACTGCATTTGAATTTGGAGGCCTTGCACCCTGCTTAAAATGGTATGAAACTGCACTTTAATTTAGTGGCCTTGCACCCTGCTTGAAGTGGTACGAAACTGCACTTGAATTTGGTGGCCTTGCACCCTGCTTGAAGTGGTATGAAACTGTACTTGAATTTGGTGGCCTTGCACCCTGCTTGAAGTGGTCGGAAAATGCACTTGAATTTGGTGGCCTTGCACCCTGCTTGAAATGGTATGAAACTGCACTTGAATTTGTTTGTCTTGCACGCTGCTTGAAGTGGTATGAAACTGCACTTGAATTTGGTGGCCTTGTACCCTGCTTGAAGTGGTAAGAAACTGCACTTGCATTTGGTGGCCTTGCACCCTGCTTGAAATGGTAGGAAACTGCATTTAAATTTGGTGAACATGGGACCCAACGGTCCCCCTTAGTCTAGTATATATATATATATATATATCTATATATATATATATATACACACAATTTTACACACACACACACACACACTTGTTTGTGTGTAAGAGAATAAGAGGTGGTGGGGTTCTTAAATGGGTGAGCAGAGAAACAGAGGGGTATAAAATGTGGGCGGAAGCAATAGGTAGCAAGGTGAAAAGTAAAAGTGACAGGCAGACAAATCCAGGGCAAAAAACCAAAAAGGGCCACTTTTCAACATAATTGTATAAGGGGTAAGAGCGTTGTAAAAACAAGCCTGAAGGCTTTGTGTCTCAATGCAAGGAGCATTCGTAATAAGGTGGATGAGTTGAACGTGCAGATAGCTATTAATGATTATGATATAGTTGGGATCACGGAGATATGGCTCCAGGGTGACCAAGGCTGGGAGCTGAACATCCAGGGATATTCAATATTCAGGAGGGATAGAGAGAAAGGAAAAGGAGGTGGGGTAGCGTTGCTGGTTAGAGAGGAGATTAACGCAGTGGAAAGGAAGGACATTAGCTTGGAGGATGTGGAATCGGTATGGGTAGAGCTGCGAAACACTAAGGGGCAGAAAACGCTGGTGGGTGTTGTGTACAGGCCACCTAGCAGTAGTAGTGAAGTTGGGGATGGCATCAAACAGGAAATTAGAAATGCGTGCAACAAAGGCAAAACAGTTATAATGGGTGACCAATCTACATATAGATTGGGTGAATCAAATTGGCAGGGGTGCTGAGGAAGTGGATTTCTTGGAATGTATGCGGGATAGTTATCTAAACCAACATGTAGAGGAACCAACGAGAGAGCAGGCTATTCTAGACTGGGTATTGTTGTGCGTGCCCCCTTGGGCAAGAGTGACCATAATATGGTTGAGTTCTTCATTAAGATGGACAGTGACACTGTTAATTCAGAAACAACGGTTCTGAACTTAAAGAAAGGTAACTTTGAGGGTATGAGACGTGAATTGGCCAAGATTGACTGGCAATTAGTTCTAAAAGGGTTGACGGTGGATATGCAATGGAAGGCATTTAAAGACTGCATGGATGAACTACAAAAATTGTTCATTGCAGTTTGGCAAAAGAATAAATCAGGGAAGGTAGTGCATCCGTGGATAACAAGGGAAATCAGGGATAGTATCAAAGCAAAAGATGATGCGTACAAATTAGCCAGAAAAAGCAGCATACCAGAGGACTGGGAGAAATTCAGAGACCAGCAGAGGAGGACAAAGGGCTTAATTAGGAAAGGGAAAATAGATTATGAAAGAAAACTGGCAGGGAACATAAAAACTGACTGCAAAAGTTTTTATAGATATGTGAAGAGAAAGAGATTAGTTAAAACAAATGTAGCTCCCTTGCAGTCAGAAACAGGTGAATTGATCACTGGGAACCAGGATATGGCGGACCAATTGAATAACTACTTTGGTTCCGTCTTCACTGAGGACGACATAAATAATCTGCCGGAAATAGCAGAGGACCGCGGGTCAAAGGAGATGGAGGAACTGAGTGAAATCCAGATTAGTCGGGAAGTGGTGTTGGGTAAATTGAATGGATTAAAGGCCGATAAATCACCAGGGCCAGATAGGCTGCATCCCTGAGTATTTAAGGAAGTAGCTCCAGAAATAGTGCATGCATTAGTGATAATTTTTCAAAACTCTTTAGATTCTGGAGTAGTTCCTGAGGATTGGAGGGTAGCAAACGTAACCCCACTTTTTAAGAAGGGAGGGAGAGAGAAAACGGGAAATTACAGACCAGTTAGTCTAACATCGGTAGTGGGGAAACTGCTAGAGTCAGTTATTAAAGATGGGATAGCAGCACATTTGGAAAGTGGTGAAATCATTGGACAAAGTCAGCATGGATTTACGAAAGGTAAATCATGTCTGACGAATCTTATAGAATTTTTCGAGGATGTAACTAGTAGAGTGGATAGGGGAGAACCAGTGGATGTGTTGTATCTGGACTTTCAGAAGGCTTTCGACAAGGTCCCACATAAGAGATTAGTATACAAACTTAAAGCACACGTTATCGGGGGTTCAGTATTGATGTGGATAGAGAACTGGCTGGCAAACAGGAAGCAAAGAGTAGGAGTAAACGGGTCCTTTTCACAATGGCAGGCAGTGACTAGTGGGGTACCGCAAGGCTCAGTGCTGGGACCCCAGCTATTTACAATTTATATTAATGAGCTGGATGAGGGAATTGAAGGCAACATCTCCAAGTTTGCGGATGACACTAAGCTGGGGGGCAGTGTTAGCTGTGAGAAGGATGCTAGGAGACTGCAAGGTGACAGATAGGCTGGGTGAGTGGGCAAATGTTTGGCAGATGCAGTATAATGTGGATAAATGTGAGGTTATCCACTTTGGTGGCAAAAACAGGAAAGCAGACTATTATCTAAATGGTGGCCGATTAGGAAAAGGGGAGATGCAGCGAGACCTGGGTGTCATGGTACACCAGTCATTGAAAGTAGGTATGCAGGTGCAGCAGGCAGTGAAGAAAGCGAATGGTATGTTAGCTTTCATAGCAAAAGGATTTGAGTATAGGAGCAGGGAGGTTCTACTGCAGTTGTACAGGGTCTTGGTGAGACCACACCTGGAGTATTGCGTACAGTTTTGGTCTCCAAATCTGAGGAAGGACATTATAGCCATAGAGGGAGTGCAGAGAAGGTTCACCAGACTGATTCCTGGGATGTCAGGACTTTCATATGAAGAAAGACTGGATAGACTTGGCTTATACTCGCTAGAATTTAGGAGATCGAGAGGGGATCTTATAGAAATGTACAAAATTCTTATGGGGTTGGACAGGTTAGATGCAGGAAGATTGTTCCCGATGTTGGGGAAGTCCAGGACAAGGGGTCACAGCTTAAGGATAAGGGGGAAATCCTTTAAGACCGAGATGAGAAAAAACTTTTTCACACAGAGAGTGGTGAATCTCTGGAACTCTCTGCCACAGAGGGTAGTTGAGGCCAGTTCATTGGCTATATTTAAGAGGGAGTTAGATGTGGCACTTGTGGCTAAAGGGATGAGGGGGTATGGAGAGAAGGCAGGTACGGGATACTGAGTTGGATGATCAGCCATGATCATATTGAATGGCGGTGCAGGCTCGAAGGGCCGAATGGCCTACTCCTGCACCTATTTTCTATGTATCTATGTATCTATGTTTACAGAATACTATGTATACATATTCTGTTATGCTGCTGCAAGGAAGAATTTCTTTATTCTGGACATATGACAATAAAATGCTCTTGACTCATGATTACATCGAGATCTTTTACTTGGGGATGAATAGGTTAGTCTTTATTTCTATTTTTAAATTTCTCTATTTGCTGTCAGTGACATTACACATATCAATAGCCAATTCCGTACTTTGCTGGTACCAAGGGAATCGGCTCATCTGCAATGTAATCTTTGTGGTCAAATGATCATGAATTGCATGTGCCAGCACTTCCAATTTGCACGAGACGTAGGTGAGGTTCCCGCGGCCTGTACTGACTTGTAAAATGACCCAATCCATCAATTTGAAATTCAATGGGGTGCACAAAACCTGGATTGGTCATCACTGCCTGCAGGATGTGGAACCGATTGACAGAATGCGTATTCTTTCTTCAATATCAAGTCAAGAGTGTTTTATTGTCATATGTCCCAGATAGGACAATTAAATTCTTCCTTGCTGCAGCACAACAGAATATGTAAACATAGTACATAACGGGAGAAAAAAAAGTTCAGTGTGTGTATACACACATGCACACATAGTTGATAAATAAACAAATATCGTGCAATAATAATAATAGTCTGTTGCAATTCAGAGCTTATTTGTTGTTGTGTTTAATAGCCTGATGGCTGTAGGGTAGAAGCTGTTCCTGAACCTGGATGTTACAGTTCTGTTATGTTTCTGACGGTCCAAAACTTTCAACCCCACTCAGTGAGGGTCTGGAAATATTAGAGTTTAGTTTAGAGTTCAATCTAAGGAAGGGTCTCGACCTGAAACGTCGCCCATTCCTTCTCTCCAGAGATGCTGCCTGTCCCGCTGAGTTACTCCAGCGATTTGTGTCTATCTTCGATTTAAACCAGCATCTGCAGTTCCTTCCTACAGTTTAGTTTAGTTTAGTTCAGTTTATATAGACAGTGCAGAAACTGACCTTCGGCCCACCGAGTCCGTGCCGATCAGCGATCACCCCGTACACTTGCACTATCCTAGATATGCTAAGGATAATTTATATATTTTTTCACCTGCAAACCTATATATATTTGGAGTATGGGAAGAAACCGGAGCACCAGGAGGAAACCCATGCAGTCACAGGAAGAACATGCAATCTCTGTACAGGCAGCACCCAGAGTCAGGATTGAACCCGGGTCTCTGGTGCTGTAAGGCAGCAACTCTATCGATACGCCACCATGCCAACACTTATTCATCTGCATTCGAAGGCAGCTCTCACAGAATGGAGCAATAGAGTTAGAAACCTGAACACAGCTGAGCCACTCAGGTCAGCATGTCGAGATAACGATCTATACTATCCAGGGGCAGCACAGTGGCGCAACGGTAGAGTTGCTGCCTGACAGCGCCAGAGACCCAGATTCGATCCTGACTATGAGCACTGCCATACGGAGTGTGTACGTGCTCCCTGTGACCTGCGTGGGTTTTCTCCGGATGCTCCAGTTTCCTCCCACACTCCAAAGACGTACAGGTTTATAGGTTGATTGGCTTTGTTAAAATTGGAAATTGTCCCCAGTGTGTAGGATAGTGCTGGTGTACAGGGGTGATCGCTGGGTGGCGCGGAGTCGCTGCGCTGAAGGGACTGTTTCCGCTCTGTATCTCTACAGACTAAAGACCACCACTGCTGATTGGTATCGAATGACCCTGCTTTTATAGAACTGGGAGAGCAGCATTGGACATTTCCACATCTGGAGTATCGTGTGCAGTTCTGGTCACCACATCACAAGAAGGATGTGGAGACTTTGGAAAGGGTGCAGAGGGGTGGTTCACCAGAATGATGCCTTGATTAGGGGGTCTTAGCTACAGGGAGAGGTTAGACAGTCCAGGATTGTCTTCTCTGGAATCCTGGATGTTGAGGGGAGACCTGATAGAGTATATAAAAGGATGAGGGGGATAGATCGTTTAGGCAGTCAGAATTTTTTTTCCCCCAGGATTGAATAATCAAATACTGGAGGACATAGCTTTAAGGTGAGAGGGGCAACGTTTAACGTACAGGGCAAATGTTTAACACAGTGGTTGTCGAGCGCCTGGGATCTGCCATCGGGGGTGGTGGTTGAAGCCGATACAGTAGCATTTAAAATACTCTTTGATAGGCACATGGATATGGAGGGAATAGAGGGATATGAATTATGTGCAGGCAGATAAGAGTTGGTCTTGGCATTATGATCGGCGCTGGCATTGTGAGCCAGATGGCCTGTTCATATGTTATACTGTTCTATGGTCCCTCCATAATGTTTGGGACTAAGACCCATCATTTATTTATTTGCCCCTGTACTCTACAATTTGAGATTTGTAATAGAAAAAATCACATGTGATTATAGTGCACATCGTCAGATTTTAATAAAGGCCATTTTTACACATTTTGGTTTCACCATGTAGAAATTACAGCAGTACATAGCATTACATAGTCTTCTTAGTTTCTTGAGTCAGAGGGTGGTGAATCTGTGGAATTCTTTGCCACAAAAGGCTGTGGAGGCTAAAGGGCCTGTCCCACATACGTCCTTGGCACGCAAATTACGCAACCTCATTGTCGTGTTGAGGCGCACGGGCATCGTGTGGCCGCGCGGGACCGGTCCCACTGAGAAGCGCGGAGGGTTATGGAGTTATGTGCGGTATCGCGCGGCGCTCCGAAAATTTGTACCAAACGAAATCTTTGCGCGCCAAAGGCCTGTCGCGGAACTGACGGGCGAAGTGGGACAGGCCCAAGACCCTGGCGCGACGCAACGTCTCGCCTCCAACAGCAGCAGAAGCAGGCAAACGATCGCCGAGCTCAGCCTGGGTCTCACGGCCGTTGCGGTCCGGATCCACCCCCACTTCTACTCCCAGAACGGGGCCAAGAAAATTGAAGATGGAGAAAAAATGCTGGAGTAACTCAGCGGGACCGGCAGCATCTCTGGAGAGAAGCAATGTGTGACGTTTCGGGGCAAGACCCTTCTTTCTGACTGAAGAAGAGTCTCGATCGAAACATCATCCATTGCATCTCTCCAGAGATGCTGCCGGTCCCGCTGAGTTACTCCTGCATTTTGTGTCCATCTTCAAATGACGTCACGCGCTCCAGACGGCTGTGCGGGCGCATGAAGTGGCACGCAACCTTCGCGGGATATATAGCTCAGCCATGGTTCGATGGCGGAGTAGACTTGATGGGCCGAATGGCCTAATTCTGCTCCTATCCCTTATGACCTTATGATCTTAATGTACAAAGCCCCATCATCGTGTTAGCGTGTCACATCCTCTGTTTTGATTAGAAGACAATAAAATTAATTACGTTTGAAAATAATTTGAACGTTCAGTTTTCATTAAACATGTTCAGTAATTATAGCATACATCTTAGATAAGAGAAGTATTAATTAAGCCATATTGTGAACGTCATTAAAAGTCTTCCATTGAAAAATTTAGGATATTTTTCAGTTGATATTTGGAAAGAAAATACTTTTGTTACTTAAGACTTGTGAAACACGGTTACACAGCAAGAGTAATAGTGCTGTCAAGTTGGGTTTATTGCCATGCACAAGTATACAGAGGAACAGACACAATGAAAGCCTTGCTTGTAGCAACATTATAGGCACAAAGTCTCAGATAACACATAATAATATAAATTGTCCATAAATCTTAGGTAAGTCCTGCAAGACAGGTAGGTAGAAGAAAAACACTGTGCAAAAATACAAGACAGTGGTGTAAAACATAATGAGAAAACAAGTCCACAGTAGTGCAAGGACTGGTCTGCATTGATCCTTTACCAAGGTAGGATTGGGGTTGTGCAATTTGGTTCAAGATTCTGAAACTTGTAGGCAAATAGCTGTTTGGTTTAGTTCAGTTTAGAGATACGGCACGGAAACAGGCCCTTCGGCCCAGCGAGTCCTCACCGACCAGCGATCCCCGCACATTAACACTATCCGACACACACCAGGGACAATTGACACTTATACCAAGCCAATTAACCTTACAAACCTGTACTTCTTTGGAGTGTGGGAGGAAACCGAAAATCTTGGAGAAAACCCACGCAGGTCATGCAGAGGATGTACAAACTCCCTACAGACAGCACCCGTGGTCAGGATTGAACACGGATCTCTGGCGCTGTAAGGCAGCAACTCCACTGCTGCGCCATCGTGCCGCCCGCTGAGAATAGTTTGAGATCGTTTTGGCGCTAAGGCGTGTAGTCATTAGTTTCATCAGATGAAACTGCACGCCCAGCTGTTCCTGAACCAGCTGGTGAGGGATTTTAGGCTTCTGCATCTTCTGCTTGATGGTAGAAGTGAAGAGAGGGCACGGCCTGTGTTTTAGGAATCCTTGCTTACAGATGCTGTACCTTTTGGAGATGCTCCCAATGCTGTGAAGGCCTGTCTTCAGCATAGACTGGACTGTCCACCATTCTCTGCAGCCTCCTGTGTGCTTGTGCATTGGAATTGCCACACCAGGCCGCTATGCAACCAGTCAGGATAATGTACATCAGTAGAGGTTTGATGAAATGCTGTATCTCTTTCAACTCCTAAGAAGGTAGAAGCACTTGTGCACCTTCTTCATGACTATGTCCATGAGCTGGGCCCAGGTCAGGTCTTCAGAGATGCTACGCCCAGGTATTTGAAGCTGCTAACTCTCTCCATTGCAACCCCCTCTGGCTCGTGGCCTTCCAACTTCTCCTTTCTCAAGGTGATAATCAGTTCCTTCGTTTTGTTGACGTTGAACATGTGCTCTTGAGAGGTTGCTGTGTCACTGCTCAATGGTTTAAGTTTAGTTTAGTTTTGGAGATACAGTGTGGAAATAGGCCCTTCGACCCGCCGACCAACGATAGCTACTATCTTAAACACTGTGGACCATTAACCTACACACCAGCAGGTCTTTGGGATGAGGAAGGAAACCAGAGCACCCGGGGAAAACCCACGCGGTCACAGGGAGAAAGTACAAACTCCGCACAGACAGCACTCGTAGTCAGGACTGGACCCAGTTCTTAAGGTCGTATCTCTGCCGCTGTGCCACTGTGCACCAAAATGTTTAATCTAGTGTTGTTAACCTCAAGAAGAGTAGAGATACAAGGGGATACAAAGAGTCACACACCACGGAATCCCAACTTGTCCACGCCCCATCTACATTAGTCCCACCTGCCCAAGTTTCTCCCATATCCCTCAAAATCCTTCCCATCCAAGTACCAATCCAAATGTCTTTTAAATGTTGTTATAGTACTAAAAACTTAGATCACAGTGCAAAATAGTACAGTGGCAGACTATTTTGTCCCTACCTGAATCAATCACATTTTAACCTCATTGTAAATCAGAACCATGAAGATTACTCACACCATAAGCAACAAGCATCAATAATGTTTAATTGTCATAAGTACTGACAATAGACCAATGCAATTCTTACTCGTTGCAGCATAACAGGCCTGTAAACAACTCAGAAGGTCATGTAATAGGAGCAGAATTAGGCCATTCGGCCCATCAAGTCTACTCCGCCATTCAATCATGGTTGATCTATCTCTCCCTCTAAACCCCATTTTCCTGCCTTCTCCCCATAGCCTCTGACACCCGTACTAATCAAGAATCTATCTGTCTCTGCTTTTAAAATATCCAATACACATAGATAATATATATCATTTTGTTTAATGCAATATATATCATTAACACCAATATTAGTGCAAAAAAGCCCAAATTCCTTAGTGCCACCATGGCCAATCTAAAGTTCAAGGTTTCAAGGTCAGTTTATTGTCACATGTACCAATTAAGATACCGAGAAATTTGAGTTACCATACAGCCATACTAAGTGAAAAGCAGCAAGACACACAACCACATAAAATAAAATTTATCATAAACATCCACCACAGCGGCTCCCCGCATTCCTCACTGTGATTGAAGGTTATAAAGTCCAATCTTTTCCCTCTTTATTCTCGCGCGGTCAGGGCTGTCGAACCATCCGCAGTCGGGACCATCAAAGCTCCCGCAGCCGGCGATCCAAAGCCCTCGCATCGAGGTGATCGAAACTCCCGCGTCGGGACGGCTGAAACACTCCGTGGCTTGGGTTTCCCGAATCGGTCTCTAACCATGGACCGCGGGCTCCACGATGTTAAAGTCCACAGGCCCGCGGTTGGAGCTCTCCACAGTCGATCCCCGGCAAAGGGATCGCAAGCTCCACGATGGTAAGTCCGCGCCACTCCCGCGGTTAAAGCGCCGGGTTGGTCTCCAGGAAAGGCTGCGCCACTCCACGATGTTAGGCCGCAGTGGGGATGGAGATACGATACGGGGAAAAATCGCATCTCCGTCGAGGTAAGAGATTGAAAAAAGTTTCCCACAGCCCCCCCCCACCCCCCACCTCCCCACATAAAACAAACCAATGAACACTAAAACATACTCTTTAACACGTACTTAAAATAACAAAAACAAAAGAAAGGACAGACAGATTGTTGGCGAGGCAGCCATTGCTGGCGCCACCCGGTGGTCAGACAAGTTCCTAGCTGTGGTCAGTGTTGTGTAGCCACAGAGAGTCCTAGTGTGATACAGTATGGAAACAGGCCCTTCGGCCCATCTTGCCCACACTGGACAACATATCCCAGCTACACTAGTCCCACCTGCGTGCGATTGGCCCATATCCCTCTAAACCTGTCCCATCCACGTACCTGTCTAAATGTTTCGTAAACGTTGCATACCTACCGAACGTCGAGTGGTGTTCAAAAACCTGATGGCTGTTGACAAGAAGCGATGTTTGGGACTGGTTGTCATTAGATTCAGAGTCCCAAACCTCGCTAATCACTGTCTGTGAAGCCATCTTAAGAGACTTGTTAAGCATCAGAATGAGTTTGAGAGGGAATGGATATTAAAAGTCTCTACGGAACATTGTGCTTTGTGCCATTTACATGGTGCAACTGGTTAAAGATGTATTAGACAGGTTGTAAAGTTAGATTAATGTCCTGGGGTTGTGTGTAACAGACGTTAGGGTTGTTCTGCAGCAGATATCTTAATCACCTCCGGACCTATCAAAGGGGTGGCATCTCATAGGGCTTGTGATACCCTTGGAGAACACATGTCTCTGTCATTTTTAACTTTGCATTGCATTAACAAAAAAAGCCTTGGGCTCCGATTCCTTTACTTATCAGGACCTGCTCCATGAATCCTGAGATACTTTGCTCTCAGCGTTCAGCCTGCTGACAGAGAGTGAATACAACAAAATAAGGCAACGGTGTCTCTCCACCGGGAATTATTCACAGCGATCGTCGTGTCAACAGCATGAATCTGAAACCGAGATTTCCTGTTCACGTCGAAGATAGACACAAATTGTCTTGTGGAGGTGCGGACAATCTTGAGAGGAATTGATCGGGTGGATGAACAAAGCCCCTTTTTCCAGAGAAGGGGAATCGACCAGACGAAATAGGTTTAAGTTGAAGGGGAAAAGATTTAATGGGAATCTGAAGAGCAACCTTTTCACACAAAGGGTGGTGGGTGCATGGAACGAGCTTCCAGGGGTGGTAGTTGAGGTAGGGACTACCTCAATGTTCGCAATGTTTAAGAAACAGTTAGACAGGTACATGGATAGGACAGGTTTGGAGGGATATGGGCCAAACGCAGGTAGGTGGAACTAGTGTGGATGAGTCATGTTGGCCAGTGTGGACAAGTTTGGGCGGAAGGGCCTGTTTCCACACTATATGGTTCTATGACCAAGTGCTGGAGTAACTCAGCGGGTCAGGCAGCATCCCTGCACAAAAGGAATACTGTAGATGATGTTTCATCCTTCTTCAGACAGTTCATTCCTACACATTTCTTGTTGACGTGATGCTTTTAAACGCTTTTTGATTAGACAATTCGAAATGCATACAATCATCAAGTCAAGAGTCGAGAGAGTTTTATTGTCAACCACATGTGCAATATGCAGTTGATGCTTATTTATCCCAGAAGTTCACAGTGGAGATTTAATAATGCATGAATTATTCACTTGAGCTATCGTGTTGTAACTGCCTATTTAATGAATTACAAATTATTCAGCTATTTAACATAATTTTCTATTCTTTCTTAATACACAGATAATAGTCATTTCATTTTAATGGGCTGGTTTGGGCTGGTTTGTGGACACAATCCATTAGCCCTGCAACTGCAGATATCCATTTACTTTCTATAGATTTGCACCAGAATTTGTCATGACATTTGGACTCGGCCTGAACTGAGAAGAGCAGTCTTGAACAATTATTGATGTTTAAGAAGGAACTGCAGATGCTGGAAAATCAAAGGTAGACAAGAGTGCTGGAGAAACTCAGCGGGTGCAGCATCTATAGAGCGAAGGAAATAGGCAATGTTTCGGGCCGAAACGTTGCCTATTTCCTTTGCTCCAAAGATGCTGCTGCACCCGCTGAGTTTCTCCAGCACTATTGTCTACCTTCTGAACTATTATTGACTTCATTGGAGACCCTCGGACTATCTTTGATCGGACTTTACTGGCCTTATCTTGCACTAAGCGTTATTCACTTTATTCCCTTTATCCTGTATCTGTACACTGTGGACGGCCCGGTTGCAATCCTGTATTGTCTTTCCGCTGACTGGTTAGCACGCAACAAAAGCTTTTCGCTGTACCTCGGTACATGTGACAATAAACGACACTCAGACTCAAAAGGTGCAGTGCCCATGCCCGAATGTGCACCAACATATCACATTAAAAATGTGTGCCTTGCCAACTGATCAACATCAAAGTATCAAAGTATCCTTTATTGTCATTCAGACCTTTCGTTGCCTTGCAGTCATACATATAATAAAAATAACAAAATCACACAATAAACACAAATTTAACATCCACCACAGTGAGTTCACCAGGCACCTCCTCACTGTGATGGAAGGCAAAAGTCTTAAAGTCTTTGTCTCTTCCCTTCTTGTTCTCCCTCTGCGCTGAGGCGATCCAGGCCTCCGATGTTGTGACCCCGCCGTGTGATGGTAAGTAAGTAACATGACAAATTATTAATATTAGCTAGCATCCCCAGATCGATTGTGGAAACAAAGAACTGCAGGTGCTGGTTTATACCAAAGATAGACACAAAGCACTAGAATAACTCAGCGGGTCAGGCAGCATCTCTGGAGACAAAGGATGGGTGACGTTTCGTGTCGGGGTCCTTTTTCACACTCACTGAAATCTTCAGACTGAAGAAGGCTTTTTCTCCAGAGATGCTGCCTGACCCGCTGAGTTACTCCAGCACTTTGTGTCTACTAACGAACAGAGCTGGTTCTGAATCAGATCTTGTCAGAATATTGATTTCGACATGCTAAATAAAGAGGGGAAAAGAGAGATTAGATGAAAAGAAGGGGTAAAGGGAGACAAGAAGAAATATTTAAAATAGTTTTATTTTTAAACATATTAATATCTGTGAGGAAAAACAGAGAGAATAAAAAACTGAGAAAGGAATGAGTCTCTATAATTGATTTTCAGTCCTGGAGAGGTGTTCGGTAGCAATTTAACATTTCCATGGTGTTAGAAGATATATCTGCTGGGATTGTTTCTAGTCAGTTAGTCCAAGCACAAAAGATAAGTACAAAATGATTTGAATTTTGAATCAGTGGCAAAATGAATTTGAATTTCACTGTACCCTAATTGGTACATGTGACAATAAACTGACCTTGACCCTTGAACCTTGAAAATGCCATTTCAGGAAATCTTTTAGCAGAGCTCAGTATGCTGGTCAGCAACAATTGGATTTCCATCCTTAACTTCACCAGATTGAAATATTGTGAAAGGCTTGGATGTGGAGTGGATGTGGAGAGGATGTTTCCACTAGTGGGAGAGTCTAGGACCAGAGGTCATAGCCTCAGAATCAAAGGACGTTCCTTTAGGAAGGAGACGAGGAGGAATTTCATTAGTCAGAGAGTGGTGAATTAGTGGAATTCATTGCCACAGAAGGAACACATGGTCAATTAAGGTGCTGGCCAACCATAAGCTGTTCTTTTGTTTAAGAAGGGCAATAGAGGCAAACAAGGAAATTAAAGGCTGGCGATAGGGACATTATTGGAGAAGATTCTTATCGATAGGATTGACACACATCTGGAAATCATGGACTTATTAGGGATGGTCTGGGTGACTTGGGCAAAGGGGGTCATACCCTATGATGAAGAAATAGGCCCTTCAACCAAGTCCTCCCTGCCCGTCAATGGCCATTCTCTTGAGTCCCATGTTATTCCACTATTGAATCCTCCCCCTACACACTAGGGGTAATTTACTGCGGCCAATCAACCTACAGAACCCGCACATCTTTGGGACGTGGAAGGAAACCAGAGCACCCGGAGGAAACCCATGCGGTCACAGGGGAAACATGCAAACCCCACACAGACAGCAGCTCTACCAGCTGTGCCACTGTGCCACTTCTCATGCATAGAACTACTAGCTAACCATTAAAATAATCCAGACAAGTACTGGAACCTTAATGTCCAGCACCCCTTGAATTCTTCACAACTCCACTATTGCAGCATGGTCCACACTCCAACTAGAGCGGCATGGTGGCGCAGCGATGGTGTTGCTGCCTTACAGCACCAGAGACCCGGGTTTGATCCTGACTACGGGTGCTGTCTATACTTGTACGGAGCTTGTACATTGTCCCAGTGACCTGCGTGGGATTTCTCTGAAACCTTCGGTTTCCCCCCACACTCCAAAGATGTGCGGGTTTGTAGGCTAATTGGCATCTGTAATTTGTCCCTGGTGTGTATGATAGAGGAGGTGTGCGGGCATCGCTGGTCGGCACGCACTTGGTGGGCCTAAGGGCCTGTTTCCGCGCGGTAGCTCTAAAATAAAATAAACTAATACTGATATCATTCAGCGTTGAATTTTACAGCTTGTTCTCTTCAGAAAACCCAGTGCAATGAAGGCTTTTCATAAAGGATCACTCAAAGCTCGCTATCTCTATGTCAACAGGGCTGGGCTTGTCATGTTAACTGTGTAACTTCGGAACCAAATATATTGAAGACCATGTGGTAAATTGGGCCAGTTCCAAGTACAATATTTCTTTTGGGTACAATTTGTTTGGAAATTCTTATATTTTTAGCTTAAAGTGACATTTGCTTGATCTTTTTTTGTGTTCCATCTTTGCTGAGTGCCGATCGAGTGATTCATCTTCTGTTATGTGGGAATAAATAAGTCGAGCTTTTATTTCATATGCCTTACTCAGTGATTTCCTCCCCTTTGCTATAACTCTGGTGTTGCCACTTCACTGTTATTCAGTTCCATGGAGATTCGTCAAAAGGGCCTATTAGCAATGTGTTTCAGCAGACTATTCAACTGCAGAAGCCAGGGGCAGGAGATGGTGTAAATTGTTAGACAGGTACATGGATAGGACAGGTTTGGAGGGATATGGACCAAGCGCAGGCAGGTGGGACTAGTGTAGCTGGGACATGTCGGACCGTGTGAGCAAGGTAGACTGATGGGCCTGTTTCCACAATGTATCACTCTATGACTTTTATGACTCGAGGATTAGAAATAAAAGCTACAATTTTTATGTCAAGCAACAATGACCGACGAAGACAAGATACAGTACTGAAACTAAATGGGTTAAGGCCCTGTCCCACGGGCAGGCGGTTACTGGCGGTGAAGCGCGGCGTCCCCGGAAGCGGGGACTGCGCGGCTACCGCTGGAGCGTCGCTCAGATGCGTCCCACAAGCATGCGGTAAGTTAAACCTTACTGGAAGCTGTTGCCGTGCGTATGCCGGGTGGTCACCGCACGGCCTGTCCCACGGGCCGACTGGAATGGACGTCGCGCGGCGTCGGGTGATGACGTCATCGCGCAACGCAATGCGCTACGCGATGACGTCGAGACGGCTCGCGGCGTACAGGCGGTGCTCGCGGCGCACAGGCGGGGCTCGCGGCGAAGAGGCGGCGGCTGGGCGATAGGCCGAGATTTTTGAACAGTGTCAGCTTTTCTGAGCTGTGTCGGGACCAACTACATACGGTCCCGGCGGTCTGCGTGGGACCGACCCCGCGGGCCATGCGCAGTCTCTGGCGGTCCACACGCGGTCCCAACTTCCTGCTACACCGCCAGTAACCGCCTGCCCGTGGGACAGGCCTTTAAGATCGCAATGCGCCAAATTCACTGCCCAGAATTAACCTCCACATGTTTCCACATAATGGGCCAAAACGCAGAGACACAAGAAACTGCAGATGCTGGAATCATGAGCACACCACAAAGTGCAGGAATAACTCAGTGGGTCAGGCAGCATCTGTGGAGGGAATGGGGAGGTGAACTTTCCGGTCGGGACCCTTCGTGCTGGAGGGCTTATCTCACTGGTTCTCAGCACCCTGGAATCTAGCAGTGTGGTCCATGACATGACTGGCCACCAGGAGGAAAAGACTTCACTCCTAAGAAAATAACATTGGCAAGCTTTGACAACATGGGAGGTGAGACCTTGCTCTTTGTGAAGTTGTCAATGATTTCAACAATGTCTGTGAGATTTTTTTTTTTTTTAATAAACCTGAGATAAACTATTAAAACATTTAAAAGTTTATGAAAACAAGAACAACTATAAAGTAACACTCTTGAAGGTGATTCTGTTGCAAAATGCCAGGCTTGGTAGTGGAGCATAAATTGATAGGTTTAAAGGCCTGTCTCACGGGTGTGCGGTCATTGGCGGCGAAACGGGAAGATTCTGCCGCCATAGACCGCGCACTTGTGAGAACGTACAATTCCGGGGCCGTGCGGCGGTGTTCCCAACACCGCACGGTGCTAAAATAAAATCGACAATGTCGAAAACTATATACTCACCGCACAACCTCCACCAGTGATGCACGAGTGCGGCACGGCCGCACGCACGGGCCGCCGCCAGTGTGGCTCGAGCGCCGTGCGTCAAACCTCCACTGCCACAGCCTCTGCCAGTGAGGCACGTGCCTCCGCCAGTGAGGCACGTGTGCTGCACGGCCGCAGGCACAGTCACCGCTACAGCGCCGCGATCAGGATGGTCGCCGCCACAGCCGCCGCTGGTGAGTCACGTGCGGCGGGCCGACGTCATCGCAGTCGGCCCGCCCTTTTTTTTACTTACCGCAAGCACGTGGGACCCGCCGTGTTTGAATTACTCGGCCCCCGCGCAGCATCCGTGCGGCTCTCCGGTGGATATGCTCGCCGCTCTCGCCGTTGCCGCGCGGTCCCCGCTACTGGCGACGCCGCGCTTCACCGCCGATGACCGCAAACAGGTAAGACAGAGCCTTTAGTCTTTTCATTGTCAGTGGTTATGGGAAGAAGGAAGTTTCCACTAGTGGGAGAGTTTGGGACCAGATGTCATTAAAGTCTCGACCCGAAACGTCACCCATTCCTTCTCTCCAGAGATGCTGCCTGCCCTGCTGAGTTACTCCAGCTTTTTGTGTCTTTCTTCATCATTAAAGGACGTTCCTTTAGGAAGGAGATAAGGCAACATTTCTTTAGTCAGAGGGTGGTGAATCTGTGAAATGCATTGCCACAGAAGGCTGTGGAGGCCAAGTCAAAAGATATTTTTAAGGCAGAGATTGATAGATTATTGATTAGCACGGGTGCTAACGGTTATAGGGAGTAGGCAGGAGAATAGGTTTGAGAGGGGAAGATAGATCAGCTATGATTGAATGGCGTGGCACACTTGATGGGCCGAAAGGCCTAAATCTGCTCTGACAACTTCGGAAATATGAACTCAGTTAAAATCACTGCCAGAATTCAACGGAAGCCGAAAAACAAGATGGCTTCCATTATAATGGGGCTGAATTATACATAACAGACTAATTTTAGGTTTATTTGCCAGCAAGTAGGAAGATTAGGGAAAAGAATGGGTAACTAATGTGATCTATCCACTTCCCTCTAGTTTGTTTTCAGTTCTGTGGCCCATTACTCTTGGACATACACTTGGTAGATATGAGCTGCCTCCAGCTCGAGGAGAGTATACTATCTAAGGCTGACAACTGCCAGTTCAAACTCATTCTTCTTGATTTGGATAGTCTCAAAGGCACCGAGGAGAAGAAAAATTATTATTTTGTTGGTTATTTTCTTTCTCTTATACCCTCCTAAAGCTGAAGGCTGTGAATAGGAAGGGGGAATTTAAAACCGAAAATTGGAGCTTTCCCTTTCAAAAAATGAATGTCATGCATTTTAGTTTTTAGTTTAGTTTTAGTTTTAGAGACACAGCGCGGAAACAGGCCCTTCGGCCCACCGAGTCCGCTCCTGCCAGCAATCCCCGTACCCTGCACTATCCTCCACACACTATGAACAATTTACATTTTTACCAAGCCAATTAGCGTACAAACCTGCACCCCTTTGGAGTGTGGGAGGAAACCGGAGCGCCCGGAGATAGCACACGTGGTCACGGGGAGAATGTAATAACTCCGTACAGATGGCATTTGTAGTCATGATCGAATCCGGGTCCCTGACGCTGTAAGGCAGCAAATCCACCGCTGTGCCACCGTGCTGCCTCTGACATGCATTTACACTCACCATATTGGGCAATTTTGTGAGATAATGAGACGCCAATGAAGAAAAAGCCTGTGCTTAATTATCGACTGTTATAAATAATACTCCTGATGAATAATAAATGAATCTCGAGCCAGGGAGAGAGCAGGTAACTCAATGAGAAACTAACTAATGCAAAGCATCCTATAATTGCGCTCCTCCATTCCCTGTGCAATCTTTCCCAAACCACCTTGTATGGAAGAGAAGGAATAAATTATAACTGTTTAATTGGCAACTCTTGTTCAGCTAGAGATAGCAGGCATCACTGTCGTGAGATACACAGCCTGGCCGGAATTTTTACCTCTGGATAAATCCACAAAGTCGTTTAAGCACATTTCTTGATGATACAGAGGACCACAGAATGTTGAACCATTTTTTAAAAAGCTTGTATTTATACGGCATCTTTGATGTTCCATTGGAGTAATGTGCGCAGTTTATGGGCCCCTCATATCTGAGAAGGGCATCAAAGCTTACGGGGAGAAGGCAGGAGATTGGGATTGTGCGGGATAGAGCGATCAGCCACGATTGAATGGCGGTGTAGACTCGATGGGCCGAATGGCATAATTCTGCTCTGATGACTTAAAAAACGTTCAGAAACTTCCAAATGACTCTAGAGTCAATGAACTACTAGTGTAATACAAGTTATTTTTACAGTGGAGCAAATGTGGCAACTAATGGATTAGCAGCAAATTCTGTAAGAAACAATGCGATAAAGACCCAATAAGACCCTTTCGCCTCTGAGGTCAGTTTCCCACCAACTGAAGTACAACTATGCTCACACACGCCTCACTGATGGAGCTTGTCAGCCCTGCAAAACCTACAATGAGAAAAAGTGTGATTGTACGATACGATACGATATAATACGATACGATACGATAGAACTTTGTTTATCCCAGGAGGGAAATTGATCTGCCAACAGTCATAGAACACAAGATGCATGAAACATGAAATTAAAGTGATGAGTGGAAAGGATTGGGGATAAGCAAAGATTGTGAAGGGGGGGAGTCAGTCTACCCCACGACAGAAGGGGGAGGAGTTGTACAGTTAGCCACAGGAAAGAAGGATCTCCTGTGGCGTACTGTCCTGCCTCTTGGTGGAACCAGTCTGTTGCTGAAGGTACTCATCAGGTTGACCAGTGAGTCATTAGACAATAGACAACAGACAATAGGTACAGGAGTAGGCCATTTGGCCCTTCGAGCCAGCACCGCCATTCAATGTGATCATGGCTGATCATCCCCCATCAGTACCCCATTCCTGCCTTCTCCCCATATCCCCTGACTGCTAATTTTAAGAGCCCTATCTAGCTCTCTCTCTAAAGCATCCAGAGAACCTGCCTCCACCGCCCTCTGAGGCAGAGAATTCCACAGACTCACCACTCTCTGTGAGAAAAAGTGTTTCCTCGTCTCCGTTCTAAATGGCTTACTCCTTATACAATACAATACAATACAATTTATTTGTCATTTGGACCCCGTTGAGGTCCAAATGACAAATAATGACAAATGACAGGGGCCATAGTTTTTTATTCTTAAACTGTGGCCCCTGGTTCTAGACTCCCCCAACATCGGGAACATGTTTCCTGCCTCTAGCGTGTCCAAGCCCTTAACAATCTTATATGTTTCAATGAGATCCCCTCTCATCCTTCTAAACTCCAGTGTATACAAGCCCAGCTGCTCCATTCTCTCAGCATATGACAGTCCCCCCATTCCGGGAATTAACCTTGTAAACCTACGCTACACTCCCTCAATAGCAAGAATGTCCTTCCTCAAATTAGGGGACCAAAACTGCACACAATACTCCAGGTGTGGTCTCATTAGGACTCTGTACAACTGCAGAAGGACCTCTTTGCTCCTATATTCGATTCCTCTTGTTATAAAGGCCAACATGCCATTCGCTTTCTTCACTGCCTGCTGTACCTGCATGCTTACTTTCATAGACTGATGTACAAGGACCCCCAGATCCCGTTGTACTTCCCCTTTTCCCAACTTGACGCCATTTAGATAGTAATCTGCCTTCCTGTTTTTGCTACCAAAGTGGATAACCTCACATATATCCGCATTAAACTTCATCTGCCATGCATCTGCCCACTCCCCCAACCTGTCCAAGTCACCCTGCATTCTCATAGCATCCTCCTCACAGTTCGCACTGCCACCCAGCTTTGTGTCATCTGCAAATTTGCTAATGTTACTTTGAATCCCTTCATCCAAATCATTGATGTATATTGTAAATAGCTGCGGTCACAGCATCAAGCCTTGCGGTACCCCACTAGTCACTGCCTGCCATTCCGATAGGGACCCGTTAATCCATACTCTTTGTTTCCTGTCTGCCAACTACTTCTCTATCCATGTCAGCACTCTACCCCCAATATCATGTGCCCTAATTTTGCCCACTAATCTCCTATGTGGGACCTTATCAAATGCTTTCTGAAAGTCCGGGTACACTGGGCATGGAGGGGTACACTGGGCTGTACTGTCCAGGATGCTCTGCAGTTTGAGGAGCATCCTCCCCTCCAAGACTGCCTCCATGAACCCAACTCCGCCCCCAGGATGGAGCCAGCTTTCCTGATGAGTTTGTTATAGTTTCCAAAGGGAAGATTCGGAGATAACAAAATGGCTGAGAAACAAACCATTGACTAATTTTAAAGAAATCACATTTTTGAACTTACACAAATCATTTTAGTAAATTGGAGTTTGAAAGTCTTGTGGAGTTTTGAACAAACTAGTCTTGAATTCAGATCCGGTCCCTCCTTTTGCCCTAAAATCTAGAACGAGTACAATCGATTGCCCGTAAAATAAGTAAATAACTCATCATTATACACAGAGACAAAAGCATTGAAAAATGAAAGGTTTCCAGCTGAATTTTATATTATTGAATTTCTCTCAAACATTCTGATGGCTGACTCATTCAAAACATTCTTTAAGTTATCAAAGTGAATAAGGAATAAAAGTGAAATTATGTCAATAAAACCGAAAGACTCAACACATCTTTTAAAATTCCCTTTTAAAATAGCTACAGAAAAATTTAAATACTTGGGAATCGAAATCACTAGAACATATCAAGGCATGTTTAAAGCAAATTTTGATCCTTTACTTAATAAATTAAATACACTAATTAAATTTTGGAAAACGCTCCCGATGTCTTTAATAGGCCGAATAAATGCAATAAAAATGATCTTCTTACCACAAATTTTATACCTATTTCAATCGATTCCTATATACCTACCAAAGAAGTTTTAAAAAAAACTGGATTCAGACATTACTAATTTTATATGGGACTATAAATCACATAGAATACAAAGAACACACTTGAACAAAGCTAAAGTATTAGGGGGCTTAGCAATCCCTAACTTCATGTATTATTATTGGTCAGTAAATATTAAAAATATGATTCAACTGATGGACAACTCTGCCCAGCAAGTGGACTGGATTGTAATGGAGAGAGAGGACTGCTCCTCTGGAAACATTGGAGCGATCCTTCTCTCACCAATGAAACTGAATAACATAAATTATAACAAAAACCCAATTATACATAGTACAATCAGAACTTGGAAACAAATAAAACAAAATTAAAAATTAAGAAATTTATCGCTTTTATCTCCCATAATTAATAACCCTTCATTTAATCCCTCTATTACAGACAAATCTTTCATACAATGGGATAGACTAGGAATTAAAACGTTCGGTGACTTGTACGAAACTGGAAAATTACTATCATTCCAACAATTACAAATAAAATATAAACTCGGAAATAATCAATATTTTAAATATTTTTAAATATGTGACTATTTGAAAAAATATACAAAAGATCATTATAATAGCCCAGTAGATGTATTGGATGAAGCAATGCAGATAAAAGCTGAATCAGCAAACTTAATATCATATTTGTATAATATTATCTTAAATGTAGAAATACCATCTACGGAAGGTATTAGAAGAGACTGGGAACAAGAATTAGCTATTAAAATCTCAAAAGAAAGGTGGAATGAACATTTATTAAACGTGCATAAATGTTCGATTAATGTAAGACACACTTTAATACAATTTAAAATTTTACATAGATTATATTATTCTAAAACCAAAATCAATAAAATGTTCCCAAATGTATCATCAATTTGTGATAAATGTCAATCTCAAGAAGCTACTATAGCGCACTCATTTGTTTTCTGTACAAAAATTCAAAAATTTTGGATTGAAATTTTTGAAATCTTTACAAAATTATTTAAAATTAAACTGATACCCAAAGCAGAATGGATTATCTTCGGAACAACGGAAGATAGCCCAGAACTAAATGTGTTCCAAAAGAAATTAATAGACTATGGGTTAATAACTGGAAAAAAGTTAATCCTAAAATTCTGGAAAAACGCTCCAATACCAACTATAAACACGTGGATTTCAAATATGTTCGAAACATTACACCTAGAAGAGATAAGACTCCTCCTGGCAGGTAAACCAGATCACTTCCACCTGACGTGGTCTGCATTTATAGAATTATTACAAGTATAGTGTGCAAAAGTACTAAAAAAAACTGAGGTCAGGTAAGGGGGGATGAAAGCTGGAGAGTTGGTATGTCCCATTTGCGTGATGCTTACAAAAAAAGTATTTGTTTTTCTCTTTTCCCTCTTTCCCTTTTTTCTTCTTTTTTAGGGTCTATTTCTTAACTCTTTCTTTTTGTTTTTAATTTCTTTCTTATAGGGTCTTTGTCTTTTTGTTTGTTTTTTGTCACATTTTTTACACTTTCACTTTTTTCCTTCACTTTCTTCTTTCTCTCAATCTCATCCTTTCCCTTTATTAGTGTAAAAAATAAACGGAGTACATTAATTGTAATAAGATATATGTGACGAGTACTAATGTAATTGGTTGTAATATAATGTACTTCTAATAAATAAAAATTTAAAAATTAAAATTTTTAAAAAAAGTTATCAATCACTTCAAAATGTATAAAGAACAAAAATAGATCATACGTATGGGAAAGTCTTTAATCTTTGATTGCAGATTCTTGGAACCCATTTTATGTAGGTTCAAAGGATTTGGATTTAAAATTATTTTCTAATATTTCAGAGAGATCACAAAAACTTCTGGTAAAAAGAGCAATTTTTGAAACATAGTGAATGTTATTGATTAGATTTATTGCAGCAACCGATTGATAAATAATAGAAAACAACAACATTGCAATAATTGAGAAGTTCACTTGTTCCTGGTAGTGTTGCCTCAGGCAGACATGTCAGCGAGGAAACTCGGATAGACAGTAGAAACAAAGAACTGCAGATGCTGGTTTATACCAAAGATAGACATAAAGTGCTGGAGTAATTCTGCGGACCAGGCAGCATCTCTGGAGATAAAGGATGGCTGACGTTTTGGGACGGGACCCTTCTTCGGACTCTTATCAAAGAGAGGAAGAGGACTTCTTCAAAGAAGGCATACCTTGAGGAGAATTTACAGAGGAGTAGGCCGAAATATAGAAACAAAGAACTGCAGATGCTGGTTTATACTGAAGATAGACACAAAGCGCTGAAGTAACTCAGCGTGTCAGGCAGGATCTCTGGAGAAAAAGGATGGGTGAAGTTTCAGGTCGAGACTGACTGACTCTTTCCCAATGAATCAGAAGAAGCTTTGAACCATTTACGTTCATGTTGCATCTGAAAGAGGACATCTTTGACCCCACATCTTGAACACGTCTCAGCCTGAATGTAGGTTGTTGTTGCAAAAATCTTAAAGATACCATTAAATAGGCAGGGTTATTATAGCTTAAAAAAAACACAAGATGCTGGAGTAACTCAGCGGGTCAGACAACATCTCTGGAGAACATCCCTACCTATGTCGTCTGCTTCTGGTTTGTGTAAACCTGGGCAGTCTCAGTCTTTAGACTTAACTTTTATACTTTAAAGATACAGCGCGGAAACAGGCCCTTTGGCATACCGAGTCTGCGCTGACCAGCAATCACCCCATACACTAGCACTATCCAACACACTAGGGACAATTTACAATTCATTTACAAACCAATTACAAGCCAATTCATTTACAAACTTGTACATCTTTGGTGTGTGGGAGGAAACCGGTATACCTGGTGAAAACCCACATGGTCACAGGGAGAACATACAAACTCTGTACAGACGGCACCTGTGGTCAAGATCGAACCTGTAAGGCAGCAACTCTACCGCTGTGCCACCATCCCGCCCCATAGAAAGATGAACCCGATTAATTTGAATGTGATCACCAATCCTCTGGAAAGAGTTAAGTAGAGGTAACATTATTTATGTAGTCATTAGTATATTATGGTGTTTTTAATTCAATTTATCATGGGAGTCATTATGTGAGGGGGGACCTCATTGAAACTTACCGAATAGTGAAAGGCCTGGACAGAGTGGATGTGGAGAGGATGTTTCCACTTGTGGGAGAATCTAGGACATGTGAGACCACAGTCTCAGAATAATAAGACATATCTTAAGAAAGGAAATGAGAAGGAATTTCTATATTCAAGGGGACAGGCTGGGTGGGTTTCAGTATCATCCAACCCCTCTCATGCACAAGGCTATGTCAGCCACTGGGGCTCACAGCTAGGGTTGCCAACTGTCCCGTATTGGCCGGGACATCCCGTATTTTGGGCTAAATTGGTTTGTCCCATACGGGACCGCCCTTGTCCTGTATTTAACTGCTACTACTCAGGTCAAGGGGACTGTTGGGTCGGAGCGCCGCGTCCGGCCCCGCCTTACCCGTCCCGACGTGGTGCAGCCCATGGAGTGCAGCAGCAGCGCCTCGCCCGTGGCCCCGTCGGTCGGCAGCCCGGCCAGCTGTCCAACATTCGGACCTCTGCTTCGCGCCGACACCACCACCACCCCTCCTTCTCATGGCCGATCATCGGTTCATGAGTTGGAAGGGGTGCCGGACTTTGCGCTCCAGCCCGGGCCAAAACTCCTCAGCTGGCCCGCCGGCTGGGCTTTGTGCACAGTCCAGCACCCGGGGCCAACTCATCATCCACCCAGCCACGGCCGAGTCGGTCAACGTATTGCCGTCAGGAATTTGTCCTGTATTTTGACCTTTTGTCCCTTATTTGGGAATGAGAAAGTTGGCAACCCTACTCACAGCAGACCAAAGCAATTTGTCATATTGACCTGGATATTATCTTGGAGGATGGGAGGCTGCTTTGAAGCTGGCAAACCCAAAGAAATATGCTTCACACAGGTACTTCCAAATATAACAAACAGCACTCAATTTTCACCTTCGCTCGGTCCGCCTGAACCTACCTGATCTCCTGGTTGCTAAACACTCCTTCCCATTCCCTTTCTGTCCTAGGTCTCTTCCATTGTCAGAGTGAGGCTAAACGCAAATTGGAGGAACAGCATTTCATATTTCACTTGGGCAGCTTGCAGAACAGTGCTAGGAATATTGATTTCTCTAACTCCAGGTAGCCCCAACATTCCCTCTCTCTCTATCCTTCCCCCTTTTCCCCCACCCAAGTCACGCTAGCTTCTCGTTTTCACTCAACAAACAGCTGACAACGGCCTGTTTCCTCTATCACCGTTACTTTTTTCCCTATCTTTCATTCATTGTTCTTTAACTCTCTACATCATTGTCCATATCTCTCGTTTCCCTAACCCCTCACCAGTCTGAAGAAGGGTCTCGACCCAAAACTTCACCCATTCCTACTCTCCAGAGATGCTGCCTGTCCCACTGAGTTACCCCAGCTTTTTGTGTCTATCTTCGGTTTAAACCAACATCTGCAGTTCCTTCCGACACATTTACACTTTTCATCTTTGCCTTCCAGAAAATCCCACTTTGAAAGTCAGACATATTACAGAATATGCAGATCTTTTACGGTTGTCAACTCTCCCAGATTGTAAAAGATTTCACAGTGGCGCAGCGGTAGAGCTTTGCCTTACAGCGCCAGAGACCCGGGTTCGATCCTGGACTCACATGTTGTCTGTACGGAGTTTGTACGTTCTCCCTGTGACTGCGTAGGATTTCTCCGGGTGCTCCAGTTTCCTCCCACATTTCAAAGACGTGCAAGTTTGCAGGTTAATTGGCTTCTGTAAATTGTCACTGTAAAGTGTGTAGGATGGGACTAGCATATGAGTGACCATTGATCGGCACGGACTCGTTGGGCCAAAGGGCCTGTTTCCCCGCTGTACCTCTAAACCAAGGGTTCCCAACCTGGGGTAAAATTTACCCCCAGGGGGTAAATTTGTTGATTCTGGATTTGTACATATTTTTTCTCATTGACTGACTGTGTTTGGTTCTGGTTAACCGGTATCCATTCATCATTATAGACTATTATCTGAATGGTGGCCGATTAGGAAAAGGGGAGATGCAACGAGACCTGGGTGTCATGGTACACCAGTCATTGAAAGTAGGCATGCAGGTGCAGCAGGCAGTGAAGAAAGCGAATGGTATGTTAGCATTCATAGCAAAAGGATTTGAGTATAGGAGCAGGGAGGTTCTACTGCAGTTGTACAGGGTCTTGGTGAGACCACACCTGGAGTATTGCACACAGTTTTGGTCTCCTAATCTGAGGAAGGACATTCTTGCCATAGAGGGATACAGAGAAAGTTCACCAGACTGATTCCTGGGATGTCAGGACTTTCATATAAAGAAAGACTGGATAGACTCGGCTTATACTCGCTAGAATTTAGAAGATTGAGGGGGGATCTTATAGAAACTTACAAAATTCTTAAGGGGTTGGACAGGCTAGATGCAGGAAGATTGTTCCCGATGTTGGGGAAGTCCAGAACAAGGGGTCACAGTTTAAGGATAAAGGGGAAATCTTTTAGGACTGAGATGATAAAAACATTTTTCACACAGAGAGTGGTGAATCTCTGGAAATTTCTGCCACAGAATGTAGTTGAGGCCAGTTCACTGGCTATATTTAAGAGGGAGTTAGATGTGGCCCTTGTGGCTAAAGGGATCAGGGGGTATGGAGAGAAGGCAGGAACAGGATACTGAGTTGGATGATCAACCATGATCATATTGAATGGCGGTGCAGGCTCGAAGGGCCGAATGGCCTACTCCTGCACCTATTTTCTATGTTTCTATGTTTCTATTAGTTGTTCATAAATAAGTGAAATAACATTGTTATGTGCTATTAAAGTTGCCAGGGGTAAACGGGACGAAAAAGGTTGGGAACCCCTACTCTAAACTAAACTAAACTAAGCTAAATCTTCAAATGCTATTCCTTTTTCACCAGATAGCCACATGATGAAGGATTTGCAACCTTAAATACCCACTCAGTTGAACATGCAAATTCTTGAAACTTCTGAACATAGAACAGTACAGCACAAGAACAGGCCCTTCAGCCCACAATGTCTGTGCCGTATATGATGCGGAGACCATCGCTTACATACTTGCAGATAATACATATCCTTCCATTCCCTCCACACCCATATTTGCTATTAGTTAGTTATATCTACTGTAAGTTAGAAATAAAAAATAGAGAAAATGCTGTGAAAACTGTGCAGGTCTGGAGGATTCTGAAATAATTCTTCGTTTTCTAAGAGCCGCACAATGCATTGCTTGATCCAAATTTTGATTTTAGTTTTTCAATCACCGACTTTTCTCTCTCTGACACACACTGGCGAGGGATGTCTTGAAGGTAACCTCATGTAAATGAAATGAAATAAATATATGTGGCATTTCCCGGCCCTGCTTCGACTTGATTAGGCACCTTGGGACATTAATAGTTACAGGAAAATTGAAAATCTTGATTTATTTACTGGAATGTTGGCATGATTGGACATGTTCTGAAGCAAGTGACTGAATAATTTTACATCTCTTTACAGTTCTCCTGAGAAATCAGGATGAAAATAAAGTGGATGGAACAGCAAGCAAATCTCCCTCATGTCTGTGAGATTCTAATGCAACAGACTGTATCATTTTTAGGAAGCCTAAATAAGGCATTCAAGAGAAGATCGAGGATAATGTCCGCAGTATTGTTCCTAGTATTTCCGCATAACTTAATTATCTCCAATTATCTGCTGGTGATGCACATCATTCTGAAAATTATTAACCTCTCTTGTGGAAGGTCAAGGATTGCAATGAGGCAGTGGAGAATCTGATGATTGAATAATTGTACGGTCAAGCTGAAATCTGACCAACTTCTGAATTGTGCACTCTGCCAGTTCAGGTGTGCGAAAAAAATCGGATTAGTTTAGAGATAACTGCACGGAAACAGGTCCTCCTGTCCACCGAGTCAGTCCGACCAGCGATCCCCGTACACCAACGCTATCCTACACACGAGGGACAATTTACAGTCTTTAACGAAGACCAATCACCGGAAAAAACCTGCATGTCTTGGGAGTGTGGGGGCACCCGGGGAAAACCCACGCGGTCGCGGGGAGAACGTACAAACTCCGTACAGACAGCACCAGTAGTCAGGATGGAACGCGGGTCTCAGGCACTCTATAGCAGCAACTCTACCATTGCACTAACGTGCCGCTTAAAACCCCAGATAGATAATTTTGTTTCTTTTCTTTTTTTTCCTTCGCAAAGGATTGTGGCAGAAATGTCGGTTTCATTCTCTGAGGCAGCAGAGCTTATAAACTGGGCATTGCTTGGGGCATTGAATATATGAGACAGGAAATCAATATGCAACTCTCCAGGACTTTGGTTAGGCCACATTTAAAGTATTGCATGCTGTTCTGCTCACCCTGTTGCAGGAAAGATGTGGAGACGTTGGAGAGGTTGACCAGAATGCAGCCTGGATTAGAAGGTTTCAGCTACAGGGAGATGTTAGATTGTCTTGAGAATGGAGCGGCTAGGCTTGTACACTCTGGAGTTTAGAAGGGTGAGAGGGGATCTCATTGAAACATATAAGATTGTTAAGGGTTTGGACACGCTAGAGGCAGGAAACATGTTCCCGATGTTGGGGGAGTCCAGAACCAGGGGCCACAGTTTAAGAATAAGGAATAAGCCATTTAGAACGGAGACGAGGAAACACTTTTTCTCACAGAGAGTGGTGAGTCTGTGGAATTCTCTGGAGGCAGGTTCTCTGGATGCCTTCAAGAGAGAGCTAGATAGGGCTCTTAAAAATAGCGGAGTCAGGGGATATGGGGAGAAGGCAGGAACGGAGTACTAATTGGGGATGATCAGCCATGATCACATTAAATGGCGGTGCTGGCTCAAAGGGCCGAATGGCCTACAGCCTACTCCTGCACCTATTGTCTATTGTCTTAAATTGTTTTCTCTGGAACGTTGGAGTTTGAGGCGAGATTTGAAAGAAGTATATAAAATTATGAGAGGCACGGATGAGATAGACAGTCAGACCTTTGTTCTGAGGGTGGAAATGTCCAACACTCGAGGGCTTAGCTGTAAGGTGAGAAGGGGAACATTTAATGGAGATGTGCATGTTTTTTTTAATTTACACAGTGTGGTCGGGCCTGTTACGCAGTGCTGGGGTGGTGGTGTAAATATGCTCCTAAAGCTTACCCCCTTTAGTCTAGTTTAGTAAAACACTGAGTCAAGCACTGGACCAACTAAACTTTATTTTTGAACGAATAAGAAATTCCCCTATACAGATACAGATTCAGATTCAACTTTATTGTCATTGTGCAGTGTACAGTACAGAGACAACGAAATGCAGTTAGCATCTCCCTAGAAGAGCGACATAAATATGAGCAATAAATAAATCCTGATGGGAGGAGTGTCCGGGGGGGGGGGGGGGGTTGATTGGCAGTCACCGAGGTACCTGGACCTGCTGGTCCGGCAACGGAGAGACCTGTAGCGCCTCCCGGATGGTAGGAGGGTAAACAGTCTGTGGTTGGGGTGAGAGCCGTCCTTGACGATGCTGAACGCCCTTCGCAGACAACGCTTGCTTTGAACAGACTCAATGGAGGGGAGTGAGGAACCGGTGATGCGTTGGGCAATTTTCACCACCCTCTGCAGTGCTTTCCGGTCGGAGACAGAGCAGTTGCCATACCATACTGTGATACAGTTGGTAAGGATGCTCTCGATGGTGCAGCGGTAGAAGTTCACCAGAATCTGAGGAGACAGATGGACCTACTTTAGTCTCCTCAGGAAGAGGAGACGCTGGTGAGCCTTCTTGACCAGAGTTGAGGTATTGTGGGTCCAAGAGAGGTCATCGGAGATGTTGACCCCCAGGAACCTGAAGCTGGAAACACGTTCCACCTCCGTCCCGTTAATGTGGATGGGGGTGTGCGTGCCGCCCCTAGACTTCCTGAAGTCTACAATGAGCTCCTTGGTCTTCTTGGAGTTAAGGGCCAGGTTGTTGTCATCGCACCATGCTGCTAGGAGCTGGACCTCCTCCCTATAGGCCGACTCATCGTTGTTGCTGATGAGGCCAATCACCGTTGTATCATCTGCATACTTGATGATGGTGTTAGTACAATGTATAGGTGTGCAGTCGTAGGTGAAGAGGGAGTAGAGGAGGGGGCTCAGCACACAGCCCTGTGGAACGCCGGTGTTCAGGATGAGGGTTGAAGAGGTGTGCTTGTCTAACCTAACAGACTGGGGTCTGTTGGTTAGAAAGTCCAGTATCCAGTTGCAGAGGGAGGGGTCGATGCCCATGCCCAGGTCACCGAGTTTGGTGATCAGTTTAGAGGGTATGATGGTGTTGAATGCTGAGCTGTAATCGATGAACAGCATTCTTACGTAAGTGTCTCTGTTGTCGAGGTGGGAGAGGGTGGAGTGAAGTGCCGTTGAGATGGCATCCTCCGTACTCCTGTTCTTGCGGTAGGCAAACTGATAGGGATCCAACGTGGGGGGTAGGCAGCCTTTGAGGTGTGCCAGGACCAGCCTCTCGAAGCACTTGGCGATGATGGGAGTAAGTGCAACTGGGCGGAAGTTGTTGAGGCTTGCCGCAGTGGAGTGTTTTGGCACCGGCACGACGGAGGTGGATTTAAGGCACGTGGGCACAACTGCTTGGGCAAGTGACAGGTTGAAGATGTCAGTCCAGACGTCTGTCAGCTGCGCAGCACAGGCCCTGAGGACGCGCCCGGGGATGCCGTCAGGGCCAGCAGCCTTACGTGCATTAGTCCTACTCAGTGCCACGTACACGTCGTAGGGCGATGAGTGTGAGGGGTTGGTGATCGGCAGGGAGCACCGCCTTGATGGCCATCCCTAGATTGTCCCTGTCAAAGCGGCCATAGAAGTGGTTAAGCTCCTCAAGGAAGGAGGCGTTGCTGGATGTGGGGGTGGTGTTGGTGGGTCTAAAGTCCGTGATGGCCTGGATGCCTTGCCACATGCGTCGGGTGTCGGAGTTGTTGTTGAAGTGCTCCTCAATCCTAAGCTTATGGCAGTGCTTGGCCTTCTTGATGCCCCTCTTCAGGTTAGCCCTGGATGAACTGTAGGCTCGGGCATCGCCTGACCTGAAAGCGGTGTCCCAGTGCTTTCAGCAGTAGCCTGACCTCGCTGTTCATCCATGGCTTCTGATTCGGGAATATGGTCACCCATATACGATACCAAAACCACCGTGGGTTCGATCCTTGTCTCTGACTGGCCAAGCCCTTCAGCCTCGTGCAAGCAGACACTACCCAAACGTCATGCAGTCCCAAGCACCCTTCCAGAAAATCGACAATGATCCAAGTGGGGGCTACCTTTCATAGGTCAACGAACCCTGAGGGGCTGAACTACATAGGGGTGGCTCCCCTTATAAGCCAATCACACATATCAACTACATTAAAGTATTATAGACAGTCCCCCAACCCAATTACAAAGAGTCCCAACACCATGTTTCTACAGAAGCTTCTGGAAGGAAGTCAACTTAACTGTATAATGCAACATTTACCCAGGCAGTACAAACAACTCAGCCAGGGCTTCACACTTCAGCCAATCATCAGACAGCAGTGTAACTGTCCTGCAACATTATTAACACTATTTACAATCCCTTTGCAGTAATCCAATCAAAACCATGCATCTACAGCACCTTACGGTTTCTCTGCAAAAATCCTCATACATATTATCAATTGAGAGGACATCTGGACCTCTCCTTATCTGATGTATTGACCTGGGACCTAGAATTCCTGGCACCAGCTCGCAGCCTGTGGCTTCTTACACAGAAAAAGGCCAACAGGCCTTGTAGATGCATAATCCTTTGCTATATTTTAGCTCTGTTTTGGCCAGGATTTACAGTGGTAGAGGCAGATGTGATGGAGACATTTAAGAGGCTTCTAGATAGATAAGCACATAGAAATGCAAGGAATAGAGGGATATGGATGACATCTGTCTGGAAGTGGCATTTTTTAGAATGACTTAGCAAGAGCATTTCTTGTCTCCATTTTGGAGAAAATTGAGGTGTTCTTAAGATTTAAGTGCAATTTCTTTTGGAGGATTAGATCTGGCTGCACCAAGCACACCTCTGGAGGATGAACCCAAGCTAACATATAGGTATTGGAACAGCAAGAACAACAGAGTTTAGAGCAATCAAATTTGCTTATGTAAAATATCATGGCTTTCTAAGTCAATTGCATATTGATTGAAGACCAGAGGTGGCTTATTGTGGGACACTTAAGGGGTCTATAGTTTAATCTAAAGGGTCTTCAAGAATACAATACATCTAACAGCCAACATTGTCATTTGTAAAAGTTCAAGTGGTGATGATTTATATGAAGCCTGGCGGTGTTACTATGGCAACAGTTATTTATCTTTTCTTTTTTGAGGCCAAAGTTGATGGATGCAAATGTTCTACATTTCTATCAGCATCTCGGTGATATGTAACCTATTTAGAAAACTAAAACTGTGGTTCAAGTACAACTTGCCTGTCATCGTAAAATTGGGCAGCTTACAACCCAGCGGTATGAATATTCATTTCTCTAACTTCAAGTAACCCTTGCTGTCCCTCTCTCTCTGTCCCTCTCCCAACCTAGATCTCCGACTGGTTTCACTGTTCTCCTGATTAATTTTACTGTTTGCACGCCTAGTTGTCACCTTCCCCTCAGCCAACAATGAACCATTCTACATTTCCTTGAGCATCGTCTGCTTTGATATGTCGTTTTCACACCTTACCCTTCCATATCTCAAGTCTCCCTCTCCCCTGACTCTCAGTCTGAAGAAGGGTTTGGAACCTAAACATCACCCATTCCTTCAATCCGGAGATGCTGCTTGTCCCACTGAGTTACTTCAGCATTTTGTGTCTACCTTAATTATTCCTGTACAGCTGTGTTAATTGGTTCATCAGTTCTGCCTCTGAGGCAGTTTAAGAAAATGACTTTTGCTTCTAAAATCAGCACCTGGTTCAAGTAATTCGGCTCAGATTGTTCAAAGGGCTATAGATCTAATTCCAGGTGTACCACACCAGAGATAGGGCTGTTAACTGTTTTAGTTCCAATAATTCGAGGAAGGTGAAAGTCAGTCATGCTTTTAGTATCTTCCTTCAGTTTTTCAGCAGAAATATTTGGTGGACATGAATGAGGCCTTCAACAGCAAATCCAGATCTTATTTATGAATAAGTTAGTACCATTCACTATCCAGGAAAGAATAGTGTTCAGAAATGTAAGTGTGCTGGCATTTTGAGGAGTATGCATGTTCCTGACATGGTGTGTGTGCGCGTGTGTGCGTGTGTGAGTGTGCGTGTGTGAGTGTGTGCGTGTGTGAGTGTGTGAATGTGTGAGTGTGTGAGTGTGTGAGTGTGTGCGTGTGTGAGTGTGCGTGTGTGCATGTGAGAGTGTGAGTGTGTGCGTATATGGGAGAGAGATAGAAGATAAAGAGCGAGTGAGAGAGAGATATGAAATTGGAGGCTAATTCAATGGATACTTTTAAGGTGGAGTTTGACAGATTCTTGATTAGTAAATGAATCAGGGGTTATAGGGAGAAGGCAGGAGAATGGGGTTGAGAGGGAAAGATAGATCAGCCATGATTGAATGGCGGAGTAGACTTGATGGACCAAATGGCCCAATTCTTCTCCTATCACTTATGATCTATGAAATTGTGAGAGACATAGTTAGGGTAGATAGTCAGAACTTTTATCCCAGATGGAAATGTCAAGGTTAAGAGGGAATAGCTTTAAGGTGAGAGGGACAAAGTTTAAAATAGATGCAGGTTTTTTGCATAGAGTGGTGGATGCCTGGAACGTGCTGCCAACTATTGTTGTGAAGGCAAGAGTCAAGAGTGTTTTATTGCCATATGTCCCAGATAGAACAATGAAATTCTTACTTGCAGCAGCACAACAGAATATGTAAACATAGTACATTGTAAACAATATAATAAACGAGAGAAAATTAGTTTAGTGTGTGTATATATACACATACCCACAAATACACATATATATATAGTTCAGATATATTAAATATATATATATATATATATATATATTTTAAATATATATATATATATACATCTACACGCACACATATGTACACACAAAAAACAAACAATAATAAGAATAATAGTCTATGTAGTTCAGTGCTGCTCTTGAACCTGGACGTTAGAGTTTTCAGGCTCCTGTACCTTCCCAATGGCAGGGGTGAAATGGCCAGGGTTGTGTGGGTCTCTGATGATGCTGGCTGCCTTTTTGAGCCAGCGACCGATAAATCCCTTCGATGGTGGGAAGGTCAGAGCCGGTGATGGACTGGGCAGTGTTCACAACTTTTTGCAGACATAATAGTGGCATCTAAGAGGCTTTTAGATGAGAACATGGATAGGCAGGGACTGGCGGGATATGGGTTACATTCAGATAGAGGAAATTAGTTTAATTTTGCATCATGTTTGGCGTAGATATTGTAAGCCGAATGGCCTGATCCTGTGCTGTACTGTTCTATTGTCTATGTTCACTCCTTCTTGCACATAGCCTGCCATGTTATCTCTATGAACGTTGTATTCCAAAAGGTGTCAGTAACTCCAAGAGAGCTGGAGAATAAATAAAATATCTGTCAGAGAAAACAAAAATAAAGTAATAATTGACAGTGATAATTATCACTTTTCCATCTCCGGGTGTAAATGTAAATTAGATAACTGGATTTCAGTTTGGAGATAGTTATAGAGATAGAGATACAGGGCAGAAACAGGCCCTTTGGCCCACCGAGCCCACACCGACCAGAATTCCCTGCATACTATAAAGGGCCTGTCCCACTTAGGCAACTCTTTCGGCAACTGCCAGGGACTAGTTTTAATGGAATTCACCTACAACAACTGGCGACCACCTACGACAGCACCTATGACAACCTACGACAACGTACGACAGCAAAAATTGTCGCCACTGTCGGCGAAAATTTTTCAACATGTTGAAAATGTTGTGGCAGTCGCCTGTAGTCGCCGAAAAAATCGCCTAAGTGGGACAGGCCCATAATAGTGTGCAGGGATCACTGGTCGGTGTGGTCTTGGTGGGCCAAAGGGCCTCATTTCCAGAATTTGTTTCCCCATTACACACTAGGGACAATTTTCCATTTATACCAAGCCAATTAACCTACAAACCTGTACGTCTTTGGAGTTTGAGAGGAAACCAAGGATCTCAGAGAAACACATGCAGGTCAAGGGGAGAACATACATACTTTGTGCAGACAGCACCCATAGTCAGTATCGAACCCGGGTCTCTGGCGCTGTAAGACAGTAGCTCTACCGCTACGCCACCGTGCCACCTTTTCTTGGAGTTCTAGGAGAAGAATTTCCTCCAAAATTATTCAAGGTAAATCATGACAAAAGGTCGTTCAAATATTTTTCCGAGGGTAAATATTGTTGCCGTTTTATTAGGATTCCCATTCCAAGGCCATTCTGAACAAACAAGAATCATAATCTAATTGTTAGAATAATATATCACTTGCCTTGTGCTTCAGTAATTCAAATGGAAATAGATTCTATTGAATCTGAATTACCACAATGGGTTATTTATAACAAATTGGCTAACATGTAAATTTAAATTCTCACTCCGTGACTTTAACACTTATTAGCCATTCAAAGCCGACGGACTAACAACTTAAGAAAATCATGAAATTGTGTGTGATTGCAATATAAATATCACATGGGAGGATTTAGATCTGCTAATTGTCAGACAAGATTGGACATCAAGATGATTGAACAATTCACAGAAGAGGAATGAGACAATAATGAGACGTCGATGATAAGGAGACATGACAGTTGGAAAATGATGCCTCCAGGAGAAAATAAATCTAAAATTCCCTCAAGACGTGCGCATGAGGGCTGAGGATTAGCGGCAGTTTACACTGGGGGGGTTTGGTGTGAACAGGCATGTGCTGCCATACTTATCAACTCATTTCCACAATTTGTTTCACCTCAGAGACCGCACAGTGGCACAGCGGTAGAGTTGCTGCCCTACAGCATTTGAGTCCCGGCTTCGATCGTGGCAATGGATGCTTGTCTGTACGGAGTGTGTACGTTCTCCCCTTGATCTGCTTGGAGTTTCTCCGGGCAGCTCTGGTTTCCTCCCACACTCCAAAGACATGCAGGTTTGTAGGCTGATTGGCTTGGTATAATTGTAAATTGTCCTTAGTGTCTGTAGGATAGTGTTAATATAGTCAAGTCAAGTGAGTTTATTGTCATGTGTCCCTGGTAGGACAATGAAATTCTTGCTTTGCTTGAGCACAACAGAACATAGTAGGCATTTACTACAAGGCATTCTATAAATATATACACAATGGTCAATATACTGATAAAGTGCAAATAACAGTATTGGCTAGTAAAGTTCAGTGTTATGTCCGAGCCAGGTTTAATAGCCTGATGGCTGTGGGGAAGTAGCTGTTCCTGAACCTGGTCGTTGCAGTCTTCAGGCTCCTGTACCTTCTACCTGAAGGTAGTAGGGAGATGAGTGTGTGGCCAGGATGGTGTGGGTCCTTGGGGATACGGGGATCATTGGTCGGCACAGACTCGGTGGGCAGAAGGGCCTGTCTCCATCCTGTTTCTCTATACTAAGCCAAACGTGTGTGGGTGATAGCTGTTATATTCAAGTCTATATCAAGTTCCCAGTTTTATTTCTGTAAAGTCCAGCCATTAACTCCACACTGATGATCAATAAGTTTGAGAAATGTTAGCTTTTCTTTTGCTTGTACCTCAAGACCCCACACTGTATCTCTAAATTAAACTCAACTAAACTGGTGGAAAATCTACCTGGTAGCAAACAGTGCAAACTCATTGAGTCATACAGCGTGAAAACAGCCACATCGGCCCAATTTGCCCACACCGACTAACGTGTCCCATCTCCACTAGTCCCACCTGCCTGCATTTAGCCCATATCCCCCTAAACCAGTTGTATCCATGTACCCGTTTTAAAAGTTGTGATAGGACCAGCGAGTCCACAAAGCGAGGTACCCTAATGCATTATCTATAACCCCATGCATTTTCCTCTTGACCAGCAAGATAATTTATGTTTAAAGCAGCACTGGCCGTTTGGCCCTCTAACCCAGACATGGGGGCTAAATTTACTTGTCTAAAGACTGGTAGACAAAAAGTCACTGCAATTAAGTTGACTTGAGTTGTTAAGTTGAACCTGATTTCTCATATCTTGGATATCCTGAGAAGATTACGGAGAGTCGGTTTGTCAAGGATGACTCTCTCTAACTTCTACAGGTGCACAGTAGAGAGCATGATGACCGGTTGCATCGTGGCTTAGTTCGGCAACTTGAGTGCCCTGGAGAGGAAAAGACTACAAAAAGTAGTAAACACTGCCCAGTCCATCATCGGCTCTGACCTCCCTTCCATCGAGGGGATCTATCGCAGTCGCTGCCTGAAAAAGGCTGGCAGTATCATCAAGGACCCACACCATCCTGGCCACACACTCATCTCCCTACTACCTTCAGGTAGAAGGTACAGGAGCCTGAAGACTGCAACGACCAGGTTCAGGAATAGCTACTTCCCCACAGCCATCACGCTATTAAACCTGGCCCGGACAAAACACTGAACTTTATTAGCCAATTAACTGTTATTTGCACTTTTATCAGTATATTGATTCATGTGTGTATATATTTTTAGAATGCCTTGTAGTCAATGCCTACTATGTTGTGTTGTGCTGAAGCAAAGCAAGAAAGTCATTGTCCTATCAGGGACCCATGACAATAAACTCACTTGACTTTACTTGAACCTTATGTCTGCTACAAGAGTGTAACATGTAGAGATCGACATACTGTAGGTGTGCTGTGATGAATAATATTTATAACACATGTTCCTTGCCTGCTCAGAACCACAACGTCGTCTGATAAATGCACACCATTACAATATCATTTGATTTAAAGCTTAAATATAAAAAGGGATATGAATGAATGAAAAGCAAACGGAAACATTTTTTTCACCTTAAAACAATAGATATGGTAAATCACAATGGATTCTGTCAGTTTCCTGATATATATTTTGTGGCAGGCAGATGGAAATGTGTGTAAAACACTGTAGACCAAATAGCCATCAGCTGTCTCATAAAACACAGGACAAGGCAGCACAGCACAGGAACATGCTCATTGATTCCCAAAGTCTGTGCTGAACATGATGGCATTCATAAGCGATAGGAGCGGAATTAGGCCATTCGGCCCATCAAGTCTACTCCGCCATTCAATCATGGCTGATCTATCTTTCCCTCTCAACCTCATTCTCCTGCCTTCTCCCCACAACCCGTGACACCCGTTAAACAACCCCTCTGCCTGCACATCATCCACATCCCTCCATAGCCACGTGCCTATCCAAATGCCTCAAATGCTACTATCGTCTCTGCCCCAGGCACCCACCGACCTCTATGTAAAGAAAATTGGCCACAAATCCTCTTTTAAGTTTTTGACAGGCAGATAGTTGGAACAAAGGCCAGAGATTGATAGATTCATGATTTGTGCGGGTGTCAGGGGTTATGAGGAGAAGGCTGGAAAATGGAGTTAAGAGGGAAAGGTAGATCAGCCATGATTTACCATATCTATATTTGTAAGGTGAAATTAAATCTTTTTCAGATTGCTTTTTATTCATACATGTCCCTCTTTATATTTAAGCTTTAAATCAAATGATACTTTAAAAGTGTGCATTTATCGGAAGGCGTTTTTAATTCTGAGCAGGCAAGGAAAACGTGTTATAAATATTATTAACCACAGCACACCTATGTACAGGATATCTCCACCTGTCATACACTTGTAGCAGGCATAAGGTTCATATCTAAAATAGACACAAAATGCTGGAGTATTTTGCGGGACATGCAGCATCTCTGCATAGAAGGAATGGGTGACGTTTCGGGTCGAGATCCTTCTTCAGACAGAGTCAGGGCAGAGGAAGGCACAGAGATAAGGAAGTTGTAAGGTGTGAAAATGAGACATCAAAGGGGATGAGATCAAATAAAATGTAGAAAAGCTCATTGTCATCTAGGAGAAGGTGACAACAAATGATTCGGAGATCGAATTCAGTCAGGGAGACAGTCAGACTGGTCGGAGAACTAAGAAGGGGGAGGGATGAAGAGAGAGGGAAAGCAAGGGTTACTTGAAGTTAGAGAAGTCAATATTCATAGCGCTGGGGTGTAAGCTGCCCAAGCCCATATCTGATGAATTTGTCTAATTTTGTCATTTTTACTCTCAAGGGGAACTACATATTAATCCCTTCTACCTTTAGTTTAATTTAGAGATACAGCACGGAAACACAGAGTCCTCACCGACTAGCGATCACCTTGTACACTAACACTATCCTAGACACGAAGGACAATTTATAATTTTTACCAAAGCCAAATTAATTTACAAATTTGTACGCTTTTGGAGTGTGGGAGGAAACCGGAGCACCCGGAGAAACCCCACATGGGAAAATATACAAATTCCATACAGACCCATGGTCAGGATCGAACCCGGGTCTCTGGCGCTGCAAGGCAGCAACTCCACCACAGCGCCACCATATCTCATAGGTAAATGAAAACAAATGCGGGAAAATAAAATGAAATGGTGCAATGTTTTAGTGATTATTGCCTCTACGTCCCTAGAAGGCTTAGGAGGTTTGGCATGTCCCCTACAATTCTCACCAACTTCTACAGATGCTCCATAGAAAGCATTTTATCGAGATGCATCAGAGCTTTGTTTGGGAACAGCTCCATCCAAGACCGCAAGAAATTGTAGCGAATTGTGGACACAGCCCAGACCATCACACAAACCAACCTCCGTTCTATTGACTCCATTTATGCATCACGCTGCCTCGTCAAGGCCAGCGGCATAATCAAGGATGAGTTACACCCTGTCCACTCCCTCTTCTCCCCTCTCCCAGCAGGCAAAAGGAAGAGAAGTGTGAAAACGCACACTACCAGATTTGGGGACAGTTTCTTCCCAGCTGTTATCAGGCAACTGAATCATCCTACCACAACCAGAGAGCAGAGCTGGACTACTATCTACCTGTTTGGTGACCTTCGGACTGTCGTTGTTCGGACTTTGCTGGCTTTACCTTGCACTAAACGTTATTCCCTTATCATGTGTCTGTACACTGTAAATGGATCAAAAGTAATCATGTATTGTCTTTCTGCTGACTGGTTAGCACGCAACAAATGCTTGTCCCTGTACCTCGGTACACGCGGCAATAAACTAAACTGAATTGAACTGAACATATATTTGGAGCATTATTGGGTGGCACGGTGGCATAGCGGGTAGAGCTACTGCCTCACAGCACCAGCGACGCGGGTTCGATCCTGACTACGGGTGCTTGCCTGTACGGATTTTGTACGTTCTCCCCTTGACCTGCGTGGGTTTTCTCCGAGATCTTCGGCTTCCTCCCACACGTCAAAGACGTGCAGGTTTGCAGGTTCGTTGTCTCCAGTAAAATTGTAAACTGTCCCTAGTGTGTGTAGGATAGCGTTAGTGTGCGGGGATTGCTGGTCGGTGCGGAGCCGGTGGGCCAAAGGGCCTGTTTCTGTGCTGTATCTCTAAAACTAAACTAAACTAACATAGGCAGTCTAGATCTAAGCTGTCATTGCCCATTGTGTCGGGGCTGCTCCATCAGTTCACAATCTTAATAACTTAATCTATAAATCTATATAGTTTTTCATTCCAGCTCTGCAGTGCCACCTGTCCCCGCTCTAAACCTTGTTGCAGAATCTGCCAGATCTGACGCAGCCCAGATCTTTAATTATAATTCAGGTTTTTTGCATATAAATTGGATTTGAACATTAAGCGTCTTGGTTTTGAAAGACTGCAGCGCAGTGAGAGCACATATCCCACTGTGGGGGTTCCCAGCGCACCGCATCCAGTCACTGCCGTCGGGGAATTTGGGTCATCAATTGTGGCTCTCACATTAATGCCAGGAATATAATGAATTACTGAGAGACAAAGAGAACTGCTACATAGAGTCGTAGAATGATACAGTGTGGAAACAGGCCCTTCAGCCCAACCTGCCTACACCGACTAACATGTCCCAGCTACACTAGCCCCACCTGCCCATGTTTGGTCCATATCCCTCCAAACCTGTCCTATCCATGTACCTGTCTAACTGTTTTTTAAATGTTGGGATAGTCCCTGCCTCAACTACCTCCTCTGGCAGCTTGTTCCATATACCCACCGCCCTCTGTGTGAAAAATTTACCCCTCAGATTCCTATCAATTATTTTCTGCTTCACCTTAAACCTATGTCCTCTGGTCCTCGATTCACCTTATTTATTCCACTTTCTCCGACCACACTCTGTACGCATGTTTCTATAATACACACATCGCACTATCTCTGAGAATATGAGAATGGGCAGTACATTGGCGCAGTGGTGGAGCCACTGCCTTGTAGCGCCAGAGACTCGGGTTCGATCCCGACTACAGGTGCTGCCTGTATGGAGTTTGCACGTTTTCCCTGTGACCTGCGTGGGTTTTCTCCGAGATCTTCGGTTTCCTCCCACCCTCCGAAGACGTACAGGTTTGCATGTTAATTGGCTTGGTATAAATGTAAATTGTCCCTAGTGTGTGTGTAGGATAGTGTTTGGGTGCGGGGATCGCTGGTCGGCGTCGACTCGTTGGGCAGAAGGCCTTATTTCCGTGCTGTATCTAAACTAAACTAAACTGCTAAAATAAGTGCACTTCATTTATTCCACTTTCTCCGACCACAGTAATTCACGTACATTATTTACCGTTCAGTGTGGTTTTCATCAGTCTCCCTGAGATGCTGCATACTGATTCACTTAATATCATTATTTTTCACTAAACTCACAATTATAAGTGAACACTAAGGAGTGTCCTATAATTTGTGACATGAGAAAATAGGTCTCAAGTGTGTTGCAGTACAACACACCTCCACTGGAGGTGCCGTGGTAGTCTGGCGAGCTGACCTCTTCTAGTCTGACACCTCGGACACCTCCGCCTACTAGAGTTGGCAACTTTCTCACTCCCAAATAAAGGACAAAAGGTCAAAATACGGGACAAATTCCCGACGGCAATTTGTTGACCGACTCGGCCGTGGCTGGGTGAATGATGAGTTGGCCCGGGTGCTGGACTGCACACAAAGCCCAGCCGGCGGGCCAGCTGAGGAGTTTTGGCCCGGGCGCCATGGGCACGTGCCAAGTCCGGCACCCCATCCAACTCATGAACCATGAGAAGGAGAGATGGTGGTGACGGCGGTAAGTGACGGTCCGAAGGTCGGACAGCTGGCCGGACTGCTGACCGACGGGGCCACGGACGAGGCGCTGCTGCTGCACTCCAGGGGCTGCACTAGGTCGGAACGGGTGAGGCAGGGCCGGACGCGGCGCTCCGGCCCGACAGTCCCCTCGACCCGAGTAGTAGCAGTCAAATACGGGACAAGGGCGGTCCCGTATGGGACAAACCAATAATGCCCAAAATATGGGATGTCCCAGCTAATATGGGACTGTTGGCAACCCTATCTCCCACTCACCCCTAGACCATGGCCCCACAGATCAGCACCAGGCCATTATCTCGCAGACCATCCCTGATTTTATCACTTCCGGCTGTCTGCCTTCCACAGCCTCCAACCTTATCATCCCACAGGCCTGGTTGAACCTTCTACCCAAAATCCATAAACAGAACTGCCCTGGCAGACCCATTATTTCTAACCTGTCCCTGCCCCTGCCCCATTGAAATCATTTCCACCTACTGTCACCTAATCCTTCTCTCCAAAGATGCTGCCTGACCCGCTGAGTTACTCCAGCACTTTGTGTCTATCTTCGGTGTAAACCAGCATCTACAGTTCCTTCCTACACAGTGTCCTACTTCAATGCATTTCAAGTGACTGGATATGAATACTAAGAAATTATCAACATTTTCGCATAATAATCAACGTGTACTCTTTAGAAAGTTCTCAATTGGCCATTTACAGCTTTGGATGTATCTTTGATGGTTTGGTTCTTCAGAAACTATAAATTGCTCAAATTTCTTGAGCTGGTTCTATCCTGGTCTCAGGTACTGCCTACATGGAGTTTGCACGTTCCCCATGTGACCATATGTGTTTCATCCGGGTACTCTGGTTTCCTCCCACATCCAAGGACATGTGGGTTTGTAGGTTCATAAATTCAAAGGTTATAGGAGCAGAATTAGGCCATGCGGCCCATCAGGTATACCTCACCATTCAATCATGGCTGATCTATCTTTCCCTCTCAACCCCATTCTCCTGCCTTCTCCCCGTAACCCCTGACACTCATACTAAACAAAAGTATGTCAATCTCCGCTTTACTAATATCCACTGACTTGGCCTCCACAGCCTTCTGTGGCAAAGAATTCCACAGATTCTCCACCATCTGACAAAAGATATTCCTCCTCAACTCCTTTCTACAGGTACGTCCTATTATTTTTAACACAACCTTGCCTTGTTAATAAGATATGACTATAGTAAAATCTCATGATTACATCAGAGCCTTTCTTCGACTCAGTCCATCTGTTTAAAGTTTTTGCATGTACAATACATTTAGTGGCTTCTCAACCATCTCCATGAATGTAACCTGAAAATCATCTGGCATTTTCAACATTAAATCATGCTTTCACACCCAATGTTTGAATTTCACATGTTTACAAGTTATATGAGTAGAATTAGGCCCCCCGGCTCATCGAGTCTACTCCGCCATTTAAATCGTGGCTGATCTCTGCCTCCTAATCCCATTTTCCCGCCTTCTCCCCATAACCCTTGATACTCATTCTAATCAATAATTTGTCTATGTCTGCCTTAAAAATATCCACTGACTTGGCCACCACAGCCCTCTGTGGTAAAGAGTTCCACAGATTAACTACCCTCTGACTAAAGAAGTTCCTCCTCACCTCCTTTCTAAAAGAGCGCCCTTTAATTTTGAGGCTACGACCTCTGGTCCTAGACTCTCCCACTAGTGGAAACATCCTTTACACATCCACTCTACCTATGCCTGTCATTATTTTGTAAATTCTGTGAATTTGATCATCTTGACAACGCATCTGTAAGAGGTCTTGTTTCAAACTTCTATACTCAGTGGTGTAATCATACTGAGCTCAGAGAGTGGTCCACCATGTCATTCTCCACGCAGCGATGGGTGTTGTGAGGAGGAAGGATTGCGAACAAAGACTTAACCAATTATGATAAAAGTCAGAGATCCGAATAAAAGGCATTCATGACATTTTTAATTCCAAAGACAATTCCTGTGCGATTTTCTCACACCGATCTTATTTTTACACTTTCTTCATGAATGTACATGATGTGAACGCAATTGATTTCTTCTCGACTATCATCCATTACATGACTATGCTGATGATACAAAAGTTAGTGGTTTTGCAGATAGTGAAGATGGTTGTGAACGAATGCAGCAGGATCTGGATCGATTGGCCAGGTTGGTGGAGGAATGGTTGATGGAATTTAATACAGTGAAGTGTGAGGTGTTGCATTTTGGGATGTCGAACAAGGGCAGGACTTACACAGTGAATAGTAGGTCTCTGGGTAGTGTTGTAGAGCAGAGGGATCTAGGAGTACAGGTGCATGGTTCCTTGAAGGTCGAGTCGCAGGTAGATAAGGTGGTCAAAAAGGCTTTTGGCACGGGCTTCATCAGTCAGAGTATTGAGTATAGAAGTTGGGAGGTCATGTTGCAGTTGTATAAGACGTTGGTGAGACCGCATTTAGAATAATGTGTTCAATTCTTGGCACCATGTTATTGGAAAGATATTGTCAAGCTTGAAAGGGTTCAGAAAAGATTTACAAGGATGTTGCCAGGTCAAGAGGGTGTGAGCTATAGGGAGAGGTTGAGTAGGCTGGGTCTCTATTCCATGGAGTGCAGGAGGATGAGGGGAGATCTTATAGAGGAATACAAATACATGAGAGGAATAGATTGGGTAGATACACAGAGTATTTTGCCCAGAGTAGGGGGAATCGAGGACCAGAGGACATACTGTAGGTTCAAGGTGAAGGGGAAATGATTTAATAGGAATCGGAGGGGTAACTTTTTCCACACAAACGATGGTGGGTGTATGGAACAAGCTGCCAGAGGAGGTAGTTGAGGCTGGGACTGCCCCATCGTTTATGAAACAGTTGGACAGGTACATGGATGGGACAGGTTTGAGGGATATGGACCAAGGGCAGGCAAGTGGGACTAGTGTAGCTGGGACATTGTTGGCCGGTGTGGGCGAGTTGGGCCGAAGGGCCTGTTTCCACACTGTATCACTCTATGACTCTATGACTAATAACACCTACTCCATGATTTGAAACTTCAACTGCAAATTTGAATGTACTTGTTCTATCCTCGTGAACTAACAAAGACGTTCTCCAGGAACTTTTTCTTATAAGTCATTTGCCATTCAGCAGCTTTAGTCTTTAGAGATACAGCACGGAAATGTCACTGTATGTCATGTTGTCACTTGCGGGCGGAGCACCAAGGCAAATTCCTTGTATGTGAATACTTGGCCAATAAACATATTCATCCATTCATTCATTCATTCATTCATTCAAACAGGCCCTTGAGCAACTCTACCGCTGCGCCACCGTGTCTTGTAGTACTCTGCGGTATGCTTGCACAGCAGATGTTCCAAGTGGATTTGTGTTTCATCTTCCAACGCTGGCACCTTAGCTTTGAATGGAACAGGCAAGAAAACAATTAAAATAAATGGTTGGGGGTGGCGTGAAGGGATAGGGGTGGTAATGATTCAGTGACATCATGGCAGCTGCTGTCTATAACACACGATACCATACCATACAATAGAACTTTATTTATCCCAGGAGGGAAATTGATCTGCCAACAGTCATAAAAACACAAGATACATGAAACATGAAATGAAAGCGACAAGTGGAAAGGATGGGGGATGTGCAAAGATAGGGGAGAGGTGAGGGGAGTCAGTCTCAGTTTACCCCACGACAGAAGGGGGAGGAGTTGTACAGTTTGATAGCCACAGGGAAGAAGGATCTCCTGTGGCGTTCTGTGCTGCATCTTGGTGGAACCAGTCTGTTGCTGAAGGTGCTCCTCAGGTTGACCAGTGTGTCATGGAGGGGGTGAGCTGTATTGTCCAAGATGCTCCACAGTTTGAGAAGCATCCTCCCCTCCAAGACCACCTCCCACGAACCCAACTCCGCCCCCAGGATGGAGCCAGCCTTCCTGATGAGTTTGTTAATCCTGTCGGCGTCGGCAGCCTTCGCCCTGCTGCCCCAGCACATGACAGTGAAGAAGATGGCACAGGCTACCACTGATTATAAGACTTGTGCAGCTTCTTACTGCAAAAATTGAAGGAGCGGAGCCTTCTCAAAAAGTACAGCCGGCTCTGTCCCTTCTTGTACAGGGCCTCAGAGTTCCTGGACCAGAACTGTGGAGCTGGTGAAATGACTAGGGTAGAGGAAACAGGCAAGGAGGGAGTGGAGGGGTTAGTCATTGTCCATCAGGCAGCATCTCTGGATAGCATGAACCCTGGATATGAGTAGGGCACAAATAGGGGGCCAAGAACAGGGAACCTAGTGCTGGAGTAACTCAATGAGTCAGGCAGCAGGTAGAAACAAAGAACTACAGATGCTGGTTTATACCAAAGATAGACAAAAGGTGCTGGAAGAACTCAATGGGTCACACAGCATCTCTGGAGGAAAATGATGGGTGAAGTTTTGGGTCGGGACCCTTCTTCAGATTGAAAGGAGGGGTGGGAGGGGTGAAGAGTTTGAAGCAAGGAAAGATCAAGACCATTTAAGGCTGGCCACAAATGTCCTGAGGCAGGGTGTTGTCTGGTAGGTCCATTGCTGGACAGGGAAAGTGTGATCTAAAGAGAGAAGCGGTGGAGTGCTGCGGAGCTGGTAAAATGACTAGGGTGGAGGAAACGGGCGAAGGGCGGAGGGGAGGGGTTAGTCACTGCCCGTCAGGTTGCATCTCTGGGGAACATGGATAGGTGACCTTCAGTTGAAGAAGGGTCTCGGCCATGTGGGACAATAAATTCCACAAACTCACCACTGTGCATTTATCCAACGTTAAACAGGGGTCTCAAACTCAGTGACATTGTAAATCAAACGCCATGTCTGAAGAAGGGTTTCGGCCCGAAACGCCGCCCATTCCTTCTCTCCATACGTACTGCCTCACACTCTCAGTTACACCAGCATTTTGATTTAAACCAGCATCTGTAGTTCTTTCTTGCACATGCAGGCAATAGGAGTTGTTGATGGGCAGATGTTTGGTCAAAAGCCAGCGATAAAAAAGACAAAATGTGAGAAAGGATAGATGAAGTGTGAATTGTGGAGCCAGAGGATTAACTTTGGAAGTTGACAATGGGGGGGGGGGGGGTAGAAAATTGTTGCATTTCCACATGGGGCACAAGGAAGAGAGGGGGCTACAAAGGGGGGGGGGCGGGGTATGATACTTTATTTGTTATATGTGGCAAGGTACAGTGAAATTCATTGTTGAATACAGTTCAGTACAAGTATCACTTTTCAGAAGCACTTAGCTACATCTTAGATAAGCATCTCAGATACAGTACAAGTGTGTGGGCTGTTGTTTTGTAGGTTAGCGAGTGAGGAAAAACAGTCAATTTAATCTTTCTCTTATCCTTCAAGCATCAAGTTGCAAAGGAAACCTGAGAACAAGGTGAATAAATGTAACTTTAAAAGATTTTGTCAAATAACTGGAACTCAGAGGCAGTAAATTGCTCTCTGTGAAATAGGATTCAACTAGCAGGGGACGTGAATTTAATCATTTGGAAATTAGAAGTAAAATGGGGAATTTATGCACTATTTTATTTTCATTTAAAACAATGCAGCGATGGGACAAGTGATGCAGATAAAGTCAATGAAATGGGTAATATAAGTTCAGTCAAAAGATAATGAGATGCTGTTTTTGCTATTGTAGGGACAGGGCAATTTAGTTCGAAGATGAGTTCCTCTAATAGTATTTGAATAATTAAAACCGGTGGAAATTCTAATAAATGGCAGACTATCTTTTGACAATTTACTCAGGCAAGAATCCTTCCAGTTTTATATGGATCAGGAACAGCCGATGTGTTCTGGAGAAATTCTGATTGGAATGAACTTTGCAGCACAAAGGGTGGCGCAGCGGCATTGTTGCTTCCTTACAGCTCCAGAGACCCGGGTTCCATCCTGACCACGGGTGCTGTCTGTACGGAGTTTGTACCTTCTCCTCGTGAACCTGCGTGGGGTTTTCACCAGGATCTCCGCTTTCCTCCCACACTCCAAAGACGTACAGGTTTGTAGGTAAATTGTCCCCAGTGTGTGTAGGATAGTGTCGGTCCACTCTCTCTCACCTTTGACAGTCAGAAGGGGGGCTATGTGAGGATGCTGTTCATTGATTTCAGTTCAGCTTTCAACACCATAGTCCCCACCAGACTTGCTGAGAAGCTGCTGGAACTTGGGCTGAACACTCCCCTGTGGGCCTGGGTCCTGAACTTTCTCACCGCCAGGCCCCAGGTGGGTCAAGATGGGGAGACATACCTCCAACCCCCTCACCCTGAACACAGGATCCCCCCAGGGTTGCGTCCTCAGCCCCCTACTGTACTCCCTGTACACACATGACTGTGTGACCAGGTTCAGCTCCAACTCCATCATCAATTTTGCCTAACTGTGGTGGTGGGCCTGATCTCCAATAACGATGAGAAGGCCTACCGGGAGGAGGTGGCTGATCTGGCACTCTGGTGTCAGAACAACAGCCTCCTCTTGAATGCCACTAGAACTAAGGATTGTGGACTTTGGAAGGGCTCAACATCCAAGGACGTACACGCCACTGGGGATAAAGGGGACGTCTGTGGATAGGGTGGGCAGCTTTAAATACCTGGGAGTCCACATCACAGAGTATCTGACATGGACAACACACACTACTGCACTGGTGAGTAAGGCAAGGCAGCGCCTTTACCACCTCAGGCAGCTGAGGAAATTCTCTGAGGATCCTTCAGTGCTTCTACTCTGGGGCTGTAGAAGGCATCTTGTCCAGTAACATCACAATCTGGTTTGGGAACAGCTCTGCCCAGGACAGGAAGGCTCTGCAGAGTGTAGTGCATTCGGCCGAATGCACAATGGGAACTACACTCACCCCCCTGCAGGACCTATACACTAGGAGGTGCAGATCCAGAGCCAGCAACATTATGGGGGACCCCTTCCACCCCAGCAATGGACTGTTCCAGCTGCTACGGTCAGGCAAACGCCTCTGCTGTCACGCTGCGAAAACAGAGAGGATGAGACGGAGTTTCTTCCCACAGGCCATCAGGACAGTAAACTCCAGTCTCACTGGGGACTCATTTACAGTTGTGTTGTGTCTTTTTATTTTTTTTCTAAAATGTAAATACTGGTTCTGTTCTATTCTGTTATGTTCTGTAGTTTTTGCACAATCCGCAGGCATTGCCACTTTCATTTCACTGCACATCTTGTATGTGTATGTGACAAATAAAGTTGACTTGACTTGACATGGATTCGCTGGTCGGCGAGGACTCGGTGGGCCGAAGGGCCTGTTTCCAGGCTGTATCTCTAAACTAAACTAAGCTCATTAATGATGTGATGAACATTTCCTGGGAGATTCTAACACCTGGCATTTGCTATAAGACCAGCTCTGTGTTTCCATTATGACCAATGGAGTCTGCAATTATGTATTGAATAATGAGTTAAGAAGCTTTTGGTGCTGACAAACTTCTACGGTGGTTTTCCTCACTGTCTGGTGTAATGCTGTCAGGGAAGCTGAATAAATCTCATTGTTATGTAATAGGGAGTCATTCCGAAGTATGAGCAAGTCAGGCAGCTCTTAATGCGGATAAGATGATATATTTTAAAATTAATTTGTAGGTTATTAGGATTGTTAATTGGTCTTGCAGGCTATACAATTTCTGAGCGCTAATTAAAGGTTAATTGTCTTGAAGCTGTCTTGAAGGGTCTGAAGACGTGCCAGATTCCAGACAGCAATATATTGCCCTACAGAAGCTCAGCGGGAAGGCTGGGGGTGGAGTTGGATTTGTGGGAGGCGGTCTTGGAGGGGAGGATGCTCCTTAAACTGCGGAGCATCCTGGACAATACAGCTCACCCCCTCCATGACACACTGGTCAACCTGAGGAGCACCTACAGCAAAAGGCAGGTTCCACCAAGATGCAGGACAGAACGCAACAGGAGATCCTTTTTCCCAGTGGCTATCAAACTATACAACTCTTCCCACGTCTGTCGTGGGGTAGACTGATCCCCCCCCCCCCCCCCCCCACCCCCAATCTTTGTGCATCCCCAATCTTGGACTTTCCACTTATCTCTTTAATTTCATGTTTCATGTGTTATATGATGGTTGGCAGACCAATTTTACTGGCAGTTTGTTATTTTAAAGGAGGAGACTTGATTGTCGAGGTGGACTGTGAGGGGTAAAAGATGGGGGAATAAAGGTTCGATGAATGCAAGAATATTGTGGAAGTGCAGCCAGGAGGAATATGGAGAGAAGCAGAACGTGAAGATAATGAGAAGAAAACCTCCACGAGGGGTTGGTAGAAGAGATGCTGAGGAGATGAAGATAATATCAGGGAGAACGTACAAACTCCGTACAGACAGCAGCTGGAGTTAGGATTGAACCCGGGTCTCTACCCTGTAAGGCAGCAACTCTACGGCTGTGCCACCGTGACTCATCTCTCATAATCCATTGGTATCATTTAAAACGTATTCATCACCATTATTTTGAATTTTTCCGTAAGATGCTGAGTTTTAGTTTAGAGATACAGCGCGGAAAACAGGCTCTTTTGGCCCACCGGGTCCGCGCCGACCAGCGATCCCTGCACATTAACACAGGGCAGCTGTGGCTACAGAAGTAGCTTACCACCACCGAGTGTGACTGAGGAGTGAATGAATAATGCGATGTAAAGCGCCTTGAGTATTAGAAAGGCGCTATATGAATCCCATCCATTATTATTATTATTATTATCCTATACCCACTAGGGACAATTTTTACATTTACCAAGCCAATTAACCTACAAACCTGTAGGTCTTTGGAGTGCGGGAGGAAACCGAAAATCTCTGTGAGAACCCACGCGGGTCACGGGGAGAACGAACAAACTCTGTACAGACTGCACCCGTAGTCAGGATCGAACCCGGGTCTCCGGCGCTGCATTTGCTGTAAGGCAGAAACTCTACCACTGCGCCAACGTTGCTGTTAAGTGTCTTTCAATTTCGGAGGTATTTATTGCACTTCATGGTAAGTGAGAACCAAGTAATGTCTATCTTCAGAGAAAGACACAATAATTTTAGTGTCACCGAGGTTACTTGGACTTGAATAGGTGTATAAAGGTGAAGGATCTAATGGATAGACTGACTTGGCAGTTGCCAGAAGACCAGACTGAATAAATATTGACTCTAGAATTGCAAGACGATCCTGCTGCTTATTATCCTTTCACTCATGAAGAAGACCTTCACGCATGAAGTATCATACAATTTCCCACGCAGCAATGTGCACTCAGGAGTTTGAGAGGTTTTGCAACGGCAGTGCTTTGCTATTGTAAATTTGTTAACCACCTGGTACCCAACTCTTATGACCTGTTTGATAGATTGTCCTGACACTGTAATCTGTAGCTCTGCCTTCTGTGGCTTCCACCTCTTATTGAGGTGGAAAGAAACAGAATTTAAAACTCAATGAAGATTAAAACCATGCAAATCTGCTACATACCATGCAGTTTATAAAACAGCATTTTCCTTATCTGGGGTAGACAAAAGTGTTGGAGAAACTCAGCGGGTGCAGCAGCATCTATGGAGCGAAGGAAATAGGCAACGTTTTGGGCCGAAACCCTTCTTCAGACTGATGTAGGGTGGGGGGTGGGGGAGGGCGGGGAGAAGAAAGGAAAAAGGAAGAGGAGGAGCCCGAGGGCTGAGGGAGAGCTGAGAATGGGAGGAGACAGCAAGGGCTACTGGAAATTGAAGAATTCAATGTTTATGCCGCTAGGGTGCAGACTGCCCAAGCGGAATATGAGGTGTTGCTCCTCCAATTTCCGGTGGTGCTCACTCTGGCCATGGAGGAGGCCCAGGACAGAGAGGTCGGATTCAGAATGGGAGGGGGAGTTGAAGTGCTGAGCCACCGGGAGATCAGGTTGGTTAATGCGGACCGAGCGGAGGTGTTGGGCAAAACGATCGCCAAGCCTACGCTTGGTCTCACCGATGTAGATCAGCTGACATCTAGAGCAGCGGTGGCATCTCATGTGGGGCAGACAAAAATGCTGGAGAAACTCAACAGGTGAGGCAGCATCTATGGACCGAAGGAAATAGGCAACGTTTCGGGTTGAAGAAGGGTCTTGACCCGAATCGTCGCCTATTACCTTCGCCCCATAGATGCTGCCTCACCCACCGAGTTTCTCCAGCATTTTTGTCTACCTTCGATTTTCCAGCATCTGCAGTTCCTTCTTAAACTTTTCCTCATCTGGGAATGCTGTAACGATATAAACTTGATCCCCTATATGTTTGATAACAGAGCATCCGCAAAATGTTGTCATAAAATTGTAAAGCACAAGATAAATATGGCTTTGTTTAAGAAGGAACTGCAGATGCTGGGAAAAAGGTAGACAAAAGTGCTGGAGAAACTCAGCGGGTGAGGCAGCATCTATGGAGCGAAGGAAATAGGCAACGTTTCGGGCCGAAACCCTTCTTCAGACATGGCGTTTGATTTACAATGTTTCTAAGTTTGAGACCCCTGTTTAACTTTGGATAGATGCACAGTGGTGAGTTTGTGGAATTCATTGTCACACACGGCCATGGAGACCAAGTCTTCGGGTTTTATTAAAGGTAAGATTGATTCTTAATTAATTGATTAGGTTCTTGAATAGCAAGGGTGTCAAAGGTTATAGCCGTAGCCTCAGGATAAAAGGACGTACCTTTAGAAAGGAGATGAGGAGGAATTTATTTTGTCAGAGGGTGGTGAATCTGTGGACTCCATTGTCACAGACGGCTGTGGAGGCCAAGTCAATGGATATTTTTAAGGCGGAGATTGACAGATTCTTGGTTAGTATGGGTGTCAGGGGTTGTGGAGAGGAGGCAGGAGAATGGGGTTGAGAGGGAAAGATAGATCAGCCATGATTGAATGGTGGAGTGGACTCGATGGGCCGAATGGCCTCATTCTACTCCTATGAGTTATGAACATGAATATGATGTGTGCTCTTGCTAATCTCATTTTTGTAAAGGCAACTATTATTTGACTAATATAAATTAACGTATGATTGGGAAAATAGTTCTCAAAGGTTGCTGGCAAGTTACCTCTGCCAGAATGACTGCATAATAAATTCCCTTGTGCCTGAATGGATATACGTGGAATGGTGGGATATTGATCATGTGCATGCAGATGAGAGTAGTTTATCCTGATCGGTACAGACATTGTGGGCCGAAGGGCCTGTTCCTGCTCTATACTGTTCGATGATTGTGAGCAATTTTGGACACCACATCCGAGTAAGGATATACTGGCTCTGGAGAGGGTCCTGAGGAGGTTTACAAGAATGATCCCAAAATTGAGTAGCTTAACATATGATTGTTTAAGAAGGAACTGCAGATGCTGGAAAAGGTAGACAAAAATGCTGGAGAAACTCAGCGGGTGAGGCAGCATCTATGGAGCAAAGGAAATAGGCAACGTTTCAGGTCAAGACCCTTCTTCAGATGATGAGCGTTTGACGGCACTGGATCTATATTTGCTGCAGTTTAGAAGAATGAGGGGGTACCTCATTGAAATGTACAGAATAATGAAAGGCTTGGATAGAGTGCATGTGGAGGGGATGTTTCCACTAGTGGGAGAGTCTAGGACTAGAGGTCATGGCCTCAGAATTAAAGGACGTTCTTTAATTTGAAGGAATTTGTTGAATTCTTTGCCATAGAAGGCTGTGGAGGCCGTCAGTGGATATTTTAAAGGCAGAGATAGATAGATTCTTGATTAGTACGGGTGTCAGAGGTTATGGGGAGAAGGCAGGAGAACGGGGTTAGGAGGGGGAGATAGATCAGCCATGATTGAATGGCGGAGTAGACTTGATGGGCCGAATGTCTTAATTCTACTCCTATCACTTATGATCTTATGATCTTATGATGTTCTATGTTCAATTCATTACGGTCCTGCTGTCAAATGTTATAAGATATATAAGGATGTGAATAATGGAAGGAAATTTCAATCAAATAAATGCCTCACACGTGTTGTTGCAAACTTGCTCATTAAGTTAACGTGAAAATTTAGCCTCCTGTTGAATTAGCAGAGTTAGTGACACAATTTAATGGAAATGTTTCACGATTAAAAAAAAATGGAATCACGTCTTCTCACAGGATATTAATCACATTCCATTTCTATCTGCATCTATTGACAGAATGGGGGTTGGCAGTTCAACTATTTTGTATGTGAACAATGTGGCCCTCAGATTGTAAATTGGTTAGTTTTCCATGTCATCTGCCTTCTTTCATGTTTATCACAAAGTACAATTTCCACAGGCATATTTATAACCTTTCATTTCTTAAAGACGCACAGAGTTTCTTGCCCAGAGTAAGTGCGTCGAGGACCAAAGGACATAGGTTTAAGGTGAAGGGAAAATTATTTATTAGGAACCTGAGGGGTAACTTTTTCACACAAAGGGTGGTGGGTGTATGGAACAAGCTGCCAGAAGAGGTAGTTGAGGCTGGGACTATCCCAACATTTAAGAAACATTTAGACAGGTACACGGATGTCTGAAGAAGGGTTTCGGCCCGAAACGTTGCCTATTTCCTTCGCTCCATAGATGCTGCTGCACCTGCTGAGTTTCTCCAGCATTTTTGTGTACTTTCGATTTTCCAGCATCTGCAGTTCCTTCTTTAACACGGATAGTATAGGTTTAGAGGATTATAGGCCAAATGCGGGCAGGTGGGACTAGTGTTCCTGGGACATGTTGGCTGGTGAGGGAAGTTGGACTGAAGGGCCTGTATCCAATGACCATGACTCTAACCCACAATGGTCGAGTTGCTGCCTTACAAGGCCAGAGACCCGGGTTTGATCCTGACTTTGGGTGCTGTTTGTACAGAGTTTGTACATTCTCCCCGTGTCCTGCGTGGGTTTTCTCCGGGAGCTTCAGTTTTTTTGTTTAGTTTAGAGATACAGCGCGGAAGCAGGCCCTTCGGCTTACCGGATCCGCACCAACCAGCGATCCCTGCACAATCCTACACACAATAGAGAAAAATTACATTGATACCAAACCAATTAACCACCAAACCTGTACGTCTTTGGAGTGTGGAAGGAAGCCGAAGATCTCGGAGAATGCCCACGCAGGTCAGGGGGGGAATGTACAAATTCAGTACAGATAGCACCTGTAGTCGGGATCGAACCCGTGTCTCTGGTGCTGCAAGCGTTGTAAGGCTTCAACTCTACTGCCGCACAGACCGTGCCACCCTTAATTGGCTTGGTATAATTGTAAATTGTCCCTGGTGCGTGTAGATAGCGTCAGTGTGCGTGGATCGCTGGTCAGCGCGGACCCGGTGGGCCTGTTTCTGCGCCGTATCTCCAAACTGAACTAAACTAATCTGAATTCGGAGGGATGAGAGGCAGGGATATCACCACTTTTTTCTCTCTTTTTCTTTTTGTCCTTTTATTTTTTTTCTATTCCTCTCTTCTTTCTTTCTTTTATTCACTCTTTGGCTGCACTACTTTGGTAGTCTCGGGGTTCTTTCTTTGCACATCTCACTTTTTCTCTTTCTTGCTCTTTCTCCTTTCTTTTCTTCTAATTCAAAGCAAAAAAAGTTAAAATTGAAGCTGTACAATAACTGTATAATTTTATAATGCTGTTGGTTCTATTTTTGTACATTTGCTGCTAATAAATAAAAATTAAAAAAATTAAAATAAAAAAATAAAATAAAAAACTAATCTGAATTCTAGCCTCAAAGACTTGGCAGTTTCTGCTCTCTGACAGAGACCCACTGCTGACAGGTGCTGGGTTAATAGGTTCCTTGACACCCGGCAACTGTGAGGTTAACAAGGTGCGTGAGCAGATAATCATATTGAAGCCTTCTGACAGGCAGCAGACCAGAAGGCAAACATTTCCTATTTTAATCATTTTTTTAAAAAACACTTTACCAGGTCCTCAATAAAAATTGGAAACTGCTTTGCAGATTAAGGATGGAGTGTTATAAATAAACTGTTTAGATTTTTTTTAATACATTTTAAAATCCCTTATATTTTGAAATATTTATGGGAGGCGATTACAATACTCTACCATGAAATTATTTTTATATGGCCAGATAGTTTGCTGAGCATCTATTATGGCTTAGTATATCATTCAAAGCTCACTTAAACCTTATGTCACATTTTCTGTGATTTCAGGGTATTTCACACTGAGTATTTTATAGCTTATTTAAATTCACATCAGTTCATGTGATTTCCCTGGATTATGTTGGTAAATACTGGGAAAAGTGGAGCCTGTGGAGAGGTGTTAAATTATTGACGGTAAATTTGAGATTTACGTGGAAATCTTGAAGCTGCTGTCATTTTCACAAAGTCACATTGTCGAACGGTAATGGATTTCATTTTCATTGTTGCCGCAAAATCTGGCAATTTTGTTGTTCATAATAACTTCCAAAAATATATATATATATATATAAGATTTTCAGCTCATTCATTCTATTTGTATTTTTATCACGGCAGGGTCAAATATGTGTTCCATTCTCCCGTGTTCTCAATATCCTTTGCGTCATGTGGAAGCTGTGATTTACTTGCTCACGGGTGAACACTGGGAGGCACGGTCTTAAGGTCATGAGGTCATAAGTGATAGGAGAAGAACTTGGCCATTTGGCCCATCAAGCCTACTCCACTTTTCAATCATGGCTGATCTATCTCTCCCTCCTTACCCCATTCTCCTGCCTTCTCCCCATAACCTCTGACACCTGTACAAATCAAGAATCTATCTATCTCTGCCTTAAAAATATCCACTGACTTGGCATCCACAGCCTTCTATTGGCAAAGAATTCCACAGATTCACCACCCTCTGACTAAATAAATTTCTCCTCATCTCCTTCCTAAAAGAACATCTTTCAATTCTGAGGCTATGACCTCTCGTCCTAGACTCTCGCAGTAGTGGAAACATCCTCTCCACATTGACTCTATCCAAACCATTTCACTATTCTGTACGTTAAAATGAGGCCCCCCCCCACATTCTTCTTAACTCCAGCGAGTACAGGCCCACTGCTGACAAGCGTTCATCATAGGTAAGCCTACTCATTCCTGGGATTATTCTAGTAAACCTCCTCTGGTTCCCTCTCCAGAGCCAGCAGCACATCCTTCCTCAGATATGGTGTCCAAAACTGCTCAAAATATTCCAAATGCGGCCTTACCAACGGTGGCGCAGCGGTAGAGTTTTCGCCTTACAACGCCAGGGACCCGGGTTCAATCCTGACTAAGACTGCTGTTGGTACTGGGTTTGTACGTTCTCCCCATGTACTGAGTTTTCCCGGGGAGCTCCTTTTTCATTCAAAGACGTACAGGTTGGTAGGTTAATTGGCTTCTGCCCCTAGTGTGTAGAATAGTGCTAGTGTATGGGTGATCTATGGTCGGCCTGGACTCGGTGGGCCAGACGGCCTGCTTCCATGCTGGGTCTCTAAACTAAACTAAACAGAGGCACTGACTGCAATTCACTGCCCTTGATAAACATTTTACTGCTTTTGTGCTGAAGAAAGCCAAATAAAACATAACAAAGCCAGAGGATGTCCCATCTGAAATTTGGGTTTAGTTTAGTGATACAGCCTGGAAGCAGGCCCTTTGGCCCACCGAGTCCGCGCCGACCATCGATCACCTGTACACTAGTCCTAAACTATCCCACTTTCGCATCCTACACACTAGGGGCAATTTACAGAAGCCTATTAACCCGCATGTCTTTGGAATGTGGGCAGAAACCAAAGCACCCGGAGAAAACCCACGCGGTCATAGGGAGAACGTACAATCTCCGTACAGACAGCACCCGGAGTCAGAATTGAACCTAGGCCTCTGGCGCTGTAAGTTCTCAAACTCAGCATCAAAGTTTTACAATGGGTCATCTTTACTTTCCAGCTTTTACATGTTACAAGAGATGAAAGCTGGAACTTCATTAGCTTTGAAGTGCTGTCTTTGGTGTTCTGTGAACCAATGTCCCCAAGTCCCTCTGCTCTTTCTGAATACAGAGTCTATTTCCATTAAATATAATTACAGTTCTTTTTTACCTGAATGCATCACCACACAACAACACTAAAATTATTTTACTCACTTCTTAGCCCATTTTCTGTTTGTAAATGCTCCCTTGAAGTGCTTTGGGATGTCGTAGTTACACTAAAGGTATTATATAAATGGAAGCCATTTTTATTATCGGCTCTAACTTCTCAGATCGGTGTGGTTGGAGATGGGGATGAGATCATTTTTGGCAGTGACTTAAGTTTGGATCTTTCACCACTGGGGCTTTTATTTAAATCGTGCATAAAATAATACAAAATCTCTCTTTAATTGCAAAGATTTTAGATGTTTTTTTTGTTGGGAGGGAGGGAGCTGATCTGCGCATTGCTGGTAAGGCCAGCATTTGTTAACCAGAAGATAGACACAAAATGCTGGAGTAACTCAACGGGACAGGCAACATCTCTGAAGAGACCCTTCTTCAGACAATTATTAACCAGGTGTAGTTTTCCTCATGAAGATGGTGGTGAGCAGCCTTCTGGAAACATTGCAGTTTAGTTTAGTGATACAGCATGGAAACAGGCCTTTCGGCCCACTGAGTCCACACTGGCCATCGATCACCTGTTCACATTAGTTCTATGTGTAGGAAGGAACTACAGAAGCTGGCTTAAACTGAAGATCGAACACAAAATGCTGGAGTAACTCAACAGGACAGGCAGCAATTTACATTGGGATGTGGGAGGAAACCAGAGCACCCAGAGGAAACCCACACGTTCACAGGGAGAAGGTGCAAACTCCACACAGGCAGCACCCAAGGTCAGTATTGAACCAGGGTCTCTGACGCTGTGAGGCAGCAACTCCACCAGCATGTTAATCAGCAGTTAACCAGCAATATTTCTCAAAGATATGGAGCGCCGGAGGCTAAAGGGCCATCACATAGAGGTTTACCAAATCATGTGAGGAATAGAACTTCCCCCTCTCACGTTAAAGCTCTGCCCTCTAATGGTGGACATTTCCAACCTGAGAAAAAGGTTCTAACGGTCTACCTTATTGCCTCTCGTAATCTTGTATACTTTTATCTACTTGACTTGATGATATTGGATGTCTTAAAAGAAAACTATTTTATTTCCCCAGTGCTAATGCTCCTCACAGTTGATAATCAAAAGAGAAAGGGGCTCACTCTGTGGTAATTTACAAATGTGTCCACTTTTTCACTGGCTTGCTGGCACTCAGGGTTAAGGCAAGACTCAATGATACTGCAACCCACCTCTGAGTTTGGACGATAGACACAAAATGCTGGAGTAACTCAGCGGGACAGGCAACATCTCTGTAGGAAAGGAATGGGTAACGTTTTGGATCGAATCCCTTCTTCAGCGTTTGGACGTCCTGGGCCCAAGTTCTTCCAGGCGATGAGCAGACCCTCAATGGCTGTTTTGAATGATTTTAGAAGTTCAATCTTCTGGAAGTTGCACTAAATGTTATTCCCTTTATCATCGAAGATAAACAAAAAATGCTGGAGTAACTCAGCGGGACAGGCAGAATCTCTGGAGAGAAGGGATGGGTCGAGACCAGAAACATATCCCATTCCTTCGCTCCAGAGATGCTGCCTGTCCCGTTGAGTTACTCCAGCATTTTTTGTCTATCTTTGATTTCAACCAGCATCTGCAGTTCTTTCCTACACATTCCCTTTATCATATTTAGTTTAGTTTACAGATACTGCGCGGAAACGTGCCCTTCAGCCCACTGTGTGTCCGCGCCAACCAGCGATCCACATACACTAGCGCTATCCTACACACCAGGGACAAATTATAATCCTTTTACCGAAGCTAATTAACCTACAAACCTGAACGTCTTTGGAGTGTGGGATAAACCAGAATACCCGGGGAAAACATACGTGGTCACGGGGGGAATGTATAAACTCCGTACAGGATCGAACCCGGGTCTCTGGCGTTGTAAGGCAGCAACTCTACTGCTGCACCACTGGGCTGCCCACTGTGTTATTGCACTATACTCAATTCCCGTTATCATGTTTCTGTACACTGTGGATGGCTCGATTGTAATTTCCGCTGACTGGTTAGCACGCCACAAAAAGCATAAAGCTTTTCACTGTCCCTCGGTACACGTGACAACAAACTAAACTAAACTGAACTAAAGTCACGTAAAACTGTCACGGGTGCGTGTATAGATTGTAATGGCAGTATTCGAGAGAGAGTTCTGACTAAAATATTCCCTCAATCAAAGTAAAAGTAAGCCACAAAAGCAGTGTTGTTTGTTTTATTGCTGTTTGTGAGATTTATCCATGTGTTGAATTGAAGTTTATGACAACATTGGCTTTATCACATAAGGATTTAATTGGAAATAAAGAGCTTATATATGTCCTGAAGTCATAGGAGCTGCTACACGAATGGAGGTTAAACTTCTATGACGTTCTCTTGGTGGTACTAGTCTGGACTATGTGAAAACAAGATTTGATTTTCCTCTATTCCCTGACAAGGGCACTTTCAACTGTCGCAATTGTGCCTTTGAGGTTGGTTTTTGTTGCATATAATCTCATTATTTTGGTATGTATATTTCTCAATTTTCAATGTGCAAATTAAAATGGCTTTTGAAAAACATTGGCACGGATGAAAAAGATAACTGAGCGGTCACGGCTCAATAACGTTATACAATTAATTTTTAATATTTCATGACAGCAGTGTGTTCGCCAGAGATGATGGTGTCTGATGAATTCACTGCTTTGAATTAATTTCTTTGGTTTTATCTACATGGTCAGTGTCGGTGTTCTTCTTATTATTAAAGCACATTGGATTAATCAAAAATAGTCTTGTTGGGGTCACCTTCAGGAGAAGGATAAAGCGATAACTTTGACATAAAAGATTGAAATCAACTTGAAACAAAATAGCAAATTGAAATGGCACCTTTGGTAACTGAAGATTAGACTAATTGTCTGACATCACACCAAACTGATGCCAGGATATGTAAGCTTGCTGAAGTCACCTCTTATGTATCAGTTATTTCGATATGACTTCCATCCTAAGTTTCAACCAAAGCAACAGAAAAATTACACTTCAGGTGCAGTAGAAATTTGTTCAACTAGCACTCTTTAGAACAGAGACGAGGAAACACTTTTTCACACAGAGAGTTGTGAGTCTGTGGAATTCTCTGCCTCAGAGGCCGCTTCTCTGGATACTTTCAAGAGGGAGCTAGATAGGGCTCTTAAAGATAGCGGAGTCAGGGGATATGGGGAGAAGGCAGGAACGGGGTACTGATTGGGGATGATCAGCCATGATCACATTGAATAGTTGGCTTGAAGGGCCGAATGGTCTACTCCTGCACCTATTGTCTATTGTCTTTTTCTTTCCCGGTTGCGTTCTAAGTTATGTTCTAAGCGCAATATAGTCATTCTATTTCTCCTGCCTGAACGAAAGATAGTTTTGGTCAAAGTATATGTTTGTATTGATTGAAAGATGAAGTAATTTGAGGTTGCTGTCTGTGTGTGGAATTTGCATATTCTCACCATGACCTCGTGGGTTCATAAGTTCATAAGTGATAGGAGCAGAATTAGGCCATTTGCCCCATCAAGTCTACTCTGCCATTCAATCATGGCTGATATATTTTCCCCTCTCAATTCCAGTCTCCTGCCTTCTTCCTATAACGCTTGACACACATACTAATCAAGAATCCATTTATCTCTGCATTAAAAATATCCGTTGACTTGGCCTCCACGGCCTTCTGTGGCAATTAATTACACCATGTCACAGTAATGTGGCAGTGTTTGTGATTATTCTGGGAGATTAGGAACATTGACAATTGGGGCTCAAGGGCATACTTTAGGTTTGCGTATAGTACATTGATGCTTGGTTTATCTTTGCTGAGGCAAAGAGGAAGATCTTGCTGGCATACAGATACTCCCCGATTTACGATGCTTCGACTTATGATATTTCGGCTTTACACTGGTGGAAAAGATAGCCAACGGCAGCGAGCCGCAGTTCGCTTCCGGTCACGTGATCGCGTGTATTAAATGCATTTTCGACTTACGATATTTTCGATTTACGATGGGTTTATCGGAACGTAACCCCATCGTAGGTGGAGGAGCAATGATAATGCCCAGAGTTAAGAAAGAAGAGAATTGCATTGTGTGTGCCCGTCCACTGAAGTACATGTTCACCTCATCCATATGGTAAACTGAATGGTAGGAAGGTGTGTAGGTGCCATTAATCATTTGTAAACCCTAAGCTGTCTTCTTGTTCATAAATCATCCGAGGCATCATAAAATCTCCCATTTAGCAAATCCGATATAACACTGTTGCAACTAGTCTGTCAAAGTACTAGCATCTGCTTAGTCAACACACCTAACCATCCATGAAGGCCCATGAGACACCATGAACGGCAGATGCTGAAGCCAGAATAACGTTGATGATGTCTTGCCTGAAGAATCAAGATCCCAACATGACCTCTCTGTGACGCAGTCTTGATTTGGGGATTCTTCTTCCCAGCTAAAACAGCCTCACTTCTTTATCTAAAATGGTCTGCGAAATAAAATCGAGTTACTGTCGTGCGACAGAGGCACAGCTGGTAAAACTGCTGCCTCACAGCGCCGGGTTCTATCATGACCTCGGATGCTGTCTGTGTGGAGTTTGGATATTCTCCCCGTGACCGCATGGGATTCCTCCCAGCGGTGCTGGCTCGAAGGGCAGAATGGCCTACTCCTGCACCTATTGTCTATTGTCCATAGAGATGCGAGGTTTTGGGATAATCGGCCTCTGAAAAGGGCCTGTCCCACTTGGGCGACCTAATCTGCGAGTTCTGGCGAGTTTGCCCTCGACTCATACTCGCAGCATGGTCGACACGAGGTCATAGGAGGTCTTTGTAACTCTCCTTCATGCTCGAGAGTGGTCTCCGCGTACTCGAGGCCTCAGCTAGGTCGCGGCGTTTTTTCAATATGTTAAAAAATGCCCGCGAGTAAGAAAAGGTCTCCATGGAAAAAATCAATACTTTTTTTACTCGTAGGTTTAGTCGTAGTAGGTCGTAGTAGGTCGGCATGTTAGTTGTAGGTAATCGAGGGTAGTCAAAGGTAGTCGTACATAGTCTTCATCATAGTCGAAGGGAGGTCGAAGGGAGATCGAAGGAGGTCGTCTTCACTCTTCACTATTCGGTGTCCAATTTTCCCGAAGTTAGTCGTAACTAGTCGAAGCTGGTCTTCAACGTAGTCGAAGGAGGTCGAAGGAGGTCTTCTACATAGTCGAAGGAGGTCTTCAACATGTCATTTTTTCTAACTCTTCCAAACTCGCCAATTAGGTCGCCCAAGTGGGACAGCCCCTTACATTGCCACTGGTGTAGGGAGCGGATGAGAAAGTGGGAGAACATTGAGTTTGTCATAGAGTCATACAGCTTGGAAACAGGCTCTTCGGCCCACTTGTTCACACTGGCCAACATGTCCCAGCTACTCTAGACCCACCTGCCTGCATTTGGCCCATCATGAGAGGAATAGATCGGGTAGATGCACAGAGTCTCTTGCCCAGAGTAGGGGAATCGAGGACCAGAGGACATAGGTTCAAGGTGAAGGGGAAAAGATTTAATAGGAATCTGAGGGGTAACCTTTTCACACAAAGGGTGGTGGGTGTATGGAACAAGCTGCCAGAGGAGGTAGTTGAGGCTGGGACTATCCCAACATCTAAGAAACAGATAGACAGGTACATGGATAGGACAGGTTTGGAGGGATATGGACCACGTGCAGGCAGGTGGGACTAGAATAACTGGGACATGTTGGGCCGAAGGGCCAATTTCCACACTGTATCACTCTATGACTCTATCCCTCCAAACCTGTCCTATCTAAAAGAGTACAATCAAATGTAGCAAATCTTTAGTCTGAGGGTAGTTAATCTGTGGAACTGAAGACAGTAGATATTTTTCAAGGCAGAGATAGACAAATTCTTGATTTGAACGGGTGTCAAGGGTTATGGGGAGAAGGCAGGAGAATGGGATTAGGAGGCAGAGATCAGCCATGATTGAATGGCAGAGTAGATTCGATGGGCCGAATGGCCTAATTATATCCCTAAAACGTGAACTTGTACAACATTCTGAATTTACCGTCATCAGAACCCTGCCCACTACTCTTGCCCTCCTGAACAATTTAATTTTAGTTTAGTTTAGGGGTACAGCATGGAAACAGACCCTTCAGGCCACTGGTTCTGCGCCGACCAGCAATCACCCCAGACACGACCACTATCTTTCTTTCTGAATCCAAAACAGGATTGGCATTCTTTCTTAATACAAAACAGCTCACCAAACATGTGCTGCAACTCGGATTTGAGAAGGTGTCAGTGGTATTGGGGAGAAGGCAGGAGAATGGGGTTAAGATTGGATAAGATAGATCAGCCATGCTCGGTTCATAAGTGATAGGAGCAGAATTAGGCCATTCGGCCCATCAATTCTACTCTGCCATACAATCATGGATGATCTATCTTTCCCTCTTATCCCCATTCTCCTGCTTTCTCCCCATAACCCCTGACCCCCATGATTGAATGGCGGTGTAGACTTGATGGGCCGAACGGCCTCATTCTGCTCCTATCGCTTATGAACTTTTGGACTTCTGAAGTATTTTCCAATGTTTTAATCTGATTTAGGCAGTAAGACACCTAAATGATCAAGGACTCCCAGATATCGTCAGCCAGCGCCTAGCCAGAGCATATCCGCATCCACACCGCTTTGCAAACGTAATATTCGTTTGAATTCTTAGCCTTTTATGTTGCTTAGCCGCAAAGAGTGGTGAGGAAAAGCAAAGTGCCCCTGCTGTGCTTTCTCTGGGACTTAATAACACAGCATGTCAACATGACACAGACTTGCAGTAGACTGTGACTTGGAATCAAACTCAGTTCACATAAAAGTGTGCAACGCATTTCCGTTTTGATTCCAGAAAATGTTAACAACATTTAAAACTGCAGCTCGAGGCAATATCTTTTGAAAAGTAATTATTTAGTTTAGAATACGGTGCGGAAACAGGCCCTTCCACCCACCAAGTCCACGCGGACCAGCGATCCACGTACACTAGCACTATCCTATGCACTCGGGACAATATACAATCTTTACCGAAGCCAATTAACCTACAAACCTGCCCGTCTTGGGAGTGTGAGAGGAAACCAGAGCACCCAGAGAAAACGCACGCAGGAACGAACAAACTCCATACAGACGGCCCCCGTGGTCAGGATCGAACCCGGGCCGCTGGCTCCGTAATGGGCCTGTCCCAGTTAGGCAATTTTTCAGGTGACTGTCAAGTTGCCGGCAGGCGCATGAAAAACCGGCAACTGGAACGGCGACTGTCAGAGTGGAACACACACACAAACAAACACATTGCTTCCTTCACCAGCCCGTTATGCAGGCGAGGGACAGGGGCAAGCGGGGGGGGAGCTGTCTGAGTGAAATTCACACGGTGCAAAGGTGATACAAACACACACCGCGATGAACAGGAAGGTTGGTGCTGTAATTAAGATGGCTAAAGCACAGTGTATGGTAAGTCCTTTAAAAGAGGAGGAGAGGTGGGGGAGAGAGGGTGGGGGGTGGGGAGAAGTGAGAAGGAGTGGAGACAACTTTTAAGAAGCCAGAGATATATGGCTGTGAAGCTCGGCGGACATTTAACATTACCGGTCGGTTATGCTTGGTTCTAAAAACTACTGCTTACCTTTTTTTTCCACAATGAGCCAATGAAATTCACCGGTCAGCACCGGCTACAACCTACGAGAACTTACGAGAACCTTCGACCTCCTGGCGACCCACTAGCACCTCCTGGCGACCCACCTACGGCACGGGAATTCTCGCTGCTCTCCATGGCGGCTTCATTCTAGTCGTCGCAAATTTGTCAACATGTTGAAAAATTCACGGCGACCATAATGAGGCCCCAACCAGTTCCCAGAATGCGGGAACTCCTCACGACCATGAAGGCGACTCCCCGGCAACCACCCGCGATCATGTGGTGACTATGTGGCGACTGCATAGTATCCTGCAGTCGCCTAAGTGGGACAGGCCCATAAGGCAGCAACTCTGCCCGCTATGTCACATGCCAAAGACTTACAGGTTTGTAGGCTAATTGGATTTGGTAAAAATTACAAATTATCTCTCGTGTGTAGGATAGTGCTAGTGTACAGGGTGATCGCTGACTCGATGGGCCGAAGGGCCTGTTCCAGTGCTGTACCTCTAAAGTCCAAAGCTTGTAATTGTTCATAAGGCATAAGGAAAGGTCATTTGATGGAGGCAGGAGAGGAAGTGGCTTGTAAACTAACCATTCTCTTGCATACATTAAGTTGCCATCTTCAAGAGATTGTGCTTGAGAGATCTTTCTGATGGAGAATCAGAGACATATAGTGATACAGTGTGGAAACACTGGCCAACAATGTCCTGGCTACACTAGTCCAACTTGCCTTCACTTGGTCCATATCCCTCCAAACCTGTCCTATCCATGTACCTGTCTAACTGTTTCTTAAATGATGGGATAGTCCCAACTACCTCCACTGGCAGCTTGTTCCATACACCCACCACCCTTTGTGTGAAAAAGTTACCCCTCAGATTCCTATTAAAACTTTTCCCCTTCACCTTTAACCTATGTCCTCTGGTCCTCGATTCCCCTACTCTAGGCAAAAGACTATGAGCATCTACCCGATCTATTCTTCTCATGATATTATACACCTCTATAAGATCAGCCTACTAAACCTCTCCCTATAGCTCTGGATGCTTCCAAGAGAGAGTTAGATAGAGCTCTTAAAGATAGCGGAGTCTAGGGATATGGGGAGAAGGCAGGAACTGGGTACTGATTGTGGATGTTCAGCCATGATCACAGTGAATGGCGGTGCTGGCTCAAAGGGCCGAATGGCCTACTCCTGCACCTATTGTCTATTGTCTCACACCCTCTTGTCCTGGCAACATCCTTGTAAATCCTTCCTGAAGCCATTCAAGCTTGACAATATCTTTCTTATAACACGGTGCCCAGAACTGAACACAACATTCTAAATGCGGTCTCACCAACATCTTATACAACTGCACCATGACCTCCTAACTTCTATACTCAATACTCAGACTGATGAAGGCCAAAGTGCATTTAGGACTGAGATGAGGAAAAACTTTCATCACCCAGAGAGTTGTGAATCTGTGGAATTCTCTGCCACCTTACCTACCTGCGACACGACCTTCAAGGAACCATGCACTTGTACTCCTAGATCCCTCTGCTCTACAACACTACCATTTACTGTGTAGGTCCTTCCCTTGTTGGACGTCCCAAAATACAACACCTTACACTTCTCTGTATTAAATTCCATCAACCATTTGGCCAATCGATCCAGATCCTGCTGCAATCGTTCACAACCATCTTCACTATCTGCAAAACCACTAACTTTTGTATCAACAAACTTGCAAATCTTGCCCTGTACAGTGCCCTCCATAATGCAGAGCTGCCAACTCTCAGGCATTGAGAGTGAGACTCACACATTTCGCCCAATTCTCACGCTCTCACGCTGATCACAAATTCCTCATGCTCAGTCGTGAGAAATTCTGTGATCAACGAGAATTTCAAAACCAATATCAATTGCTTGTGTGCATGTCTGTTGACAAGACAGCAGCATTCTTATTCTCTGTTATTCTCACTTGACTGAACCGTCACACACCTCCAAACCATGTCCCCATGCAAATTTACATTGAAAGACACGGACCGGGCGCTGAATGAGTGTCACCCAGCACAGCAAGTAAGGCCATGTCCTGCTCCCGGTGGAAGTCGGAATTTAAGGATTTGCGGGAAGCGGCTGACATGAGCGAGGCCGGCGAGTGGCAGGAGGGAGATGTTCACATGGGCCGCGGAATCGGGGTGGGGGGCTGGGGGGCTGCAGACATGTTGTGGCTAGACATGTTTCAATGTCACCGGCTTTGTACGAGGCGCTGCTGTGCTCTGAGCAACCTGGTCCTGGATGTTGGAGAGCCGGGGTGGACGGAGGGATGGAAGCAGAAGCAGCGGCGGGGGCTGATGCGGACGGGGCTGGCGAGTGTTTGCCGGGCTGGCGAGTCGCTCGCTGCAGCTCCGGCCATGGAGCAGCCTCAGTGCAAGGGTCCCGGGCCGTCGGAGGCGTCGGAAGCGTTGCGCCGGGGCAGTGAGATTGTGCCGAATTCATCCTGGTGACTGGCATGACAAGGCTGCAGCTCGGTGCATCCTGGAGGACAACCAGTGGCTGCTGGAAGTAGGTACCAAGCACTGGGTAGAAGCGGTGGAAGATAATGGCCTTCAAATGGGTGTTGTTGGAGAAAGAAAGCATCATCTTGTTTGCTAGAATTACACTTACTGTAACTGCAGGAAAAATGTCCCCGATGTTGGGGAAGTTCAGAACCGGGGTCACAGTTTAAGAATAAGGGATCGGTCCGTTTAGGACTGAGATGAGGAAAAACTTTCTTCACCCAGAGAGTTGTGAATGTGTGGAATTCTCTGCCACAGAAGGCTGTGGAGGCCAATTCACTGGATGTTTTCAAGAGAAAGTTAGAGTTAGCTCTTGGGGCTAGCGAACTCAAGGGATATGGGGAAAAAAACAGGAAAGAGGTACTTAGATACTTAGACTTAGATTCCTTTATTGTCATTCAGACCTTTCGGTCTGAACGAAATTTCGTTGCCTGCAGTCATACATATAATAATAAATAACAAAACACACAATAAACACAAATTAACATCCACCACAGTGAGTTCACCAGGCACCTCCTCACTGTGATGGAGGCAAAAGTCTTAAAGTCTCTGTCTCTTCCCTCTTTGTTTTGATTTTAGATGAACAGGCATGATCATATTGAATGGCAGAGTTGGCTCGATTTCATCAGAGTTAATCTGATTTCCATACATGAATACACTAAGATCATTCATGTGCTGCACCTGTTGATCAGAACCTGGCTTTGCTGTGGAATGTAGTTAGGAATGTAATTTAGCCTAATCTTATTCATAGCTAATCCAAGTTAAAGCATAAATATTGCATTCAAGTATGTTAAAAGACTTGCTACATTATGCACCAGATTGTACAATTGTACAATTGTACAATGGCCTATTATTGTACAATGGCCTATTATTTCACCTATTTTCTATGTTTCTATGCTTGAGTATATGGCAATAAAACTCAACCACTTGGTTTTGAAGCATTCATGCATGGTGGAGGTATAATGTAGTCATAGAGTGATACAATGTGAAAACAGGCCCTTCGGCCCAACTTGCCCACACCCGCCAACATGTCCCAGCTACACCCACCTGCTTTTGGTCCATATCCCTCCAAACCTGTCCTATCCATGTATCAGTCTAACTGTTTCTTAAATGTTGTGACAGTCCCTGCCTCAACTATCTCCTCTGGCAGCTTGTTCCATACACCCACCTCTTTTACCTCTTAAAAATACTTCAAACAAAAAACATTGAAATCAATGCACAAAATGTACTAAAACATGATTTTAATACATCAAATTTCAAAATGTCCCTACCGTCCTGCTCTCGGCACCCCCTCCCACACCCTCCCCCTACTCGGTTGCTCCACTCCCTCGCCGGGTACCCACAAGGCCAGTGATCAGTGATAACCTAGGCCCCCCACTTTCAAAAACTCTCCATGGCCCCTGGAACTTCAGACAGAGTGCGCTGCCAGATGTGAGCGGGGAACTGAGGCCAGTTGTCCGTGATGTCTGAATCCCAATGTTCAGCGCTTCGTGTTTCAGAGTTGGCTAATCTTATTGATTTGTAATTAGCCTGATTTGTAATTAGTTGACAAAACCTTAATTTATTAATCTGGAATATCCAGGGGGATGGGATAAGTGTAATATTAAAATGACATGCAAGGTGTCAGGCAGTCTGTCATAATGTACAGCCCCGATAACCCATTATTTCCTTCAGTTAAATATTGGGAAGGTAGCACTATTGTCATTTGCCACTCAACTATTATGTTTGTTTACCTCATTGACTATTTATAAACCCCCCCCCCCCCAAATTGCTTTGACAGGTTGAATAGAAATGTCCCCAATCTCGTTGTTTTATTAATTGAACACGTAGATGAACATCCTCAATGCGTGTAATCAGATGGAAAATGATTTCGATGTGATGTTTAAGAGCTTGTTCAAAGAAGGGGCATATTTTAAAGGAGTGACAGAGATACTTGCAGGGGAATGTGTGAGGAGGTCTTTATTTGTCTTTAGTTTTAGCTTGAACCAGGACATCTGAAGATTCAAAGTTTAATATAGTAATTGTGCTGATACTGACTCCAACCAACCAAGTAATTAATATCATCCATTCTGGAGGTTTTATTTTTCTGATGCCATTTAAACTTCACTTGGATTTCAATCAATTCAATGTAAAAGTAATTGGGAATGGGGAGCACTGGAACAAAAATTTGCCCTCGGTACATATTAACTTAATATAATAATGTATGCGTTGGTTGGTGCAATCAAAACCAAGATCTTTTTATCATTGTTGTGTTATGAATACCACAGAAAATATTATGTACTCTCAAGATCACATTAAATAGAATATTATTGCTTAAATATATATTGTTATTGGACTTTGCATTCCGGAAAAGTCCCAGCTGAGAGGAAGACAGCAAAATACTGAAAATATTGGGGGTGAAAATGACTTCAGGACAGTTTGTTAGGAAAATGAAAGAAACGTAATAGGTTAAGTCCAGGGGGGTCAGATATGGGGCTTTATGTGTGGGCCAGATATATTGTCAGTGCAGAGGGGCTAGGAGCAAGGCCAAGTGTGCATCCAGAGTCAAGGTCTGGAATGGTACTAGATGTGCAGTCGAAGCTGGCACAAGGGGAGTGTTCAGCACTGGGAACCTAAGCTGGTACGCAGCTATGATCAGGGTAGTATAGGGGGCCAGGTGTAAGGCTGGACTCAGGGTCAGGAATGAGAGAAGGTATGCAACTGGAGTCAGGGTCAAGATTAGTACCAGGTGTGCCAGATTGGTCAACATGGGCCAAGTGCTTGATTATAATCTGATTTCCATACATGAATACACTAAGATCATTCATGTGCTGCACCTGTTGATCAGAACCTGGCTTTGCTGTGGAATGTAGTTAGGAATGTAATTTAGCCTAATCTTATTCATAGCTAATCCAAGTTAAAGCATAAATATTGCATTCAAGTATGTTAAAAGACTTGCTACATTATGCACCAGATTGTACAATTTCAAGCTGAAAAATGCAAAAGCTCCATACCAATGGGAGGGGGGACACCCGCCTCCCACACCCTTCCCCCCCCCTTCTCGGTCACTATGCTCCCAATGTTGGCAGCCCTGATAATGTTTGGGACAAAGACCCATCATTTGTTTATTTGCCCCTGTACACCACAACATTTACCATCCTCCAGTCTTCCAGCGCCTCTCCCGTATTTACGGACGACTCGTAAATTTCAACTAGGGTTCCCGCAATTTCCTCTCTAGTTTCCCACAATGTTCTCGGATATATCAGATCAGGCCCTGGAGATTTGTCTACCTTCAAACACGACAGTACCTTCAGTACTTCTTCGACAGTAACCCTGACTGCTCTCAAGACACTTCCCGTGACTGCTCCAATTTCGTCCATCCTACTGTCTTTCTCCTCGATAAATACAGAGGAGAAATATTCATTTAGGGCTTTGCCCATCTCCTGTGTCTCCACACAGATGTGACCGCTTTGATTCCTGAGAGGTTCCACTCTCTCTCTAGTTACCCTTTTCCCCCTTATGTATTTATAAAATATTTTGGGATTGTCCTTAATGTAGGTATGTTACAAAACTTACCTTCAGCGGCGCTGCAGTTCTGTGACTTCCCGTGTGCGCGACTTTGGCGCCTTTGAGAGGGGGGCGGGTTTAAAATGCGGTATTTCTCCAGGCTATTCAAATCGATTTTGAACAGGCTGTTAGAAGCTGAAGAAAAATCGCTTTGACATCGGTTTTATTACATTTATTTTAAACTGCACTGGGTAATTTAATAACTGGAGTAAATTAAAAAGCATCTTCTGAAGCCGTCAACGCCGATAACGGGGACGGATTTCAAGCACGGGACAGGTTTAAAAAAAGCCGTTTATTTTACATATAAACTTGCTTCTTAGGATGCCTTTAATCAACATTTTACGTTGCGAAAAGGTGACTATGTAAATATACGAACCGGCAGTATTTTTCCTGCCGATATGGGGTCTAAATTCACCGCAACCGCAATGTTCCAAACCAGCGCGTTCCACAAAATCCCACTCGCAAGATGATTTAAATGGCCATTAATTTATGGGAATTAAACACTAAATTCCTTCCATTTGGCCTATAAATTCATGACGAGATTTAAAAATCATGTTATATTGTGAATTCTTGTGTGAATGTTATTTGGACACTTAGGCTATTTAAAAATGTTAATCTTTTCTTAAGAAATTGATAGATGTTTAGATCTACTAATTGAATTTTGTAATTAGCTACAATTAGGTAACTAACTAATTATATGCTTTAATTTCAGGTCATCCAAGTAAGATTGTTTCATATTTGTTTCAGAATGCTTCAATCTATAATAACTGAAAATTTCATTCAGTTCTCTTAATTTATAAGAAAGTTATGATCTTTTGACTGTCCTCGATCACAGCTTTTGAGTTAAGTCAATGGAAAAGCAATAGGGAACTAATTTCCGAGTATGAAAATGGCCATAACGTTTTTAATACTGAAGATATGAAAGTGAATTAGGTGTCAAATTAAACTTCTTTTTATGCTTTATCTGAGGGGATAAATTGCAGACTTGATTTTTTAAATCTCAACATTTTGTAACATTGCTACTTAATGCTACCCGCCAGAGCTATCTCCTGGCCCCTTTTTGCCCTTCTGGAACTTAAACCTCTGCTAATAATTTTTACTATGTTGTGTCACTCACCAAAACTATCAGCAGGACATCTCAGAATGTATTACTGTCAAATAACGACTAAGAGCTTTTCACTAAACCACTCAAGAACTGTTTATATTAGGTTTGTAAAAATGCATATAGTGCTGATTTGAACCATTTAATGGAATATAATTTGAACCATGGCAACATCAGTTATAATTACTTCAGCCCACCAAACCATCATTGGCATCGTTCCTTGTGACTGACCCTGCAAAGTATTGAAAGAGCAATCTAGCATCCTTCCTAATAGCTCTTATTAAACTTCAGTTTGAAGTTGTGCAAGAACAAATGGATGTAATTGTCTGCCTTGGGAATTGTTTCGAGCTTCTACTACTGATTTTGCTTCAAAGACAAGTTCCCTGCACAAAGCCAAATGGACACAAAGTGTTGGAGCAACTCAACGGATCGGGCAGCATCTCTGGAGAACAGGGACAAATGATGTTTCAGGTCGGGACTCTTCTTCAGTCTGAATATGGAGTCCGCGGATCCGAAACGTCACCTAGCCATGTTCGACAGAGATGCTGCCTGACCCGTTGAGTTACTCCAGCACTTTGTGTTCTTTTGTGAGTTCCTTGTTTGTACTTTTTTTCTGCAAAATTAATTTTAGTTCCTAAAATGGAGTTATAGATTTCTAGTGGTTGACTGTATTTAGAGAGAACATTCAGAGCAGGAAAGCCTAATTTTCTCTCCATCACCAGCAGTATTTCTATTCCACAGATTTTACCATTCAGTATTGGATTATAAATGCCCTCACAAATGCACATGTTTCCATTAGAATCATAGAACGTGGAAACAGGCCCTTCAGTCCAACTTGCCCAGTCCATCCAGCATCTCCCATCCTTACTTGTCCCACTTGCCTGCGTTTGGTCCATATCCCTCTAAACCTGTCCTATCCATATACCTGTCTAAATGGTTCTTAAGCGATCCTATTATTTCTTTCCCCCCTCACCTTAAACATATAGTCCTCTGGTTTGTGATCCCCCTACACTGGGCAAAAGACTGCGTGCTTACCCAATCAATTCCTCTCATGATTTTGTACACCTCTATAAGATCACCCTTCATCATCCTGTGCTCCAAGGAATAGAGTCCCAGCCTGCTCAACCTCTCCCTATAGCTCAGGCTATCGGGTCCTGGCAAAATCCTCGAAATTCTTCTCTGCACCTTTGCCAGCTTGACAGCATCTTTCCTATAACATGGTGATCAAAAGTGAGTGCAATACTCTATACAATACTCTATTGTGTACACAATACTATTTAGCAACCTTTGGTAGTAAATGTGCAGCTCGTTGCAACAACAGCAGATGTCTCAGTGCAACCCCTTCTAACCTGAATCACTGCAAGGAATGTCAGGACACCCACATAAATAATGACTGTGCACCAGCTTCCACACTGACTGCTGACAGATATTTTGCATGTTGCTCATCAGCAGTCAATACCTGCGGGGCCAGTGGAGTGAAGAGGAGAATTGACTGAATAAGTCTAAATAATGCAAGCTGTGTCACGTAATTCGGGTGCAAAAGTAGCTCTAGGAGGTGACCTTACATCCTTTCAGCTTTACGATCTCCGCAGTGCAAAATCAACCCGAAAGCAGACTTTAAAGGTGCTTCCTGTCACTTTAATTTTCCTTTATAATTGGCAGAGAATTCACATAGCGCAGCGGTAGTTCCTGCTCACACAGCGCCAGAGACCCAGGTTCGTTCCTGGCTACGGGTGCCATCTGTACGGAGTTTGCACGTTCTCCCTGTGACCTGCGTGGGTTTTCCAGTGGGAAAAGGGCCCATTTCCATGCTGTACCTTTCAATCCATCAAACTCTGGGTACTTTGCATCCTCTTCTGTCCAGTGATTTAAATCCATGTTCTGGCTATAATCTCACTAACTATCTTCACACATCTCTCTTTCGCTTATTCTTTTCCATTTTCTGGCTGCTCCGATTTCCTCCCACATTCCAAACACGTACATGTTTTGTAGGTTAATTGGCTTCTGTTATTGTCCCTAGTATGTAGGATTGAACCAGTGTACGGGTGATTGTTGGTCGGCGCGGTCTCGGTGGGCCGAAGGACGCGTTTCCACGCTGTATCTCTATACTAAACTAAACTAAACTAAGCTAATCCACATTTTTTGACATGACCAGTAATCATTATCTTATTATTTATCCCAGAAACTGTGATTAATCTGAAACATAATATTAGTTTAGAAATACGAGAGTGGAGCTCAAAGCCATTTCCAAAATATAATCTTAAAAAAGTCCTGAATTCTAAGGGTTATAATTCTGTTATCTCAGTTTGCGTCACTATCCTTGGTGATCATTGGATTCGGTGGGCCGAAGGGCCTGTTTCCACACTGCATCTCTAAAAAACAAATGTATAATGTTGCAGGTGCTTGGAGCAAAGAACCTGCAGTCTCTGTGATAGCCATGGGACTTGAATTCCAGCCCAACACTCGCACCCAACAGCCCCTTATTACAGCCCCTTACTTTCCTATGATTTGTTTTTATTGCGGAATCCAGTCCAGAGGCTGAACCCTGTTGGCTGCAGGAGTGATATACAACTTTGCCAGACCCTTTGGGAAAGCTTTGATGAAGGGATTTTTTATGAGTGCTGAAAGCTCTTCACAGCCACAAAAACAAGGGACAACTCATCTTTCCATCATCTCTACGCTGCCACAGCACACGTCAAAGTTTTGATAAGAACTCTCAAATGACCTTGTATGTTAAAGATGTACTAACCCACACTTCCAAGAGGCAATGAGTCGTCAATTTCTTTATTCCTTCCCTTTTGAAGGAAGTCATTCTGTTGTATTACTTTTCGCGTAAAGTCTTTGCCTTTTCTACATGAAATAACCTTCACTAATGTTCAAACAGATTTTATTCTCTTCATACTTGATTCACACTAAAGTGCAGTTTCCCAGTTACCAAGAAAATGCTGAAATAAATCCCACGTTTTTGGTGACTCTGATCTTTGAAGAATACTGACGGCAAGAAACATCTGAGCCTTGAAATGTATAATGAGACATTTTTCAGACAGGCCCATCTTGTCTGATCTATTAATGGAATTACCTAGTCAAATGTCTTTACAACAAGATCTCTTGGGAACAACTTCCTTTTTTATTTTAGAAAAGTCTGCTGAGTTGCTGTATCAGAATGATGAGGAAAATAATTGAACATTATTTAATCCCAATTTTTTTTTTAATAGTCCACAGTGATCTAGTTCCAAATAGTCAAGTTTTCTTTTAGTTTAGTTTAGTTTAGTTTAGAGATGCAGTGCGGAAACAGGCCCTTCGGCCCACTGAGTCCGCGCCGACCAGCGATCCCCATGCATTAGTGATAATTTTTCAAAACTCTTTAGATTCTGGACTAGTTCCTGAGGATTGGAGGGTAGCAAACGTAACCCCACTTTTTAAGAAGGGAGGGAGAGAGAAAACGGGGAATTACAGACCAGTTAGTCTAACATCGGTTGTGGGGAAACTGCTAGAGTCAGTTATTAAAGATGGGATAGCAGCACATTTGGAAAGTGGTGAAATCATTGGACAAAGTCAGCATGGATTTACGAAAGGTAAATCGTGTCTGACGAATCTTATAGAATTTTTCGAGGATGTAACTAGTAGAGTGGATAGGGGAGAACCAGTGGATGTGTTGTATCTGGACTTTCAGAAGGCTTTCGACAAGGTACCACATAAGAGATTAGGATACAAACTTAAATCACACGGTATTGGGGGTTCAGTATTGATGTGGATAGAGAACTGGCTGGCAAACAGGAAGCAAAGAGTAGGAGTAAACGGGTCCTTTTCACAATGGCAGGCAGTGACTAGTGGGGTACCGCAAGGCTCAGTGCTGGGACCCCAGCTATTTACAATTTATATTAATGATCTGGACGAGGGAATTGAAAGCAACATCTCCAAGTTTGCGGATGACACTAAGCTGGGGGGCAGTGGTAGCTGTGAGGAGGATGCTAGGAGACTGCAAGGTGACTTGGATAGGCTGGGTGAGTGGGCAAATGTTTGGCAGATGCAGTATAATGTGGATAAATGTGAGGTTATCCACTTTGGTGGCAAAAACGGGAAGGCAGACTATTATCTAAATGGTGGCCGATTAGGAAATGGGGAGATGCAGAGAGACCTGGGTGTCATGGTACACCAGTCATTGAAAGTAGGCATGCAGGTGCAGCAGGCAGTGAAGAAAGCGAATGGTATGTTGGCCTTCATAGCAAGAGGATTTGAGTATAGGAGCAGGGAGGTTCTACTGCAGTTGTACAGGGTCTTGGTGAGACCACACCTGGAGTATTGCGTACAGTTTTGGTCTCCAAATCTGAGGAAGGACATTATAGCCATAGAGCGAGTGCAGAGAAGGTTCACCAGACTGATTCCTGGGATGTCAGGACTTTCATATGAAGAAAGACTGGATAGACTTGGCTTATACTCGCTAGAATTTAGGAGATTGAGAGGGTATCTTATAGAAACGTACAAAATTCTTATGGGGTTGGACAGGCTAGATGCAGGAAGATTGTTCCCGATGTTGGGGAAGTCCAGGACAAGGGGTCACAGCTTCAGGATAAGGGGGAAATCCTTTAAGACCGAGATGAGGAAAAACTTTTTCACACAGAGAGTGGTGAATCTCTGGAACTCTCTGCCACTGAGGGTAGTTGAGGTCAGTTCATTGGCTATATTTAAGAGGGAGTTAGTTGCGGCCCTTGTGGCTAAGGGGATCAGGGGGTATGGAGAGAAGGCAGGTACGGAATACTGAGTTGGATGATCAGCCATGATCATATTGAATGGCGGTGCAGGCTCGAAGGGCCGAATGGCCTACTCCTGCACCTATTTTCTATGTATCTATGTATTTATTAGCACTATCCTACATCTAGGGACAATTTATAATTTTTTGTTACCAAAGCCAATTAACCTACAAACCTGTACACCTCTAGAATGTGGGAGGAAACCAGAGATCCCGGAGAAAACCCACGCAGGTCACGGGGAGAAGGCACAAGCTCCGTACAGACAAGCACCTGTAGTCAGGATCAAACCCGGGTCACTGCTGCTGTAAGGCAACAACTCTACCGCTGTGCCAGAGTGCCATCTTGTTCTTCCTGTTTAGTGAGCCAATCCAAAAATGTTCCTGATTTTAGGCAGACTATGTGAAGTCTTATATGGTTTACTTTAGTTTAGAGAAACAGCGCCGAAACAGGCCCTTCGGCCCACCAAGTCTGCATTGACCAACGATCCCTGCACATTAACACAAACCTACACACACTTGGGACAATTTACTCATATACCAAGTATACAAACCCAAGCTAATTAACCTACAAACCTGTACATCTTTGGAGTGTGGGAGGAAACCGAAGAACTCTGAGGAAGCCCACGTAGCCATGGGGAGAACGTAAAAAATCCGTACAGACCACACCCGTAGTCAGGATCGAACCCAGGTCTCTGGTGCTGTAAGGCAGCAACTCTACCGCTGTGCTACCATGCATTACATCATAGAAATTTAGTAGCAAGGAACTGCAGATGCTGGTTTACACAAGGAGACACGCAGTGCTGGAGTAACTCAATGGGTCAGGCAGCATCTCTGGAGAACATGGATGATGTTTTGGGTCAGGACACTTCTTCAGACAAAATCACTGATTCATCACCTTGGTCTACAGAGATGCTGCCTGACCCGCTGAGTTACTCCAACACTTCTTGTCCTCTGAGGTTTTACATATTGTATATTGCGCTTCTGGACTATTCATGATCTGCACCTGACCATCACAAGTCTATCCGCTCCCCGTCCCAACATCGTTGATTCAATAATACTCTCATCTTCCGCACCCAGGTAAAGGCAAGTTTTCTTTGAATTTATTTCCCAGCCAATTCCATGCGAATAATATTCCCCACCACTGACAGCATCACCTTACTCTTTGCCCACCAGGTTAATAAATGATTGCTCATCTATTCACTCCAAAAGGAATGCTGAACAAGGGGAGAGGTTGATTTCAGTAACTTCAGCATCTTGAGTTCTTAATGGGCCTGTCCCACTTAGGTGATTTTTAGGTGCTGCCGGCGACTGTCATAGTCGTAGCAGGTCGCCGAAAAATCGGCGGCGTTAGGTGATTTTGTAGGTGACTGCCGGCAAATACGACAATGGAATTCACCAAAGTCAGCACCGGCGACAACCTTCGGCACCTGGCGACAACCTACGTTAACCTGGCGACAACCTACGTTAACCGGGCGACAACCTACGACAGCACCTACGTCAAGCTACGCTCATTGGCGTCAAACCCACTGTCGCCGAAATTTTTTCAACATGTTTAAAATCCAATGGCGACCAGAAAGACGCCATGAGGAGATGACTCACGACCATACAGACAACCACCGGCGACCGTGTGGGCGACAGCCTAGTCACCTGTAGTCGCCTAAAAAATCGCCTAAGTGGGACAGGCACAAAAGTCAAAGAAAGAGACATTTGGAATATCTGTAAATTCAGAAGATAGACACAAAAAGCTGGAGTATGCCACCGGGTCAGAAAAGCATCTCTGGAGAACATGGATAGGTGACGTTTTGGGGTCGGGACTCTTCTTCACACCCAATACGGCACCTATTCCTTTTTTCCAGAAATGCTGTCTGACTCGCTGAATTACTCCAGCTTCTTGTGTCTATCTTCGGTTTAAATTAGCATCTGTAGTTCCTTCCTGCACATCTGTAAATTCAGAATAACACCAACAGTTGAATTTAAGTAAGTGATGGAAATACGCAAAAGCAAAATACTCCATATTTTCATAGAAACATAGAAAAAGGCGATTCGGCCCTTCGAGCCAGCACCGCCATTCAATATGATCATGGCTGATCATCTAAAATCAATACCCCGTGCCTGCTTTTTCCCCATATCCCTTGATTCCTTCAGCCCTAAGAGCTAAATCCAACTCCAACATTTCACAATATGAACTCTCCACAAATTCAGAACTTGACCTCATGAGAGGAATAGACCAAGTAGATGCACAGAGTCACTTGCCCAGAGTAGGGGAATCAAGAACCAGAGAATATAGGTTTAAGGCGAGGGGGGGGGGAAGATTTAATTGGAACCTGAGGGGTAACTTTTTCACCCATAGGGTGGATGGTGTATGGAATAAGCTGCTGGAGGAGGGAGTTAAGGCAGGTACTGTCGCAATGTTTAAGAAACAATTAGGTTTGGAGGGATATGGGCCAAACGCAGGCAGGTGGGACTAGTGTAGATGAGACATGTTGGCCGGTGCGGGCAAGTTGGGCTGATGGGCCTGTTTCCACGCTGTATGACTCTGTGACTCTATGACTCTTTAAGAAGAAGTTTGAAAGCTCCAGAACGTACCTACATCAGAGAATATTCAATCTGTTGTTTTTAAAAAAGAAATGAGAGTTTGCTTAGATTTGTTCTTGGCATACATCTGTCTCTTCCGCACTCAATCGCCTGCATATGGCATTTCTGTGGGACTGGACTATGTAACGGTGGATTATTCATTTCCCATGCTCTTTCATATTTCTAGTTAACCCATCTTCTCATCACCTCAGCATCCAATTAGTTTCTGTTTAAACAACGGTTCCTCTGATTGATTTGAGTCTTGGCTTCCCATCAGGTAGGTTCATAGTTTTTGCAATTTGTCAGGAATGTTGGGCGAAGATAGAATTGATTTTTGTCCAGTGAACACAAGCTGACTAAATTTACACGGCAAACAATGATTTTCCTCTGAGAACATTTTGGATTAGACTAGAAATCCTGCGGAGGATGCAACTGCAAATGCGGGACAGGCAGCGTCTCTGGAGAGAAGGAATGGGTGACCTTTCGGGTCGGGACCCTTCTTCAGACTAGTCAGGTGAAATGGAAGCGATAGATATAGACAGGGATGTTGAGAGATATAGAACATATGAATGAAAGATATGCAAAAAAAGAAACGTTGATAAAGGAAACGGGCCATTGTTAGCTGTGTACTGGGTGAGAACGGGAACCTTGTGAGACTTGGGTGGGGGAGGGATGGCGAGAGAGGGAATGCTGGGGATTCTTGAAGTTAGAGAAATCATATTTTTTACCACTGCCCATGCAAAATATGAGATGCTGTTCCTCCAATTGGTGATTAGCCTCACTCTGACAATGGAGGAGGCCTAGGACAGAAAGGTCCGTGTGGGAATGGGAAGGGGAATGAAAGTGTTTGGCAACCAAAAGTCCTGGAAATCCTGTGAAATTTGTTTCTTAAACTTGTCCGTATGAATTCAAGTCGTATCCAATATAGCCACTGATCCCAAAACCTATTGAGGCAAACAGAGTGAATTGCACCTTTTTTCGTGGCAAAGCCCATGAATGTATTGTCTTTCTAGCCTTATTCCCAGTTCACTTCTTTCCGTTTGCTTTTCATGGCTGGGGGATTTGCAATTCAAACATTCTGCAGATTGGAAGGCAATGAAAGTTGGAAATGCCCCATCCTCTGGCGCTGTGAGGTAGCAGCTCTACCAACTGTGTCACCCACAGACTCTATGTGATCTGAGGACACAAAGTGCTGGAGTAACTCAACGGGACAAGCAGCATCTCTGGAGAACATAGATAGGTGATGTTTTGGGTGGGAACCGTTCTTCCGACTGCTAAAGGTGGGAGGGGGGCTGGAGGTGAGACAAGGCCTGAACAACTCAGGGCCGGCACCTGTGGTCAGGATCGAACCTGGGTCTCTGGTGCCGTAAGGCAGCGACTCTACCGCTGCTCCACTGTGCAGCCCCAGTGTGCAATTTAAATTGGCATTCTGCTCAGCAAAGTCTGTTCCTAGTCTGTACTGTTCTATGTTCTAAGCAATTATTCCTTGGCTACAATTTTGTTTTACCACTGAATTTGCTGGGAAATACTGCAGGCATAATTTCTGCTGAGCATTGTTATTGCAGGTCAGGTCGGGGGGAGTTCCCACCGTGTAATCCCGTGCTACCTGCTCCATGGTCGGATAGTCGGCGACGAAACCGTCTCCCCCACTTGGTTTGGCAGGTGAGGAGGGGGCTGTGGACCCCCAGCAGGAGCAAAAACAAGATCTGTCAAAGGGCGGATGAGCTCCTAGCGAGCCAACGGCCATCCACACTTCAGTAGAAGTTGCGATCACTGTCGTACATAGCATTGTAAGGCACTGTGCCTGTTGATGTTTCAACGATGATGATGATGATGATGATGATGATGATGATGATGATGATGATGATGATGATGACGACGATGATTGTTATTTGATGTTTTTTTAATTAGAGGCATAGTCATGGAGTGATACAGTGTGGAAACAGGCCCTTCGGCCCAACTTGCCCACTCCGGCCAACATATCCCAGCTACACTAGTCCCACCTGCCTGAGCTTGGCCCATATCCCTCCAAACCTGTCCTATCAATGTACATGTCTAACTGCTTCTTAAACTTGGGGTTAATCCCTGCCTCAACTACCGCATCTGGCAGCTCGTTCCATACACCCACCACCCTCTGTGTGAAAAAGTTACCCCTCTGATTCCTATTAAATCTTTTCCCCTTCACCTTAAACCTATGGCCTCTGGCCCTCAATTCAAATTCTCTTCCTTATTAGCATTATTATATGTTCAGGCATGATCTTTTATTATATATTTCTTCATATTTAATTTAAATTATTATTAATCAGCTTCTGTCATTATCTTTTGCCCCGAATCCTCCGACATAATGTGACCCATAAAAATATTAATTTCCTTTTTGATCTAATACCTCTTTTGTTATCCTTTCTTGTGCTTTATAAAAAATAAAATGTTAATTTGTGATGAATTTTGAAGTAGTTGCCTGCCCTCTCTGCCTCTGGCTTTATCTCGCACTAAACGTCATTCACATTATTCGCTTTATCCCTGCATCTGTACCCTGTGGATGGCTCGATTGTACTCATGTGTTGTCTTTCCGCTGACTAGTTAGCACGCAACAAAAGCTTTTCACCGTACCTCGGTTCACATGACAATAAACAAAATTAAACTAAGCTCAAGATAATGTGTGCATCATACCTATACAACTTATAGAGGTGTATAAAATCATGAGAGGAATGGATCGGGTAGATGCAGAGAGCCTCTTGCCCAGAGTATTTGTGTAGGTTAGTTTTTCATGTCATCTGCCTTCTTTCATGTTTATCACAAAGTACAATTTCCACAGGCAGATTTCTAACCTTTGATTTCTTAAAGATGCAGAGTCCCTTGCCCAGAGTATGTGAATCGAGGACCAGAAGACATACTGTTGGTTTAAGGTGAAGGGGAAAAGATTTAATAGGAATCTGATGGGTAACTTTTTCACACAGAGGGTATTGGGCGTATGGATCGAGCTGTCAGAGGAGGTGGTTGAGCCAAGGACTATCCCAACGTTTAAGAAACAGTTGGACAAGTACATGGATAGGACAGGTTTGGAGCGATATGGGCCAAACGCGGGCACGTGGGACATGCGGCTGGGACATGTGGCTGGGACATGTTGGCCGGTATGGGCAAGATGGGCCGAAGGGCTTGTGTCCACGCCGTATCACTCTATGACTCTATAACTGGCTTTATCTATTTATTTCAAGAATTTACAGAAGTTTCTGACTGCCTTTGTGTGTCTCGAACTGAGGAACTGTGTCGCATTCGAACTGAATTCTAACGATCTATCAAATTGCAATCTCTCTCCCCTGAAACATTGCTTGCCATGAAAGGACTGATTAGCCCTTTCCAGATTACAGAAAGTCTTATTGATTCCCCTGGACATAAATTCCACTGGTGCTCTTTTTAATTGTACCCATCACAAGGTATCAGTCGTCTTCAGGCTGGAACTGTAAATTTAAACTTTATTTTATTTCAGTTCTTCGTATCTTGCTCCAACTGACACAATTACGGAAACAATCGCTTGTAGTCTCTATGGAGTGAGTCAGTGCCTTGATAATTTAAGATACCCTCATACATCGTTACGTCACATTAATCTTTTCTCATTGTGCCGTCTTAAGGTAACACAGCCATGTCCAAAACCCGTCCTTCAATGCAGTTCACGGTGTATTGTGACATATTGGTTACTTCTACAGAGAACTAATCATACTTGCATTTGCTGTAGTATCACAATACCCGGCCAGATATGTTTAGTTTGGTTTAGTTTTAATTCAGAGACACAGATCGGAAACAAGCCCACCGAGTCCGCACTGAACAGTGATCCCCGCACATTAACACTATCCTACGCTATCCTACACACTAGGGACAATTTACAGTTCTAACAAGCCAATTGACCTACAAACCTGTACGTCTTTGGAGTGTGGGAATGAAACCGGAGCTCCCAGAGAAAACCCACGCAGTTCACGGGGAGGATGTACAATCTCCATACAGAGAGCACCCCTAGTCAGGATCGAAGCCGGGTCTCTGGCGCTGTAAGGCAGCAACTCTACCCCTGCGCCACCGTGCTGCCCTTCTGTATCCACCTGATCCTACCAATTTGATGGCTTTCGTCTCCTTGCTTCGAATGCATCAAAAGTGGACAGCTAATCAAATAGTTTTCTTAAAATAAATATGCTCAGAGGCAAAAACTCTGCATTGTTGCAGGAAGGTTGCCAAACTATCTTAATTACGTTCCCCAGTCTCCTTTGAACTCTATCTGTCTGCATCTGCATATCTTCCAATCAGCTAGATTTAATAAAAACCTGAGGGGGCAATCTTTTCACAGAGGGTGGTGGGTCATAAGATCTTAAGATCATAAGAGATAGGAGCAGAGTTAGGCCATTCGACCCATTATGTCTACTCCGCCATTCAATCATGGCTGATCTAGTAATAGTAATAGTAATAGTAATAGTAACTTTATTGTCAATTCAAGTAATGCAACAAGTAGTTACACAGAGGATTGAAATTGCGTTTCCCCATACTCCAATGTGCAAGTAATATTTATAACACAGACAGACAGTATACCAATAAAAATAGACAATGGACATATACATTATATAAAATATTCATTAATAAAAGGTGCAATATAGAAAAGTGCAAATAGCATACTGCAGACATTGGGTTCAAGTTAATTTGACAGTCAGTTGGTCTTTGTTTGTGTAATGTTCATGGAATTTTCTTGAGTGTGTTGAGTAGTCTGATGGCCTGAGGGAAAAAGCTGTTTTTGAATCTTGTGGTTTTGCTCCGCATGCTGCGGTAGCGCTTGCCGGATGGTAGGAGGGTGAACAGTTTGTGTGCTGGGTGTGTGGTGTCTTTGATGATATTGGTTGCTCTCTTGCGACAGCGAGATGGGTATAAGTCCTGGATTGCTGGTTGGGGTGATCTAGTGATCTTCTCCGCTGTCCTCACCACTCTCTGTAGGGCCTTCTGGTCAGCAGCAGAGCAACTGCCATACCAGACTGAGAGACTGCTGGTAAGAATGCTCTCAATGGCACCCCTGTAAAAAGTGGTGACGGCAGAAGGGGGGAGGTCGGCTCTCCTCATCCGTCGAAGGAAGTGGAGGCGTTGCTGTGCTTTCTTGACTAGGGAGATGGTGTTGGTGGACCATGTCTGATCATCTGTGATGTGTACTCCCAGGAACTTGGTGCTTTTCACAGACTCCACTGCACTGCCATTTATGGTGAGTGGGGTGTGTGCTGCCTGTTTCTTCCTGAAGTCCACAGTTATTTCTTTTGTTTTATTGACATTGAGTTGAAGGTTATTGATGTCACACCAGTTGATGAGTTGTTGTACCTCCTCTCTGTAGGCCGAGTCGTCATCGTGGCTGATGAGGCCCACCACTGTTGTGTCATCTGCGAACTTGATGATGTGGTTCGAGTTATGTTTGGCACAACAGTCATGTGTCATCAGCGGGAACAACAGAGGGCTCAGCACACATCCCTGTGGGACCCCGGTGTTCATGATGGTGGTCTCTGATGAGTTTTTGCCAACTCTAACTGTCTGTGGTCTGTCGGTGAGGAAGTCCAGTAACCAGTTGCATAGTGGGGTGCTGATGCCTATTTCGCCGAGTTTATTCACCAGGTGTTGGGGGATGACTGTGTTGAAGGCGGAGCTGAAATCGATGAACAGCAACCGCACGTAACTGTTATTGTTTTCCAGATGAGCCAGGCTTAGGTGGAGTACTGTTGCTATGGCATCATCAGTGGACCGGTTGGGACGGTATGCAAACTGGAATGGGTCAAGTGTAGAGGGGAGACTGGATCTATCTCTCCCTCCTAACCCCATTCTCCTGCCTTCTCCCCATAACCTCTGACACCCGTACTAATCAAGAATCTATCTATCTCCGCTTTAAATATTTCCATTGACTTGGCCTCCACAGCCTTCTGTGGCAAAGAATTCCACAGATTCACCACCCCCTGACTTAAGAAATTTCTCCTCATCTCCTTCCTAAAAGAATGTCCTTTAATTCTGAGGCTATGACCTCTAGTCCTAGACTCTCCCACTAGTGGCATCGTCTTCTCCACATCCAATCGATCCAAGCCTTTCACTATTCTGTACATTTCAATCAGATATATGGGGTATGGAAATATATGGAATATGGATATATGGGTATATGGAACGAGCTGCCAGAACAGGTAGTTGGGGCCGATCTTATAACAGCATTGGCACCACACTTGTTTTTTAGGTTTGTAGGTTAATTAGTAATTTCTGTAAATTGCCCCTAGTGTGTAGGTTATGAAAGTGGGATAACGTAGAACGAATGTACGGGTTATCGATGGGCGGTGTGGACTCGGAGGGCAGAAGGGCCTGTTTCCACGCGGTGTCTCTAAGCTAAACTAAACTAATGATGAATATAAACTGGGATAGGCTAGTAGGCTGTGTGACGACATGTCCTCTTTAAGGTCCACTCCCATCTCAGCAACGGACAAACTAGTCGCAGCTGAATGAGATTAAAGGTTATTGGACCAATTAACCTGATCCATGTCATAAGTAATAGAAGCAGAATTAGGCCATTTGGCCCATCAAGTCCTCTCCGCCATTCAATCATGGCTGATCTATCTCTCCCTCCTAACCCCATTCTCCTGCTTTCTCCACTTTTCCTGTATCACAGATACTGGAAAACTGAAATAAGACGAAAAATGCTGAAACGACTCAGCAGGGCAGGCGGCATCTGTGGAGCGAGAACATTTTAATGTGCCACGTCTTTCATCAGACCCAGGAAAAGTCGGAGATAAAGCGAGCTTTAAGTAGCCGGGAATGGAAGGCAGGTGGAGAGAACAAAAGAGGCTTGCAGTGGGATGGTGAGCAGGAGGGAATGAATGAGAGGAATGGAATTAGACAAGATTCTAACTAAACAGAAGCTGAAACCAAGTGATACTGAGAGAGAGAGACACACACAAAATGCTGGAGTAATTCAGCGGGACAGGCAGCACCTCTGGAGAGAAGGAATGGGTGATGTTTCGTATCGAGACCTTTCTTCAGACTGGGAGTCAGGGGAGAGGGAAACTAGAGAGTACCGACTCTGGGTTAAAACATGGTCGTGGAGCTGGGGAGCAGGAGGAATCACAGAGGGGGATCAGCGAGAGAGGATGATGCAGAACTCTCATTGGATATTTTACTTTGGTCTGTGTAGGAACGAAATGCAGATGCTGGTTTAAATTGTAGATGAACACAAAACGCTGGAGTAACTCGGTGGGACAGGCAGCATCTCTGGAGAGAAGGAATGGGTGGCGTTTCAGGTCGAGAGCCTTCTTTAGACTCTTTGCTCTTTCAGGTGAGGGTCATGTTGCTGAAGAAATCGCCATTTTATGTACAGTCCGTGACGAAGGCATGAATTATATCAGAATTTGCATCTGTTCAGATGAGTGTTTATTTAGACATTCTGATGAAGGGTCTCGACCCGAAACATCACCCATTCCTTTTCTCCAGAGATGCTGCCTGTCCCGCTGAGTTACTCCAGCATTTGAGTCTATCGTCTGGTTAAGACCTGCAGGTCCTTCCTACACGACACTGCGAGAGTGTCATCCCGCTGTAACTGCACTGACATACAGTCATTTCATTTCAATTAAATCCAGTCCCTGTGTTGATCCAAGACAGGATATATCTTTGTGTTCATTGAAACCAGCAGAGATTTGAAGCTTTGGTGCCATGAGTTTTGTTCGCTGAAAGATGCTGTGAGAATCTGTTAAGAATAACAGCGGCACGGTGGCTCAGCGGTAGAGTTGCTGCCTTCCAGCGCTTGCAGCGCCGGAGCCCCGGGTTCGATCCTGACTATGGGTTCTGTCTGTAGGGAGTTTGTACGTTCTCCCCATGACCGCGTGGGTTTTCTCCGAGATCTTCGGTTTCCTCCCACACTCCAAAGATGTACAGGTATGCAGGTAAATTGGCTTGCTAAATGTAAAAATTGTCCCTAGTGTGTGTAGGATAGTGTTAATATGCGTGGATCGCTGTTTGGCACAGACCCAGTGGGCCGAAGGGCCAGTTTTCGCGCTGTGTACCTCTAAAACTATGAAACTAAATATGGCTATGTTCATAGTGACGATATTTTTGTTTTATAAAACACAGTATGTAAAGCAAAAATGTGTGCTTCAATGCCAACAGTGCTTCGTTTAATAATATATCCTGGAGTTAAACTTGAAATATTTGAAATAAAGACAAGATTAAAACAATGATTGAAAATGAATGTGTAGGAAGGAACTGCCGATGCTGGTTTAAACTGAAGATAGACACACAAAGCTGGAGAAACTCTGGAGAGAAGGAACGGGTGACGTTTCGGGTCGAGACCCTTCTTCAGACTCGTTAGGGATAAGGGAAATGAGTGATACAGACGATGATGTAGAGAGATAAAGAACAATGAATGAAAGATATGCAACAAGGCAATGATGATAAAGGAAACAGGCCATTGTTAGCTGTTGGTACACAAAAATGCTGGAGAAACGCAGCGGGTGCAGCAGCATCTATGGAGCGAAGGAAATAGGCAACGTTTCGGGCCGAAACCCTTCTTCAGACTCATTGTTAGCTGTTTGCTGGGTGAAAATGAGAAGCTGGTGCGACTTGAGTGGGGGAGGGATAGAGAGAGAGAGAGAGGGAATGCCGGGGCTACCTGAAGTTAGGGAAATCAATATTCATACCACTGGGCCGTCAGCTGCCCAAGCAGAATATGAAATGCTGTTCCTCCAATTTGCGTTCAGCCTCATTCTGACAATGGAGGAGACCTAGGACAGTAAGGTCAGTGTGGGAATGGGAAGGAGAATAAAGTGTTTAGTAACCAGGAGATCAGGTAGGTTCAGGTGGACTGTGCGGTCTTCGTTTCATCTCGCCGATGTATAAGAGTCTGTTTAGCTTTGGGGATCTGATTGTATGGTCAGGCAGAATGACAGCTGAAGTGGCCTCACCATGCTTGTGTTTGCTTATATAATTCCAGTGTTAAAACAGGCTTTGTTTACGGCACTGGACCTTGGATCTTGGAAATTTGTAAAAGTGGGTAGAGTTGCTGTCTTACAGCGTCAGAGACCCGGGTTAGATCCTGACTACAGGTGCTGTTTGTACGGTGTTTCTACGTTCTCCCCGTGACCGTGTGGGTTTTGTCTGGGTGCTCCCTTTTCCTCGCACACTCATGAGACGTGCAGGTTTGTAAGTCAATTGGCTTCAGTAAAATTGTAAATTGTCTTTAGTGTGGAGGATCGTGCAAGTGTAAGGTGTAATCAGGCACGTGCCGTGAGTAATTAGTCAAGATAGGCAGTGGCTTTGAAAAATCTTGAAAACCGCGCATGCGCAGATTATTCTCTCCCCGGCTAGCTGTCAGTCGGCTTTTTTTTTAAATCGTGGAAATCGGGCATGATTGTTCTCTCGACTTTTATCAAGTAATTTGTCTTCAATAGGTCCTATCTCGTAATAAAGTATTTAAAAACATATAGCTCAAAGAAATGTACTTACCTTATTATTTGTACACAAAATCCATTCTTCTCTCTTTGTTTCCTGTTGTACCAAGCTGTTTTAAATGTTCTCATTATTTTTGTTCCTTTGCGCTGTTGTAGTTCTTTAAGTTACGGCGTTGGTCTGCCATTTTTAATTATTTTGGTCTTTTCCTCATAAGTTTGCTTTGAGAAACTCTTCAGGTAATCACTATCCATCTTTGAAAAACCCGCCAAGAAACTTGCGCGTGCGCAGGCGCAGTAGGCTGGTGCGCATGCATAGTGCTCAGCGCAGCACATGCACGCAGTCCACGGTGTAAAGGCAGATTTTCAGCTGCCTTTACGGACCGTTGCCACTGATGGCTTGAAGCATCGTCGACGGCACATGAGTAGCACATACTTCCGCATTTTAAATGTACTGCGGACGATAGGCACGGGAGAATTATGCCTCCCTAAAAGATCGATCTCTTAGGGAAGCATAATTCTCCCGTGCCTTTACTATTTATGACCATTTTATATATGTTTTATATATGTTTTATATACATTTTATGTATATTTTATATATATAAAATAATGACTATTTAATAATGGTGGCTACCTTGCCTACCCTACACGGCACGTGCCTGGGTGTAATCGTTGGTCAGCGCGGACCTGGTGGGCCAAATAACCTGTTTCAGCGCTGTATTTCTAAAGAGTTAAATGCAAGGTCAATGAAATGGAATGAGATGTAAATCTTCCCGCAAATTGACTCGTCTTAATTGGGTAAAAAAAAACCACACAAAGTGCTTGAGTAACTCTGCGGGTCAGAGATGTGGGTCTCCATCTCTCGAGAAGATGGATAAAGAAACGTTTCTGGTTGGGACCCTTTTTCAGACTTCTTGATTCTTCTCAACGCAATCAAACTTGATTGGGTTCAGATTACTGAAGAATGTTCTTAAACTTAAATATTTATTAACGTCAAGTGCACACATGCCAAAAAAAACCTCGATGCAAATTTGTGATCAAATTTGAAAATTAGCCTTCTAAGGCCCAAAATGAACTCTCATTTTCTTGTTTACTAGTGCTTGATATTTACACAGGTTAGATGCACAAATTAGCAATAGTAGAGAGAATTGTCATCAAATTTAAAAAAAAAACACTTATATCCAACATGAAAAATAGCGCGGAGAGGTCACAAATGTCACAGTGAATAGGGATGCATGAGAGCAGAATTAGGCCATTCGGCCCATCACGTCCACCATTCAATCATGGCTGATCTATCTTTCCCTCTTAACCCGATTCTCCTGCCTTCTCCTCATAACCCCTAACACCTGCACTAATCAATAATCTATCTATCTCTGTCTTAAAAATATCCATTGACTTGGCCTCCACAGCCTTCCATGGCAATGACTCCCACAGATTCACCACCCTCTGACAAAAAAAAATTCTCCTAATTTCCTTCCTAAAGAAACTGTCTTTAATTCTGAGGCTATGACCTCTAGTCCTGGACTCTCCCACTAGTGGAAACATCCTCTCCACATCCACTCTATCCAGGTATTTAGTTGGTTAATAACTTAATATGAATTATCTGTTGGACAGCACGTGTTATTGTTGAGATAATGCCCACATTTAAGAAATATTCTTAGAAATGTTCTTCAGACAAATCCTGCTGGAAAGCCATGTCCCAGGGCATCTGATCAAGGTTTTCGCTGATCAATTTTTCTGTTTGAGATCTGACTAACCTCCGGCACTCTTCCAGCAATTTCTGTTTTTATTCAGCTCTTAAGTCGTAATGGAATTTTAAGATGGCATTCCTGCCACCTCCTGTGATTTTCAAGGAAACAGTTTTAAGGTTAAAGGAAAGTGCTCATTCGGATTGAATGAATGTGCATTTATATCACACCTTCCCTGGTCTAAGTACAACACGAGCCCTGAAGTATTTTTGGTACAGAACCAATACATGAAAGCTCCTTGGCCGGTTTCTCCTTTTAACTCTGTTTGAATGAATGAATGAATGAATTAATAAGTTTATTGGCCAAGTATTCACATACAAGGAATTTGCCTTTAAAAGGAATTGGAAAAGTTTGGTTTCCTTCTTACTTTTTTCTGCAAATAAAGCAGCGTTGAAAGAAAATGCCGATCTGTAATTTTTGTCAATTTGGATTCTTTTTTGTTTAGTTTAGAGATGCAGCGTGGAAACAGGCCCTTTGGCCCACTGTGTCCATACTGACCAGCAATCACCCGTACACCAGTTCGATCTTGCACACTGCGGACAAATATGAAAAGCCAATAACTGACAAATACAAACCTACAAGGCCTGGATTGAGTGGATGTGGAGAGGAAGTTTCCACTGCTGGGAGAATCGAGGACCAGAGGTCATAGCCTCAGAATTATAGGATGCTTTTTTTTTGGAAGGAGATGAGGAGGAATTTCTTTAGTCAGATGGTGGTGAATCTGTGGAATTCTTTGTCACAGAAGGATTTGGAGGCCAATGGATATTTTGAAGGCAGAAATAGAGAGATTCTTGATTTGTACGGGGTTACAAGGTACGGGGATTTGTCAGGGGTTATGGGGAGAAGGCTGGAGAATGGGGTTAGGAGGAAGAGATAGATCAGCCACGATTGAATGGCGGAGTAGACTTGATGGGCCGAATGGCCCAATTCTGTTCCTGTTATTTATGAACTTATGAACAAACCTGCACATCTTTGGAGTGTGGGAGGAAACCGAAGATCCCAGAGAAAACCCACGCAGTCACGGGGCGAACGTACAAACTCCGCACAGACAGCACCTGTAGCCGGGATCGAACCCGGGTCTCTATCGCTGCGCCACCGTGCAGCCCTAATTATTCAGGTTATCTCCAAAACAAAATAGTCTGAGTTTGTAGATGGCTCTGAAATAGAAGAGGAATGAAAGCAGCAAAAGCAGGAAAGATTCAGAGACTGTCAATGGTGTGAGATGTCTTTTCAAACGTAAAATGATTAATCAGTGAAACATTCAGACTTGGATGTTTGTGGAGCGAAGGATCAGAACAGCATGTTGACGTCAGCGTGTGACTTATCAACAACATTTACAACAATATTTCTAGACATTTCGATGAATAATTAATCCTCGTATCAAAGAACAGCAAAGAAATATCGAGTCATACAGCATGGAAGGAAACATGCCCTTCGGCCCAGCTTGCCCACACTGACCAACATGTCCCATCTACACAACACCAGTTCAAATTGGCTACGTTTTAGGTTTTTTTTAGAATTTTACTTTGTCGTGTTTCATGCTTTCGACAATGGCAGGAGGTATCTTAAATACCATCACCTCCAGCATCTCTTCCAAGAGACATATCCTCATGATGTGTTTCCTTCATTGATAGGTCAAAATCTTGGCAAATGATTTAACATACCCTTATTTAAGAATAAGGAGTAAGCCATTTAGAACGGAGACGAGGAAACACTTTTTCTCACAGAGAGTGGTGAGTCTGTGGAATTCTCTGTCTCAGAGGGCGGTGGGTGGAGGCAGGTTCTCTGGATGCTTTCAAGATAGAGCTAGATAGGGCTCTTAAAGATAGCGGAGTCAGGGGATATGGGGAGAAGGCAGGAACGGGGTACTGATTGGGGATGATCAGTCATGATCATATTGAATGGCGTTGCTGGCTCGAAGGGCCAAATGGCCTACTCCTGCACCTATTGTCTATTGTCTATTGTCTACGAATCTGGTCAATTTTTAATGCTAGCGCAAATATTTCTGCTACTGATCAAAGTCAAGATAAATTATGAGTTTAGTTTAGCGATACAGTACAGAAACAGGCCACTCGGCCCATCAAATCCGTGCCAACCTGCAATCACTCAACACTAGCACTATCCTACAGCCCACGGGACAATCTACAGCCTTTATCAAAGCCAATCAACCTACAAACCTGAATGTCTCTGACCCACTCCTTCTCTCCAGAGATGCTGCCTGACCTGGTGAGTTACTCCCGCATTTTGAGGCTATCTTTAGTTTACTTTAGATATACAGCCTGGAAACAGGCCCTTTCGGCCCAACGAGTCTACGTCGACCAGCGATCACCCGCACACTAACACTATCCTGTACACCTTAGGGACAATTTATAATTTTACCAAAGCCAATTAACCTACAAACCTGTACGTCTATGGAGTGTGGGAGGAAACTGGAGCACCTGGTGAAAATCCACCCAGTTACGGGGAGATCGTACTAACTTTATACAGACAGCACCCGTAGACACGGTCAAATCCAGGTCTCTAGCATGGTTGCGTAGCGGTAGAGTCGCTGCCTTCCAGCAAATGCAGGGTCAGGATCGAACATGGTTCGATCCTGACTACGGGTGTTGTCTGTATGGAGTTTTACGTTCTCCCCGTGACCTGCGTGGGTTTTCTCCAAGATCTTCGGTTTCCTCCCACACTCCAAAGATGTAGAGGTAGGTAGGTTATTTGGCTTGGTAAATGTAAAAATCGTTCCTCGTAGGTGTAGGATAGTGTTAACGTGCGGGGATCGCTGGTTGACGTGGACCCGGTGGGCCGAAATGGCCTGTTTCCTCGCTGTATCTCTAAAACAACAAAAAAACATTGTAACCAGCAACTCTACCGCTGCGCCACCATGCGGCCCCTTGTAAAAATTGGTCCATTATATTCTGACTAATTGCTTCACACGTTTTGTTATCTGTGGAACAAAATACAAAATACAATATACATCTAAAGTCACTGCAGAGTTTAATGAGCCTGTCCCACTTAGGCGACTCTTTAGGCGACTGCCAGGGACCAATATTAATGGAATTTACCTACGACACTTAGCGACAACCTACGACAGCAAAAAATTGCCGCCGCTGTCGTTGAAAATGTTAGAACATGTTGAAAATTTTGTGGTAGTCGTCCAAAAAATCGCCTAAGTGGGACAGGCCCAGATCACTTTCACCTGCTTTATTCAAAATTAGTCTCTAAAGTGAAAATAAATCACTGAGGTTTTTAACGTTGAAGTTTTCAAACCGTTAAACATAATTGAAAAGGAGAACCAACAGCTGTTGGGAATCAAAAATAGTTGAGAAAAATAATTTCCATAATTCTTTGACTTTTTTTTCCAACGGACCATTTTCATTAGCATTTTCTGGTTTTATATTTCTCAATGTTCGGCACTTCTGATGAAGATCCATTGAACCCATTTGAGAATGTTTCGCTCTTTCTGATTTAACCTCAGCTTTCCAGTTTTAGTTTAGTTTAATTTAGTTTGGAGATACAGCGCGGAAACAGGCCCTTCAGTCCACCGAGTCCGTGACGATCTCCGCACATTAATACTATCCTACACACACTCGGGACAATTTATATTGATAGAAAGCCAAATAACCTACGAACCTGCACGTCTTTGGAGTGTGGGAGGAAACCGAAGATCTCCACGCGGTCATGGGGAGAACGTACAAACACCGTACAGACAGCACCCGTGGTCGGGATTGAACCGGGGTCTCCGGAGCTGAAAGCGTTGCAAGGCAGCAACTCTACCGCTGCGCCACCGTGCCCATCTCCCTGATTTATCTGCTTGCTTTATATTGAAATAAAAATGGCATCTAGTTTGCAGATTTCCACTTTTGGCATTGAATTTTCAGAATGCATCATTTTTGAGCCATTTATTTCTGGTAAATCCTTTGTTCAGTTGTTCCCTCAGTCCAACAACGAGTTGCACCTGTAATCTTTAATAAGAATACATGTTTTCAACCAGCAATGACTGATTACCAGTTGATTTCCCAGTGCTTTTTAGAAGATAAATATAAGCATATGTATGTGGGGTTTGCATGTCAACAGTGTTTCATTTATCCTGATTTACATCCCCCATAGATCCTCAGTGTATCACATTCTGTTACATTCCCTATTCTGCAAGATGACATTTGCTTTTAATTAGAGATGCATGCACAGGAAATATGTCCAGCTTAAAAGGATAACTGATTTGGTTCCTGCTGTGCCCATTAGCCATGCAACAAGGCGGCACGGTGAAGCAGCTGTTAAACCTGCCGCCTCACAGTGCCAGAGACCCGGGTTCGATCCTGACCTTGGGTGCTGTCTGTGTGGAGTTTACACGTCCCCCTCCTGTGACCGCGTGGGTTTCCTCTGGGTGCTCCGGTTTTTCTTCCACATCCCTATGACGTGTAGATTTGTAGTTCCATTGGCCTCTGTAAAAATCGCCCCTCGGGTGCAGGGAGCGGATGCAAGAGTGGAATAACATAGAAATAGGGCAGCACAGTGGTGCAGCAGTAGAGTTGCTGCCTTTCAGCGCTTGCAGCAGCCGGGTTCCAACCCGACTACGGGTGCTGGCTGTACGGAGTTTGTACGTTCTCCCCCGTGACCTGCGTGGCTTTTCTCCGAGATCTTTGAGTTCCTCCCACACTCCAAAGACGTGCAGGTATGTTAGGTAAATTGGCTTGGTATAATTCTAAATTGTCCCTAGTGTGTGTAGGATAGTGTTAATCACTAGTCGGAGCGGAATCAGTGGGCCGAAGGGCCTGTTTCCGCGCTGTATCTCTAACCTAAACTAAACTAAACTTACTAGTTTAAATGGTTGGCGTGGTCTTGATAGACTGAAGGACTGGTTTCCATGCTGTAACTTTCAATATATGAATCAAAATATATCTACGTTCATTTGCTACTGATACCTGCATGTCAGGGTTTGGCAGTTGTAACTTTAGCAGGGACGTTTCTTGGGTGACAGCTACTGTACAGGACGTTTCTTGGGTGACAGCTACTGTACATTAAAACTGTGCTCATAATTGTGTATAGTCATTTTTTACCAGCATGTAACATCATTAAGTGTAAATTAGGAGTTGATTCCAATAATTCCTGGGAACTGTAAGCAGAGAAAGATAGCACAGAGAAGGTTAGCACGCAACAAAAGCTTTTCACTGTACCTCGCTACAACCTGACAATAAACTAAATAAAACTAAACTCAAATATAGTGCTGGACAATGCATTGGTGAAGTATGATTAATAGATAACCCAATCTCAATGGCAACACAGCCGAAGAAGGAAATAAACAAAGTGAAGGGTTTTCATGCATGTTCATTCAAAGATTTGGTTTAGAATAGTTGAGAGGTGCAGCGCGGAAAGCCACTGAGTCCACACCGACCAGCGATCCCCAAACATGAGCACTATCCCACATACATTACCATCACCAACTAACCTACAAACCCGCACAGCCTTTATAGTGTGGGAGGAAACCAGGGCACCCCGGAGAAAACTTAAGAGAGTTCTTAGCTAGTAATTCTTCTTCATGAGATCATCAGATCATGTGCTGGGAGTAGAATTAGGCCATTCGGCCCATCAAGTCTACTCCTCCATTCAATCGTGGTTGATCTATCTAACCCCATTCTCCTGCCTTCTCCCCACATCCTCTGATGCCCGTACTAAGTACTTCTTGGTCTCCTCGTGAACGTCCCACCATCAGAGTTGCCTTAAGCCAGTGATTTAATTGACATGGCATCACGCCCTTTGGATTCGGTGGCACTGACTTGCATTACTTGAGAGGTTTTAAGCAAAACGGCTAATCAAACCAGTGCCTGTGGATTATGACTTCATCATGAATTCTTCCTTTACAAGCCTGCCTGAGGCAGCCGGCTTCAGTATTTGTTTGAATCCTGCTGGTTAGAGGTTTCTGTCACTTTTTAGTCATTTTGTTTATTTGTATTTGGTGTCTTTTGTTCTGGGCTGCGAAACCTGCCGTCAGTGAGACAACTTTTAATCTGGTGGTATTTCACTCAATCCGTGGACATTGTTGACGTGTTTGGAATATTGAAAATGTATCAAGTTGTTGCCATCACATTGTTCAACCTAGGGTTCCCTTTGCCAATTTAATTAACTTCACGGGAGTCTGGGGCTTCCAGACTTCCTGGTTTTGGACTGATTTATTGAACCTGTCTTGGAGATTGAGTTTAATATCAGGCAAAAAAACCCATCATCCTCACTGCTTGATAAAGAATGATTTTCATGCTGTTGTTTATTGGGTTGCTTTCATCTGTCTAATAGCCAGTGCAAAGTCTCTCCACTAGTCTGTGTTTTTAATTATTTCCTTATCAGCTCCTTGCAATTATACATTTCCACACGGTTTTATTCTTTTTTTTCTTTTTTTTAACTATTTTTATTTTATTAGTAGTAAGTACAATCATATGGCACCAAAGTGCCTAATATATATTTTCATAATACATTTTATGTACAACTTCTTATTTTTTTATTATAATAAAGAAGAATAAGAAAAAGAAATGAGATAATAAAGGATAGAAAAACGTGAGATATATAGTGTGTGAAAAGAAGAAAAAAAAAGAATGAAGAAGAAAGTTGAAGAAAAGAAAATAGGAAAAAGAGAGTAAAAAATAAAAAAAGAAGTAAGGAGATCATTATTTATAATCTTGGACCATCCCTCGCCCAGTCCTGAGACAGTTAGCTTTTACAATTGTGTTGCACCATATGATTCCAAAAAGACGACAAATGGAGACTCGTTATGAATTGGTCTGATTTATCTATTAGGAGGATCGCATTTCCTCAAGATGTGCGGTGTCCAACATGCTTGCAATCCACATTTTAAGTGTTGGTATTGGTGTATTTTTCCAAAATTTAAGTATTAATTTTTTTGCTATTATTAAACCATAATTTTAAAATAAATTTTGAGATGAGTTCAATTTATTCCCATCTTCCATTACTCCAAATATAATCATTTCAGTATTAGTTCCATTCTTATCTTAAATAATTTTGTAAATATTTCAAAAATATCACTCCAAAATCTATAAAGTTTTATGCAGGAAACAAAAGAGTGTGTTATAGTTGCGTTTTGGGATAAACATTTATCGCAAAAGGGGGATATATTTGGATAGTATTCAGTCTTGTTTTTGAATAATATAATCTATGTAAAATTTTAATCAAACATTTGTGAATGTATATCAAGTACTTTTCCCATGTAACCTTCGTAATTTTTATCATTAATTCCCATTCCCACTCTTCTCTAAGTACCTCTGTCGATGGTAGGTCTATATTTAAAATACTATTATATAAATATGATATTATTTTTTGTGTCAGCTTTAATATTCATTGCTTCTTCCAATGTCAGGAGTTCTTTTTTGATATCCTTGTATGTATTTCTTCATGAAATTGCAAATCTGAAGATATTTACAATATTGGTTGTTTTTCAATTTAAATTTTACATTGTAATTGTTGGAATGATAATAGATTTCCATTTCATACATATCCCCGATCCTTTTAATTCCTAGACTTTCCCATTGATTATATGTTGTATCAATAAGAGATGGTTAAATAAAGGATTATTCGCTATTGGCATTAACAATGATAAATTTCTTAATTTTAAGGATCATTTTATTTGTTTCCAAATTCTTATTGTATCATGTATAATTGGGTTCTTATATATTGTGTTGTTCAGTTTCTCGGGAGAAGAGGATCGTTCCTATATTACAAGGAAAACAATCCTCTTTCTCCATTTTTATGCATTCTGTCTGTTGGGTAGAATTGTCCAACCAGTAAATTATATTCTTAATATGTATTGCCAATAGTAATACAAAAAATTCGGGAGTGAAAGTCCCCCAACATCTTTTGGTTTACATAAGTGTGTTTTTTTTTAATTCTATGTGATCTATAATCCCAAATAAAATTAGTAATATTAGAGTCTAATTTTTTTTAAAGTATTTTGGTATATATACTGGTATAGACTGAAATAGGTATAATAATTGTGGTAGAAAGATCATTTTTATGGCATTTATTCTACCTATTAATGATAAAGGAAGTGTTTTTCAAAATTTAATCTGCATATTAAGTTTATTAATAAAGGTATAAAATTAGCGTTGAATAATGCTTTATATTTTCTAGTAATCTGAATACCCAAATATTTAAATTTTTCTGTTGCTATTTTAAAGGGAACTTCAGTAAGTGTGTAGATTCTTGAGGTTTTAACGTCATGATTTCACTTTTATTCCAGTTTATTCTATATTCAGAAAAGGACCCGAATTCCTCTATTAAATTTAATAAATTTGGTATGCTTGTTTGTGATTTTGTAATATATAAAAGTATATCGTCTGCATATAATGAAATGTTACTATTTGAGTTGCTAGTATTATAGCCCTGAATATTCGGATGAATTCTTATACTTTCAGCCAAAGGTTCTAACATAAGGGCAAATAGCAGGGGTGATAACGCACATCCCTGCCTATTACCCCTTGATAATTGAAATTTTTGAGATAACATATTATTAGTTAATATTCTTGCCATCGGTTTATCATATAATAATTTTACCCATGTAATAAAATTCTCTCCCTTATTAAATTTTTGCAGTACTTTGTATAAGTACTGCCACTCTACCTGATCAAATGCTTTCTCTGCGTCCAAAGAAATAATTGATATATCTTCTTCCTCCACTTTATGTGAGTACATATATTAAACAGGCGTCTCAAATTATTAAATCTTTTGGGTATAAACCCCGTTTGATCAGGGTTTATCAATTTACTAATATATTTGCTTAATCTTCTTGCTAAATTCTTTGCTAAAATTTTCTGGTCTGTATTTAAAGTGATATAGCTCTATATGAGCCTGGATCATCTAAATCTTTATCTTTTTATGGAATAAGCGTAATAGTTGATTCTGCTAATGTTTCAGGTAGTTTATTTTCTTTAAAAGCGTGAGTATATAAATTAAATAAATAAGGAGTCGTTATCTCATGACATTTTTTATAAAAATCATTACTAAAACCATCTGGTCCCGGTGTCTTACCATTTTTCAACGATTTTATTGTTTCACCTATTTCTTCGATTGTAATTTGAGCTCCAAGTTCCTCTTGTTCCAAAAGGTCAAGTTTTGGAAGATTATCTTCTATTTTAGTTTTAGATGTATATAAATTTTGATAAAATTGAGCAAATCTGTTATTAATATCTTTAGGTAGTATTAGTAATTCACCTTTCTCTGATTTAATTTTAGTTATAGTATTTTCCTTTTCTTGTTTTTTCAATTGACGAGCTAAAAGCTTATGTGGTTTGGTCACCAAACTCAAAATGTCCTGTTTTGTAATTTGGAATAATCTTATTACTCTTGCCGATAAAATTCGATCAATTTTAAATTTCAGTAATATTATCTTATTATGTTTATCTGTAGTGAAATCTTTAGCATTATCTAACTAACTGTCTAATTTCTTGTTCTAACAACATTTGTTCTGTCTTATTCTTTTATTTGAAAAATTTGATATGAAATTATAATTCCTCTAATAAATGCCTTAAAAGTTTATTCTTGTAATAGCAAATCTCAACTTATTACCATGTCTGAGTTTGATATGCTTGTTTTTGATGCCCCTTGCCATGCCTCCTATCCTCTGACATTTGGTGGACTTCATAAGTTCATAGGAGCAGAATTAGACCTTTCTGCCCATCAAGGATCACTGCCATTCAATAGACAATAGACAATAGACAATAGACAATAGGTGCAGGAGTAGGCCATTCGGCCCTTTGAGCCAGCACCGCCATTCAATGTGATCACGGCTGATCATCCCCAATCAGTACCCCATTCCTGCCTTCTCCCCCATATCCCCTGACTCCGCTATTTTTAAGAGCCCTATCTAGCTCCCTCTTGAAAGCATCCAGAGAACCCGCCTCCACTGCCCTCTGAGGCAGAGAATTCCACAGACTCACCACTCTCTGTGAGAAAAAGTGTTTCCTCGTCTCCGTTCTAAATGGCTTACTCCTTATTCTTAAACTGTGGCCCCTGGTTCTGGACTCCCCCAACATCGGGAACATGTTTCCTGCCTCTAGCGTGTCCAAACCCCTAACAATCTATCAATCATGGCTGATCTGTCTCTCCTTCTGAATCGCATTCTCCTGCCTTCTCCCCATAACCCCATACTAATCAAGAATCTATCTATCTCTGCCTTAAAAATATCCATTGACGTTCTCCACAGCCTTCTGTGGCAATGAATTCCTCAGATTCACCATCCTCTGACCAAAGAAATTACTTCCTAAAGGAACGTCCTTTAATTCTGAGGCTACAACCTCTGGTCCTGGACTCTCCACTAGTGGAAACATTCTCTCCACATCCTCTCTATCCAGGCCTTACACTATTCGGACTTCCATGGTCTGAAACTGAGATGGCACTGCAAAGATTGCCCACAGTAAATTGGATCATGTAGTTTTAATGAACCATCTCCACAGCTCCTAAGTACAGACCCACGCAAAATAAATTACTTATGAGCTCATTTTAACGGTAAATTCTTACTGTGGTTCAATTGATATAAATCGTAAGTGAAATCTCAGGTGCTGTCTGACTGAAGTGAGGTGATCCTGATTAGACATCAGTTCTGGGAACGCTGTTTGCTTGGGTTGTTGGGTCATCAGAGGAACAGGCATGTATTATGAAACTATAATTGTGCTTTTCAACATTCACTTTACCAACTCGAGCGTCTCCAAATGCATCTCCGTGCAGTTGCGTATAATTCTATATCAGAATTTAATCACACACAATATTTCACGCTTTGGAAGAATTCCAACCTTTTTTTTTAACCTTGGGAATTTTGCATTTTATTGATGTAAAAATGATGGTTGAGATTTTTTTGTTATGTTTAATTTGTGAATAGTTCTGAGTTTTACATCGATTAAATGTGGACTATTTCACCTCCCATCACTATTTTTTGACATTCTCTATGTTAATATTGCCTTATTGTCAAAATAACCAGCACGGGCAGCAATAGAGTTGCTGCCTTACAGCACCCGGGTTCGATCCCGACTATGGGTGCTTGTCTGTACGGAGTGTATACGTTCTCCCATGACCTGCGTGGGTTTTCTCCAGATGCTCTGGTTTCCTCCCACACACCAAAGACGTACAGGTTTGTGGGTTAATTGGCTTCGATAAATTGTAAATTGTCCCTAAAGTGTGCAGGATAGTGTTAATGTGCGGGCGATCGCTGGTTGGCTCGGTGGGCCGAAGGCCTGTTTCCATGCTGTATCTCTAAACTAAAGATAAACACAAAATGCTGTCAGCGGGACAGGCAGGATCTCTGGAGAGACGGAATGGGTAACGTTTCTAGTTGAGACCCTTCTTCACAGGGGGCCGCGGAGCGTTTTTTAAAGTGTGGGAGCTGAGCGATCACTGACCACTGGCCTTCGGGGTACCCGGCGTAGGACGGGAGCGACTGAGTGGGGGGGTGCCCCCCCTCCGCGGTAGGGACTTTTGAAATTTGATGTATTAAAATCATGTTTTAGTGCATTGTAGAAGTATGATTTCAATGTTTTTCATTTGATGTATTTTTAAGATAATGTAGGGCCTACATGAGAGATAGGAGCAGGTGATTATTATTTTTGTTAAAGTTCGACCTCAAAAAACTGGGGGATAATAATAAAGGCATCTCCCACCTCAAAAAGTGGGAGGATATATCCCCCATTTCCCCCCACCCTCCCCCGATTGATGCCAGTGCCTTCCACGGTACAGAGAATTTGACAAAAAATCTTTTAAATGTGTTATAATTTCAAGTGCTATTTTTTTTTTTTTTGTAGTTGGAAAAAGGGACAAGAAATAATCATAACTTTTCCTGATTTGCAAATTCATACAAATTCTATTTTGCCCGGGGAAAAATATCTGAGAATTTTGAAAGTATGCGTTCTCCTTTTGACGTATATTTCATTTTGATTTGAATTTAGAATCATCAAACCATGACATTAATAAAGGGGGTATATGTTTGTGGAAACATTACTTTTTTTAAAGTAAGACTTTCGAGAAATCTAAAATGCATTAGAAAAATACATTTCAATGCACTGAGTCTCTTGCCCAGAGTAGGCGAATCGAGGACCAGAGGACAGATCTAAGGTGAAGGGGAAAAGATTTCATAGGAATCTGAGGGCTAACTTTTTCCACACAAAGGCTGGTGGGTGTTTGGAACAAGCTGCCAGAAGAGGTAGTTGAGGCAGGGTCTATCCAAACATTTAAGAAACAGTTAGACTGATACATGGATAGGACAGGTATGGAGCGATATGGACCAAAAGCAGGTAGTATAGCTGGGACATGTTGGCGGGTGTAGGCAAGTTGGGCCGAAGGGCCTGTTTTCACACAGTATCACGCTATGACTACATTATACCTCCACCATGAATGAATGCTTCAAAATCAAGTGGTCGAGTTTTATTACCATAATTCTTAAGCATAGAAACATAGATAATAGATGCAGGAATAGGCCATTCGGCCCTACGAGCCAGCACTGCCATTCAACATGATCACGGCTGTTCATCTAAAATCAGTACCCCTTTCCTGTTTTTTCCCCATATCTCTTGATTTTGCTAGCCCCAAGAGTTAAATGTAACTCTCACTTGAAAACATCCAGTGAATTGTCCTCCACTGCCTTCTGTGGCAGAGAATTCCACAGATTCACAACTCTCTGGGTGATTAAAGTTTGTCCTCATCTCAGTCCTAAATGGGCCTGCCCCCTTATTCTTAAACTGTGACTCCTGGTTCTGGACTCCCCCAACATCGGGAACATTTTTCCTGCAGTTACAGTAAGTGAAAATCTAACAGCAAGCAGGATGCTTTCTCCAACCACCTCCATTTGAAGGCAACTATCTTCCACCGCTTCCACCCAGTGCTTGGTACTTTCTTCCAGCAGCCACTGGTTATCCTCCAGGATGTACCGAGCCACAGCCTGGTCCATGCCGGTCACCAGGGCAAAATCGGCGCAGAAACTCTCACGGCAGTGGCGCAACGCCTCCGACGGCCCGGGACTCTTGCACTGAGGCTGCTCCATGGCCAGAGCTGCAGCGAGTGACTCACCAGCCCGGCAAACACTCGCCAGCCCCGGCTCCCCGTCCGCATCTGTCCCCGCCACTCCATCCCTCCCTCCGACCCGGCTCTCCAACATCTACGACCAGGTTGTTCAGAGCACAGCAGTGCCTCGTCCAAAGCCGGAGACATTGAAACATGTCTAGCCAAAACAGTGGGGGTGCTGCAGCCCACCCCCCCCCAGCCCCCCCCCCCAGCCCCCCCCCCGCTTCCACGGCCTATGCTTCAGACTAGTCAGGGGAAAGGGAAACAAGAGATATAGGCAATTATGTAGAGAGATATAGAATAAAACCCCTTATCTGGTTTCATCATGGATGTAGCTTCACCCTTAAGGATGATATAGTGTTCAAGTTTGTCGTACTGATTTGAAAGTGTAGAGGTTCCTCAGCATACCTTTTACATACCTTTGTGCATTGCTCTTGCAGCAATTCAAAACCAAATGATGAAAATGCTTTGGATTCAGTGGCTCAGGAGTGTGCCATGTAGAGCAGCTAATGGGCCGTGTTTCAGAATAGTGAGAAAATGCCCAGATAGCGAGCTTGCAATTACAGGCAAGGCTGTCCAGGAAGGTACAGAGTGAAGCTGACGTGATTTCCCACAAGACCAGTCGAGTAAATTGAAATGGTGTGCACCATCCATTTACAGAATGGGCTTGTCTGGATCCTGGTGATTGGCGTGTCACCAATGATGGGGGTGGACGCCAATCACTCACTGGCCATCACTCACAGCAGAGAACATTGGGGGGGAGAGGGGGGTGTGGGGGGGTGGGGGGTGGGAAAGAGAACAAACGCATGTAACTGAAACAAATCCACTCACATTAAAACACTGAAACGGAGGTATCTTTAATTAAGAACCAAAACAAAGTATATTCATAATTAAAAGTACAATTAGGTGATGGATGGGTGGATAAATGAATGAATAAATGGATTGATGAATATGTAGATAAACAAATAAATGAATAGATAGGTGTTGTGTTTCGGCTGTTATAAATAACTGGAGCCTTACACCAAGGTAAGGTCCAAAGACTTTGTGAACTACATAACAAATATGACTTCACACTTGCACGTCTCTCTAATTCTAAAGGGAACCAGGCAGGGAGGGTTACTGTAAAGGGCCTGTCCCACGAGCATGCGACTCAATGCGGCAAGTGCGACCTAACCTGGTCGCTTGAGCCGTACGGCCTCGCGGGGCCGGTCCCACTTCGATCGCCGAGCCGTATGGAGTTGTGCGGAGCTGATCGCGCGGGGCTCCGAAAAACTGAGCACGTTCAAACATTCCGCGCGGCAACGGCCTGGCGGCCCGCAGCCGCCTCGATGCCGTACGCGCCGCCTCGACGGGCGTGCGCAGCGTCTTGACGCCATACGTCATGCGCAAACTTCCCGCGTCACTCACTCGACCTCCGCGCGGCCCCCGCTTCCGGTTTGGTAGCATTTGCTGCATGCAGCCGCATGCTGGTGGGACCGGCCCTGTACGGGGATCATTCGACCTCCGCACGGCCCCCGCTTCCGGATAGGTCGCGCTTGCCGCATGGAGTCACATGCCCATGGGACAGGCCCTTAAAGCTAGTGGGCGTAACTACAAAAGCATGACTCATAACACGAGGAACACTGATCTACATCCTCCTCTTAAAGAATCAACAACAGTACAAACCATAAACTAAGTAAGGCATGCATAGCAATCGATGTTAAACTGGAGGAAAGTCAAACATAGTCCGGGTACTTCGCAACCGGCCTACAAACATGACCAGCACGTGTACGATAGATACCATCTCCGTTCTTTTTCCCTGATCTACAATGGGTAAATAGATAAATAAGGTCATAAGTGATAGGAGTAGAATTAGGCAATCTAGTCTACTCTGCCATTCAATCATGGCTGATCTATCTCTCCCTCCTTACTCCATTCTCCTGCCTTCTCCCCATCACCTCTGACAGGTAGAATAAATAGGTGGATAGTTAAATAAACAGAAAGATTCATTGCCACAGACAGCTATGAGACAGTCAATGGCTATTTTTAGAGCAGTGATTGACAGGTTCTCGATTATTAAGGGTGTCAAGTTATGCAGAGAATAGACAGTAGACAATAGGTGCAGGAGTAGGCCATTTGGCCCTTCGAGAAGGCAGGAGAATGGGGTTGAGAGGGAAGGATGGACCAGCCACGATTGACTGGTGGAGTCGACACGGTGGTCTGAAGGACCAAAGGGAGTTTGGAAGACACACAATAAACTGCATGCAGAGGCATCGATCTTGGCCCTTCAGTTACTGACCGGCAAAGCATGTCAGCAGGATTTGTAATTGTAATTAATTTATTAGCCAAGTATGTAAAAGCATACAAGGAATTTGATTTGCCATACAGTCACACCAACAAAGCAACAAGACACACAACTACATAAAAGTTAACACAAACATTCCCCACTGTGATGGAAGGCAATAAAGACTTATCTTCTTTCCTCCTTATTCTCCTGTGGACGGGGCACTCGAACCATCTGCAGCCGGGGCGATCGAAGCTCCCCGCAGCCGGTGATCGAGCCCCATGTTGGGACGATCAAAGCTCCACGATCAGTGCAGTCGAAGCTCCTGCTGCTTGGAGCTCCCGAAGTGGGTCCCTAACCAAGGCACCGCGAGCTCCACAATGTTAAAGTCTGCAGTCTCCCGCGGTTGGAGCTCCCAAAGTCGATCCCTAGCAAGAGGCCGCCAGCTCCTCGATGCTAGGCCGTGGTGCGGAGGGAGATACGATACAGAAAAAGCCGCTTCATCGAGGAAGGAGATTTTTTAAATGTCCCCATCCCCCACGTAATACAAAACTAAAAGATACACTAAAACATACTAAAACATACTAAAACATACATTTAACAACAGACTAAGAACAAAAGAAGAAAAGGATGAGACAGATCGTTGGCGAGGCTGCCATCGCACGGCGCCACCTGGTGATGTGTAACTATTTCAAAAGCTGTTATTATTTCAAGCTGCTTGAAAGAATGCTCAAATGCAAGCCAGCCCAGTGGGTGCCAGCCAGTTTTAAGTAGTCCCTGTGGGCACAACCATGACTATCCTTTTTCTACACACTAGGGGGGCAATGTACAGGCATGTGGAGGCCTAGTCATTGGGTATCAGTCTGAAGAAGGGTCTCAACCTGAAACCACCCATTCCTTCTCTCCAGAGATGCTGCCTGTCCTGCTGAAATACCCTAGCATGTTGTGTCTATCTTCGATTTAAACCAGCATCTGCAGTTCCTTCCTGTGCAGAGCAAAGTAAAACATCCGACGAGAGTGTTTAAGGTGCAGATTGCCAGATTCTTGATTAGTACGGGCATCAGGGGTTATGGGGAGAAGGCAGGAGAATGGTGTTGAGAGGGAAAGATAGATCAGCCATGGTTGAATGATGGATGGGCTGAATGGCGTAATTCTGCTGCGATAATTTTGAACATGAATGTACAGTAGTTGATTAACCGTTGATCACCCGTTCACCCTCGTGCTATGTGATCCCACTTTCACATCCATTCTCTACGCACAAAGGGGCAGTTTACAGAGACCCAATAAACCTACAGGCCTGCGCGTCTTTGGGACGCGGAGGAATCCCACGCAGTGACAGGGAGAACGTGCGTGCCCTGCACAGGCAGCACCCGAGGTCAGGATCGAACCTGGGTCTCTGGCGCTCCGAGGCAGGAGCGCGACCATTTGCGCCACTGCGCCACCCAAAACTATCGTAACGCGTTAAACTCTCTTGCAAACCTGCGATCAGAGGAAGACCATATGTTTTTTAAAATAAAATATCACTCTGCATTTCCGCTGCCGGCTGAACAAGCTGCCATCAGTTGCTTCCGACCCTGGGACCACATTCTTTCTTCCAACATGGTCCCAGGCCCAGCCATCCACAGGAGGCCAGCTCTCAGCTCATTGGCACAGCCCAGTTCAAGTGCTGGCCGCACTCCCCGCCAGCTGACATGATCCTTACCACAGGCTCACAGCTTGTCAAAGCTGTCGCATAAATCGTAAGCTCCAAAAACATGACGCAATTCTTTTAAAAAAATAAAAATATTTAAAGAAAATATGCATTTTCTCTGAACCAAAACTAAAAACACGTAAAAATGCAGGTTAATTTAATGTAATCAAAATAAATCAAATAGAGAATCTATTTAGGGATGCAGCGTTAGAGTTGCTGCCTCACAGCGCCAGAGAGCCGGGTTCGATCCTGACTACAGTTGCAGTCTGTACAGAATTTGTACGTTCTCCCCCTTGACCCGCGTGGATTTTCTCCGGGTGCTCCGGTTTCCTCCCACACTCTAAAAACATGCAGGTTGATTGGCTTCGGTAAAATTGTAGATTCTCCCTCGTATGTGGGATAGTGCTAGTATGCGGCGATCACTGGTCGGCATGGACTCAGTGGGCCAAAGGGCCTGTTGCTGCGCTGTATTTCTATAGTCTAAAGTAAAGTATAGGTTTAAGGGACAGATGTCTCATCATGAAAGCTTCCTCTCTATTTCATGCTTCGAAACTGCCAAATCTATAAGGACCAATTGATCCCAATATATTTTAAACGGTAGACTTGCATTAATATAAAGCACTTTATAATCTCAAGATTTTCCGGTCAATTAAGTATTTCTAAGACACTGCTACTATTATACTGCGGAAAATATGCAGCAAATTTTCACATAGTAAATCACAGTCCCCGCTATATATTTTTTTGTGTGTCTGCTATTTTCCAAGTCTCTCTTTCAAAAGAAACATAGAAACATAGAAACATAGAAAATAGGTGCAGGAGTAGGCCATTCGGCCCTTCGAGCCTGCACCGCCATTTGATATGATCATGGCTGATCATCCAACTCAGTATCCCATCCCTGCCTTCTCTCCATACCCCCTGATCCCTTTAGCCACAAGGGCCACATCTAACTCCCTCTTAAATATAGCCAATGAACTGGCCTCAACTACCTTCTGTGGCAGAGAGTTCCAGAGATTCACCACTCTCTGTGTGAAAAATGTTTTTCTCATCTCGGTCCTAAAAGTCTTCCCTCTTATCCTTAAACTGTGACCCCTAGTTCTGGACTTCCCCAACATCGGGAATAATCTTCCTGCATCTAGCCTGTCCAACGCCTCAAGAATTTTGTAAGTTTCTATAAGATCCCCCCTCAGTCTTCTGAATTCCAACGTGTACAAGCCGAGTCTATCCAGTCTTTCCTCATATGAAAGTCCTGCCATCCCAGGAATCAGTCTGGTGAACCTTCTCTGTACTCCCTCTATGGCAAGAATGTCTTTCCTCAGATTAGGAGACCAAAACTGTACGCAATACTCCAGGTGTGGTCTCACTAAGACCCTGTACAACTGCAGTAGAAGCAGGATAGGAATTGAAAGCAAGCAGTCTATTTCACCAGGTTCTCTGCAAGTGTCTCGCCTGTGCTTTGAAGGACTCTACCCCACACTTTGATGAAATTAACATCAAGTCATTTGTCAGCCTCCAGGTGAAGGGAACATGTAATAGATTTGCAAAGAAAGCAGAAAGGCCTCGTTTTTCAACTGAGAGCCGTTTATGTTACGTCCAACAGAAGCCTCCTCTCGCTCACATTTGCTGTGTATAATAGACAATAGGTGCAGGAGTAGGCCATTCGGCCCTGCAAGTCAGCACCGCCATTAAATGTGATCATGACTGATCATCCACAATCAGTACCCCGTTCCTGCCTTCTCCCCATATCCCCTGACTCCGCTATCTTTAAGAGCCCTATTAGCTCTCTCTTGAAAGTATCCAGAGAACGGGCCTCCACCGCCCTCTGAGGCAGAGAATTCCACAGACTCACAACTCTCTGTGTGAAAAAGTGTTTCCTCATCACCGTTCTAAATGGCTTACCCCTTATTCTTAAACTGGCTCCTGGTTCTGGATTCCCCCCAACATCGGGAGTATGTTTCCTGCCTCTAGCGTGTCCAAACCCTTATTGATCTTATATGTTTCAATAAGATCCCCTCTCATCCTAAATTCCAGAGTATACAAGCCCAGCCGCTCCATTCTCTCCGCATATGACAGTCCCGCCATCCCGGGAATTAACCTTGTTATAATAATGTTACGTGTTTGCGTGTTTACTCCACTTTAGCTCGTTAATAGTCCACTGTTTAACATTCCTATTCCTGTACGAGGGTTTAACTTGATTTAGTACCCGCTTTTTATGGATAGCACAACCCATCGGAACACACAGCGTTTCTTGGCTTGTTCTGACATTTAGATTCTGTGTCTTATTCACGTGGTAGAAATGATGCAGGGAAGAAAATGTAAATGAAAAAGTAAACAGCGGTGACTTTTTGTCAGATTCAGGCGCGCATTTACACATTAAATGTCCAAATGTTATGTCCTGTCACAGGCTGCGTGATGGGGGGTGGTCATCAGCGGCTGTCAGATTGTTAGCCAAAATGCCAAGCTTGATAATGGTATGACCTTAACAGCTCGACACTGAATGCTATATTACCATGCACTCACAGAGCAGGATGTGTGTGAGGGGAACCATACTGTTTCCTCTTTCATCCTCGTTTCATTACTAATTAACACGGATAGGCGATGGTTCGCTGGGAGCAACAGAGTCATTCATTTAACACTGAGTTTCAGCCGAGAATCACGCAGATTAAAAAAAGACCATTAAACTTTGAGGACAGATGTCCAGGAAAAAAAAGCCAATCATCTTAAAAGGGTATTTATTGACGAAATGCCCCGATTTAAAATTAAAGCTGTTGATTCTCCGTCTTCAAGGCAAAGTTATCACAGGATTAGATCTCTGAAGCACTAATTTAAATGGTATGACATTGATAATATATTTGTTGACTTTATTCAATGATGGTTTAACACCTATTACAGCCAGAGCAGAATTTGGCAGCAACTTGATGTGAGCTAAAATGGACACAAAGTGCTGGAGTAGACATGGAGTAGGCAGGTCAGACAGCATCTCGGGAGAACATGAATATGCTGAAGATAGACACAAAATGCTGGAGTAACTCAGCGGGACAGGCAGCATCTCTGGAGAAAATGAATGGGTGATGTTTCGGGTCAAGACCCTTCTTCAAACTGAGAGTCAGTAGAGAGGGAAACTACCTGGTGGAGCAGAAAGACATCTAAGCAACTAAGGTGTGAAAAGGACAGATCAAAGCAGACGATGATGGAGGACATGTAGTGAGGTGCAGGTACAATGAAAATCTTGTTTGCAGCAGCATCACAGACACACAGACTAAACTAAACTAAGTTGAACTAAAAGACCCACTACAATGGAAGAAACAAGTAGACTTTTCCACACACGAACAGAAGCTTGCCATTCTCCTGAGCAGTGTTTTTGTTTATTTTAACTTTCCAGTCTTGCTAGTGAGCAGACAAAATGCTGGAGTAACTCAGTGGGCAACATTTCAGGTTGAGACCCTTCTTCAGACTTGCTAGTGAGCAATACCTCTAATACTGGGAGCATTTATAATAATGGGATTTCTGATAGATTCTCTCAGTGGAGAGATGCTTCCTATTGGGAGCAAAATGTGAAAGAAATTACCCCGTATAAAATTGATATAAGGATGTGTTGGCAGCATGCTTTTTTATAACTATAACTGATCAGATTTCTTGGCTGTAATGATGTCCAAACTAACAATGTTTAACGTGTCACACCTGGCGGCTAGTCTTGGATTTCTATAAATCCATATTTTAATGCAGGAGATATTTGCGGCCATTATAATACCATTCTTCTCAGCAGGCTGCCATTTTGCAGCTTTGTTTTCCCTGGTCCCGTTGGCGAAAATGTTCAGGAGTTTACAACTAATCTCAGCGCAAAGTGTTCTTCATTAGTAAGAGCGTCAAAGGTTAGGGGGAGAAGGCCGGAGAATGGGGTTGAGAGGGAAAGATGGATCACCCAGACTCAATGGGCTGAACGGCCAATTTGGCTCCTGTGTCTTATGGTTTTAAATAGCCTGATAATGGTTGACACCTTGTTACATGAGATCTGTGACTTTCGAAGCAAAGCATTGCATGGTAAACTCAATAGTTGAAAGAAAATATACTGAATTAAGTTTAAGTAATTAGACTGGTACATGGATAGGACAGGTTTAGAGTGATATGGGCCAAACGCAGGCAGGTGGGACATGTTGGTCAGTGTTGGCAAGTTGGGCCGAAGGGCCTGTTTCCACACTGTATGAATCTATGACACTCTTTGACTTTAATTTGTAATTAAATCCTTAAAACATATATTTATATATGTTCAATTTTAAATTTAGAAAATTGCATAAATAATGTTTATAATATGTTTACAAGGTTTACCTTGATATTATTCTATCAATTTTATTTGGCGCCTCTGCACTGTTTGCATACAGTACACTAAAGAGTCGCCACGTTTCTGGCGCTGAGTATGTTACGCGTACTCATTAGAGTCATCTGAAGAAGTGTCTCGACACGAAGCGTCACCCATTCCTTCTCTCCACACATGCTGCCTGTCCCGCTGAGTTAATCCACCTTTTCGTGTCTTTCTTCTCATTAGAGTCATGTTGGTCACTCTTTGTTCTGCAATTTTTGTATTTTGGCAAAAATAATAGTGCATTTTCCTCCTCATTTTATGACTTGTTAGGATTCTTTACGGTGACGTGCTCCTCAGCTGGTTTGGTTTTTGTCAAATGGCAACATAACATAATCAGGGCACCCCATCAGCTGATACTTAGTGGCAATCAGCGTCAAACCGACCGGTTCATTTTGTACACGTTGGTGGCAGCTTGCTTTGAAGTCAGCACTGGCTGCCTTCGGTCCATTGCTGACTATGTAGTTCAGGCCAACGTTATTTGAAACGTAAGTGTTCTATCTCCAAATCAAAATCAAATCTCACTGCATTGTTTCCATTTCCAACTTATTCTATTCCTGACCGTGACATTTTGCATTTCTTTAACCTCGTCAGAAAATCTAGCAAAACCCGGAGGCTTTTCTAAGCAAAGCCAAGCCTAAAGTTCAATTCTGTGATACTTTATTGTCAAATGTACCTGGATGCAGTGAAATTCTTTGTTTTGCATCCAATACACAACGTACACAAAAGAGCCACGTTGGTCGCTCTTTCTTCTCTGCGTCCCCCACCCCACCGGTGCCTGTTTGGTCTCGACAGTGTGGCCCGACCACCTCTCAGCGACATGTCCTTGACTCGACCGCCTCTCCAAATGATCTGAGGCATCGTAAGATCGTCCAAATGTAATGGCACAGATGAAGACTATTAACCCCATCAAATTTTGTGTCAATTTTCGGTGAAGCCGTCTCATCAGTCCTAATCCTCCTCACTTTCCATATTACCTTCCAAATTACTCTCATTTTCTTCTGCACCCCCTCCCCCTTTGGAAGCACTGATTACATCTATTTCCACGATCCTCAAAGCTGCATGCTTCCACTTCCCTTACAATGCTTCAATGGCTCTATTTGTCACACGTACCGAGGTACAGTGAAATTCATTTCTGTTTTCAGTTCAGTACAAGCATCACTATGCAGAAGCGCTTAGATACATCTTAGATAAGTATCTCCGATACTGTACGAGTGTGTAGCAGTAGTACACTGAGACAGTATACAGAGTCCCCAGATTTGGTGACATTTGTTATTGGTGTAGAGATCTAAATCATAACCGCTCTGTCTCTGTAAAACTAACTGTTCGTCAGATGCCTCTCTATCTTTCTCTCTCCTTCCCCTCCCCTTGCTAGCTCTCCCAAAGCCCACACTCTCCACCTCTTCCTTTCTTCTTCCCGCCCCCCCCCCCCCCCACCGCCACATCAGTCTGAAGAAGGGTCTCGACCCGAAACGTCACCTATTCCTTCGCTCCATAGATGCTGCCTCACCAGCTGAGTTTCCCCAGCATTTTTGTCTACCCTCTCTATCTTCAGTTTATTACTTTGAATTTAATCATATCTTAGGGCAGCATAGTGGCACAGCGGTAGAGTTGCTGCCCTACAGCGCCAGAGACCCAGGTTCGATCCTGACTACGGGTATGTACATTCTTCCCGTGACCACGTGGGTTTTCTCCGGGTGCCCCGGTTTCCACCCACACTCCAGAGATGTACAGGTTTGTAGGTGAATTGGCTTCTGTAAATTGTACTGGTGCATGTCATTACTGTGGTGTCATTTGCCATCAGCCTTGTGTGTCTTTGTTATCCACAGGACCCCTTCCATCATCATAAACACAGACTTAGAACAAAATATTTGGAGGAACTCAATGGGACTGGAGGAACAGGGAGTTTCGAGTGTCTGTCCGCAAATCTTTACAGATAGCAGATCGAATCAATAGCGTTGTTTTCCTTCATTAGCTGAGGCATCGAATATATGAGCAGCAGGTTATGCTGCAGTTGTACACAACACTGGTTAGGTCACAGCTTGAGCATTGTACGTAGTTCTTTTCATTGTATTTACAATAAGGATGTGATTACACTGGAGAGCGTTCAGCGAGAGAGTCATGAAGATGTTGCCAAGGCTGGTAGCTGTGAGACCCAGTAGAATAGGCTAAGGCTATTTCCTTTGTTACAGAGGAGGCTGAGGCTGGATAGATTAATTAGGAAGAACCTATTCCTTAGAAGAGAAGTAAAAAATCCATGGGCATTGATTTTAAAGTAATTGGTAGAATAATTGGGGGGAAGATAAGTGTCTGGTCTTGGGGCTGCACGGGGTAAAGTTGCTGCCTTACAGCACCAGAGACCTGGGTTCCATCCTGTCTATGGGTGATCTCTGTATAGAGTTTGTACGTTCTACCCATGACCTGCGTGAGTTTTCTCCGGGTGCTCCCATTTGCTCCCACTCTCCAAAGACGCGTAGATTTGTAGGTTACTTAGCTACGGTAAAATTATTAATTGTCCCTCGTGTGAAAAGGATAGCATTAGTGTGCAGGGATCGCTGGTTGGCGTGGACTTGGTAGGCCAAAGGGCCTGTTTCCGTGCTGTATCTCTAAGCTAAACAAAATAAGCAAAGTTTAATATCTATGAGAGGAAACAAAAGCTTTTCACTGCACCTCGCTATATATGTGACACTAAACTAAACAAACTCTTGCTCCAACTCATACTGTAAGCAGGGGTCTAGAACTCACCATCAGAAAGGGTGGTAGAAATGGAAGCCATCATCATGTTTAAAAGTCCTTTGTTATGAACTTAGGACCTTCTTGGATACTTCTCCACACAAGACGGTAGGATTAGGTTGGATAGCTCTTTATCGATCAGCATAAACGCAGTGGGCTAAATGGACCCCTTTTATGTAGCAATGTTACAAAATTTTGAGATTTAAAAAATAAAGTCTGCAATTTATCCCATCAGATAAAGCATAAAAAGAAGTTTAATTTGACACTTAATTCACTTTCATATCTTCAGTATTAAAAAAGTTATGGCCATTATCATACTCAGAAATTAGCATCTAGTTCCCTATTGCTTTTCCATTGACTTAACACAAAAGCTGTGATCGAGGACAGTTAAAAGCCCATAACTTTCTTAAAAATTATGGTAACTGAAAGAAATTTTCAGGTATTATAGATTGAAGCATTCTGAAACAAATATGAAACAATCTTACTTCGAAGACATGAAAGTAAAGCATATAATTAGTTAGTTACCTAATTGTAGCTAATTACAAAATTCAATTACTAGATCTAAACATCTATCAATTTCTTAAGAATAGATTAACATTTTTAAATAGCCTAAGTGTCCAAATAACATTCACACAATAATTCACAATATAACATAATTTTTTAATCTAATTTTCATGAATTTACAGGCCAAATGGAAGGAATTGAATGTTTAATACCTGTAAATTAATGGGGATTTAATTCATCTTGCGAGTGAGAATTTCTGGAACGCGATCTTTTGGAACGTTCATTTGCGGTGAATTTAACCCCGTATTGGCATGAAAAATACTGCCGTTAATTCGGGGAATAAAATCACCGTGTCGCATGACAAAATGTGAATTAAAGGCTTCTTAAGAAGCACTTTTATACATTTAAAGAAAGCACTTTCGTTTACCTGTCCATTGTGTGAAATCCGTCCCCGTTATTGGCGTTGACGCTTCAGGAGCTGATTTTAAAATGACTGTAGCGCTGACATTGACGATTTAATAAATTAAAAAAAATCACAAAACGCGGGTAGGAACGATTTTGTCAGCGAAGTTTTGTACTCCAACAAAATATTTCCAGGACAAGGGAGGAGAAACCCGCGTTTTAACCCCGCCCCCCCCTTAAAGGCGCCAAAATCGCGCACACGGCCAGTGGCAGAATTACAGCGCGACTGAAGGTAAGTTTTGTAACATACCTATTTTATGTTAGATACGTTCTATGCTTCTGTTTCCATTTACATCTTTGCCCACAGACTATTCATTCGTCTGCCAAGGAAATGAGGCATCCTTATTCACCATGTACACAACCAGAGGACATAGGTTAAAGGTGAGGGGGGAATGATTTAATAGGTACCCGAAGCATAACTTTTTTTGCACAAAGGGTGGTGGTTGGGTTGAACAAGCTGCCGGAGGAGGTAGTTGAGGCAGGTACTATTGCGACGTTTAAGAAACATGAAGACAGGGACATGGATAGAGTGGGTTTGAAGGGATATGGGCCAAACACAAGCAGGTGGGACTAGTGTAGATGGGGCATGTTGGTCGGCATGGGCAAGTTGGGCCGAAGGGCCCGTTTCCATGCTGTATGACTCTTTGACTCTATGCTTCAATGACTCTATAGCTTCTCGTAATCCTACACAATGTCTTGCCAGTTTAATTTCCACTTCAAATGTCCTTGGATTCTCCTCTGTCGCCCAGTCATCGGTTTTGATGTTTTGTTTGGATGGAATGAAAAAATCCACAGGGTGTTTTACAGTTTTTGTTTTGAAACCAGCGTGATAAATGATAGAGAGTGTGTAATTTCTGTAGGAAGGAGACAGCTGGGAACAAAGCACAGATAGCGGATGATTCAATTTCCAATTGATAAGGAGAAAACAGAAAGGCTTGTCCACCATTTCCTTCTGTAGAAGTCTCTCCGCAGTTCAGCTCAAGAGAGCCTGTTGCAACATCAGGGTTGCTGTAGCAACTAAATGCTTTTTACAGATTGCACACTGTCTCGCAGTGAAAGGAAGGGAAGGAAATAACGCTTTGAATTAAAGGGAAGAAGATTGCTTACCGTGCCATGCCTATCCTACAGAAAAATCCTGGAATGCGCCTACCAATATCCATCCTTGCGATCAATCTTCTAACAGGGTGGGAATCGAGGAGTGTTAGGATGGTGATTTCAGCATAAAACAGAGTGTTTCATTTTCTCCCGCAAGCTTTATTCGAGCTACAGAGTGCAACCTCCGACACACTCTCTCCCATGCCGATCGCCTTTTCCCGTATCTCATAAAATAGAACAACACAATGAGGGAGGCAAGGAAGAGCAGGAGATTTGGGTCTCGACCCGAAAGGCCCCCCTATTCCTTTTCTCCAGAAATGCTGTCTGACCCGCTGAGTTACTCCAGCATTTTCTCTTTTGTCTATCGTCAATACAAAAGAGGGGAAGCAGAGAAAGGGAAGCACATCAAAGCACTGTGGTGAGAGGGGATGACATCGGATGCATGCTGACAAGAAGAGGAAGAAGCATTGTAAAGACTACAAAGGCAGTAATGCATGAGGTAACCTGTGTTCTCAGGCTCTCTCTGTACAACATCGCAGAATTGCAACTGGTGAAAAATAGTCTTCCTGAAAAGCTTAAGGCAGTCACGGTGGCGCAGCGGTAGAGTTGCTGCCTTACAACGAATGCAGCGCCGGAGACCAAGGTTCAATCCCGACTCCGGGTGCTGTCTGTACGGAGTATGCACGTTCTCCCCGTGACCTGCGAGGGTTTTCTCCGAGATCTTCGGTTTCCTCCCACTCTCCAAAGACGTACAGGTTTGTAGGTTAATTGGCTTGGTAAATGTTTTAAAAATTGTCCCTAGTGGGTGTAGGATGGTGTTAATGTGTGGGGATCGCTGGTCGGCGCGGACCCAGTGGGCCGAAGGGCCTGTTTTCACGCTGTATCTCTAAGCTACTATGGTCATAGAGTTATAGAGCATGGAAACAGGTCCTTCAGCCCAACTTGCCCATGCCGACCAACATGCCCCATCAACACTAGTCCCACCTGCCTGTGTTTGGTCCATATCTCTCTAAACCTATCTGATCCATGTACCTGCCCAAATGCTTTTAAAAGTTGCGGTAGTACCTACCTTAATTACCACCTCTGGCAGCTCGTTCCATACACCCTTTGTGTTAAAAAATAAGTTGCCCCTCAGGTTCCCATTAAACTTGTCCCCACTCACCTTAAACCTATGTCCTCTGGTCCTTGGTCATTTTCAACATTTGGCATCAATAGAATCAGCCTAGACTGGGAATTAACATCAACTTGTATTTTAATAGTTTTTGCAGGAAACCATCACAAATCTTGTCAGCTTGACACTGAGATATTAAGACTGAAAAATAAAAGTGTGCTTAGGTTTTAAACGAGTGTCTTGAGGAACAGAATAAAGACGTTTTGAGAGATTTAGAAAGGGAAATGATGGGTGACTGTGTGGGTTTTCTCCGGGTGCTCTGGTTTCCTCCAAGATTCCAGAGACGTGTCGGTTTGTAGGTTAATTGGCTTCTGTAAATTGTCCCTAGTGTGTAGGACAACACCAGTGTACGGGGATCGTTGGTCGGCACGGACCCGGTGGGCCAAAGGGCCTGTTTCTGCGCTGCGTCTCAAAACTATATTCAAAACCATTTTTTATTATCAACAAGCAATCCAGCAGTATTCCCGTCTGTAGCAGAGTCTAGGCTATGAATTTCTTTCCTTTCATATGATCAGTCTTATAACATTTCACTGAGGTGAAAATAATATAAGAAATGGCACCTGTGTGTATATATTTTACGTGTAAACTTCTAATATATTCAGAATACACCGTGTGAAAATGAAAATGGGTCTTTCAATCTCCACTTTAGTCTCTTCCTGTTCGTCCGCTTCCAAGGATCAAAACTATAACCATTCATAATTTTTAAAGCATCTATGAGGTGACCCTTCAGTCTTCCATTTTCAATGAAGAAGAGACCCAGCCTGTTCAACCTCTCCTAATAGGTTCTCTGATTTCATTGAGCTGAATTGCTGTTCTTGCCAGCGAGTCCTGGGAAAATTGACACTTATTGCCTTTATATCAAGCTTCCTGACAAGGGTAAAGAGGACTTATATGAGTGGGATCTGCGGGCTACCTTCTGCAGAGTTATGTGCTTTACCTGCACCAGTAGGCTCAGCCAGTCAAGCCATGCTCCTTAATCTTCTCCTACTGTCTGGAGATGCATCTGTCTTAAGTAATTTGATCTTACTGTTATCCCAACAAACCTTCGGCGGCATACGGAGACAAGGTGCACCTTTACCACAATGACTGGTGTAGGAGAATGAAACACTTGAAGGCCCATGACCGCTGATGGACTTTGACTAATGTGTTCTGTTCCCCCACATTCCCAATTGCTAATGGAATGAGGTTTACAATGATGGACTTTTATTCCACGAGGACAGCAACCCTCTCGAAGGTCACTGTCATATTACCTACAACAGCTATCCAATATAAATCTCCTCTCATTCAGTTCTGTATGCAGAGGTGGTGGACCCATGCTGCCCCCACGTACGATTAACTCATAACCAGCCAGGTGTTAGTGTAGATAGACACAGAACGCCGGAGTAACTCAGCGGGACAGGCAGCATCTCCAGATAGAAGGAACGGTTGATGTTTCAGGTCGAGACCCTTCTTCAGACTGAGAGTCAGGGGAGAGGGAAATGAGAGATGTGGAAGGGGAAGGCGTGAAAACGAGAGATCTAAGGGGACAAAGTTCAAGGAACATGTAGAATAGATCATCGTTTGCAAGGGGAAGGTGACAACGAAGCATACAAAATAGAATGTAATCAGGAGGGCAGTCAAACCAGTCAGAGAACTAGGATGGAGGAGAGATGGAGAGAGAGGGAAAGCAAGGGTTCATTGAAGTTAGAGAAGTCAATATTCATACTGCTGGGTTATAAGCTGCCCAAGCGAACCATGTGGCAAGCTGCTTCTGGAAAACATTCAACAATCTAGATAAAGGACAGAATGTGTTTGAGTTCATACGTTCAGTAGAAATATCCTCTCCACATCCAAGTCACTCAGCAGGTCAGGCAGCATTTCCGGAGAACATGGATGTCATGTTTTGATTTTGGATCATTTGTCCTTTTCTATATTAACCAGCATCTGCGGTTCTTTCTTTCTATGTTCCAACTTAATCTCGGGTCGTTTCTACCCCAGTCATTCCCTCTTCTCACTGCAGACAGAAGATACAAAAGCTTAACCACACATACTACTAGACTCAGGAACAACGTCTTCCCTTCTGTTACTAGCTCGATGACAGTCCTTTCATAAGCTAGGGTACAGTCCCAATCCTCCAGCCAACCTCATTGCAGACATTGGACTTTTTCTCTGGAACTGTAATGCTTTAATGATGTCACACTATATTCTGCACTTGATAGTTAGAAACATAGAAACATAGAAAATAGGTGCAGGAGAAGGCCATTCGGCCCTTCGAGCCTGCACCGCCATTCAATATGATCATGGCTGATCATCCAACTCAGTATCCTGTACCTGCCTTCTCTCCATACCCCCTGATCCCTTGAGCCACAAGGGCCACATCTAACTCCCTCTTAAATATAGCCAATGAACTGGCCTCAACTACCTTCTGTGGCAGAGTTCCAGAGATTCACCACTCTCTGTGTGAAAAATGTTTTTCTAATCTCGGTCCTAAAGGATTTCCCCTTAATCCTTAAACTGTGACCCCCTTGTCCTGGACTTCCCCAACATCGGGAACAATCTTCCTGCATCTAGCCTGTCCAACCCCTTAAGAATTTTGTAAGTTTCTATAAGATCCCCCCTCAATCTTCTAAATTCTAGCGAGTACAAGCCGAGTCTATCCTGTCTTTCTTCATATGAAAGTCCTGACATCCCAGGAATCAATCTGGTGAACCTTCTCTGTACTCCCTCTATGGCAAGAATGTCTTTCCTCAGATTTGGAGACCAAAACTGTATGCAATGCTCCAGGTGTGGTCTCACCAAGACCCTGTACAACTGCAGTAGAACATAGTTTCCCTTTGTTCCCACCTGTTGCACTTGTATTGTATTGTATTCTTACATAATATTACCTGATCAGATAGGTGGGACTGGTGTAACTAGGTCATGTTGGATGGTGTGCGCAAGTTGGGCCGAGGGGCCCGTTTCCATGCTCTATGACTCTATGATGCGATGAGATAGCACTCATACAAAACCTTTTAACTCTCTCTTGGTACAGGCGACCATAATAAACCAGCACCAATACCAATCTGATTGCCCACGGTTAAGAATGTCCCTGTACAGAATAGTACAGAAACATCTTCAACATGGAGTAAGCATTTCATATTCAAAATTCTGCGGTTTTGCACCGAGAAAAGCTGTCAGATGGTCCAGGGTCACCTACTTGATTTCATGTTGTACCACTTGATCCAAGATCGGGTGATTCAGGACAATTAGGCCCATCACTGGTTAGTTTGGCCTTGGGATGAGTGAATTTCGCTTTAGTTTAGTATAATTATTGTCATGTGTACCGAGATGGAGTGAAAGGCTTTTTGCGTGCTATCCAGTCAAAGAAAATAATGATTACAGGCAAGCTGTCCAAAGTCTATGGTTAAAGGGTGATGGGTACAACATTTAGTGCAAGGTAAAGTCCATTTAAAAATAGTTCAAAGATCTCCAAAGAGGTCAAAACCGCACTATAGATGTCCCAGAGGGGTGCGTTTTCAAACATCTGGAGTTGCTCAGAGAGGGGAGAAGAGGGAGTGACCGGGTGAGATTGGTCCTTGATTATGCTGGTAGCCTTGCCACGGCAGCGTGCAGTCAATGGAAGGGGGGTTGCTTTGCGTGATGGTCCGGGCTGCGTCTGCAATGTCTTGCGGTCTTGGATGGAGCCCGCCCCAAACTATGCTGCGATGCATCCTGATCAAATACTTTCTGAGGCGCATCTGTAGAAATTGACTTTGAGTAAGATTAACCAGGGGGCCCTCAATCATGAATGGCTCAACCCAAAGCCTGTATATAGCAGCACTTCAACTTGACCTTGAGTGCAAGGACATAGGCACAAACTACTAGGGTAGCTCAGCGGGTCAGGCAGCATCTCTGGCGAAAAATGGATTTCCAGTTGGGACCCTTACTCTATCTGAGTTACTCCAGCACTTTGTGTTTATATTCAGTATATACCAGCATCTGCAGTTCTTTTCTACACATGAGTATAGGAGTATTGCCCTTTGAGTTGACCTTCAATGGAGGACGGCACTGTGCCTCACTTCTCACTCGGCACCAGTCAGGTCTAATGGTTTTAACAATACATGGGTGCCATCTACTGGCATTTGGAATACATTCCGTGCCAGGTTGTTCACTGATAGCTCTACTTCACAGGGGGGCACATGTCCCCTTTCTTGATACAGCTGCAGAACCTCCTGGCTGATGTGGCATATGTCACCACTCTGACTGTGTAACAATTCCTTCTGTGATCCATGTGGTGTAGTGGTTAACCTTCCCAGAGATGCCAGCCTGGCACCTCAATCACAGACACACTGACGACATGCCCAGGAAGAAAGACTGCACTCTACAAATTGATCCTCCGCAGAGAACAGATGTGAACATGACACCGTATCCGTCACGACTCTGGTATTTTTGTCCACTTAATCTTGTCTTTTCCATTGTAAGTTATTGAGTTATATAGAGCCCACAAAGGCATGACAACCCAAACAACTTTTGTGCTGTTTCATTTAAACTAGGAATTAGAAGGATTGTTAATAAAGACTTTCTTTAAATTGAGAGATAAAGTATAGAAACAGGCCCTTCGGCCCACCGAGTCCGCGCTGACCAGCGATCCCCGCACACTAACACTATCCTACACACACCAGGGACAATTCACAATTGATACCAAGCCAAGTAACCTACAAACCTGTATGTCTTTGGAATGTGGGAGGAAACTGGAGCACCCGGAGAAAACCCACGCAGTCACACAGAGAACGTAAAAACTCCACACAGACTGCACCCATGGTCAGGATTGAACCCGGGTCTCTGACACTGTAAGGCAACAACTATCGCTGCACCACCGTGCCGCCCTAAAAGCATCTGAAAACAAAGCCTTAAAATCCTTAGAAACAGATAATATCACAAAAAAACTACCCATTGTCAATAGTAAATGGGAAATACATTATACTGTTTAATATCTCACGGTAAACATCAAATTAGAAAAATGTACAAAACAAAATCTGTCTTTGCTGTTAATTCAAAGTGATATTGACAATATCCATTCTTTTTCACATTAAAATCGATCAATTTGGGCAAACGTTCGGTCTCTTATCTCCATCATTCTCCTGTTCTGCATGGTCATGTTTTCATGAAGCATGTGAGTCGATCAAATATGCAAAGACAAAGCAAATTATGAATTTAAATATGAAATAAGTCATTATGGTAAATGCACCTCTAATGTATTGTAAAAAATGGAATTTATAAACACATCAGATTGATAAGAAACAATGATTACTAAAAGTGGAGAGAGAGAGAGCGAGAGAGAGAGAGAGAGAGAGAGAGAGGGGGAGAGAGAGGAATCTACTTCCATTTGTATGAGTGAACACTTGTACATGCGTCAGATGTTTAATTTTAATAACATAAGGAAACTCACAGGTATGTAGGGGTGTCCATAATTGGGCATTCATAACCCTCTATATTTACAGTACAGATAAATCCTGTTTTTATACTCAGTGTAAGTTCGTAGGTTCATAAGATCTTGGTCCATTCGTCCCATCAAGTCTACGCCATTCAATCATGGCTGATCTATCTTTCGCTCTCAACCGCCTTCTCCTCATAACCTCTGATACCTTTACTAATCAAGAATCAAGAAATCTCCTCCTTAAATATATCCATTGGGTTGGCCTCCACAGCTTTCTGTGGCAATGAATGCACAGATGCACCACCCTCTGACTAAATAAATTCCTTGCTCTATGTGCAACAAATGGAGGGGAAAAAAACGAATGCCATTGACATAAGTATTGCTAACTCCTCAGAGATTTGTCTGACGTAGCCACAGCTGTTGGCACACCAGAATTTCAGCTTATTGAATTGTAATCAAATGTATTGACTAAATTATTAGTGCATTTTGAATCATTATTTATACCCTCCATTCCAACTTTATTCCCTGAAAGCATTCATTGATTACTTCAGAACATTGTATTTGCAATGTTATCAATTTATTTTTGAAATCTAAAAATTAAACTATCAGCAGCATTGTCAATAATCAGTTTCGTTAAAAGGTCATTGATTGTTGTACTGTGTTTCAATGGTTTCTTATTTCTAACCCTGAAACTGCACGTATTAAGAACTTAAATGTTGTCAGGCAACTGAACGGTCCTCTCATCAGCTAGAGAGTGTGGTTTTGACCTCACATCTACCTCAATGGAGATTTTGAACTATCTTTAATCTGACTTTATCGGGGCTTCAATGGATTCAGGGACAGTTTCTTCCCAGCTGTTATCGAGCAACTGAACCATCTTACCAACATCCAGAGCGCAGTCTGAGATACTATCTATCGCATTGAGACCATTGGACTATCTTTAATCAGACCTTTCTGGACTTTATCTGCACTAAATGATATTCACGTTATTCCCTTTACCATGTATCTATGGTGTGGGATGGGTCGATTGTCATCATGTATTGTCTTTCTGCTGACTGCTTAGCACGAAACAAAAGCTTTTCACTCTACCTCGGTACACGTGACAATAAACTAAACAAACTCATCTTTGCACTAAAATGTTCTACCCTTTATCTTTATCTGTGCACTGCGCATGGCTTGATTGCATTCATGTATAGTCTATCTTTGATTGAATGAATGAATGAATGAATGAATGAATGAATACTTTATTGTCACATGTGACAAGTCACAGTGAAATTCTTTGTTTTGTCTACCCAAGGTATGTAAATAGCTGCCACATAAAGGGCACCGACAGAGTTACAAAGTATACCGTGCCAGGTCCTCCTTTGTCCTCCCCCTCTTCTCCTCCCACATGGTGGTCCCCCCATGCCAAGTCCTCCTTTGTTCCCCCCCCCCCTTCCCCCCACCCCACAACTTTTTTGACTGGTTAGCATGCAAACAAAAGCTTTTCACTGTACGTCGGTATACAGTACGTGACAATAATAAACGAAAAATAAAAAGAAACTAAAAAAAAATATGTTGGCTCACACCAGCGTCTCTCATCCCCATAGAGGGTGTTCATTCAATGTTGAGACTTTATATATTCTTGGTATACTGCTTCGTGACACTCTAACTTACATCCTGCAGGTCACTTGAACCAAATTGATTTGGAGTGGAAATAGTAAGTGGTGCTAAAATCAAAGGTGAAAATAGGATCCATTTACACCTTGCTTGTACACAGTTTATGGCTTTTGATTAACTGACAAGCCATCACATATCGGATAAAAACCCTCTGTAGCCCGTGACTTCCCCTCAACAAGCAACAGACTGCAGGAAATGAGGTTAATGGTTAGCAGCACTAAGATATTCCCTGTTGGCAGAGCAAAGCGCAAGACTGCCTGCTCACCAAAACAAATGGCGACATTTCTCATTCCACCGACATTGTCGCTCCAGGCTACAATAAAGTGAATTGTTAAATATTGTAATTGTTACACTCTAGATTGCAAGTATGGATTAGAACAATGTAAATGTCAGAATTTACTGTTCTGGAAATTAAACATAATTATAAACAATCAGGAATTATTGACCCATGCATGTATTTACATTATTAGTGAGAGGGCAGAAGGGGGAACAGGCTGTTTGTTTAGTATGGGAGATCTGGCTTCTTAATCACAACACCTGCGGCACGGTAGCGCAACTGCCTTACAGCATCGGAGACCCGGTTCGGTCCTGACTACGGGTGCTTGTCTGTACGTTCTCCCTGATTCAGATTCCAGATTCCAGATTCAATCTTTATTGTCATTGTGCAGTATACAGTACAGAGACAACGAAATGCAGTTAGCATCTCACCCAGAAGAGCGAACATAGAATAATAGAAACATAGAAACATAAAAATTAGGTGCAGGAGTAGGCCATTCGGCCCTTCGAGCCTGCACCGCCATTCAATATGATCATGGCTGATCATCCAACTCAGTATCCCGTACCTGCCTTCTCTCCATACCCTCTGATCCCTTTAGCCACAAGGGCCACATCTAACTCCCTCTTAAATATAGCCAATGAACTGGCCTCGACTACCCTCTGTGGCAGAGAGTTCCAGAGATTCACCACTCTCTGTGTGAAAAAAGTTCTTCTCAACTCGGTTTTAAAGGATTTCCCCCTTATCCTTAAGCTGTGACCCCTTGTCCTGGACTTCCCCAACATCGGGAGCAATCTTCCTGCATCTAGCAGGAACAGTGAAATATATATATGTACAAACAGTAGCAGTAGTGCAATTTTTCTGGGGGAAGGAGTGTCCGGGGGGGGGGGGGGTGACTGGCAATCAACAAGGTGCAGAGTTAAGTAGTGTAACAGCCGCAGGGAAGAAGCTGTTCCTGATCCTGCTGGTCCGGCAATGGAGGGACCTGTAGCGCCTCCCGGATGGGAGGAGGGTAAACAGTCTGTGGCTGGGGTGAGAGCAGTCTTGACGATGCTGCGCGCCCTTCGCAGACATCGCCTGCTCTGGACAGACTCAATGGAGGGGAGTGAGGAACCGGTGATGCGTTGGCCGGTTTTCACCACCCTCTGCAGTGCTTTCCGGTCGGAGACAGAGCAGTTGCCATACCATACTGTGATACAGTTGGTAAGGATGCTCTCGATGGTGCAGCGGTAGAGGTTCACCAGAATCTGAGGAGACAGATGGACCTTCTTTAGTCTCCTCAGGAAGAGGAGACCCTGGTGAGCCTTCTTGACCAGTGTTGAGGTATCCCTGTCACCTGCGTGGGTTTTCTCCTGGATCTTCGGTTTCCTCCCACAATCCAAAGGTGCACATGTTTGTAGCTTCATTGGCTTGGAATCAATGTACAAACGTAAAATTGTGCCTAGTGTGTGTAGAGTAGTGTTAATATGAGGGGATCGGTGATCGGCGAGCGCTCGGTGGGCCGAAGGGCCTGTTTCCAGGCTGTATCTCGAAACTAAACTAAACTGATCTCAGCTGATATTTGAACATACCTGCTTCTTAATCATAATCATAATCATATTTTATTAGCCAAGTATGTTGTGCAACATGCAAGGAATTTGATTTGCCGTACAGTCATCATACTTATAAAAAGCAACAGAACACACAAAATATAATTTAACAGAAACATCCACCACAGTGACTCCTCCGCATTCCTCACTGTGATGGAAGGCCAAAAAAAAAGTTAAATCTGTCCCTTCTTTGTCCTCCAGCGGTCGGGGCCTCTAACCATCCGTTGACGGATGATCTTACTCCCATAGTCTTCAGCGGACCTCCTCGTCGGGGCGATCAAGCCCCTGCATCAGGGGGGCAATCTCAGCTTCCCCACGCCGGGGCGATCTACCCCGGGTCGGGGCCAAAATATTTTGTTGGCTGAAGGTCAGATGAGGAGATGTGATGCAGGGGGTGTCCCTTTCGCTGTGCCATTTTGGATGCTGTTGGGAGGATGACTCTCATGGCGAATGGGCTTTATTAACAGTCAGAACGGAGGCATCAGGTCTGGCTCTGTGGTACGGCAAAGTCGGGCTTCACTCCACATGAGCAACAATGAAAGGGGAGTCTGTCATCAGGGGCACAGACTAGGCATTTGTGTGGCTGCGAGCGAGACTCCAGGATATCATGTGTCGGAAGGAACTGCAGATGCTGGTTAAAACCAAAGATAGACACAAGATGCTGGAGTAACTCAGTGGAACAGGCAGCATCTCTGGAGAGAAGGAATGGGTGACGTTTCGGATCTTCAGACCCTTGAAAGGTCTCGACCCGAAATGTCACCCATTCCTTCTCTCCAGAGATGCTGCCTGTCTCGTTGAGTTACTCCAGCATTTTGTGTGCATCTCCAGGATGACGTGTTGTCTCCCTGGTGCCGGGGTCAAGCATGCCTCTGACAGCGCACAGGGTATCCTGAGAGAGGAAGGTGATCTGCCAGAGATCATGGTCCATGCTTACCAAGGATGTAGGTTGGAAGGGAGATGAGGTCAAGGAGAATTAAGGTAGTCACAGTGACGCAACAGTAGAGATGCTCCATTACAGCACCAAAGACACAGGTTCTATCCACTATGGGTGCTGTCTGTATGGAGTTTGTTTGTTCTCCCTATGACCGCGTGGGTTTTCTCTGGGTGCTCTGGTTTCCTCCCACGTTCCAAAAAAGTACAAATTTGTAGGTTGGTAGACACAGAATGCTGGAGTAACTCAGCGGGTGAGGCAGCATCTAAGGGGAGAAGGAATTGGCAACGTTTCCGGTCGAGACCCTTCTTCAGACTGATGTCAGGGAGGGGGCAGGACAAAGAAAGAATGTCAAATTTGTAGGTTAATTGGCTTCTGTAAACATTGTCCCCAGTGTGTTTAGAGTAGTGCCAGTGTACGGGGTGATCGCTGGATGCCGCAGACTCGGTATTTCTAAAGTCAAAAGTCTAAAGAGTCTAGTTAAGCAAGTAAGTAAGTAAGTTTATTGGCCAAGTATTCACATACAAGGAATTTGCGTTGGTGCTCCACCCACAAATAACAACATGACATACAGTGACAGTTACGAATGACTCAGAAAACACTAAACATTAATAATAATAAGACATTAATGATAAAACACCATTGATCAAGCATGTGAACCAACAAAATACCAGATCAAAGGGAGGCTACAGGTTTTTGGCTGTTGAGTAGAGCAACTACTTGTGGATAAAAACTGTTTTTATGTCTGGCTGTGGCAGCTTTGACAGTCCGGAGTCACCGTCCAGAGGGAAGTGATTCAAAGAGTTTGTGGCCAGGGTGAGAGGGGTCAGAGATGATCTTGCCCGCTCGCTTCCTGGCCCTTGCAGTGTACAGTTCTTCAATGGAGGGAAGGTTGCAGCCAATAATCTTCTCTGCTGATCGGACGATTCGCTGCAGCCTCCAGGTGTCGCAAGGCTGCGTACTCTCTCCTCTCCTCTACTCTCTCTACACCAATGACTGGAGGTTTGAGATTTGAAGTTGGAGGTTAAAAAGCGGGAGCTCCGGGGTTGTAATCACAGGATTTCTCCCTCCACCATGAAGCTGCTGAGCCAAGAAGTAGAAAGGTAGTGTAGTTTAAAGTATGGACAAGAACCTCATAGGTACACAAAAATGCTGGAGAAACTCAGCGGGTGCAGCAGCATCTATGGAGCGAAGGAGATAGGCAACGTTTTGGGCCGAAACCCTTCTCAAGAACCTCATCTTGACTTCATCGGTCCCGGCAATGAGTATCTCAGCGGGTCACCAGCATCTCTGGAGAAAGGGAATGGGTGACGTTTCGAGAGGAGACCCAAATATTGATTAGTATTGATTTCTCTCATTTCTAGTAACCTCTGCATTCCCCTTCTCTGCGCCTCTCCTCCACCCTAGTTGTCCCGCCTGTTCCACTTTTCATATCGATATATCTGCTCATTATCACCTCTTCCACAGCCAACAATGGACCATTGTGGGCTCAACATTTCCTTGGTTATCCGTGCCGGCTCTGATTTGTTCTGAACATTTTCATAACTACAGTTTCCCTCCCTCCTCACCCGACTCTCGGTCTGAAGAAGGGGGTCTCGACCCGAAACGTCACCTATTCCTTTTCTCCAGAGATGCTGCCTGTCCCGCTGAGTGACTCCGGCATTTCGTGCTTGTCTTCGGCCGGTGTTAACCAGCATCTGCAGTTCCTTCCTACAGATTTTCTTTTAGGATGTCGATCCCTCCTTTTAGCACCTTCAATTTCCCTCCAGGATTCCAAGATACTTAAGGGCCTGTCCCACTTGGTGATTTTTTTGGGCGACGTATCAGTGTCGCCAAAAGATTTTGAAAATTTCAAAATCCAGTGGCGACAAAAAAAAATGTTGTGACACTTGAAAAAACAAGCAACTCTACCGCCGTTGCCTCATCGACTCATAGCTTCAGAAATATCCCACGTGTGGTTTATAATCAATGATTTACTTTTAAGGTCCAGTCATTGTTGCAGTCTAAGCGAATGAAGCAGAGAAAATTGCGCAGGCTAAGATTTTATGAAGAGTAGATAGGTTGAATGATCGATCACAAGTAAATGATGACACATAACACTCGCAAAACCTTTAAATCAAAATTAAGTTCTGACAGTTATGAGATGCATATGGCATTCCATAAGGTTTCATATCAACTGTAGTCTCTGGCATAAAACTGCCATTGCTGAGCTCAATGCTGACATTAGTTTAGTTTAAAGATACAGCACAGAAACAGGCCCTTCAGCCCACCGAGTCCGTGCCGACCAGTGATCCCCGCACATTAACACAACCCTACACACACTACTTTTACAATTTTACAATTATACCAAACCAATAAACTTACAAACCTGGACGTCTTTGTAGTGTGGGAGGAAACCGGAGATCCTGGAGGAAACGCACGCAGGTCACGGAGAGAACCTACAAACTCCATACAGACAAGCACCCGTGGTCAGGATCGAACCCGGGTCTCTGGCGCTGTAAGGCAGCAACTCTACCCCTGCGCCACTGTGCCGTCCCTTAATTTAGTTTAGAGATACAACATTGAAACAGGCCCTTCAGCCCTCTGGGTCCATGCTGACCATTGGTCACCTATTCACACTAGTTCCGTGTAATCCCACTTTCTCATCCATTCCGTACACGCTAGGGACAATTCTACAGGGGGGCAATTAACCTGCAAACCCGCACGACTGTGGGATGTGGGAGGAAACTGGAGCACCCAAAAGAAACGCACGTGGTCACAGAGAGAATGCGTAAACTCCACACAGACAGCATCCGAAGTAGGGATCGAACCCAGGACCCAGGTCTCTGGCACCGTGAGGCAGCAGCTCTACCAGTCAAGAGTCAAGAGAGTTTTATTGTCATGCGTCCCAGATAGGACAATGAAATTCTTGCTTGCTGCAGCACAACAGAATATGTAAACATAATACAGAATGGGAGATAAAAGTTCAGTGTGTCTATAGACCATAGACCATATATACACAATAAATAAACAGATAAAGTGCAATAGTAAAGGGCCTGTCCCACGGGCATGTGACTCCATGCGGCAAGCGCGACCTAACCGCAAGCGGGGGCCGTGCGGGTGCCACGCGGAGGTCGCGGGGCCGGTCCCACTTCGATCGCGGGAGCCACATGGAGTTGTGCGGAGCTGGTCCCGACATCGCGCGGGGCTCCGAAAAACTGACACTGTTCAAAAATTCCGTGCGGCAACGGCCTGCCGCCCCGCAGCCGCCTCGACGGCCATGCACACCGCCTCGATGCCGGACGCAGCCTCATCGACGGCCATGCGCACCGCCTCGACGCCGGACACAGCCGCATCGAGGCCGTGCGCACCGCCTCTCCGCCGTACGCCTCTTGACAGCACTCGACCTCCGCGCGGCCCCCGCTTCCGATTTGGTAGCGCTTGCCGCATGCAGCCGCATGCTGGTGGGACCGGCCCTGTATAGGGATCACTCGAACTCCGCGCGGCCCCCGCTTGCGGTTAGGTCGCGCTTGCCGCATGGAGTCGCATGCCCGTGGGACAGGCCCTTAATAATAGATTATTATTGTTCAGAGCTTATATGATGTTATGTTTAATAGCCTGATGGCCGTGGGGAGGAAGCTGTTCCTGAACATGGATGTTCCAGATTTCAAGCTCCTGAACCTTCTTCCCAATGGCAACGGAGAGATGAGTGTGTGGCCAGGATGGTGTGGGTCTTTGATGATGCTGGCAGCCTTTTTCAGGCAGCGACTGCGATAGATCCCTTTGATGGTGGGGAGGTCAGAGCCGATGATGGACTGGTTAGCTGCGCCACCGTGCCGGAAATTAGTCCAAAGTGTGGGGGAATAAAATCAATTTCCTGCATTGGCATCTTGATAGCGGCACAATTCAAAATTATTGAAATGATTAATTCCCTTTATTTAAAAGTTGATCTCTGCCCAATTCAAGTCAGCTCTAACACAGCAACAGTGAAAATGAAGGCAACTGCCTTCTTTCAAAGATCAGATGCAATATCACTGGCTTGAAGGCTCACTGATTCTGCCATGACAATCCGGATCTAATTATAGTTCTCTTTGAACGTTATTCCACAGGCTCTTCTTGAAGGTATTAAGCACGTGGAATAAATTGTTCCTTGCGGTAAATTATTTACATTTTCTCAGGTGCTTAATTCAGCCTTAGAATATATGGGACCATGAGTATTTTCTTAATTTTGCTTCAGATAATATATATCCCAACATTAATCTTAGTACATGTTGTGGGTTGGTTTCATTTCTGATATATAAATACCATCAATTTGGGCGGCAGGGTGGCGTTGCGATAGAGTTGCTGCCTGACAGCGCCAGAGACCCGGGTTCGATCCTGACTATGGTTGCTGTCTGTACGGAGTTTGTACATCCTCCCTGTGACTGTGTGGGGGGTTTACTCCGGGTGCTCCGGTTTTCCCCCACACTCCAAATACGTACAGGTTCGTAGATTGATTGGTTTCAGTAAAATTGTGAATTAACCCCAGTGTGTAGGATAGTGCTAGTGTACGGGGTGATCGCTGGTCGGCACGGACCCTGTGGGCCGAACGACATGTTTCCACACTCTATCGCTAAAATCTAAAGTAAAGTCTAAATTTACTCAATAGTAACTTGCACTCTCTCTGGTCTAGTTTTGATCACTGAAGAGGAGACAAGGAAATTATTAGGACTATAGAAATTAATCAAGTTCTTTACTCTCTATCAGAATGGCTGTTCAAAAGCACGGTACAATAGCATTGATAAGACCATCAGCATAGTGGCACAGTGAATGGACTGCATCATTTCAAAGTCACTTTGTGATAAAACAGTTTTGTCCATCGATGATCTTTGCAGACCTCTGTGTTTTCCTCCTGTGCGTTTTTGCACATTCAAAGCAAGCCAGATTCCGGAGGGAGTTGTCCCAACCATGTCCTTGGGCAGTCAATGCTCTCTCCATTCCATTTGCATAACTCAGAGCTGGATGTGAATTCGTGTGTTTCAAATATACGCACTGTCATCTTCCTCCGATAAACCAACCTTTGGAATATGCGGACGCTGGACACAAAAGCTGGAGTAACTCAGCGGGACAGGCAGCACCTCTGGAGAGAAGGAATGGGCGACGTTTCGGATCGAGATCCTTCTTCAGACTCTGAGGCTGTCTTCTGTTCTACTATCTCACTATCACCGTCTATATCTCTCGGTTCCTTTTCCCCTGACTCTCAGTCTGAAGAAGGGTCTCGACCCGAAACACCACCCATTCCTTCTCTCCAGAGATGCTGCCTGTCCCGCTGAGTTACTCCAGCTTTTTGTGTCTATCTTTGGTGTAAACCAGCATCCGCAGTTCCTTCCCACATATTTGGATGATGAGAGTTATTTTAGTGATATTATTGAATCACTGATATAAATGATCATGAAGTACCTTACACATTTTCAATTGCCATCTCATCACCGTCGTAATGGTTATTTAGCACTTCTTCCACACTGATTTTCTGCGCTCCTCTGTAATGGAAACTCTCACAGGAATAAAATCCTGTGGACGCCTCTCGTTCTTCCTGTATTAAACAAAATAATGTGTATTAACCAAGTTATTGAGCCATTGAGGTCTCGTATCAAGATTCTCACTTGATACCTTGATAAAGCTGGAATGAAAAAGTCTATTAGCATGAACTTCCCGGAATGAGTCCCTGGTTAAGCTGACTGCGTTTCATAAGTTTCATAAGTGACAGGAGTAGAATTAGACCATTCAGCCCATCAAGTCTACTCCACCATTCAATCATGGCTGATCTATCTTTCCCTCTCAACCCCATTCTCCTGCCTTCTCCCCGTAACCCCTGACACCCGAATTTGTCAATCTCCACCTTAAAAAGATCATTTGACTTGACCCAATGAATTCCACAGATTCATAACCCTCTGACTAAAGAAATTCCTCCTCATCTCCTTCCTATAGCAATGTCTGAGGCTACGACCTTTATTTCCCCCCCTTTTCTGAAACCAATGGGTGTGCACTGCCTTTACATTGACTGAAATTCCAGGGTTCAGCCACATTTCTCACTTACCCCACCTTTTCTTTCCCTCTCTGTGCTCCTTGGCATTAGGGAAGAACTGTAACCAGTGGACTAATAGAGAGCCTTGTGCAAAATGACCTGGCTTGCAATATTTTCAATAAGCAGAGAGGCTCAGTTTGGAGATACAGCACGGAAACGGGCCTTTCGGCCCTCCGAGCCCATGCCGACCAGCAATGAATTAGAACAACTCAGGAATAGTCTTCCTTGTGTTTTACCCCATCACCATTGCTTGCATTTTCAATCACACAGGCCACACAGTTCCAGAAGCAGTGACAAGCCCCACAGGGGATGCTTGTCACCCGATATAAGTGTGATTATGAATGCTCAGTGGCACTGATTCAGGAGAGGATGTTGGCTTGGACAGTAGGGCTCGATCCATTGCTTGCGTAACATCCCCATAGGCAGGGGCCAATGACTAGCCCCACATCCCAGCTGCTACCTTGGCTGTTAGCTGGCTCTCTATGAATGGGACTCAAGCCTAAGCCTTTACAGCTTGTGACAATACAGTGTTGTTTAGTTTAGTTTAATTTAGTTTAGAGATACAGCACAGAAACAGGCCCCTCAGCCCACTGCATCCGCGCTGAACAGCGATCCCCACACACAAACACTATCCTACACACACAAGGGACAATTTACAATTCTACCGAAATCAATTCGTCTGCAAGCCGGCACGTCTTTGGAGTGTGGGAGGTAACCGAAGCACCCGGAGAAAACCCACGCAGGTCAGGGGGAGATTGAACAAACTCCGTACAGACAGCCCCCTTAGTCAGGATCGAACCCGGGTCTCTGGTGCTGTAAGGCAGCAACTCTACCGCTGCGCCACTGTGTCGCCTGTGTTGTCTGAGCCACTGTGTTATTTGAAGGCGAAATGTTCTGTGTGTTTGTCCTTTTTGGAATTGTATGGCTAATTGTTTTACTTTTACGTGGTCTCATTTATAAACAACTGATCCACATAAAGAAAATAGAATTCTACCTCAGTCCCAGGACAAGATATTGTTAATCACCTTGATTAACACGTCAAAGAATTAATGGAATCAATATGAAATGCTTTAATTACTGACGTCCTGGTCCCAGAACATAGATGTAATCATGAGGGTGACACCTCACATCTACTTAAATTTTAAAAAGATGTGGCGTGCCACAGAATACTTGAAGAAACTTCTGTAGATGCACCGCGGAATGTATCCTGACTGTTCATAACTTAATAAGTTCCAGAAGCAGAATTAGGCCACTCGGCCAGTCAAGTTTATTCCGCCATTCAATTATCTCTCCATTCTCCTGACTTCTCCCCGTAACCCCTGACACCCGTACTGGTTGCATCATGGCATGATGCAATGCACAGGAATGCAAGAGGTTGCAGGCTCAGTCTGGTCCATCACCTCACAGCCCTCCCCACCATTGAAAGCATCGACACAAAGTGCTACCTCAAGAAGGCGGCACGCAGATCTCCATTGTTTGGGCCATGCCCTCTTCTCACTTCCATCGTATAGTATGGCACTTTATTTGTCACATGTATCAGAGCTGCCAACTCTCACGCGTTGAGCGTCAGAATCACGCATTTGGCCCAATTCTCACGCTCTCAAGCTGATCACAAATTTCTCATGCTCTGTCGTGAGAAATTCTGTGATCAACGAGAATTTCAAAACTAATATCAACCGGGTGCCGCGGGTGTTGGAGAGCCGGGACGGAGGGAGGGAGGGAGGGAGGGAGGGAGGGAGGGAGGGAGGGAGGGAGGGAGGGAGGGAGGGAGGGAGGGAGGGAGGGAGGGAGGGATGGAAGCAGACGCAGCGGCGGCGGCAGATGCGGACGGGGAGCCGGGGCTGGTTGGGGACATTTCTATTCAACCTGTCAAAGGAATTTGGGGGGTGGTGGTGGGAGGGGATATTGGGGGGAAGGGAGGTGAGGGGAAGGGGACATTGAGGGGGTGAGGGGTCTGAGGGGAGGGGAAGGTTGGTGAGGGGACTGAGGGGGAGGGGAGGAGACATTGAGAGGGATGGATATTGAGGGGGAGGGGAGGGGGACCGGACGGGAGGGGGGAAGGGGTTACAGGGCAAAATATAGCTGATGCGCATAAGGGGGCCTGTGGTTGGATCCCCATTTACAGGTACCCTCCCCTAAACCCACACATTTACTTGTGCCCTCCTCTAAATCCACCATTTACAGGTGCCCTCCTCTAATTCACCATTTGCAGGTGCCCTCCTCTAATTCACCATTTGCAGGTGCCCTCCTCTAATTCACCATTTGCAGGTGCCCTCCTCTAATTCACCATTTGCAGGTGCCCTCCTCTAATTCACCATTTGCAGGTGCCCTCCTCTAATTCACCATTTGCAGGTGCGCTCCTCTAAATCCCATTTACAGGTGCCCTTTAATTCACCATTTAAAAGATGATCACACAAAATATAAATTAGATAATATTATTTTATTGTTCTGATAATCATACTGATCAGTAGAGATTCGGGTCGAGACCCTTCTTCAGACTGAAAGTCACGGGAGAGATATGGGTAGAGATGTAAAGAACAATGAATAAAAGATATGCAAAAAAGTAACAATGATAAAGGAAACAGGCCATTGTTGGGTGAGAAGGAGCTGGTGCGAGAGAGAGGGGAATGCCGGGGCTACCTGACGTGAGCAATCCCCGCACACTAACACTATCCTGAAATTCCTACTTGCAGTGGTACTGGGTAAACACAGCACTCTGTCCATAATATAATAAACAAGAAAAAAATGTTCAGTGTGTGTGTGTATATATATGTATAGGAAGTAACTGCAGAGGCTAGTTTAAACCGAGGGATAGAAAGAGAGGGAATGTTGGGACTGCCTGAAGTTAGTTCAGACAACCAATAAATCCCAACTGACCAAATTTGGGAATTCCCTCACTCCCATATATCAGGACAAGTTGTGCCGAATAAAACTGGCCGAACGTACCTTATGCTGAAGATGTAATCAGTCCGTGAGCTGAAAAAAAACACCATGAAGTGCAAGTTCAGTTCAGTTTAGTTTATTGTCATGTGTATCGAGGTACAGTGAAAAGCTTTTGTTGCGTGTTAGCCAACCAGCGGTAAGACAATACATGATTGAAATCTCGCCATTTACAGTGTACAGATACGTCAAGGGAATAACGTTTAGTGCAAGGTGAAGCCAGCAAAGTCCGATCAAAGATAGTCCGAGGGTCACCAATGAGGTAGATAGTAGTTCAGCACTGCTCTCTGGTTGTGATAGGATGGCTCAGTTGCCTGATAACAGCTGGGAAGAAACTGTCCCTGAATCTGGAGGTGTGCGTTTTCACACTTCTATACCTTTTGCCCTGATGGGAGAGGAGAGAAGAGGGAGTGGCCGGGGTGACGGTGTGTGGATCATTAAACTGTGGTAGAATTTAGAACATAGAACAGCCCCTTCAGCCCACAACGTCCGTGCTGATCATGATGCCAAGTTAAACTAATCTCCTCTCCCTGCACATGATCCACATGGCTCCATTTCCTGCATATCCATTAAACACATGATTGTATGACAGAGCAGAATCAATGGGCTGAATGGTCTAAACTAACCTTTACATCCCCTCTGTCTCTGTCCCTCCACCCACCCTAGTCGTCCGACTAGTTTCACAGTCGCCCGGCTTAGTTTCACTGTTCGTATCCACTCATTAACACCTTCTCCACAGCCATCAAAGGACCATTGTGGGCTCCACCTTTCCTTGATCATCCTTGCTGGCTTTAGTCATAGAGTCATACAGTGTGGAAACACAGGGCTGCCAACTCTTACGCATTGGGGTGGGGAGAGGGAAACACCCCCCGGACATTGCCAAGTCTCCGAATTTCCGTTCACTCCGGATGTTGTCGCTTCTTCACTGACACACACTCTCACACACAACCTGACACACACTCTCACACTCACACAGTCACACCCTCACACGTTCACTCTCACACGCATTGACACACCCTCACACATACACACTCACTCTCACACACACTCTCGCACACAGTGTGTGTGCCCTTAGAGTGTGTGTTTTTGTGTGTTCTTTATCATTGTACCACTGCTGGCAAATTCATTTCACTTGCACTGATTGATGTTGTCTCACACACACTCTCACACACACTGACACACTGACACACATTCTCACACACACTCTCACACACACTCTCACACACACTGACACACTGACACACATTCTCACACACACTCTCACACACACTCTCACACACACTGACACACATTCTCACACACACTCTCACACACACTCTCACACACTCATTCATACACACTGACTCACACTCTCACACACACTCTCATACACTGACACACTCTCACACATACTGACACACTCTCACACACACACTCACACACACTGACACACACTCTCACACACACTGACACACATTCTCACACACACTCTCACACACACTCTCACACACACTCTCACACACTCATTCATACACACTGACTCACACTCTCACACACACTCTCATACACTGACACACTCTCACACATACTGACACACTCTCACACACACACTCACAAACACTCTCACACACACACCCTCGCACACACCCTCACACATACTGATACACACTCTCACTCATGAGTTTCACCCCTGGTTTAAAGTGAAAGAGGAACGATTTAATAGGAACATGAGGGACATTTTCCTGCAGAGGATAGTGAGTATGTGGAACGAGCTGCCAGGTGAAGTAGGCATGTAAAATGACAGTGTTTAAAAGACATTTGGACAGGTACGTGGACAGGAAAGGTTAAAAGGGATATTGGCCAAATGCGGATAACTAGGACTAGTTTAGATGGGGCATCTTGACCTGCAGGAAAAGTTGGGATGAAGAGCCTTTTTTCCATACTGTAAGACTATGACACGTTGTAGAAAGGGTGCAATTGCTCTGGAGAGGATCCTGAAGATGTTGGCAGGGCTGGAATTTTTTTTTTTTACTTTGGAGAAAGATTTGATAACTGGGATTGTATTCTCTGCAGCAACGGAGGTGAAGAAAATATTTAGTTGAGGTGAATAATATTATGAGAATAGAACCTGTTTCGATTAACAAAGAGTGTAGGAAGGAACTGCAGATGCTGGTTTAAACTGAAGTTAGGCACAAAAAGCTGGAATAACTCAGCTGGGACTGGCAGCATCTCTGGAGAGAAAGAATGGTGGTTTCGGGTCCAGACCTTTCAGACTGAAGAGGATGAAAACCAGCTATATAGATGTAAAACACAATGACTGGAGATGTGTGTTATCCAACTAAGGGCAGAAACCACAATCATGTGTTTATCTTTATTGACGTGACACCATAATAGATATATTACGGAAAAAATAATTTAATGGGGTGGCACGTTGGCGCAGCGGTAGAGTTGCTGCCTTACAGCACCACAGACCCAGATGTGATCCTGACTACGGGTGCTGTCTGCACAGAATTTGTACAATTTCCGACCCCCGCACCGATTGTCGTTTGCCATGACTGACAGGGTTCACTCTATGCTGAAGGACATGGTCTCCAAAGGCGTAATTGAAGCAGTCAGCGACCCCCACTGACTGGGTCTCAACCATGGTTGCCACAGTCAAGAAGGGAGAGAATGAAATCCGCCTGTGCATTAATCCCAAAGACCTGAACACTGCCATTAAGCGCCCACACCATCCCACGAAGACAGTAGAGGATGTTGCGGCAAAGATCGGAACGGCCACCCTATTTTCTGTCCTAGATGCAAAGAACTCATTCTGGCAGATACCGCTGGACAAGAAGTCATCTAACCTTACCACATTTGCCACCCCATTCGGCAGATATAAGTTTCTGAGAATGCCATTCGGGATCAACTCCGCCAGTGAAGTCTTCCAAAGAACTATGGAGCAATTATTCGAGGATCTGCCTTGTGCCATTATTGTCGACGATATCCTCGTCTATGGGAAAGACGCAGCGGAACACGACCACAATCTCAGGCTCATCTTGGAGCGTGCTGTCAAGGTCAACCTCAAGCTCAATCCTGACAAGTGCAAGTTCAGGGTTCCAGTGGTCTCCTACGTCGGCCACATCTTCACCCCTGATGGCCTCAAACCCGATCGGAAGAAAACTACTGCCATCACAGAAATGCCTGCACCCACTGACGTGAAAGGCCTGCAACGTTTCCTGGGCATGGTAAACTATCTCGGAAAGTTCATACCGAACCTCAGCGAACTAAGCTCCACACTGCGGCAGCTGACCAAAAAGGACACTGCATGGTCATGGTTCCAGCAACACCAGGTTGCCTTTGATGTTCTAAAATCCAAACTGACCAGTGCATCGACCCTGACTTTTTTCGACCTGAAACGTCCGGTGGCGATCACCTGCGATGCCTCGAAATTCGGGCTCGGCGCAGCCTGCTTGCAACCGTCTGATGATGGCACCCTACTACCTGTCGCGTATGCATCTCGCACAATGACCGACACGGAGCAGCACTACCCGCAAATCGAAAAGGAACTGCTGGCTGTCGTCTTTGCCTGCTCCAAATTCCACGACTTCGTCTATGGCAACACGTTCATGGTTGAGACGGACCACCAACCACTGGTGACAATCTTGAACAAGCCTATCCATGCCGCGCCAGCTCGTTTGCAGCGCATGATGATGCAGCTGCAGCGGTACGACTTCTCTATTACCTACACAAAGGGTAAGGACATGCATGTCGCTGACACACTCTCTCGTGCACCTCGAGCATCTTGCGAACAACACCCCCATGAACAGGAGAATTTCACGGTTCTCGGTGTCGATCTCATCTCCAGCAAGCAACTGCGCATCCTGGCCGCGCACACTGCTAATGATGATACGCTTCAAGCCCTCTCATCCATCATCAAAACAGGCTAGCCAGAAAAACAATCCGAAATGCCCAGAGAGGTGCAGCCGTACTTCTTGGTCCGTGATGAACTGGTGGTTCAGGATGGTGTTGTTGTTAAGGGTCACAAGGTAGTGATACCCTCATCGCTACAAGACGAATACTTCAAAGAGGCACACAGCGCCCACCCAGGAGCCGCCTCCACACCAGTACGCGCCCGGGATCTGTTCTACTGGCCGGGAATGGCCACGTACATCTGGGATCGCGTAGCCTCCTGCCCCATTTGCAACAATCTAGCGCCTCATCAGCAGCGGCAACCCCTTCTGCAACAACCTCCACCAGCACTGCCTTGGTCGTCGCTGGCTGCGGATATTTTCGAATGGTGCGGTAAGCACTACCTCGTTCTGGTCGACTCTTTCTCCAACTGGTCTGAACTAGACCAACTGACCTCCCTCACGTCTGAGATGGTCATCAAGAAGCTGAAAAGACACTTCTCAGCCTATGGCGCTCCTGTCATCCTGAGAACCGACAACGGTCCACAGTTCACCAGCCACTTGTTCAAGCTTTTCGCAGACCAATGGAACTTCCAGCACGTCACGAACAGTCCCGAGTATCCACAGAGTAATGGACTCGCTGAACGCGCTGTCAGAAGCGCCAAGCACTTGCTGGAGGGAGCGCGCATTTCAAAATCAGACGTCTATCTCGATCTCCTGAATCTCACAAAACATCGCCAGAGACGGAACCTTTGGGTCACCAGCACAGCGTCTGCTGTCGAGAGTGACGAGGTCTCCGGTCCCCATCGCACAACAGCAGCTGGCCCCTCGGCTGCTGAAGCCCGCCACTATCCAGCAACGTCTCCAAGAGAAGCACGACATCCAGAAACGGTCATACGACAGTTCCAGCAGACCACTCCAGCCTCTACTGCCGGGCCAGGTCGTCCGTCTACGAACTCCAACTGGACATTCTCGTCTGGGCGTTGTTGTACGCCCGACTGATGAGCCGCGATCGTACCTTGTGGACTGTGAGGGAGCGGTATACCGGAGAAGTCGACAACACCTGCTTGCTGTGAAGGAGCCCCGACCACCGCCTGTTGATCCCTATGCTCCGCCGCTCCAGTTCCAGCCGCCTTTCGCAATGTCTCCCGCCCGTCCCCGCATGCCTTGCACCCCCCACGTCCCTCGGTCTCCAATAACCACGGGGTTACACCTACCGCATGTTTCCCCTCTTGGTCACCACAAGCCTCTCGCGTGCGATTTTCACCTTCAGCCTCTCCACCTAATCCTTCAGTGGAGGGAGGGGATGGTTGGGTCCACACGCGCTCGGGCCGTGTTAGTAGACCACCAGACAGGTATGGCGAGTATGTTTAACACACTTCCTTTCCACATTTAATCTTTAGGGGGAAGGATGTAGATTGATGATGCATGTGAACCAATCACACTTAGCCGGCATCACTAACTCCACTCCACTATAACACTATACTAACGCCCATTCCCAGCACCGTCAGTCTAAGCAACTAGGATGAACTGACAACACCATGTCTTTAGATGCTGCCAAGTTACAGTGCTGATTAAAGATGTGTTTAAATCATATACTGTCTCAGGTGTCGATGTACACCTATGACCACATGGGCTTTCTCTGGATATTCCTGCTTCACCCACATCCGAAAGAAGTGCAGGTTTGTAGGTTAATTGGCTTCTGTAAATTGTCCCTGGCATGTAGGTAGATTGCTGATCAGTGTGGACTTGGTGGGCCGAAGGGCCTGTTTCCATATTTATGTTTTACATATATATCTTAATTTCATTGAACCATATACTTGGTTGAATATGTGGCATTCTTTTTGTCATTTCTATAGTCAAAGGGTAAGGTTGATTAATTTATTTGTGCAGAACAGTGATGGACTTGCCTTGTTTCTATGTTTTTTTTCTATATATATATATATATGCATAACAGCATGAATTATAATCTGATTTCCATACATGAATATACTAAAGTCATTCATGTGCTGCACCTGTTGATCACAGCCTGGCTCTACTGTGGAATGTAATTAGGAATGTAATTTAGCCTAACCTTATTTATACCTAATCCAATTTAAAGCATAAATGTTGCATTCAAGTGTAGGTTAAAAGACTCGCTACAGTATGCACCAGATTGCACAATTTCAAGCTTAAAAATTCAAAAGCGTACCTCTCCCTCTCTACGCTACCCCCCTCTCTGCCCTCCCTCTCCACCCCCCCCCCACCTACCCCCCCTTCTCCCCCTCGGTCGCTGCGCACCCTCGCAATTTCTCACTCTTAACTCTCACCCAATGTTGGCAGCCCTGCATGTACCGAGGTACAGCAAAATTCATCTTTGTTTACAGTTTAGCACGTGTCACTACATATTCAAGTCCCAGTTGTAAGTGCAAAGATCTTGATCTGACCATGAAGGTCTGTTGGCCAGCACCACAGTGCAGGAAGTACAGAAGCCTGAAGTCCCACACTACCAGTTTCAGGAGCAGCCTTTTCCTGCAACCAAAATGCTAGAGTAACTCAGTGGGACAGGCAGCATCTCTGGAGAGAAGGAATGGGTGACGTTTTGGGTCGCCATCTGGAGTTCCTTCATACACTTTCCCTGCAACCAACAGGTTGTTAAACCAATATTCTAATGTTTAGGAAGGAACTGCAGATGCTGGTTGACACCAAAGATAAACACAAAATGTTGGAGTAACTCAGCAGGACAGGCAACGTTGCTGGAGAGAAGGAATAGGTGACGTTTCGGGTCGAGACCTTTCTTCAGACTGGTTCTTCAGACGATGGGACTCGACCCGAAACGTCACCAATTCCTTCTCTCCAGAGATACTGCCTGTCCCGCTGAGTGACTCCAGCATTTTGCAACATCCTAATCCTACTTTGGCAACAGGACACCACGGCCTTTTGAAGAAGGGCTCTTCAGAAGAACCTTTCACCTTTCTTTTTTTTAAATAATATTTTTTATTGGAGATAAATACATATCATATTAAAATCGTTACCAGTCTTTCATTTCTAAATTAATAATATTGTCAAACATTATTCTCCTTTCACCTTTCTGAAGAAGTTTGTTTACTTTATAGTCATATGTCCCGAAAAACAGTGAAAGGAAGGGTTCCAACCCGATACATCACCTATTCCTTTACTCCAGAGATGCTGCCTGACCTGCTGAGTTACTCCAGCTTTTTGTGTCTATCTCCGGTATAAACTAGCATCTGCAGTTCCTTCTTAAACACCACGGCCTACTTTTCGATTTGTGTTTTGTGCTGATGTCTTGGGGTTTTTTGCACTTTCTGCCCGATGGTGGAGGGGAGAAGAGGGAGCGGCCGGGGTGTGACTCATCCTTGATGATATCCGCTCTATGATCTTTGATGCTGGCCTTGCTGAGGCAGCGTGAGGTGTAAATGGAGTCAATGGAAGGGAGGTTGGTTTGTGTGATGGTCTGGTTTGCATCCACAATTCGCTGTAATTTCTTGTGTTATTGGGGTGGCTGCTGGATTGATAGGTTGAAGAATATTAAAATAAGTTTAAAAAATCAGAAGTAAGAAAAAATACGTGAAATACACAGCTCCTTAATGAACATTTGTTGCAGGATCTTTATGTGAAATGCCAATCAATTCTCTGTTGGCTTCTGAAGGCCTGTGAGGCATTGCCAATATTCCTATTTATTGCAGTTAGCATAACTATTCCCTTTTGCTTCTCAATCAGTCCAGCATTATCCTCCCCAGAAGGCAGAGAGAGCGTTTTGCTTTGTCAGATTTCACAGTGCATTAGAAATGATCCTTCATGCTACTTTCTCCCACTCCTGCATGTCATAAGGAATAGTTGTAAAATTAGGCCATTCGGCCCATCAAGTCTACCATGCCATTCAATCATGGCTGGTCTATCTCTCCCTCCTAACCCCATTCTCCTGCCTTCTCCCACAACCTCTGACACCCATACTAATCAAGAATCTATCTATCTCTGCCTTAAAAATATCCACTGAAGATATTGGCCTCTTCGTTGTTGTTGGCCTCCACAGCCTTCTGTGGCAAAGAATTCCACAGATTCGCCACCCTCTGACTAAAGAAATTTCTCCTCATCTCCTTCCTGAAAGAACGTCCTCTAATTCTGAGGCTGTGACCTCTAGTCCCAGACTCTCCCACTAGTGGTAACATCCTCTCCACATCCACTCTATTCAAGCCTTTCACTATTCTGTATGTTTCAATGCGGTCCCCCCTCATTCTTCTAAACTCCAGCGAGTACAGGCCCAGTGCCGACAAATGCTCATCATAGGGTAACCTACTCTGTCACAAGAGGATGACCCTGGAACAGAGTGTGCATCTTGCTGTTCCAGCATTAATCCAGCCCCGTGGATCATCTGTTAGTTAATTTAAATTCAGTTGCAAGCTACTAAAATAGATGTGTGGGGATGAACTGCAGATGCTGATTTACACCAAAGATTGACACAAAATGCTGGAGTAACTCAGCGGGTCAAGCAGCATCTCTGGAGAGATGGAATGGGTGAGGTTTTGGGTCGAAGCCCTTCTTCAGACTAAAATAGATGTACCAACTACCACGTTAATATTAGGTCCAGAATTGAAGTTGACAATAACTTGATCGGTTTCCTTTTATTCAAACATGGCTTTGTACTCTTCGACAATGGGTGCCCGCCATGCATTGCTTCCTGACATGTTTACTTATTATGGGAAGTCTGAAGAAGGGTCTCAACCCGAAACGTTACCCATTCCTTCTCTCCAGAGTTGCTGCCTGCCCCGCTGAGTTACTCCAGATTTTTGTGACTATCTTATGTTTATTTATTGTTCTTTGTAAGTGGCCAGAGATGCATTGCATTCCAACAGAATGAAATACGAAGACTTAATTGAGGTAAAGTGCAAACATGTGTTTAGCTTGCTGCAGTCACAACACATTCATAGATTTATGGTGACACTGGCACTCTACCTTTGTGCTGAGTCTGTACATTTACAGATATAATCAACCCTGAGAGACCAAAGATAGACCTGTTTCCTGCCAGGCTTTGCCCCACTGACTCTCCCTTCCAGCTTTCTTCCCTCCCCTACATAATCAGTCTGAAGAATTGTCCCAGTCCAAAACGTTGCCTGTTCGTGCTCTCCAGAGATACTGCCCGACCCGTTGAGTTACTCTCGCACTTTGTGTCCCTTTGCCTAAACCACTATCTGCAGTTCCTTGTTTAGAGGGATATGGGCCACACGCAGGGAATAGTGCAGATGGGACATGTTGTGGGCAAGTTGGGCCGAAGGGCCTGTTTCCTCGCTGTAAGACTCCTTGCCTCGAAAAGAGAAAAACATCTGAGTTAAATGCAATTTAAGACGCTTGGATATGCAGGGAATGGAGGACTATGGATCACGTGCAATCAGTAGAGATTAGTTTACATTGGCTTCATGCCCAACAGGGACACTATGGGCTGAAGGGCCTCTTCCAGTGCTGCACTTTTCTATGATCTATGTCAGACCTGTAGTTAAACTCGGTAGAAGTTCTAATGAAAGTCTTTGCTGTAAGAACCAAGCCGTTCATCTTATATCAATTGTCTTCTTTATTAAGTGCCATAATATTGTTATATATAAATAAATAATGTGTTCATTTAATTTTTTCTTTGTTGTGCCTAAATGAATTACGGAAAGCATGTACGTAGATAAAGCTTTTCATTTGTCACTTCGGTGAGATTCCGACATGAAGCAGTCAACACATCCCAAAGATGCGCGGGTTTCTAGGTTAATTGGCCTCAGTAAATTGTACCTGGTATGTGAAGGAGTAGACACAAAAATGGGATAACATAGAGCTGGTGAGAACGGGTGATCGATGGTCGGTGTGGACTCGGTAGGCCACAGGGCCTGTTGCTATGCCGTATCTCTAAACATTGCACAGAATGTAAGGGACAGTTGGATACAGCGGTAGAGAGGAATGTGTCTCTTTCGCTACTTAGATGTGTTTAGAATAACCAAAAATGGATCTGCACGCCAATGACCATGTGATAAGGTTATAAATTTGAGATCTTACCGATGTCAGCAAAATACTGGAATTAAACCCATGGGGGGGGGGGGGGGGGGACTTGGGGGCAGGGGGGGGGGGTGGGGGGGGGGAGGACTTCATTGAAACTGACCAAACAGTGAAAGACCAAGATAGAGTGGATGTGGAGAAGATGTTTCCACTAGTGGGAGAGTCCAGGACAAGAGACCACAGCCTCAGAATACCTTTAGAAAGATGAGGATGAATTTCTTTAGTCATAGGGAGGTGAAGCCGTGGAATTCATTGCCGCCGATGGCTGTGGAGGCCAAATCAATGGATATTTTATTATCAGTGGATATTTTTTAAACAAAGATTGACAGATTCTTGATTAGTGAGGGTGTCATAGATTATGGGGAGAAGGCAGGAGAATGGGGTTGTGAGGAAACGATTGATCAGCATTGGTGGATTGAATGGTGGAGCAGACTCGATGGGCTGAATGTCGTAATTCTGCTCCTATGTTTCATGAACTTAAGAACTGCTGTGTATAACTACCGCCCACTCACTGTAACTTTTCACAATATACGCTAAGTGCATAATGAAAGCATTGCAGAATGAGTAAGTGACACATATGATTATGGCCGTGCTGTTGAGATTACATGCTCCAAGGGGAATGTTAATATCATTCAGAGGTGTCACAGTGACATTCATCAAAGGGTAACCGAACTGGCCACAAAGCAGAATGACACTGTCTTATTCCCAGGAGAAAGTAACAAGGCAGGTTGCTTAATGTACAGCGATTTACAGATCCACTGCAGATTTATTTGTAGCACCTGGCTCTATAATTAACACAGTAAAGCCTTTCTTTATGTATAGGAAGGAACTGCAGATGCTGGTATATACCTCAGATAGGTACAAAATGCTGGAGTAACTCAGCGGGTCAGGCAGCATCTATGGAGGAAAGGAATAGGTGACGTTTCGGGTCGGAACCCTTCTTCAGACTGAAAGACAGAGAAGGCCAGAACAAAACAGGGCCGACAGCAGATGACCTCAGGAGGGGTGGAGCCCACAATGGCCCATTGTTGGCTGGGGAAGAGGTGCTGACGAGAGGGACACAAGGATACGGACAGTGGAACTAGTGGGACGTCTAGGGTGGGGGAGGGGAGCAGAGAGAAAGGGGGAGAGGGAATGCAGGTTGTTCAAGAAGGAACTGCAGATGCTGATTTAAACCGAAGATAGACACAAAAAGATGGAGTAACTCAGCGGGACGGGCAGTATCGCTGGAGAGAAGGGATGGGTGACGTTTCGGGTCGAGACCTTTCTTCAGACTGGTGAGGGATAAGGGAAACGAGAGATCTAGATGGTGATGTGGATTGATAAAGAACAATGAGTGAAAGATATGTAAAAAGGTAATGATGATAAAGGAAACAGGCCATTGTCAGCTGTTTGCAGGTTACTTCAAATTAGATAAATATAATTAGAGAGCCTTTATTTAGCCTGGTAAATCATTATTTTCTCAACCTTTTCTTTAAAAACGAGGAGAACATTTGAGTTGTCTCTTTATATTTTAGCGATACAGTGTGATGTGGAAACAGGCCCTTCAGCCCACAGGGTCCATGCCGACCAGCGATCACCCCTTACACTGGCACTATCCTTCACACTCGGGGCAGTTTACAATCTTTTTTAAAGAAGTCAATTAACCTGCAAACTTGGAGTGTGGGGGGAAAGCGGGGCACCCGGAGAAAACCCACACGGTCACAAGGAGAATATACAAACTCTGTACAGACAGCACCCGTAGTCAGGATTAACTATTAATCCTAATGTTTAGGTTTATGTTCAGGTTTATTATTGTCACTCGTACCAAAGTACAGTGAAAAGATTTGTATTTAATGCGAAACAATCAAATCACATAACACTACATGTGAATATAGTCGTCACTCTTGCACAATAGGTAGACCAAAGGGGAAGATACAGAGTGCCGAATATAGTTCACGTTCACGTTATAGGAGTAGAATTTGGGCCATTTGGCCCATTGTCCACTCCGCCATTCAATCAAGGCTGATTTCTGCCTCCTAATCCCATTTTCCTGCCTTCTCCCCATAACCCTTGAAATCCACTCTAAACAAGAATTTCCTCCTTCACCTATTGTCTATTGTCTATCTCTGCCTTAAAAATATCCAGTGACTTAGCCTCCACAGCCCTCTGTGGCAATGTTCCACAGATTAACTACCCTCTGACTAAAGAAGTTCCTCCTCACCTCCTTTCTAAAAAAGCCCCCTTTAATTCTAAGGCTATGACCTCTGGTCCTAGACTCTCCCACTGGTGGCAACATCCTGTCCACATCCACTCTATCTATCCCATTCATTATTCTGTTATTCATTATTCAATGAGGTCCCCCCTCAACCTTTGGAACTCCAGCGAGTAGAGGCCCAGTGCTGTCAAACGCTCTTCATATGCTAAAGGGGCTGTCCCACTTGGCCGACTTAAGCTTCGAGTTTAGAAGAGTTTGCCCTGGACTCAAACCCGCAGCATGGTCGACATGAGGTACTAGGAGGTCGTATGAGGTGGCTGGAACTCTCCTTCATGCTCGAGGGTGGTTCCCGCCTACTCGCGGCCTCAGCTACGTCGCGGTAAAATCTTCAGCGTATTGAAAAATTTTCCGCGAGTAAAATTTGGTCGGCATGGGTCTTTTTAACTCGTAGTGCAGTGGAGTGGGGTCGCTATTTAGTTACAGGCAGTCAAGGGCAGTCGTAGGCAATCGCCTTCGCTGACTGGGCATTTTGATTGGCTCATTGGAGTTTCACGACCTAGGAAAACCCACCGGTTGGTAAAATGCCCGCTAAACTTTATTAAACTTATTAAAAGTGTCTCCACTCCTTCTCCCCCTCTGCTCCCCGCCTTCTCTCTCCTTCTCTCCGCCCACCCCCCCCCCCCCCCCCGCGCTCTCTAAAGGACTTACCATTACTGTGGCAGCCGTTTACCTTCCTCTTCATCGCGCAGACAGCGCTCCTCCGCTGTCCCTGGCCCCCACCTTCACGATGTGTGTGTGTGTGTGTGTGTGTGTGTGTGTGTGTGTGTGTGTGTGTGTGTGTGTGTGTGTGTGTGTGTGTGTGTGTGTGTGTGTGTGTGTGTGTGTGTGTGTGTGTGTGTGTGTGTATGTGTGTGTGTGTGTGTGTGCGGTCGGTAGATGCAGCTCATGGTTCCGTCAATCCAGCTCGCGGTTTCAACACGGCCAGTCGATCCAGCTGGAGGCTTTCCAGGCGAGTGCCCTCGAGCTTGAAGGTCGAAGGCACTCTTCTGGACTTGCGGATTAGGTCGCCCAAGTTGGACAAGGCCCTTAACCCACTCACTCATTCCTGGAATCATTCTTGTAAACCTCCTCTGGACCCCTTCCAAAGCCTGCACATCCTTCCTCAGATATGGGGCCCACATTTGCTCACAGTACTCCAATGCAGCCTGACCAGCGCCTTACAGAGCCTCAGCATTGTACCGTAACCAGTTCCATAGACAAAATCCAATGTCCACAATGGGGTGGAGGTGATTCGAACAATACCCTAGCTTACGGAAGAACCATTTAGAAGACTGATAGAGGGGAAGAAGCTGTTCCTGCATCTGGTAGTACATGCCTTCAAGCTTCTGTATTTTCTGCCTGACAAGAGCAGGAAGAAGAAGGAATAATCGGGGTGGGACAAGTGTTCGATTATGTCGGGTGCTTTTCCGAGGCAACGTGGTCTGCGTGATAGACTAGTCTTTGGGTCACTATCCCTGACAGGTCATAATGGTACAAGGGCAGAATTGGAGGTGGTGCTGCAGTAATTATTATGGAACCCATCTGAAAATCAACGAAGGAAAAAACCCAGTGAGTGCACGCTATCAAAACATGTGACAATGGTACTTTTAGGTAGGAGATGAGGAGGAATTTCTTTAGTCAGAGGGTGGTGAATCTGTGGAATTCATTGCCACAGAAGGCTGCGGAGGCCGCCAATGGATATTTTTAAAGCAGAGATTGTTAGATTCTTGATTAGTACGGGTGTCAGAGGTTATGGGGAGAAGGCAGGAGAATGGGGTTGAGAGGGAAAGATAGATCAGCTGTGATTGAATGGCGGAGTGGACTTGATGGGCCGAATGGCCTAATTCTGCTCCTACTGTATCACTTATGAACATGAAAACTCAAAGCTAATGACTAAGAGGAACTGTCTGTGCATGTAATGCAATGACCAAAAGAAAATAACTTAAATCAAATGCAGAACACATGAAATAGAGATTGTACACCATATGTATTAATATCTGAAAAGAAGTGTTCATGTTTAGGTTAGACATCTTGCAAGCCATCAAGCTTCAGAACTGATTCATATGAAAGCTCTTCTCCGAAACGTTAATCATCTATTGTTTAAATGACTCAGAAACTCCAACTTCTATTCCTAGCATTCTCATTTTATGAATTTGGCTTGTTCTTCATTTGTTAAATTCCTTCACGGTCTCTGGTTGGAAAAGTGCCCTTTCTCTGTCAAGAAATGCAGAAGCGCTTTTATCTGCAATCTGATAATGCTTTACTGCAGCAGTAGATTGAGGAGTATCGATTGACACTTGGATCTCATCGTGAATGAGTATCAAATTTCATTGTGGCATGGGTCTCGTTTCCTGATGCATCATAACTGCAGAGTGGCCAACAAGCAAATTGCACTTCAGCCACCCCAGCCTGCATCTCGAAATGTGTAGGAAGGAACTGCAGATGCCGGTTTAAACCGAAGATGGACGCAAAAAACTGGAGTAACTCAGTGGGTCAGACAGCATCTCTGAAGAGAAGGAATTAGGTGACGTTTCAGGTCGAGATCCTTCTTCAGACTTCTTCTGACCCTTCTTCTGAAGAGGGTCTCGACCCGAAACGTCACCTATTCCTTTTAGTTTTAGTTTTTAGTTTTAGAGATACAGCGCGGAAACAGGCCCTTCGGCCCATCGACTCCGCACCAACTGGCGATCCCCACACAATAACACTATCCTACACACACTAGGGACAATATACAAACACAAGCCAATTAACCTATAAACCTGTTCGTCTTTGGGGTGTGGGAGGAAACCGATGATCTTGGAGAAAACCTACGCAGGTCACGGGGAGAACGTACAAACTCCGTACAGACAGCACCCGTAGTCAGGATTGAACCCGGGTATCTGGCGCTGCAAGCGGTGTAAGGTAGCAACTTTACCGCTATGCCACCATGCTGCCCTTTTCTCCAGAGATGCTGTCTGACCCGCTGAGTTATTCCAGCTTTTTGTGTCTATCGCCAGCCTGCATCTCCTTCCAGCTGATCAGAAAAGAAAAATAATAATCCTGGTTCTTAAGTAGTTCATAAATTTTAGTCAAACTCTTTAATTAATTTAGTTCAGTTTATTGTCACATGTACCAAGGTACGGTGAAAAGCTTTTGCTGCGTGCTAACTAGTCAGCGGAAAGACAATACATGATTACAATCGAGCCATCTACAGTGTACAGATACATGATAAAGGGAATAACATTGAGTGCATGATCAAGTCCAGTAAAGTCCGATTAAAGATAGTCCAAGGGTCTCCAATGAGGTAGATAGTAGTTCAGGAATGCTCTCTAGTTGGTAGGATGGTTCAGTTGCCTGATAACAGCTGGGAAGAAACTGTCCCTGAATCTGGAGGTATGCATTTTTCACACTTTGATACCTCTTGCCTGATGGGAGAGGGGGGAAGAGGGAGCGACCGGGGTGCGACTTGACCTTGATTATGCTGCTGGCCTTGCTGAGGCAGCATGAGGTGTAAATGGAGTCAGTGGAAGGGAGGTAGTGTAAATTCCTAGTTCTAAGCTCCCCCCCAGTCTAGTTTCAGTCAAAAACCACTGAATCAAGCACTTGCACAACTAATCTTTATTTTGACAAAACACAATTACAGTTCCCACCACTGTACCTAACCACCGCGGGTTCGATCCTCGTATCTGCCTGTTCAAGCCCTCTAGGCCTCGCTCAAACAGAGACACTCCAGAAGGTCATGCAGTCCCAAGCATTCCCCCAGAAGATCGACGCAGGACCTTGTGGCAGCCGATTTTTATAGGTCCCCGGACCTCGAGGGGCCGAACCACATTGGGGAGGTCTCTTTACAATCCGATTGCAGATATTGATTAACCCCGTACATGACAGACATTTCCCTAACCCAATAATACAGCAGCTAAAACATTGCATTCAAACAGTGTTTCTCGGAGGAAGCAAACATCGCAACATTTACCCTGATTTACCAGGAACCCAGACAAGGCTCAATACCTCATCCAATCAACATTTAGTAAAGTAAACCTTTGCAACATTATTTACAAATATTTACAAGGTGTATCTGGTTTGCAGTCATCCAATCCATTCTATGCATTTTGCACCTAATTGACTGGGTCTGCAGAAGTTCCCATTCCCTTCCTGCAGTTTGGATCTAGGCTCTAGACAAACTGGAACCACTATTCTGCAGCTTGTCCCCGTTCCACAGAGAGCATTTTCAAATTGACCAAATATCCCAGCAGCCCTGAAGCCTTTACCCAATTTTAGAGTCCTAGCCTCTCCAATCTGGCCAGGATTAACAGTTGGTTTGTGTGACGGTCTGGGGTGCATCCACAATTCTCTGCAATTTCTTGCGATCTTGGATGGAGCTGTTCCCAAACCATGCTGTGATGCATCCCGATAAGATACTTTCTATGGCGTAAAACTCTTCGGGCAATATGAACGATTGAGGAGATAATAAATGGGAATAAAAGGCCGACATTTCAATGAACATCAATATCAATAAGGAGAAAAAGAGGCAAAGATAACTTGGTACAGCCAGAAGGCAGTATAAATTATACAGTTCCCTGTTTCTTTTTTTATAATCCAAGAGTGTCTATTGCAAACATCATGTGATGCATTTTCTACCTGGTGGTGTCCTAAGACACAGCACTAATTTCATCCACATTGCTGGCTCGAGGGGCCGAATGGCCTACTCCTGCACCTATTGTCTATTGTCTATTGAAACCCATGGAAGACTTCCATGGCACTCATCCCAGGCGACTAATTGCGAGCTTGCCGCAGAAGCAAATCTACAAACGCATACTGCAATCGCTCCACACTCTTATATCTCCATCTATACACTGTAAATGGCGTGATTGTAATCATGTTTTTGTCTTTCTGCTGACTGGTTAGCACGCAACAAAAGCTCTTTGCGGTACCTCGGTACACGTGACAGTAAACTAAACTGAACTGGTTGTGCGGAAAACTTCCCATTCAAGGCAAAATCCTGATGGCTTCCAAGTTTGATTTTTAGGCAGTTCTGATATTTTAAAAAAATGAAAACAGTTTGTTGTGATTCCTCCATATAATTTCTGAAAAGCAGAATGACTACTAAAAGAAGAATGACTTTAAATAAAAGGCATTTGGACAGGTACATGGATTGGAAAGGTTTAGAAGGATAGGGGCGAAAAGGCAGGCAGGTCGCACCAGCATAGATGGGGTACCTTGATCAGCATGGGCAAGTTGGGCCGAATGGCCTGTTTCCAAGCAGTATGTTTAGTTTAGAGATACAGCGCGGAAACAGGCCCTTCGTCCCGCCGAGTCCGCACAGACCAGCGATCCTCGCACATTAACACTAGGGACAATTAACAATTAACCTACAAACCTGTACGTCTTTGGAGTGTGGGAGGAAACCGAAGATCTCTGAGAAAACCCATGAGGGTCACGGGGAGAACGTACAAACTCCGTACAGACAAGCACCCATAGTCAGGGTCGAACCCGGATCTACCGCTGCGTCACCGTGACATCCTGTCTCTATGACTAGGCAAGAAGTACAATAACCAATGAAGCAGAAGTAGTATATGACTAATATACTATAACAATATAGTTAGTATTGGTTTGTAAAACTCTTACTCATCATCTCAGTAATTGTCTTTTCTTCAACATTCGAAGTATAGTATATTTCACTGCATAATTTCATTGTTTCTTCACCGACAGTGGTTGTTAATTCACTTATTGCCTTGGCTGGCCATGCAGTTGATAATTAAGCTCCCACTTTTCAGTGAACAGGAGACGGAAACAAACTGGTGCAAGATTTTTTCGTCAACTGCTCCTATGCACAACAGGAAATTAACTGTGCACTTTTGTAACACAAAGTAAGAGGTCTGAAGAGGTCCTGTACACGTCTTCTGTCCACTTCCCTCCACTGATGCTGCGTGACTGCTGTGTTCCTCCAGCTTTAGAATTTTTGTTCAAAATTCCAACCACTGTTCAAAATTTTTGTTCAAAATTCCAACTCTTGTGTCTCCATAATTCTCTCACTATTTCTGTCCACTCCCGAAACTTGTCCTCTGTTTCTTTTACACAAAGGAAATCTATGCCAACCTCATCATGTTTAGTTTTGTTTTAGTTTAGTTTAGAGATATAGCACAGTAGGCCCTTCGGCCCATCGACTCCGCGGCGACCAGCACAATCCTACACACACGAGGCACAATTTACATTTGTACCAAGCCGATTAACCTACAAACCTGTACGTCTTTGGAGTGTGGGAGGAAACTGGAGACCTCGGAAAAAACCCACGCACGTCACGGGGAGAACATACGAACGTCTCTGGTGCTGTAAGGCAATAGCTCTACCGCTACCGTGTTCTCATCTCATAAATATAATTCTCCAATCCTGACAACATCCGGATTATTCTCTGCACCTTGTTCAATGTTCACATTCTCTTTCTATGGTACTGTTACTGTACACAGTATCCTAGTGCTGTCTAATTATTGTTTTATACGCTATTGGTTGTCTAAATATGTCAAGTGTTCGACGAGTACATTTAAATACCTTATCTCCTTGTCAGACAATAGACAACAGACAATAGGTGCAGGAGTGGGCCATTTGGCCCTTCGAGCCAGCACCGCCATTTAATGTGATCATGGCTGATCATCCCCAATCAGTACCCCGTTCCTGCCTTCTCCCCATATCCCCTGACTCCGCTATCTTTAAGAGCCCTATCTAACTCTCTCTTGAAAGTATCCAGAGGACCGGCCACCACCGCCCTCGAAGGCAGAGAATTCCACAGACTCACAACTCTCTGTGTGAAAAAGAGAGGTTACCTTAAAGGGCCTGTCCCACGGGCATGCGACTCCATGCGGCAAGCGCGACCTAACCGGAAGCGGAGGCCGCGCGGAGGTCGAGTGATCCCCGTACAGGGCCGGTCCCACCAGCATGCGGCTGCATGCGGCAAGCGCTACCAAACCGGAAGCGGGGGCCGCACGGAGGTCGAGTGAGTGATGCAGGAGGTTTGCGCGTGACATATGGCATCAAGACGCTGCGTACGGCGTCGAGACGCTGTGCACCCCGTCGAGGCGGTGCATACGGCGTCGAGGCGGCTGCGGGCTGGCAGGCCGTTGCCGCGCGGAATTTTTGAAAGGTCAGTTTTTCGGAGCCCCGCGCGATGTCGGGACCAGCTCCGAACAACTCCATACGGCTCCGGCGATCGAAGTGGGACCGGCCCCGCGAGGCCGTACGGCTCAAGCGACCACGTTAGGTCGCACTTGCCACATGGAGTCGCATGCCCGTGGGACAGGCCCTTAAGGGTTCTGTGGAGATGTACTTCCAAATCCCTCTTTCTCTCTATATTGCGTAGTATCCTATAATTTATCATGTTTCCCTTGCCAAATGCATGACCACACTTCACTGGATTGAATTGCAAGTGCCGCTTTTATGCCTCATCTAACCAGCCCAATGATTCCTTCCTGCACCTTAGATCTTTTCCCCCCCATATTGTCCACCACAGTGCGTCTGGTTCAAGAACCAAGTCTGGTGGATTAGATATAGGGAATGCAAGCATGAAAACGGGGCCTCTGTTGTCATGCTGGCATTTAAGGGGTTGAACTGGCCCTTTATCATAGGTTCATAAGTGATTGAAGCAGAATTAGGCCATTCAGCCCATCAAGGCTACTCTACCATTCAGTCATGGCTGATCTATCTCTTCATCTTCCCGCCATTCTCCTGCCTTCCCGCCACAACCCCTGACACCCGTACTAATCAAGAATCTATCTATCTCTGCCTTAAAAATATCCATTGATTTGACCTTCTCAGCCTTCTGTGGCAAAGAATTCCACAGATTCACCACCCTCTGACTAAAGAAATTCCTCCTCATCTCCTTCCTAAAGGAACGTCCTTTAATTCTGTGGCTACGAACTCTGGTCCTAGACTCTCCCACTAGTGTAAACATCCTCTCCACATCCATTCCATCCAGGCCTTGAAGCTCTGCGTTGAAGATCAGCAGCAACATCACTGCGGTGTTGAAGAAAAGATGAAATAGTTTACAGAGAGGAAATGCATTGCTTGAAGGTATGTGAGAAGGCAGATCATGAATCAATGTCAGAAAGTTCATGCCAAAAGTGATTTCTGTTTAAAATAGACTATTAGAAAGGAAGAGTGAAAATGCTTGAGTTTTCTGGTGTGGGAGGAGATGTGTATGTTGACCTGCTTGTAACGTTATTTGGATGACCCAAAATGGCCATCCCACCTGTGCTATATCCACTTTCTCCATGAGATAATGTAGAAAGATTTTTTCATCCATTAAAAAAAATGAAATTACAATTTAATCACATTTTATCAAATCAAACAACTCTACTGCTGCGCCTCTGTGCCGCCCAAGTACTGACCATGTGCGATAACAATTTATGATTCTAAGTGACAGTGAATCTCTCTGACTTGGAATCATAGATTTGCTATAACTATAGAAATCGGTCATTATTTTGAAGAAAATTATCATTGAACAAGTTTATTGAGATGATTTTATCTGTCTCCAAGTCATTAGGTTTAGTTTCAGATTTTGATTCAGTTTTAGAGATATAGCGCGGAAACAGGCCCTTCGGCCAACCGAGTCAGCACCGACCGGTGATCCCCACACTCTGACACTATCCTACACACACCAATGGCAATTTTACATTTATACCAAGCCAATTAGGCTGCAAACCTGTACGTCTTTGGAGTGTTGGAGGTAACAGAAGATCTCGGAGAAAACCCACGCAATAGACAATAGACGATAGACAATAGGTGCAGGAGTAGGCCATTCGGCCATTCGAGCCAGCACCGCCATTTAGTGTGATCATGGCTGATCATCCCCAATCAGTACCCCGTTCCTGCCTTTTCCCCATATCCCCTGACTCCGCTATCTTTAAGAGCCCCATCTAGCTCTCTCTTGAGAGTATCCAGAGAACCGGCCTCCACCGCCCTCTGAGGCAGAGAATTCCACTGCCTCACAACTCTCTGTGAGAAAAAGTGTTTCCTCGTCTCCGTTCAAAATGGCTTACTCCTTATTCTTAAACTGTGGCCCCTGGTTCTGGACTCCCCCAACATCGGGAACATGTTTCCTGTCTCTAGCATGTCCAAACCCTTAATAATCTTATATGTTTCAATAAGATCCCCTCTCATCCTTCTAAACTCCAGAGTGTACAAGCCTAGCCGCTCCATTCTCTCAGCATATGACAGTCCCGCCATCTCGGGAATTAACCTTGTAAATCTACACTGCACTCCCTCAATAGCAAGAATGTCCATCTTCAAATTAGGGGACCAAAACTGCACACAATACTCCATGGTGTAGGTCTCACTAGGGCTCTGTACAACTGCAGAAGGATCTCTTTGCTCCTATACTCAACTCTTCTTGTTATAAAGGCCAACATGCCATTCGCTTTCTTCTGTAGGAAATCCACATTTCCTGCAGAAGAACCTGCATGCTTACTTTCATTGACTGATGAACAAGGACCCCCAGATCCCGTTGTACTTCCCCTTTTCCCAACGACACCATTTAGCTAGTAATCTGCCTTCCTGTTTTTGCTACCAAAGTGGATAACCTCACATTTATCCACATTAAATCTGCCATGCATCTGCCCACTCAACCAACATGTCCAAGTCACCCTGCATTCTCATAGCAACCTCCTCACAGTTCACACTACCACCTAGCTTTGTGTCATCTGCAAATTTGCTAATAAATCCCTTTGAATCCCTTCATCAAAATCATTGATGTATATTGTAAATCGCTGCAGTCCCAGCACCGAGCCTTGTGGCACCCCACTAGTCACTGCCTGCCATTCTGAAAGGGACCCGTTAATCCCTACTCTTTGTTTCCTGTCTGCCAACCACTTCTCTATCCATGTCAGCACTCTACCCCCAATACCATGTGCCCTAATTTTGCCCACTAATCTCCTATGTGGGACCTTATCAAATGCTTTCTGAAAGTCCAGGCACACTACATCCATTGGCTCTCCTTTGTACATTTTCCCAGTTACATCCTCAAAAAATTCCAGAAGATTAGTCAAACAAGATTTCCCCTTCGTAAATCCATGCTGACTTTGACCGATCCTGTTACTGCTATCCAAATGTGCCCGCTATTTCATATTTTATAATTGACTCCAGCATCTTCCTCACCACCGATGTCAGGCTAACTGGTCTGTAATTCCCTGTTTTCTCTCTCCTGGCTTTCTTTAAAAGTGGGATATGATTAGCTACCCTTCAATCCACAGGAACTGATCCTGAATCTATAGAACATTGGAAAATTATCACCAATGCATTCACGATTTCTAGAGCCACTTCTTTAAGTACCCTGGGATGCAGACCATCAGGCCCTGGGGATTTATCAGCCTTCAGTCCCATCAGTCTATCCAACACCATTTCCTGCCTAATGTGGATTTCCTTCAGTTCCTCCGTCACCCCAGGTCCTCTGGCCACTAGTATATCAGGAAGATTGTTTGTGTCCTCCTGAGTGAAGACGGATCCAAAGTACCTGTTCAACTCCTCTGCCATTTCCTTGTTCCCCATAATAAATTCACCTTTTTCAGTCTAGGGAGTTCCAGGGAGAACGTAAAACTCCGTACAGTCAAGCACCCATAGTCAGGATCGAACCCGGGTCTCTGATGCTGCAAGCTTCGTAAGGCAGCAACTCTACCGCTGCGCCACCGTGCCGCCCTATTTAGTGCAAGCAGCCAGAACAGAGCAAGTCTTGTTTGAAACATCAAGTTTTCTCTTTGAGAGGTGAAAGTAGTTTTTGTTGTCCGCTAATTTTTCACGTGACTTTGTTGGTGACTCACCCTATTCCACAAATTAATGCAGCTTACACTCCAGGGTCCATTATTCTTATCGCTATAATGCGGGATAGTAAACGCTCTGTCTTACGTGTTTGCGGTCATCGGCAGTGAAGCGCGGCTTCGCCTGTAGAGTGGACCGCACGGCAACACGAGAGCGCCGAGCCTATCCACGGGAGCGCCGCACGGATGCTGCGCGGGGGCCGAGTGATTCAAATACGGCTGGTCCCACGTGCTTGCGGTAAGTAAAAAAAAGGGCGGGCCGACTGCGATGACGTCGGCCCGCCGCACGTGACTCACTAGCGGCGGCTGTGGCGGCGGCCGTCCTGATCGCGGCGCTGTAGCGGTGGCTGTGCCTGCGGCCGTGCCGCACACGTGCCTCACTGGCGGAGGCTGTGGCAGTGCAAGTTCGACGCACGGCACTCGAGCCACACTGGCGGCGGCCGTGCATCACTGGTGGAGGCTGTGCGGTAGGAAAATATTTTTCAACAGTGTAGGTTTTATTTTAGCACCGTGCGGTGTTGGGAACAACGCCGCACGGCCCCGGAATTGTGCGTTCTCACGAGTGCGCGGTCTATGGCGGCAGATTCTTCCCGTTTCGCCGCCAATGACCGCACTCGTGAGACAGGCCTTTAAGTAGCCACAGGGCACTGAAATATGGAAAGATTCAGTGATAGGCAACTTCAACGTCAAGATTTTCCATCAAGTTTCTGCGTGATTTGGTACGGGTGTCAGAGGTTACGGGGAGAAGGCAGGAGAATGGGGTTAGGAGGGAGAGATAGATTTTAGAATGAGGGATTTTGCCTTATTTTAAGATTTCCTCAGAATTTATGCCCATAAGTGGTCGGCATAGTGGCGCAGAGGTATAGTTGCTGTCCTACATCGCCAGAGACCCGGGTTCGATCCTGTGTACGGGTGCTTGCCTGTACGGAGTTTGCACGTTCTCCCTGTGACCATGTGAGTTTTCTCCGGGTGCTCCGGTTTCCTCCCACATTCCATAGACGTGCAGTTTTGCAGGTTAATTGGCTTCTGTAAATCGTCCCAAGTGTGTAAGATAGAACTGGTGTACGGGTGATTGTTGGTTGGCTTGGACTCGGTGGGCCAGAGGGTTTGTATCTAGACAGTATTATCTCTGCATAAACTAATCTAATCCACATTTTTTTGACAGGACCAGGGAACATTATCTTCTTCTGCTAAGGCTGTAGTCCCAGAACTGTGATCAATCTGAAACATAATATTAGTTTAGATATACCAGAGTTGAGTTCAAAGCCATTTCCAAAATATAATCTTCAATAAGCATTGCCAGTAATAAATTCTAAGGGTTATAATCCTGTTATATCAGTTTGCATCACTATCAAAATTGCTTTGGCTTTTCTTTGATGCAAACATTGCAGTAGCTCATACCAAATTTGCAGAGTGAAGTGAGATTAACTGAAAGAAGCGTTTTCACATCAGAAAACTATAGTTTTTGCATCAGCTACAATTTAACGTCCTTCATTGCTGAGGAAATCGTTAAATATTGCAAAATCCTTCATTCTAAAATCTTCTCTCATCAGCACATTGTGCATTCTGTTCGTCTTTGGGAGCACAATGCAAATCCAACAATATACAGACACAAAATACTGGAGCAACTCAACAAATAGGAAATTCCTCTCAAAGGAATAGGTGGCGTTTTGGGTCGGAACCATTCTTCAGACCCTTCTCCAGTCTGAAGAAGGGTTCCGACCCGAAACGCCACCTATTCCTTTTCACCGGAGGTGCTGCCTGACCCGCTGTTACTCCACGATTCAGTGTTTATCTTCCGCATAAAGCAGCATCTGTAGTTCCTTCCTATACAAATCCAACAGTATCCAACTTGGTTGGAGCTTTGTCTTTCCCCAAAACTGCACTACCCTTATTATTAACATGCAAAGTATGTTGATTTTGGACTTGTTGCTCAGAATCCTCATTGCTGTATTAATTGTTTTTATTTTCTTAATGAGAAGTTTGACTTCAGAGGACCTGCTAATGGGGACATCATGCATGTGCCTAAGGGTTAATAATCATAGGGCATGACGATATTTGTAAATAAAATGTATTTTACAGTACTCCATTGAAAGCTGCCGTGCTCTTGAAGTAAATTGTCCTATAATTGTTTGCGCTCGTAGTAATTAAATGATTATCAAAAAATGCTATGCTCAATTGACTTTAATTTACTTCATTATGTTTACTAATTGAAGCTGTCAAATATATGGTGATGGGAAGCCACTGAAGCGGGATGTTGTTCTCTTCAGAGAGAAAAAAAATATTATTGAGAAGCAGCAATGAGTTAGTAATTTAACTACTTACATAACTGGCATGGTATCATGATTCGAATGCATTATATGGAACTAAAGGTTAAGCGTGTGAGGTCACAACCGGGTCATTATTTACGACACTGCTGGTGATATTGTGTAATTCCTCCACGATTATAAAAACATGCTTCCACATATAACATTGGCATTACAATGGGTGACGTTTCAGGCTGAGGCCCTTCTTCGGTCTGAAGAAGGGTCTCAACCCAAAACGTCACCCATGCCTGTCCTGCTGAGTTACTCCAGCATTTTGTGGTGTAAACCAGCATCTGCAGTTCCATCCTGCACAATGATATTACAATGTTAAGTGACTGAATTGTTAAATACTGTACATATAATAGAAGTACACCTATGCTCAATGTTCTAATAGAAGGGCAAAAAGCTAATTGAGATGACTAAGCTGGTTAGACTTCTTGTAAACTCGTGCTGTGTGGGCAGACCATTGGCAGAATTCTGCAGACCTTACTAAAGCTTAGTGTTTGCTGCCAACATTGGAGGAAGTTGCCCGTGAAAAATCTAATGTTCTCTTTGATGTGGAGTTCTTGATGTTGGTTGCTGCTAGGTGTTGGTTTAATGGGATTCCTGCCATTCAGCAACTGTGACGTTAACGCAACTGGTTCAATACATGTGCAGGAAGGAACAGCGGATGCTGGTGTAAACCAAAGATAGACACTAAAAGCTGGAGTAACTCAATGGGTCAGAGAGCATGGAGAGAAGGAATAGGTGACATTTCGGGTCGAGACCCTTCTTCAGACTGAGAGTCAGGGGAATAAATTTGCTAAACAACACACGCTATGATGAATATCTTTTGGGGACACCAAACCAGGAAATGGAAAACATCATTTTTAATTAATTTTTTAAAAACATTTTACATTGCACAGATTGGAACTTACATATAAGATTAAGAAATAAATTGCAAAATCAAGTTAAAAAAGAGTAAGGTGCAAAAGTACTTTAAAAAAATAAAACTGAGGTCAGGTAAGGGGGGATGAAAGCTGGAGAGTTGGTATATCCCATTTACGTGATGCTTACAAAGTATTTGTTTTTCTCTTTCCCCTCTTTCTCTTTTTTCTTATTTTTTAGGGTCTATTTCTTAATTCTTTTTTTTTAAATTTCTTTATAGAGTCTTTGTTCTTTTTTGTTGTCACGTTTTTTACAATTTCACTTTTTTCCTTCACTTTCTCCTTTCTCTCAATCTCATCCTTTCCCTTTATTAGTGTAAAAAATAACAGAGTACATTAATTGTAATAAGATATACGTGACGAGTACTAATGTAATTGGTTGTAATGTAATGTACTTCTAATAAATAAAAATAAAAAATAAAAAAAATTTAAAAAAGTTTAAAAAGAGAGAAATTTTAGTTAAATAATATCCAAAATCAATTAGGTTTTGAAGTCTGGAAACAAGTAATTGCAGTTGCTGGTTTATAAAAGAAGACACAAAGTGCTGGAGTAACTCAGGAGGTCAGGCAGCATCTCCGGAGAACATGGATAGATGACGTTTTAGGGTTGGAAGAAGGGTCCCGACTTGAAACGTCACCTACCCATGTTCTCGAGAGATGCTGCCTGACCCACTGAGTTACTCCAGCACTTTGCATCTTGTCATGTTTTGAAGTCTTTAATATTTGAGGGAATGACATTCCACACACATAAAATTAGTGTTCAGGGCCACGAGTTTATGAAGTTATAATTCTTGGTTGGTATAAAAAATAAAAATGTAGATATGAAAGAAGGTATAAAAAATAAAAATGTAGATATGAAAGAACTTATGACTTTATTTTTGGAACTTTTACAATATCAATGTTTTAGAAGCATTTCAATTCCTTGGCAATTGACTGACTATGCAAGTAGGGTTGCCAACTTTCTCACTCCCAAATAAGGGATAAAAGGTCAAAGTAAGGGGCAAATTCCTGATGGCAATTCGTTGACCAACTCGGCCGTGGCTGGGTGAATGATGAGTTGGCCCGGGTGCTGGGCCAGCTGAGGAGTTTTGAACCGCGCGACGTCGCGAGCAAAGTCCGGCACCCCATCCAACTCATAAACCGATGATCGGCCATGAGAAGGAGGGGTGGTGGTGTCGGCGGTAAGCGAAGGTCCGAAGATCAGACAGCTGGCCGGGCTGCCGACCGACGAGACCACTGGCGAGGCGCTACTGCTGCACTCCATGAGCTGCACTACATCGGGACGGGACGGGTGAGGCGGGGCCGGACGCGGCGCTCTGACCTGACAGTCCCCTCGATCAGAGTAGTAGCAGTCAAATACGGGACAAGGGCGGTCCCGTATAGGACAAACAAATTTAGCCCAATATACGGGATGTCCCAGCTAATACGGGGACAGTTGGCAACCCTATATGCAGGTGATGGCACACCACCCTGGCCACCCCTGCCATCGGGAAGAAGGTACAGGAGCCTGAAAACTCTAACGTCCAGGTTCAGGAATAACTTCTGTATGAAGGAACTGCAGATGCTGGTTTAGACCAAAGGTAGACACAAAATGCTGGGGTAACTCAGTGGGACAGGCAGCATCTCTGGAGAGAAGGAATGGGTGATATTTCAGGTGAAGAAGGGTCTATATATATGTGTGTGTGTGTGTGTGTGTGTGTGTGTGTATATATATATATATATATATATATATATATATATATATATATATATATATATATCTTTGTGTGTGTACTTGTATATACACACTGAACTTTTTTTTTCTTTTTTTCCCTCCCTCATTTATCATATTGTTTACAGAGTACTGTGTTTACATATTCTGTTGTGCTGCAGCAAGTAAAAATGTCATTGTTTTATCTGGGACACATGACAATAAAACACTCTTGACTATATGTAAGTTTGTGTATATATACACAATATACACATACTGAAATGTTATTCTCATTTATTATATTGTTTACAGTGTACTATGTTTGAGTACACAGTACTGAGTCTGAAGAAGGGTCTTGACCCGAAATCTCACCTATTCCTTTTCTCCAGATATGCTGTCTGACCCGCTGAGTTACTCCAGCGTTTTTTGTCTGTCTTCGATTTAAACCAGCATCTGCAGTTCCTTAACACGCACTATGTTCGCATATTCTATTGTGCTGCTGCTAGTAAGAATGTCTTTGTTCTATCTGGGACATATGACAATAAAATGCTCTTGACTCTCAGTAAATGGTAGGCCTCTGGGTAGTGCTGTGGAGTAGAGGGATCTAGAGGTACAGGTGTATGGTACCTTGAAGGTCGAGTCGCAGGTAGGTAAGGTGGTCAAAAAGGCTTTTGGCACTTTGGCCATCAGTTAGAGTATTAAGTATAGAAGTTGGGAGGTCATGTTGCAATTGTATAAGACGTTGGTGAGACCGCATTTCGAATATTGTGTTCAGTTCTGGGCACCATGTTATAGGAAAGATATTGTCAAGCTTGAAAGGGTTCAGAAAAGATTTATGAGGATGTTGCCAGAACTACAGGGTGTGAGCTATTGGGAGAGGTTGAGTAGGCTGGGTCTCTATTCCGTGGAGCGCAGGAGGATGAGGTGGGATCTTATAGAGGTGAACAAAATCATGAGAAGAATAGATCAGGTAGATGCTCAGAGTCTCTTGCCCAGAGGAGGGGAATCGAGGACCAGAGGACATAGGTTCAAGGTGAAGGGGAAAAGATTTAATAAGAATCCGAGGAGATAACTTTTTCACACAAAGGGTGGTGGGTGTATGGAATAGGCTGCCAGAGGACGTAGTTGAGGCAGGAACTATCCCATTGTTTAATAAACAGTTAAGACAGGTACATGGATAGGACAGATTTGGAGGGATATGGACCAAGTGCAAGCAAGTGGGACTTGTTTAGCAAGGACATTGTTGGCCAGTGGGGGCAAGTTGGGCCAAAGGACCTGTTTCTGCACTGTATCACTCAATGACTCTCTATGACTCTATCAGCATAGGGAAGAATTACTGACAGGAGATCCTGGACACACATCCTGGCCAGAATTAAAGGACGTTCTTTTAGGAAGGAGATGAGGAGAACTTTCTTTGGTCAGAGGGTGGTGAATCTGTGAAATTATTTGCCATAGAAGGCTGTGGAGGTCGTCAGTGGATATTTTTGAGGCAGAGATAGATAGATTATTGATTAGTACAGGTGTCAGAGGTTATGGGGAGAAGGCAGGAGAATGGGGATAGGAGGGAGAGGTAGATCAGCCATAATTGTGATAGCGGAATAGACTAGATGGGCCAAATGGCCTAATTCTACTCCTATTCCTTATGACCGTATGACTTCCACGTGTAACTAAACATTTATCTCCGTCTCGACCCGAAACGCCGCCCATTCCTTCTCTCCAGAGATGCTGCCCGACCCGCTGAGTTACTCCAGCTTTTTGTGTCTATCTTCGGTTTAATCTGCAGTTCCTTCCTACATATTTATCTCTGTCAGATGTTGCCAAACATTTCACAACGTGACAATGGCAAACACTGGCAATCAGAAGCACACAACCCCCGCCACTGGGTGAGTGCAGTCCCCTTGTTCGAATTACCCTGTCCTCTGAAGTTAGGCAGATTGATTGATCAGAGGTTAACTTGCAAAGGTCCCGAGGCAGCTTATAATGGACCGACTGCGGCGTGTGAATTTATAAGTTGCTTTAAAGTGCTTTTGCAATTAATTTGGATAATAGCGTTTCATGTATGTGGGTGGATAGGCTTGGGGTAAACTGAGCACGTAATCCATTAGGTAGTCATCATTGTGAATCTCAGACAAAATATGTATATACAAAGTATATGTATATTGAAAATAATGTGTAGACATATACACGAAAAGCTGGAGTAACTCAGCAGGACAGGCAGCATCTCTGGAGAGAAGGAATGGGTGACGTTTTGGGTCGAGACCCTTCTTCAGAAAGGGGAAATATTGGCAGAACCAAAGCAGCACACAGTCTCAATGGTTTTACTTTACACTTCTGCCTGTTTCTAAGGATGCAATCATGCTCAATTTCCACCAGAAAATGTCACAAGAACTTAAATGTTTTCTTTTTTCCCAACACCATTGTTTCTTGCTAAGATTTCCACAGTGTTTACTCCTGTGTCTATTTGTTAGCGCATTGGTGCTTCTTTTAAGGTGGGTTGGTCTCTCTAAGTTTTCCACGACTCCGATACTTGACCAGAAGAATTGAGGGGTGTAGGAAGGAACTGCAGATGCTGGTTTAAAACGAAGGTAGACACAAAAAGCTGGAGTAACTCAGCGGGGACAGGCAGCATCTCTGGAGAGAAGGAATGGGTGATGTTTCGGGTCGAGGAGAAGAAGGGTCTCAACCTGAAATGTCATCCATTCCTTCTCTCTAGAGATGCTTCCTGTCCCGCTGAGTGACTCCAGCTTTTTGTGTCTCTCTTCGGAAGAATTGAGGGGTCGGGCTGAAAAACGTGGAGTTCATAAGAATATGAGAGAGAATAGATAACAGGAAGTGGGAGAACTTTGTGTAATCTATTATAGAAAGTTCATTCTCCTCCTCCAATCTGTTCTTGATGGGTGCAATGGATTTGTTTAGTTTAGTTTGGAGACACAGTGTGGAAACAGGCCTTTCAGTCCACCGAGACCACGCCGGCCAGCGACCCCTGCTTACTAACACTATCCTACACACAATAGGGACAATTTACAATTTTACCAAGCCAATTAATCTACAAACCTGTACCTCTTTGGAATGTGGGAGGCAACCGGAGCTCCTGGAGAAAACCCACGCAGGTCCCGGGGAAAATGTACAAACTCCGTACAGACAGCACCGGTAGTCAGGATCGAGCCCGGGTCTCTGGCGCTGTAGGGCAGCAACTCTACCGCTGCGCCACCGTGCCTCTGGTTGCGTTCTGAGAATAGGCATGGACTTAGTGGGCCAAATGGCCTCATTCTATGTCATAAGGAAATATGAGATGTGAGGGGAAAATATGCAGAGATATGGAGAGAGGGAGAGAGCGGGTAGAGGACCAACCTCTTGCATGGGCCTACCATGGAACTGCGTGTAGGTGAACTACCTTTTGTGTTGTTATTCCATCATTCAATGAATTTTATTACAATGGCACAGTTTATTTTCACTGACTATGTAGCCACGTCAACACAACTGAATCCTGAGAGAAAATCACGTTTCCTCTGAATGAATCTTTGGCATGATGAATTAATATTTCTTCCGAGTGAACTTCCCGACAACCCTTGAAGAGAAGGCCAGGTCAGGTGTGTGAAATAATCTCATCTTTTTCATTCACAAATGTTCAGTGGATGCAATTATTTCAGAGCTGAATTGAACAAAGAAGAACGAACCACTCAGTGGTAAAAATAACGGCAAAATTAAAATATAATCAATTGTAGTTCAGCGGTTATCTTGTGTAGTTTCTTCTTAGAATGAATACCTAGGTAATAAGATCCTAGTTCTGTCCAGGGCAGTTTCATTTACTGATTGAGTAATGATAAGTTGCAGATAGACACAAAAATGCTGGAGTAACTCAGAGGGTCAGGCAGCATCTCGGGAGAAAAGGAATAGGTGATGTTTCGAGTCAAGACCCTTCTTCAGACCATCGCCGCCTCCCCAGGGCCACCGCTGCAGCCATTGACCTTCACAGTCTCCCCTCAGTCCGAAGAAGGGTCTCGACTCAAAACGTCACCTATTTTTCTTTTCTCCAGAGATGCAGCTTTTTGTGTCTATATTCGGTTTAAACCAGCACCTGCAGTTCATAGAAACATAGAAACATAGAAAATAGGTGCAAGAGTAGGCCATTCGGCCCTTTGAGCCTGCACCGCCATTCAATATGATCATGGCTGATCATCCAACTCAGTGTCCTGTACCTGCCTTCTCTCCATACCCCCTGATCCCTTTAGCCACAAGGGCCACATCTAACTCCCTCTTAAATATAGCCAATGAACTGGCCTCAACTACCTTCTGTGGCTGAGAATTCCAGAGATTCACCACGCTCTGTGTGAAAAATGTTTTCCTCATCTCGGTCCTAAAAGATTTCCCCCTTATCCTTAAACTGTGACCCCTTGTTCTGGACCTCCCCAACATCGGGAACAATCTTCCTGCATCTAGCCTGTCCAACCCCTTAAGAATTTTGTAAGTTTCTATAAGATCCCCCCTCAATCTTCTAAATTCTAGCGAGTACAAGCCGAGTCTATCCAGTCTTTCTTCATATGAAAGTCCTGACATCCCAGGAATCAGTCTGGTGAACCTTCTCTGTACTCCCTCTATGGCAAGAATGTCTTTCCTCAGATTAGGAGACCAAAACTGTACGCAATACTCCAGTTCCTTCCAACACAATGATAAATTGTAGTTCCGAAGAAGAATTTGAACACATAAATAGGCTGGCACACCAAGGCTGCACTTCTCTGAAATGCAAAGGTTGAGAGGAGACTTGATATAGTCCTATATCAAATGATGAGAGGCATAGATAGGGTAGACAGTCAGAACCTTTCTTCAGTGTTAATGACTAGAGGCCTTAAGGTGAGAGGGGCAAAGTTTAAAGGGGATGGAAAATTTAAAGGAGGAGTTTTCTACACAGAGGGTGGTGGGTGCCTGGAACGCGCTGACAGGGGTGGTGGTGGAGGCAGATACGATAGTGGCATTTCAGAGATTTTAGATGGACAAGTGGATAAGCAGGAGGTGGTGGGATACGGAGCATGTGCAGACAGAGGAGATCAGTTTAACTTGGCGTCATATTCGGGATGTATATCGTGGACCAATTACCTGCCCTGTGCAGTACTGTTCTGTGTTCTTCATGCAGTTTGAGAAGTTAACGCAAAATCTCGTCCAAACTGCCTGTCCCGCTGAGTTACTCCAGCATTTTGTGTCTATCCGCCTATCAGCTGCCAGTCTTTGCCCCACCCCACCCCCAATCAGTCTGATGAAGGGTCGTGACCTGGGATATCACCTGTCCATTCCCTCCACAGATTCACAGACACAGTTTCTTCCCATCTGTTATCAGGCAACTGAACCATCCTACTAACAACTCAAGTGCAGTCCTGAACTACTATCTACCTCATTGGAGACCCTGGCACTATCTTTGATCAAACTTCACTGGCTTTATCTTACACAAAATATCATTCACATTATTCCCTTCATCATGTTAATAAATTCAAAAATGATAGGAGCAGAATTAGGCCATTCTGTCCATCAAGTCTACTCCACCATTCGATCGTGGATGATCTATCTCTCCCTCCTAACCCCATTCTCCTGCCTTCTCCCCATAACCTCTGATGCCACGTACTAATCAAGAATCTATCTATCTCTGCCTTAAAAATATCCATTGACTTGAACTCCACAGCCATCTGTGGTGCAATTTTGTACCCGTATCATGTATCTGTACACTGTGGACAGCTCGATTATAATCATGTATTGTCTTTCCGCTGACTGGTTAGCACGCAACAAAAGCTTTTCACTGTACTTTGGTACACATGACAATAAACTAAACTCAACTAGATGTTGCCTGACTCACTGAGTTACTCCAGAACTTTGTGTTTAGCTCATAAAAAGAATTAACTGACTGCCGTTATGTGTTGGAACAATGCTACACAAACATGTTTGTGGGCCATTGTTGTATTAATTTAGCAACTACCTTCCATCCATCATCACACATCATATTGGTTGAATACTATATAGAAATGAATAACTGCAAATGCCGGTTTGCCAAAAAGACACAAAGTGCTGGAGTAACTCAACTCAGTTGCTCCAGCACTTTGTGCCCTTGATCGGTTGCATGTTTTAAGGCTGTGGAAGGTTTTGTACAATTGCAAGTTGTGCTATCTTCCCTTCTGCATGGGTGCTGAAAATGTGATTACCAGTAACTTGGTTGAAGATTTTGGGATGCAAATGAAATTAGAGGAATATAACTTAGAAGAATATGTGCAAACGAAATTAGAGTAACATAACTTGTCACATTGACCTGAAGACCAAACATGTTCAAACTCTGAGCTGAGGCTCAGATTACCAAAGTTGCTAATATAAACTTATATTACTCTATAAAAAGTTATGTTACTCTAATTTCGTTTGCACATATTCTTCTAAGTTATATTCCTCTAATTTCATTTGCATCCCCAAATCTTCAACCAAGTTACCGGTAATCACATTTTCAGCACCCATGCAGAAGGGAAGATAGCACAACTTGCAATTGTACAAAACATTCCACAGACTTAAAACTGTTGTACTATAAAAATGTGCTGAAGCCATTTCAAAGCAATAGCATTCTCAGAAAATATTCTTACCTTTAGATTTCAACCCATAGCTGTTCCGCTAAGTCATAAAATAGCTTCAGATTATGAAGGAATTGATCTCATCCTTGCAGAGTATAACCCCCGCACCATCTCTCAATGGTAGCTTTTAGATGTTTTAGTAATAAGCACAGTCCTTTGGCAGCAAAGCCTGGAGAACATTCCAGCATCGATCCCCCACCAAATGAAGAAATACCAATTTAACTTCCTTCCATCCATCCAAATTACTGAACAAACCTTTGAGTCAATACACTCTTTGCTGTTCAGGTTGCATCTCCATTGTCGGGTAATCAATCGCCTTTTGTTGAAATAACTAACTGCATCTGTGACCAGAAGATTATTTTAACCTCTTCAGAGATCTGTAAAAATACTGATTTAATCTGATTTTGATAAACTGAGCCTTAAGGGCCTGTCCCACGAGCGCGACTAAACCGGAAGCGGGGGCCTCGCGGGGGTCGCGCGGAGGTCGAGTGATCCTCGTACAGGGCCGGTCCCACCAGCATGCTACTGCATGCGGCGAGCGCGACCAAACCGGAAGCAGGGGCCGCGCGGAGGTCGAGTGAGTGACGTGAAGTTCGAGCGAAGTCCGCGGGATGTTCGCGTGTGACGTACGGCGTCAAGGCGCTGCGTACGGCGTCAAGACGCTGCGTACGGCGTCGAGACACTGCGCACGCCCGTCGAGGCGGTGCGTACGGCGTCGAGGTGGCTGCGGGCCGACAGGCCGTTGCCGCGCGGAATTTTTGAACACTGTCAGTTTTTCGGAGCCCCGCGCGATGTCGGGACCAGCTCCGCTCAACTCCATACGGCTCCGGCGATCGAAGTGGGACCGGCCCCGCGAGGCCGTACGGCTCAAGCGACCACGCTAGATCGCGCTTCCCGCATGCAGTCGCATGCCCGTGGGACAGGCCCTTTATGGCGACTACTGATTCTTCACTGGAAGGCTTAGAAGTACATGTCAGTTACAACGTGGAAGATCACGGTGTTCAGGGCAGCACGTGGTGCAGCGGTAGAGTTGCTGCCTTACAGCATCAGAGATCCGGGTTCGATCCTGACTGCAGGAGCTCTGTCCAGTGTTTTACATTCTCCCCGTGACCTGCGTGGGTTTTCTCCAAGATCTTTGGTTTCCTCCCACACACCAAAGACGTACAGGTTTGTAGGTTAATTGGCTTGGTGTAAATGTAAAATTGTGTGTAGGGTAGTGTTAATGTGTGGGGATCGCTGGTCAGTGCAGACTCGGTGGGCCAAAGGGCCCTGTTTCCATGCTGTATCCCTAAACTAAACTAAACTAAAAACTACTGTATAAATTAACTATTTTGTTATGCTGCACTGGGCCTATATTCACTGGAGTTTAGAAGAATGAGAGGGGACCTCATTGAAACATACAGAATAGTGAAAGGCTTGGATAGAGTGGATGTGGAGAGGATGTTTCCACAAGTGGAAGAGTCTAGGACTAGGGGTCATAGCATCAGAATTAAAGGACGCTCTTTTAGGAAGGAGATGACAAATTTCTTTTGTCAGAGGGTGGTGAATCTGTGGAATTCTTTGCCACAGAATGCTGTGGAGGCCAAGTCAGTCGAAAAAATTGAATGCAGAGATAGATAGATTCTTGATTAACATGGGTGTCAGAGGTTATGGGGAGAAGGCAGAAGAATGGGGTTAGGGGGGAGAGATAGATCAGCCATGATTGAATGGTAGAGAAGACTTGATGGGCCAAATGGCCTAATTCATCTCCTGTCACTTATGAACAAGCATGAGGATGTTGTCCATTCAGTGAAATATAGAGATCTCCTTGTTTTGGTTTGGTAAGGGTCATTATTAATTTACCTTGTCAGGATCAGACAGGAATAGCAAGGAGCACAAAAAAATAAACCATGTGGCGAAATGGTTAAAATCAGTGGGAAGAAAACATGTCAGCCTTGATCTCGCTGTGTGTGACATTTTTAATTACTTTCATTATCAGGTGATTCACACTTCTTGCTACAGACAAAATAATCCATGAGCAGCAACTCTGTGTTTTTGGCAGGTATTTGTGTTTCAACTGGAAAATTATGTTTTTGCTTTGAAGGGTGGTCAGAGGTAAAGGGAAAGATGATGTTGTCCTCTTTGGAATACAGTTGCTTGAGTAAGCCCATTTGCAGAGAGCTTTTGGCACCGGTGATGCGCGTCCCTTGTCCATATGGCAAGGTGAAAAAAAAAACACATGACACACACACACACAGTGCAGTTTAAAAATAGTCGCAGGCTAACTGGATTTCAACGTGCCAGAGAATCACAAGATATAGTATGTGGCTTTAAATTAGTTTGTTGATTGTCCCTTAAAGCTTACATAGTTCTGAACTCTCTGAAGGGGAAGCTGAGGAGTGACCATTCCTAATGCAAGCAGCTACAGTCATTTCCAGATGAACTATCAAATCTGTGCAAGCTGGCCCATTTTACCCAGGGCAAAGGTTGTGGTTTATTATTCAGAGAGGATGCGAGGTTCCCTGTTACGCCTTTCGGTTCAAAGTTTGGAAATCTAAGCATGCTTGGGCTAAAGGAGATGAGGAGGAATTTCTTTAGCCAGAGGGTGGCGAATCTGTGGAATTCAATGCCACAGACGGCTGTGGAGGCCAAGTCAATGGGTTTTTAAGGCGGAGATTGATAGGGCCTGTCCCACTTGGGCGTCATTTGCGCGTCATGCAGGTGGCGCGCGAAGATTTTGTGAATCCCAAAATCCTGGAGCGTCGTGCACGACCGCACGTCACTGCCTACGTCACCACGCACCATGCGCGCGTAATGCACGCCATGCGCGCATCACGTGCGCGTAAATGATGTCGCGTAAATGACGCGCAAATGCGGCCCAAGTGGGACAGGCCCTTAAGGGTGTCAGGGGTATTGAGCAAAGGCATGAGAATTGGGTCAGGAGGGAAAGATAGATCAGCCATGATTAAATGATGGAATAGACTTGATGGGCCGAATGGCCGAATTCTGCTCCTAGAACTTAGTATGTGTAAGAAGGTACTTCAGATGCTGGTTTATACTGTAGATATACACAAATTGCTGGAGTAACTCGACGGGTCAGGTGGCATCTTTGGAGAAAAGGAATAGGTGATGTTTCAGATCGGAACCCTTCTTCAGACAGTAGACTGTAATCTGAAGAAGGGTTCTGTCCCTCAATGTCACCTATTCCTTTTCTCCAGAGGTGCTGCCTGACCATCTGAGTTACTCCAGCATTTTGTGTCTATCTTAGGCTTAAAATGGAATGCCTTTCTCTTGAAGAGCCAATCCTTACATTGAATATAAGGGGCACAGATAGATAATGGTCAAATTATGAGAACAACAACTTGGATTCTCATCATTGTACCGGAGGCATGAGTTCAAAACCCATTAATGGATGCTGGCAAATGTAATAATTATATACATTTGGGATTTTAAAGCAAATTAATCTCAGCTATACTGGCAGTGAACTATCGGTCTGATGTAAAAGCTAAAACAGACATCAAGTGCTGGAGTAACTCAGCGGGTCAGGTAGCGTGTGTAGGAGGGAGTTGGTGATTCTGGTTTACACCGAAGATGGACACAAAATGCTGGAGCAACTCAGCGGCTCCGGCGGCATCTCTGGGGAGAAGGAATAGGTGATGCTCCGGGTCGAGACCCTTCTTCAGACGGCAGGGAGAGAGAGAGATGCTAGAACTCTCATCGGAGAGAGGAGGAGAACTCCTTCAAGGTAGGCAGTTACCTTGAGGAGATTTAGCAGTGGAGCAGACAAAATGTGTATGGAGGAACTGCGGATGCTGGTTTACACCGAAGATAGAAACAAGATGCTGGAGTAACTCAGCGGGTCGGGCAGCATATCTGAAGAAAAATAATCGGGGACATTTCAGGTCACGACCCTTCTTCAGAAGAAGGGTCTCGACCCAAAACATTGCCAAGCCATGTTCTCCAGATATGCTGCCTGACCCACTGAGTTACTTCTGCACTTGGTGTCTTTTCTTGTAAATCAGTTGCTCGTGTCTACTCTGATGTAAAAACTACTTGTCCTAAATGTCATTAATGTCCTAAAAGGAAGGAAATCTTCTGCTCTAATCAGTTGAGTCAATGTGGAACTCCAGGCCCAACCATGTGGCTCACCCTGAGATGCCTCCTCATTCCAGGGTCATTAACCGGGAGAGTCTAAATGCATGAGAAGGGTACAACCCTTGAATGTGTCTTGCATACCTCTATCCATTGGTAATTTTTATCACAATTTATCAACACTTCCAGGAACAAAGGAGGACCTGGTGTGAAAGAACCACTGTGGGGGGGGAAGGAAGGGGACACAGGGGGACCGGGCACGGGATACTTTGTCACTTTGTCAGCCCTTCATGTGCCGACAATTTGCGGACCTTGGGTATTGAAGCAAAGAATTCCACTGTGACTTGTCACGTGTGACAATAAAGTATTCAATTCAATTCAAGAACAGGGCGGCACGGTGGCGCAGCGGTAGAGTTGCTGCCTTACAGCGCTTGCAGCGCCGGAAACCTGGGTACGATCCTGACCACGGGTGCTTGTCTGTTCGGAGTTTGTACGTTCTCCTGCGTGGCCTGCGTGGGTTTTCTCCGAGACCTTCGGTTTCCTCCCACACTCCAAAAACGTACAGGTACCCGTATGTAGGTTAATTGGGTTAGCGTAAGTGTAAATTGTCCATAGTGTGCGTAGGATAGTGTTAGTGTGCGGGGATCGCTGGTCGGTGTGGACACGGTGGGCTGAAGGGCCTGTTTCCACGCTGTATCTCTAAACTAAACTAAACTAAACTAAAGAGCAGGAAGAACATGCATTGGTGATGGGAACAGGGTTTATGAAGAAGGGAAGCGAGCTTGATCTGAATTCATAATGCATTTTAACACTCAAGTTCTGAATACTGATGTACCATCCATCTATAATTTAACATCTATTGTTACAAGTTCTTCGTTAATGCCAAATAAAAACAACATCACATCTTCTCTACAATATGTGATTTAACATTAAACATTAATGTATCATGAATTCTGATTTGACTTGCTCATGAAACCCCTCATTAAATAATGGAACAGTAAAAAAAAAGGCCTCATAACAAAGATATTCTAATGGCTCCCAAGCATATCGTTTGAGGTGAGGTTTACTGCAACGGATCACCAATCCTGAACCCATTCTCTGTTTTATTTCCTTCAATAAACATGGTCTTTCTGACTCTCATGAACAGTCTTGTGGGTTTTCTCTAAGATCTTCGTGGGTTTTCTCCAAGATCTCCGGTTTCCTCCCACATCCCAAAGACGTACAGGTTTGTAGGTTAATTGGATCGGTATACATGTAAAAAAATGTCCCTCGTCTGTGTTAATGTGCTGGGTCGGTGTGGACTCAGAGATTAGAGATTCCTTTATTTGTCATTCAGACCTTTCGGTCTGAACGAAATGTCGTTGCCTGCAGTCATACATATAATAATAAATAACAAAACACACAATAAACACAAATTAACATCCACCACAGTGAGTTCACCAGGCACCTCCTCACTGTGATGGAGGCAAAAGTCTTAAAGTCTCTGTCTCTTCCCGCTTTGTTCTTCCTCTGCGCTGAGGCGATCCAGGCTTCTGATGTTGTGGCCCCGCCGGGTGATGGTAAGTCAATCCCGCGGCTGAATCCGTGCTCCGCGACGGGCCGGTTCAAACTCCGCGGCCCGGGGTGGCCGAAGCTGCCGAAGCTGCCGCCCTCCAGTCCAGCGGACGCAGCTGTAGTTGCGGGAGCCCCAGAAAAACAGGTCACCCACCTCTCAGCGGGCCGAAGGGCCTGTTTCAGTGCTGTATCTCTAATCTAAACTAAACTAAACTCCGCGGGTCACGTAGCATCTCCGAAGAACATCGATGGCTAATGTTTCAGGGTGTCTAAAGAAGGGTCCTAACCCAAAACGACACCCATCCATTTTCTCCGGAGGTCCAGAGAGTCTGAAGAAAGGTTCCGACTCGTAACGTCACCTATTCTTTTTCTTCAGAGATGCTGCCTGGCCCTCTGAGTTACACCAGTATTTCTGTGTTAATTTTCTACAGAGACACTGCCTGGCCTCCGAAGTCACTACAGCACATAGTGTCCTGCATAGTAAACCAGCATTTGCATTTCCTTGTTTCTAAATCCCAACCAGTTTCTGCATCTCCATAACTTGCCACCAGAGATGCTGAACTACTATTGAGTTTGACATTTGTTCTTCTTTCCTAAGCTGACTGAGTCTAAGACTTATTCTGCAGTCACATCCACCATTTCATACTGTTCCTGTAACCTACTTTCCCCAAGATCACAAGAGATCCATTTAAATTCAGACATTCTATTCACTTAGGATAGACACAAAATTGCTGGATTAACTCAACGGGACAGGCAGCATCTCTGGATGGAAGGAACGGGTGATGTTTCGGGTTGAGATCCTTCATCAGATCAGTTCTTCAGGTCAGAAGAAGGGTCTCGACCTAAAAACGTCACCCATTCCTTTTATCCAGCAATGCTGCCAGTCCCGCTCAGTTACTCCAGCATTTTGTGTTTTAAGAATAAGGGGAAGGCCATTTAGGAATGAGATGAGGGTAAACCTTTTCACCCAGAGAGTTATGAATCTGTGGAATTCTCTGCCACAGAAGGCAGCAGAGGCCAATTGGATGTTTCAAGTGAGAGTTAGATATCGCTCTTAGGGCTAACGGAATCAAGGGATATGGGGAGAAGGCAGGAACGGGGGGTACTGATTTTGGATGATCAGCCATGATCATATTGAATGGCGGTGCTGGCTCGAAGAGTCGTATGGCCTACTCCTGCACCTATTTTCTATGTTTCTATGTTTCATTTCAGTGTTGTACAGATCTCTGACTCTAAATCACTGATACGCATGGCTAGTCCTGTGGACAGAATGGAGATCTTTGCAGTCACCCAATATGAGTTTGTTCTTCCCAATGTAGTGGACTTCGTTTAGGTTAGTTTAGAGATGCAGCATGGATACAGGCCCTTCGGCCCATCGACTCCGTGCCGACCAGCGATCCCCGCACACCAACACTATCCTACACACACTAGGGACAATTTACACTTATACCGAGCCAATTAACCTACAAACCTGTATGTCTTTGGAGTGTGGGAGGAAACCGAAGATCTCAGAGAAAACCCAGGCAGGTCACGGGTAGAACGTACAAACTACGTACAGTGGTCGGGATCGAACCCGGGTCTCTAGCGCTGTAAGGCAACAACTCCACCGCTGCGCCATCGGGCCGCCCATGTTCATTTCATGAACAACAATTCAACATTCCAATCTGGAAGAAATACAGGAGCTTCGAAAGAATGATGAGACATAGTTTGCATGGGACATAGGTGCATGGCAGGGGTGTGCCTTCCATTGATCTCACTGCTAAAGAGTATCCAGCCACTCCTTTGAGTAAAATAGGCGCATGAATGTGAAGTGGTAAGAAACGGAGTCTGCAGTTTATGTCCCTGGATAGTTTGGCAACATTCACTGTTTAGGTCCGTAAGAATAAGATGACACGGCAGGTTGATACTGTGGGTGGTTGAACTTCTCAGAACTGCATTATCCCAAATTCGAAAACAATCTACGCAGGGATAGCTGATACGATGTAACGGAGGAGGTTGTGGTCGTGAACATGCTTATAAATCATGTCCCGAGAAGCTTTTATTACCTTTAAAAAGAGGGGGACAAAAGCGTCACAAAATGTGTAGCAAACAAAACATGAAGCAGAGCAGAGATTGAATTGCAGAATCGACAGTAGATCTACTGCTCTCTGATCAAAAGGAAATGAAGTTAGAAGGGAAGAATATTTAGTTAGGCAGTGCCTGACCTCGTCATCTCGTTTCATTAAACAGAATCAGCGTGATGTTGGAAACAACGCTAGGTTTATCAGCCACCATCTTGTTTAAAAGCTTTTCCTTGTCCAAAATTGCATTAGCATTTGTCAATTTTTTTTTGCCAAAGCCATTGTGTAACATAAAGGTCATTCTTCAACTGAAAACAGCGCACAGATGAAAAGTGCTACATTTCTCACCGGAATTGGTAGTACTTTGTTTCACAGTTTTGCAGGAATTCTCCTGCCTTATTTTTCCCTCACTTTTTTTGTCTCCATTTTCTGAAGATATCTTGGATGTGTAACGAGAATGGTGTAGGAGACCATCTGTGTCGCAAGTCACAGGCGGAAGTAGTGTTAACTTGGCATTAATTAATTCTCCACACTTTTATTTATAATGAATGCCAATTGTAAAGTCTCTGTGGTGCAAGATTTTTGAGTGCCCCAGAACGTCTTTCTGGCATCCAGCTTCTGAAATGATGTCAACAGTAATTTATTAGCCAAAATCAGCTTTCTGCAAAAATATCTAACTACATTGGTCTGAATCATGGCTGTTCACTGTTCACTTGTAGAAGCTGGAGAGTAAAAAATGAGAATTATTTCAAAGGTCAGACCCATTTCTCGGTAGGTTTGGCTTAACCCTTTTGCCACTCTAACCTCAAGCAGGACCAACACACACTAGGACCCCACCCTCCACAGCTCCAGGTTCCCCTCAGGCTGCGGAGATTTGCGAGGATGTCACCAGGACCGGGGGGGCCTGAGCTACAGCGAGAGGTTGAGCAGGCTAGGACTTTATTCCTTGGAGCGCAGGAGGATGAGGGGTGGTCTTATAAAGGTGTATAAAATCATGAGAGGAATAGAACTGTAACGTCCAGGTTCAGGGACAGCTTCTTCCCTACAGCCATCAGGCTATGAAACACAACAACGAATAAGCTCTGAGCTCTGAACTGCAAAATTATTATTGCACTATCTATGCTATTACTAAAACTCTCATCTTGACAATTTCCAGAATGCTTTTTTTTTTCTAAATTGGGCAAAAACGGTACCCTTATTGATAGGAATTTTTCACCACCTTACTCAGCGTTCTCCTCTACTCCAACCCACCAAGTTTCGTTCCGATCGGTGGAATTATACAAAAGTTATGAAGGTTTAAAGAATCGTGAGATCAGCACCGGAGGCGGGGCTGAGTCCGCAAGTAGTCCTGATTGAGTCCGCAAGAGTGGAGTCAGGAAAGTCGCTGTGTGGAGTCGGGAAAGTTGCTGTGTGGAGTCAGGAAAGTCACTGTGTGGAGTCAGGAAAGTCGCTGTGTGGAGTCGGGAAAGTCGCTGTGTGGAGTCGGGAGGTGCTGTGTGGAGTCAGGAAAGTCGCTGTGTGGAGTCGGGAAAGTTGCTGTGTGGAGTCAGGAAAGTCGCTGTGTGGAGTCAGGAAAGTCGCTGTGTGGAGTCGGGAAAGTCGCTGTGTGGAGTCGGGAGGTGCTGTGTGGAGTCAGGAAAGTCGCTGTGTGGAGTCGGGAAAGTTGCTGTGTGGAGTCAGGAAAGTCGCTGTGTGGAGTCAGGAAAGTCGCTGTGTGGAGTCAGGAAAGTCGCTGTGTGGAGTCGGGAGGTGCTGTGTGGAGTCAGGAAAGTCGCTGTGTGGAGTCGGGAAAGTTGCTGTGTGGAGTCAGGAAAGTCGCTGTGTGGAGTCAGGAAAGTCGCTGTGTGGAGTCGGGAAAGTCGCTGTGTGGAGTCGGGAAAGTCGCTGTGTGGAGTCGGGAAAGTTGCTATGTGGAGTCAGGAAAGTCGCTGTGTGGAGTCAGGAAAGTCGCTGTGTGGAGTCGGGAAAGTCGCTGTGTGGAGTCGGGAAAGTCGCTGTGTGGAGTCGGGAAAGTTGCTATGTGGAGTCAGGAAAGTCGCTGTGTGGAGTCGGGAAAGTCGCTGTGTGGAGTCGGGAAAGTCACTGTGTGAGTCGGGAGGTGCTGTGTGGTGTTGGGTAAACCGCTGTGTGGTGCCTCGGCCGGTGGCCGCTGAGTGGACACGGAGTTTGCACGTTCTCCCCGTGACCTGCATGGTTTTCTCCGAGATCTTTGGTTTCCTCCAACGCTCCAAAGACGTACAGGTTTGTAGGTTAATTGGATTGGTATCAATGTAAAATTGACCCTTGGGTGTGTTTAGGGAAGTGTTAATGTGCGGGGATCGCTGGTCGGGGTGGACTCAGTGGGCCGATGGGCCTGTTTCCATGCTGTATCTTGAAACTAAACTAAACTAAACTAAAATGAATGATTGATGATATACTCTCCAACAGTGGCCCTGCTGCCTCACCCTTGCCTATTCGGTATCAATGGTGATCCAACTCAATGTCTTGTTCCTTCACTGTGGAGAATTGGGATCGCTAATATCTCCCACCAGTGTCTTGTGCTGATTACTGGGGGGGACGTTACATTGATGGCAATTTCCAGTACTATCCTAAACCCTCGTGAGAGGGGAATATCAACACTGCTCTGCGCCTTTATAATTGGGATTATAGAAACCATTTGCGGTTTCGAACATTTTTTTCTCATGCTCCTCGGCCCAGAAGTTCGAGAATTGAAGTGTTTCTCAACAAATGTTCTGTGGGTTTACGGCTTAGGAATTGGGATTAATGGTCTTTTCCCACTAGTGCCCTGAACCTAGGCTCCGGGGGAATGAAAATTGATAGAGAGTCTGAGATGCGGCTGCACATTTACCACTGAGGAATTGGGATTGATGCGGCTTCCTCATCGTCCACTGTGCATTTATGATTTTGGTGTGATGCCAGTTGCTGTTTTATGACATGGCCTTGTTTTCACACAAGTGAGAGAATGAGGATAAATAGTGCCTGTCACGATTCTCCAATATCTTCATAATTCAGCCATTGCAGTGTTATGGGCAAAATCATATTTTGGTTTGGCACAAAAGATAGGGTCATAGAGTCATATAGTGTGGAAACAGGCCCTTCTGCCCAACTTTCCCACACTGGCCAACATGTCTCCGCTACACTAGTCCCACCTGCCTGCTTTTGGCCCATATCCCTCCAAACCTGCCCTATCCAAGTACCTGTTTATCCGTTTCTTAAATGTTAAGATTGTCCCTGCCTCAACTACCTCCTCTGGCAGCTTCTTCCATACATCCACCACCCTTTCTTTTAAAACATTGCCCCTCAGATTCCTATTAAGTCTTTCGCTCTTCACCTTAAACCTATGTCCTCTGGTCCTCGATTTCCTTACTCCGGGCAAGAGACTTTGTGCATCTACCCGATCTATTCCTCTCATGATTTTATGCACCTCTGTAAGATCAGTGGTAGCAAATGTTCTAAATTGGCGCCCAGGCTAATTTCCTAAATTGACCCAGTTAATTTTTCCTATAATTGAAATCAACGGAAAAGAGTACCAGGTGGGTTTATAAAGGACAACCAACCTACTACACTTCTTCTATATGAACAGCACAGAAACAGGCCTTTCTGCCCAACTTGCCCATGCCGACCACGATGCCCCAGCTACACTCATCCCATCTGCCCGCCCCAGTAAATCTTTAACATCTCTTTAACATCTTCAACATAAGGTTGCGCAGTTGCGCAACAGTTAGTACTGATGCCTCACACTTCCAGCGTCCCAGGTTCTATCCTGACCACCCCAATCCTGCCTGTGTGTTTTGGTTTTATAGAAGCCGTTCGACCCAACACATCCATGTTTGGCTCATATCCCTCTATCCTTGTACCTGTCCAAATGTCTTTTAAAGGGGCTGTCCCACTTCAGCGACCTAATTGGCGAGTTTAGAAGAGTTTGAAAAAATGTCATGTTGAAGACGTCCTTCGACTATGTAGAAGACCTCCTTCGACCTCCTTCGACTATGTTGAAGACCAGTTTTGACTAGCTACGAATAACTTCGGGAAAATTGGACACGACCAAGTGAAGACAACCTCCCTTCGACTATGATGAAGACTATCTACGACTACCTTCGACTACCCCCGATTACCTATGACAAACATGACGACCCACTAAGATCTACTACAACGGAACCTACAAGTAAAAATATCTATTTTTTTCCATGGCGACCTATTTTTACTCGCGGGCATTTTTTAACATATCTAAAAAAACGCCGTGACCTAGCTGAGGCCTTGAGTACGCGGAGACCACTCTCGAGCATGAAGGAGAGTTACGAACATAGAAACATTGAAACATAGAAAATAGGTGCAGGAGTAGGCCATTCGGCCCTTCGAGCCTGCACCGCCATTCAATATGATCGTGGCTGATCATCCAACTCAGTATCCAGTACCTGTCTTCTCTCCATACCCCCTGATCCCTTTAGCCACAAGGGCCATATCTAACTCCCTCTTAAATATAGCCAATGAACTGGCCTCAACTACCTTCTGTGGCAGAGAATTCCACAGATTCACCACTCATGTGTGAAAAATGTTTTTCTCATCTCGGTCCTAAAAGATTTCCCCTTTATCCTTAAACTGTGACCCCTTGTCCTGGACTTCCCCAACATCGGGAACAATCTTCCTGCATCTAGCCTGTCCAACCCCTTAAGAATTTTGTACGTTTCTATAAGATCCCCCTCAATCTTCTAAATTCTAGCGAGTACAAGCCGAGTCTATCCAGTCTTTCTTCATATGAAAGTCCTGACATCCCAGGAATCAGTCTGGTGAACCTTCTCTGTACTCCCTCTATGGCAAGAATGTCTTTCCTCAGATTAGGAGACCAAAACTGTACACAATCCTTGTGTACAGAAGAAGACTTCCTACGACTTCCTACAACCTCGTGTCGACGATGCTGCGAGTATGTGTCGAGGACAAACTCGCCAGAACTCGCGGATTAGGTCGCCCAAGTGGGACAGGCCCTTAAAAGTTGTTATAGTCCCTGCCTCAGCTACATTTTCTGACAGTTTGTTCCATATACCCACCACACAGTGTCTGAAAAAGTTGCCCCTCAGGTTCTTATTAAATCTTTCCCCTCTCACCTTGAACAAACATCCTCTGGTTCTTGATTCCCTTACTCTGGGCAAAAGACTCATTTACTCTAATTATTCCCCATCAATTTGCGCCCCTGTTTAAGTTCCAATGCGTTTCCAGCAACGCTTCCACGTATCTCACAACTTTTTTTCTCTGTTGCTAGCCGGGCAACCTAGGCAGCTTTTTAGGTTGCCAAATGACAGTTTAGGTGGTCATTTAAGACGGCTTGCGTGACGCGTGCGATAATGTGCTCGGACGAAGTGCGTAGTTACGTCGGAATTATGCTCAATGAAGCATTCACATATTATTTCTGCTTCAAATAAAATCACAAACTAAACATATTCACCAATCAAGACATGATATATACCACAATGACATGCAGCAAAATTATAATACAGTATCTCAACTCTTTTTACACGTTGCAATGAATGCAATTTCTATTATTTCTTTCCACTTCCAAACAAAAATGTGGTTGGATTAATCAGTGTATGATCAACCTCAGTGAGACCAAGCGTAGGCTTGGCGATCGCTTCGCACAACACCTACACTCAGTTCGCAATAACCAACCTGATGGCCCCGTGGCTCAACACTTCAACTCCCCCTCCCATTCCGAATCCGACCTTTCTGTCCTGGGCCTCCTCCATGGCCAGAGTGATGCCCACCGCAAATTGGAGGAACAGCACCTCATATTTTTGCTTGGGTAGTTTACACCCAAGCGAAATATGAATATTGCCTTCTCCAATTTCAGGTAGTCCTTGCTTTCTCCTTCCTTCCTCTCCCATTCCCAGCTCTCCCACAGCTTACTGTCTCCGCCTCTTCCTTTCTTTCCCACCCCCCCCCCCCCGACATCAGTCTGAAGAAGGGTTTTGACCCGAAATGTCACCTATTCCTTTGCTCCACAGATGGTGCCTCACCCGCTGATTTTCTCCAGCTTTTTGTCTACCACCCTTTCACACAAGTTCTGTTATCCCACTTTCCTCACCCACTCCCTACACATTAGGGGCAATTTTACCAGAGACGAGTTAACCTACAAAGCCAATGCGTCTTTGGGATGTGGGAGGAAACCCACACGCTTGCAGGAAGAATGTGCAAATTCAACACAGACAGTGCCCGAGGACAGGATCGAACACAGATCTCTGGTGTGTGAGGCAGCAAGTCTACCAGCTGTGCCACTATATTTTGTTTTCCAACACAATGTCATGGGTTATGGGGGGAAGGCAGGAAAATGGGATTAGAAGGCAGAGATCAGCCACGATGGAATGGCGGAGTAGACTCGATGGGCCGAATGGCCTAATTCCACTCCTATAACTTGCGAACTGCATCAAACCCTTTGTGCTTCGAATAAAGCCATCTGCGGTTTGCCAGTCTATTCTTGCAGCCTTTATGAATCATCCCAATCCTCCTTGTCCCCCTTTTCCATAACAGAAGAGTTCTTTAGTCGGAAGGATGCGTGCATTTATGAGAGCTTTGAAATTGAGAATAGCGTCTTGCCGGCTTAGTTGGCTAAATTATTTATCCCGGTTGTCGACATTCCAGGAACTTTGTAACTGAAGCGCATCTTATCGGGTGATTCAGATAAGGATCACTGAAACAGGACGACACATAAAGTATGTAATCGCCAACAGTGAATGCAAAAACTGCAGCTCGAGGTACGAGCCTATGGAATGAACGTGTATTGTGTTTCAGTAGCTGCAATATTGCCAAAGATAGGACATTATGCGGCAGAAACTAATTCAGTCATCAACTTTTAATGACAATAATATTTATTGTTTGAGGCATTTCTTAAAGTACAACCAGGCCACTGGTCTAACTGAAGATAGACACAAAAAGCTGGAGTAACTCAGCAGGCCAGGCAGCATCTCTGGAGAGAAGGAATAGGTGGCGTTTTGGATCGGAACCCTTCTCCAGACACTTTGGGTCGAGATCCTTCTTCAGACTGAAGGATCTCGACCCGAAACGTCACCCATTCCTTTTCTCCAGAGATGCCGTCTGAGTTACTCCAGCATTTTGTGTCTATCTTCGGTTTAAACCGGCATCTGCAGTTCCTTCCTACACGTGTTTCCCGACGGGCCTCACGGCCAGAAGGATTCCCGACGGGCCACGGCTGTGGACTAGGAATGCAGCTGGAGGCCTTTATCGAGGCGCCGCGTTCTCGATGCCTAGAGGGGATTTCAACTGTACCCAACCTTATGGACTGTTCGGAAGCCTGATAACAGAGGGGAAGAAGCCATTCCTGAGTCTGGTGGTGCACGCTTTCCAGCTTCTATACCTTCTGCTCGACGGCCCGAGCAGAGAGAAGGAGGAATGACTGACGTGGGAAGGAACTTTGATAATGTTTGCTGCCTCCCCGAGGTAACGTGAAATGGAGATGGAGTCAAGGGTGGGGAGTCTGGTCTGTTTGACGGCGTGGGCTCTATCCATAACTCTCTGCAATTTCTCGCCGTCTTGGGCAGAGCAGTTTCCAAAAGCAAGGTTGCAATGCAACCCGACGGTATTGCTTCATAGCGCATCGATAGCCGCGCTGGGTGATGGAATAACGTCACGCCTCAACATCTTGCATTGCATTTCAAACAGTGATTATCACTATTCCGTGGCAACTGCACCAGTAAATCAATCAACACAATTACTGAAGGCTGTCAATGCACGCCATGTTGTGACTAACAGGGGACCTATGTGTAGATGAATAACCCAATTAAATGTGACGTTTGATATTTTAGCATCCCTGTCAAATTAGATTTTAATAGTCAACTGTTCTCTTGTAAAACAGAAGTCATTCAGTCTCAGGGGGGATATAATATACCTCTTATAAAAACAAACCAAAATATTTGTGTAAGCTTTTTTAGAAGGTGAACAAAATGGAGAATCTATAAAAAATGATTCCTCTCCACAACCGACATGTTACATTAACAAATCAAAGGTGAATTCATGTTACCCCTGGTAGCACCTCGTAATTTTCAGTGCTGAGGTCCTACTTTGCGAGTTTTCCGTTTGAACATATTTAGTTTAGTTTAGAGAAACAGCGCAGAAACAGGCCCTTCAGCCCACCGAGTCCGCGCTGACAAATAACCCCGTACACCAGCATTATCCTACACACACGAGGGACAATTTACAATTTACAATTAGTTTAGAGATACAGCATGGAAACAAGGCCTTCCGCCCAACGAGTCAACGCCGTCCAGCGATCCCCGCACACAAACACTATCCTACACACACACTAGGGATAATTTTAATTTATACCAAGCCAATTAACCTACAAACCTGTACGTCTTTGGAGTGTGGGAGGAAACCGGAGATCCCGGAGAAAACCCACGCAGGTCACGGGCAGAAAGTGCAAACTCCATACAGACAGCACCCGCAGTCAGGATCGAACCCGGGTCACTGACGCTGTATGGCAGCAGTTCTACCGCTGCGCCACTGTGCCGCCCTTGTATAACTTTAAATGTTACACAATAGTGTTTGTTACTGCTCTGTGAATGATATGTGGAAAATTAGAAATGTATCGGTATTGATTCGGTTCAGTTCAATTGCAGAAAGTTATTGATAAAGTGGACTCGTGTTTATTCTGGGTTTTAGAATTATTGGTTTGCTTAGACACACAGGAACACCGCATGCTAACACAGACCACAGTCGCGGTGAGTTACAACCAAGATAGATGCTCGCTCAGTTCAATGTTACCTTTCAATTATGGGCATGGGCACCCTCGTTTATTTTTCAACTGTTTCTGAAATTTGTTTTCCATTCAGTCTGAGCTTTGATTTCACGGCAGCCCTCTTCATGGAGAACAATGAGGATGCTCCTCGGACTGAGAGAACCCATGCATTTATCGTGGGCTTTGCAATGGCATTCAGTAAATCTGGATGTCCTAACTGGTTATCAAAAACAATTCACTGCGGCAGATGCGTTGTGATCGGCAGCCTCTCGGTACCAATACGGTGCTCCTTTGTCCAATTTTCAGAAAATGGCAACATGTGGGAAAGGGATGTATGGTGATGATACTTTAGTCTGAAGGGTCTCGACCTGAAATATTGCCCATTCCTTCTCTCCAGAGATGCTGCCTGTCCCGCTGAGTTGTTCCAGCATTTTGTGTCTATCTTCGGTTTCAACCAGTTCCTTCCAAGTATTGTTACTTGGACTCAGTTATAGTCATAGCGTGATACAGTATGGGAAAAGGCCCTTCGTCCCAACTTGCCCACACCAGCCAACATGTCCCAGCTGCACTAGTCCCACCTGCCAGCGTTTGATCCATATCCCTCCAAACCTGCCCTATCCATGTACCTGTCTAACTGTTTCTGAAATGTCAGGATAGTCCCAGCCCCAACTACCTCCTCTGGCAGCCAGTTCCATACACCCACCACCCTTTGTGTGAAAAAAAGGTTACAGTGAAGTTCTTTGTTTTTGCATACAAAGTGTACAAAAGGGTCACCTCAAAGGTTACAATAAAATACTCATCCCTCATCAGTGGGCCGAAGGACCTAAAAAGACACTGCAAGCACAAACAGACTTAAGACTTAAACCAAAAACACTTCCACTCATGCACGGTGCTGTGGCAATGAGAGCTCTGCCAAGTAACAGAAATTATCATCAGAAACAGCTGGATCAATATCTGATTTAAGAAGGGATTACATTACCATAAAATCCAAAAATGATCAATAGATTTTGGGCAGCCAAAACATGGTCTTGTTAATATTTAAAATTAATATTAATTAACAAACCCATTTCCCCAATCTGACCTTTCTGTCCTGGGCCTCCTCCACTGCCAGAGTGAGACTACAGGCAAATTGGAGGAACATTTTCCACTTGGTTAACTTACAACCCAACAGTATGAACATTGAATTTTCCAATTCTAGCTAACCTTGAATGACCCCTCCCCCTCCCCTTCCCTTTCTCCCCCCTCTCCTGTGTCCCACCTGGAATTGCACCGATTTCACCCCCCCCCCCCCATTCCCTCTTCCTATATTTTTTTAAGAGATACAGCGCGGAAACAGGCCCTTCGGCCCACCGGGTCCGCGCTGACCAGCGATCCGCGCACATTAACACTATCCTACACCCACTAGGGACGATTTTCACATTTACCAAGCCAATTAATCTACAAACCCATACGTCTTTGGAGTGTGGGAGGAAACCGAAGATCTCGGAGAAAACCCACACAGAACACAGGGAGAACGTACAAACTCCGTACAGACAGCACCCGTAGTCAGGATCAAACCCGGGTCTCCACGCTGCATTCGCTCTAAGTCAGCAACTCTACCGCTGCGCCACCGTGACTGCCCTCTGGCTTCATATTTTGCAACTCTTCAGTCTCACACCTTCTGTTTTAATCTCTGGCCTTTATTCCAACCATCTGCCGATCAAAGCCCCCCTCGTCTGTGTCCACCTATTACCTGCCACACTTTGGCCTGCCTCACCTTTTGTAAATCACTTCAAAGCATATAAGATTTACACACATCTTTAATCAGCACTTTAACTTGGCAGCATTACAAAACGAGGTGTTGTCAGTTCATCCTGGCTGCTTCAACTAACGGTGCTGGGAATGGGCGTTAGTATAAATGTTATAATGGGGTGGAGTTAGTGATGCTAGCTAAGTGTGATTGATTCACATGCATCATCAATCTACACCCTTCCCCCTAAAGATTAAATGTGGAGAGGAAGCATATTAAACATACTCGCCATACCTGTCTGGTGGTCTACTAACACGGCCCGAACGCGTGCGGACCCAACCATCCCCTCCCTCAACTGAAGGATTAGGTGGAGAGGCTGAAGGTGAAAATCGCACGGGAGAGGATTGTGGTGACCGAGGGGGGAAACATGCGGTGGGTGAAACCCCGTGGTTAGTGGAGACAGATGGACGTGGGGGGGTGCCAGGCATGCGGGGACAGGCGGGAGACATTGCAGAAGGCGGCTGGAACTGGAGCGGCGGAGCATAGGGATCAGCAGGCGGTGGTCGGGGCTCCTTCACAGCAAGCAGGTGTTGTCGACTTCTCCGGTAAACAGCTCCCTCACAGTCCACAAGGTACGATCGCGGCTCATCAGTCGGGCGCACAACAACGCCCAGACGAGAATGTCCAGTTGGAGTTCGTAGACGGACGACCTGGCCCGGCAGTAGAGGCTGGAGTGGTCGGCTGGAACTGTCGTATGACCGTTTCTGGATATCGTGCTTCTCTTGGAGACGTTGCTGGATAGTGGCGGGCTTCAACACCCGAGGAACCAGCCGCTGTTGTGCGATGGGGACCGGAGACCTCGTCGCCCTCGACAGCAGCCACTGTGCTGGTGACCCTAAGATTCCGTCTCTTGCGATGTTTCTGAGATTCAGTAGATCGAGATAGACATCAGACTTTGAAATGCGTGCTCCCTCCAGCAAGTGCTTGGCGCTTCTGACAGCGCGTTCAGCGAGTCCATTACTCTGTGGATACTCGGGACTGCTTGTGACGTGCTGGAAGTTCCATCGGTCGGCGAAAAGCTTGAACAAGTGGCTGGTGAACTGTGGACCTCAAATCACATTTTGGACAGGGCAAGGTTTTTCTCTCGTCGTCAACTTCCCGGGGAATGTGTGGACTCATTTATTTCTTCTTTGATGTATCTAGCCCAACGTAGACGATTTCAGGAAATGCCATTGGATCAGTTGACTGATCAGTTAACGAGGGATATTTTAGTGAATGGTATCACCGATCAAAAGCTCAGATCAGAGCTCCTGAGACGGCCAGATGTTATCGCTAGATGACGCGGTGCATGCATGCAGAATGGCTGAACTTGTTGATCCTATAGACATGTCGCATGAAAGCAATACCATCATTCTGACGGGCCTCACTAGGCAGTGGACATACACAGATAACAGCCGATCTAAGACCCAAGCTAGCCAGGCAGCTCTCAGCGTTCCTCCACAGAAATGTCCTAACTGCGGCTATCTACACAACAGGCAATCCACCCGCCCCGCCCTCGGGAAGGCTTGTAATTACTGCAAAAAGCTAAATCACTTTGCCTCAGCCTGTCGGGCTGCTATCAGGGCCCGAGGAAAGAATGCGCCCAGTCCCAAGTCTAATCTCAATTTTTTGCAATGAGACAGCAACATACTGACTCCCCACTTCCAGCTCGAAGCCGCCCCCGAATATATTCCATTTGGCTCGCAAGACGACCCTACTGTTTACATGTTACAGCATGCTGCTGCCAAGAACTCTGATCCTTCAATGACGATATCTGTAAACAATGTTGCTTTTGGCGCGAAACTGGACATGGGGGCGAAAGTCAACACAATGTCAATCAACCTTTTTAACAGGATCAGGGCTAACGAGCCACTTGTCAAGGACGCATCCACTTTACATGCTTTTGGTGGGGAGGTGCTAGTTCCTCTGGGCAAATCCAACTTGAAATGTGTACTGAAGAAAACAACTAGGGAACTGACTTTCCATGTGTTGAACTTTAATTCGGTTACCCTGCTTGGCAATCGTGCCTGTCAGGAACTAGGGCTGATTTCCTTTGATAAAACTGTCCACAAACTGCAAGTTTCTTTTGATCCACTGAATGACTTCCCTGGTCTCTTCGACAACAACCTAGGCAAGTTGCCTGTGTCCTACAAGATTACTATTGACCCCGATGTGACACCCGTAGTCCGAAACCCGCACAGATTGTCATTTGCCATGACTGACAGGGTTCACTCTATGCTGAAGGACATGGTCTCCAAAGGTGTAATTGAAGCAGTCAGCGACCCCACCGACTGGGTCTCAACCATGATTGCTACAGTCAAGAAGGGAAAGGATGAAATCCGCCTGTGCATTAATCCAAAATGCACTGCCATTAAGAGCTCACACCATCCCACTTCTGACACCATGTAAATCACTTCAAAGCATATAAGATTTACACACATCTTTAATCAGCACTTTAACTTGGCAGCATTACAAAACGAGGTGTTGTCAGTTCATCCTGGCTGCTTCGACTGACGGTGCTGGGAATGGGCGTTAGTATAAATGTTACAATGGGGTGGAGTTAGTGATGCTGGCTAAGTGTGATTGATTCACATGCATCATCAATCTACACCTTTCTCCAGCTTTCTCCCCCCCCCCCCCAATTAATCTGAAGAATTCAATTAATAAAAGGATGTACCTTCAAAATGGAGATGAGGAGAAATTTCTTTAGCCAGAGGGTGGTGAAACTGTGGAATTCATTGCCACCGACAGCTGTGGAAGCCAAGGCATTGGGTATTTTTAAGGCAGAGATTGATAGGATTATTAAGGGCGTCAAAGGTTAGGGGGAGAATAGGGTGAAGAGGGAAAAGTAGATCTACCATGATCAAATGGCAGAGACGACTTGATGGGCTGAATGGCCTTATTCTACTCCTGTGTCTCATGGTCTTTCTATGTTTTCCAGAACTGCTGCCTGGCCTGCTGAGTATTTGCAGCACTTCAAGTTCCCCCCTGTGTCAATGTGGTTATAATCAAAATAAACATGTTTGTGCCAGTTTCTGGCTAGAATGCAAAGAATTACTGACATAGCCATTGCCCTGTTGCCACTAATTGTGTGGCCATACTTTTATTTGGGCTCCAATCCATTGTCACCCTTGATTCCCCTCAGCATTTGAACAGCTGCCATTAAGCTTGTAATGAAAACGATGAGATTGATTTTTCACAACCAAAAGAATTGATCTTCTAATAATAGCTTACAGAGCCCTGACTATAGGGTGACAAGTGATTATTATTTCTGCCTTATAATAAATGTGTGAGTGTGGCTGCATATTCAAATTCAGTGGTGAATAAAAGCTTTAGCCCCAACAAATCAGTAGATCTACTGCCTTACAGCGCCAGAGATCTGGGTTCGATCCTGACTACGGGTGCTGTCTGTACAGGGTTTGTACGTTCTCCCCGTGACCTGCGTGGGTTTTCTCCCAGATCTTCAGTTTCCTCCCACACTCCAAAGACGTGGAGATTAATTGGCTTGGGGTAAATGTAAAATTGTCTCCAGTGCGTGTAGGGTAGTGTTTGTGTGCTAGTTTGTAGGTCTTGGTGGGCTGAAGGGCCTGTTTCTACGTTGTATCTCTAAACTAAAAACTAAAGCTACTGTAAGATTAGGTTGCTTTAAACAATATTATCGGAAAGATTGTTTTAGACTCACAGTTCACGACAACATTGACTAGAGCTGATCACATAAACCTTCATTTGACTTGTAAACTGCAAGTTCCTCAAGACATTGTGTCGGGAATGTAGTTGTAAAGATAGAAACAATAGAAGGAGATGGACAGAGTTCAGGTTCACAAGTTCCTCAGTAATAGGAGCAGAACTAGGCCATTCGGCCCATCAAGTCTACTTCGCCATTCAATCATGGCTGATCCATATTTCCTTACACGGCTGTGGAGGCTAATTCAATGGATATTTTTAAAGCGGAGATTGGCAAATTATTGATTTGTAAGGGAGTCTGGGGTTATGGGGAGAAGGCAGGAGAATAGGGTTGTGAGGGAAAGATAGATCAGCCATGATTGAATGGCAGTCAACTTGATGGGCCAAATGGCCTAATTCTGCTCCGATGACTTAAGAACTTATGAATTCAAGAACAATGGTGTAGTTTGCATCTTTTATCACTATCATAACTGAAAACAGGTTCCTTAACATTAACCAAGGAGAAATACTGGAGCCTATTTTCCAGTCCAAATATACATCCTCAGGTATATTTAATGAACTGTAAAGTAACCAAAATCCTCTTCAGAATTAATAAATGGTAAGTTGGTATTTAACATTTAACTTCAAAAGCCAGCTTAAGGTCTAAACACTTCAACAAACAAGTGTGAATTGTAAAATAAATAAAAAATAGCTGATGCCAAAATCTGAAATAAATACAAGAAGTTTGGATAAAAGATCATTGATCTGAAACATTAATGGATAATGTTGGCAGCACTTTCTGTTTTTATTTGTGAATTATTAAGCACGGTAACTGATCATTTAATGTAACATATCGGGGCCACATATATTATGTATCACACAAGCTTTTCACACCACTTCATCCCTGCCTATCAAAATATTCTTCTCATCCTTTTTCCCTCATGTACTTATCTGGCGCTCTCTTAAATGCTTCTGTGTGTTTGGCTTTTGTTTGCAATAGAGGTATTGCAGAAATGGAGTACATTGTGATTTCCATTAGCAAATCTAATTTCATATGCATGTAAACCTGTGTCTTTGCACATGGCAAGACAGGTTCATGCTGCCTGCCACAGGATTAACACTGAGACTATGGCACAATCAATCGAATTCCATATGGTTGCAAACTGAACGTATTTGTTCTGTTCCATCACGTGGCAACTACCATGCTATCATGTATGTTCAGGCTACGGCTATTGGCATTTTCTGAAAAGCAAGATAATCAATCGTACACATAGTTGAATGATGCAGTAATCTATGAGGCCCTTATGTCCAAAAATGGAATAAAGATCTAATTAGTACACAATTCATGAGATTAGTTTCTTTGAATTATTTTTGTGTCGTCATGATAGGCCTTTGTTGTTCTTATGTATCTTGGATTAAGGAAGACATTACTGATCCAGAGTGGCATCCCTTATTTAGTGTTATTGGATGGGAACAAATAGGGACCGGGCAAGGGGGGGGCACAGAGAAAACAAAGAGGAGCCCGGCAGAGGGCGACCACCGTGAGGAGGAGAGGGGGAGGCGGGGAGGGGGGTGTGTGGGGGGAGAGAGAACAAAGGAGGACCTGGCACGGGATACTTTGTAACTCTGTCGCTGCCCTTTATTTGGCCACTCTTTGCATACCTTGTGTAGACAAAGCAAAGAATATCATTGTGACTTGTCACATGGGACAATAAAGTATAAATTCGTTCATTCGTTCATTCATTCATTCACTCAAAGAAACCATCGGGACTATGTTGAATACTTTTTGTAACTTTGTCGATGACATATACGTGGCAACTCTTTGCATACTTTGTATTGTATGCAAAACAACGAATTTCACTGCACCAAGTACATGTGACAATAAAGTATCAATCACTCAATCAAGACTAATCAACTTTTGGAAATTAATGGATATGCTAATGCAACATAAAGCAGCCCTTTTCTTAAGATCATAAGTGACAGGAGCAGAATGAGGCCATTCAGACCATCAAGTCAACTCCGCCATTCAATCATGGCTGATCTGGCTCTCCCTCCTAACCCCATTCTCTTGCCTTCTTCCCAGAACCTCTGACACATATTCAGGTGGAAGTCATTCTTTGCAACAGACCAGAACTATGTCATTGAAGCTGTAAGTCCCTCCTACTGATCTTCTCGTCTCCCATGGTAAAGGTCCATGGGAAGTTGAGAGCAGGTCACTGGTGGACATGACTAGTTGTCAGGTCAGGATTAATTTATGGTCCTTCCTTGGTCATCTGTTGCCGGCCCTGCTTTGTTCTGGCCTTTTCCTACCCCCAGTTCCCTCCTCTCTATTTCTTCCCAACGGTTTCTTCCCAGCAGTTACCAGGCAACTGAACCATCCTACCACAACCAAAGAGAGGTGCTGTACTAACTACTACATTGGTGACCCACGGACTATCCTTGATCGGATTTTGCTGGCTTTACCTTGTTATGACTGGGCTTCAGTCTCTGGTACTTAATATAAAACAGCACTTTCCAATTGCAAACTGCACCTCATTTCCTGCCTGGGTAGCCTCCAACCTAACAGCTTGAACATTGAATTCTCCAATTTTAGTTAAATAGCCGTCAAACACCTTCCGCCTCCCCAGCGCCCCACCCCCTCCCCCTTCCCCCCTCCCCACCTCCCACCCTCCCCTTCCACCCATTTGTGACTACCTCTCTTCCCTGTGCCCCACCTAGATGTACGCCGATTTCCCCTTTTTCCCTTCCCCCCTATCCCTGTCACCTATATTTCTTTCTCTGGCTTCACATTTGCGTATCTCCTATCCTTATTTCCTTATCTCACACTTGTCTGTACGGAGTTTGAACGTTCTTCCCGTGACCGCGTGGGTTCTCTCCAAGATCTTCGGTTTCCTCCCACACTCCAAAGACGTACAGGTTTGTAGTATAATTGGCATGGTGTAAGTGTACATTGTCCATAGCGTGTGTAAGATAGTGTTAATGTGCATGGATCGCTGGCCGGTGCGGACTCGGGACGAAGGGCCTGTTTCCATGCTGTATCTCCAAACTAAAACATTCATGTATTTTTATCTTTGTCCTTTGTCCAACCAACTACCAATCAATCCTCCCCCCCCCCTGTATCCACCTATAACTTATCAAACTTCATCCCGCCCAACCTCTCTCTCAGCTTTCTCCCCCCCCCCCCCCGCCCTCTACTGCAAACTGTCCGAAGAAGGGTCGTGACCCAATATGTGGCCTATCCACATTCTCCAGAGATGCTGTCTGACCCGCTCAGTTACTTCAGCACTTTGTGTCTTGTCTTGTAGACAAGCATCCTTAGTTCCTTGTCTCCACCTTCCAACTTTACCTGCACGCAATTATCCAACGCAAGAAAAGATGTGTTGAAATATTCAGAAAATATTTACCCAAACAGTGTATCTTCTGCCATTGCAATGTCGGTACCAATAGGGTGAACATGTCACACACTGTGACGACTTGCAGTATGAATTAAAACTTAATAAATAAATGATTAAAAAGTATAAACAGAAGGATATTTGCTCCAGTGACTCAAGCAATTTTAAAATTTTCAATAGAAAATGAACATGGTTGCTATGGTGCATTATTGCCTACAAATCCACAAGAGTTTTTTTTAATGCTAACTATCCTTGCATCTCACTATGTAATCTGTAATAAAACTGAATGACAGTGAATCACGAGCTGCTGTTTTAGAAAAACTAATTTAGTTCCTATGTTTGGGCAATTCGTTTTTTTTTATTGCTTTGACTTTTTGTCAAAGAATGGCATATTATAATATTAATAATTTAGAAACTCACAGCATTTCTTCCGTACAGGAAATGCTCATATTTTAAACAACGTGCATTTTTAAATCATACTTGGAGAAAATGATTATAAATGGAATTGAAAAGGTAAAATAATAATAAAAGATTGATATAAAAACGTTGTCAGGAAAGAATGCACAATGACTGTCAGGTCCCTTTATGTGGCTTCTTCATAAGTAAACATATGTAAATGAAATAAAAATTGAAAATTCAAACCACAACCTTTTATCCCTCTGGTGGTGCTTAATATAATTCAACCTTGAATGGGTTTTATTATTAAAGTACTTCATTTGGGTCTTCACTGACATGTTGGGAGATTAACACATTCCGCTGTGGTGAACATTTTATTCTTCGCGGGCATTCCCTTGGGAATGAGAAGGATTTGTTTGCATTCTAGTCCCATCACTCACCTCAAAACCCAATGTAAGAACCATTTGTCCTTCTTCCTGCAATCTGTCTGAAGAAGGATCTCAACCCAGAAACATCACCTATTCCTTTTTCTCCAGAGATCCTGTCTGGCCCACTGAGTTACTCCAGCTTTTTGTGTCTATCATGACACCGATCCATGTTCTCCAGTGATGCTGCCTGACCCACTGAGTTAGTTACTCCAACACATTGTGTCTTTGGACTTTAGAGATACGGTGTGGAAACAGGCCCTTGGGCCCTCTGACACACTGCCGACCAGCGATCGCCCCGTACACTAGCACTATCCTACACACACTAGGAACAATTTACAATTTTACCCAGCCAATTAACATACAACGTCTTTGGAGTGTAGGAGAAAACCAAGGCGGTCACAGGCAGAATGTGCAAACTCCGTAAAGACAGCACCCGTAGTCGGGATTGAACCCGGATCTCAGGCGTCGTAAGTCTGCAACACTACCGCTGCGCAACTGTGCTGCCCCTTATATGTCTTTCTTTGGAAAACCAGCAACCACGGTTCCTTGTTTCTACATACCGACCATCCACTGACCCCCCCCCCCCACGTCCTAAGTAATAGGAGTATAAAAGAAGTAAACATATGGTTTTGTTTGAAAAAGCTGCATTTTTAATAATAGCACTAAATGCAAGCTCATAGCAAGAGTGTTTAAATATCAAGTCAAGATCATAGTGTGATAGGAGTAGAATTAGGCCATTTGGCCCATCAAGTCTGCACCGCCATTCCTATTAATCAAGAATCTATCTATGCCTTAAATATATTCACTGACTTGGCCTCCACAGCATTCTGTGGCAAAGAATTCAACAGATTCACCACACTGACTAATGAAATTCCTCCTCATCTTCCTAAAAGAATGTCCTTTAATTCTGAGGCTATGATCTCTAGTCCTAGACTCTCCCACTAGTGGAAACATCCTCTCCACAGTGTTCCTCTCCACATACGTCAAGAGTGTTTTATTGTCATATGTCCCAGGTAGAACGATGACATTTTTACTTGGAGCAGCGCAACAGAATATGTAAACATAGTACACTGTAAAGAATGTGATAAATGAGAAAATAAAGGTTCACTGTGTGTGTATACACACACATGCACACGTACATATAAAAAACAACCAATTGTTATTGTGCAATAACAACAATAATAGTCTATGTAGTTCAGAGCTTATTGGAGGTTGTAGTGTTTAATAATAATGGATGGGATTTATATAGCGCCTTTCTAATACTCAAGGCGCTTTACATCGCATTATTCATTCACTCCTCAGTCACACTCGGTGGTGGTGAGCTACTTCTGTAGCCACAGCTGCCCTGGGGCAGACTGACGGAAGCGTGGCTGCTAATCTGCGCCTACGGCCCCTCCGACCACCACCAATCACTCACACACATTCACACACATTCACACACATTCACACGCAGGCAAAGGTGGGTGAAGTGTCTTGCCCAAGGACACAACGACAGTATGCACTCCAAGCGGGATTCGAACCGGCTACCTTCCGGTTGCCAGCCGAACACTTAGCCCATTGCGCCATCTGTCGTCCACCAATAGCCTAATGGCTGCAGGGAAGAAGCTGTTCCGGTAGTTTTCAGATTCCTGTCCCTTCTTCCCGATGGCAGGGGTGAACATAGTGTGTGGCCAGGGTGGTATGAGTCTCTGATGATGCTACATGGTATTGTACTAGGTGCTACAACACATTGCAACGGTTTTATAATTTAACAAGAGAGCATTCACCTCTTTCCTTTGCATCATAATGGAACTCATTTCAAAGTGGTGCCTGTGTATTCATGTGAGGATGATTTTTTTTTAACCACGGTAGAGCATAAGATACTAGATTCTGGTTTAGTTTTATGAGCTGTAGTCCCACTCTTCAAAGTGAGAAAGTACAGTATCTTCTGTCAACAGTTTCCTTAGTGCTATCTCGGCCAGTGAGTTACCTTCATTGTTGTGACAAGTGAGGTACAAACGCTAAAATATCCAACATTACGACTTCTTCACAAGCAGAACAATTCTCTCCACTATTTATCGTTGCTTCCTTTTATATTTTAGCAAGGTAAAACATTTATGATCATTTGACGCCGAGTGCCGTTGCCATTTCTTCCAAGAAAGGGGCGGCACGGTGGCGCAGCGGTAGATTTGCTGCCTTACAGCGCCAGTGTCCCGGGTTCGATCCTGACTGGGTGCCTGTCTGTACGGAGTTTGTACCTTCTCCCCATGACATGCGTGTGTTTTCTCTGTGATCTTCAGTTTCCTCCAATACTCCAAAGGCAAACAGGTATGTAGGTTTATTGCCTCGGTATAATTGTAAATTACCCCTTGTGTGTGTAGGATAGTGTTAGCGTGCGGAGATCGCTGGTTGGCGCGGATTCAGTGGGCCTATTTCCACGCTATATCTCTAAACTAAACTGAACTAAAATCGAACATAGACAAAAAAGCTGGAGAAACTCAGCGGGTGAGGCAGCATCTATGGAGCGATGGATTAGGCGATGTTTCGGGTCTCGACCCAAAATGTCACCTATTCCTTCGCTCCATAGATGCAGCCTCACCCACTGAGTTATTATGCTCACACATTGCTGCATTCCTTGATCCTCCACTTCGGCAACCCCTATCCATCAGTGCTTACATCAAATATTCAAAACCATCACCTTCCCATTCCCATACTGACACTTTAATTCCCCTTCCCATTCCCATAATGACCTTTCTGTCCTGGGACTCCTCCACTGTCAGAGTTTAGAGTTTAGACATACAGGCGGAAACAGGCCCTTTGCCCCACTGCGTCTGCACTGACCAGCGATCCCTGCACATCAACAATATCCGACACACACCAGGGACAATTTACACTTACACCAAGCCAATTAACCTACAAACCTGTACGTCTTTGGAGTGTGGGAGGAAACCGAAGATCTCGGAGAAAACCCACGCGGTCACAAGGAGAACGTTCCTCGGTACACGTGACAATAAAATAAACTGAACTGGACTAAATCTAAACCTTAAGAATAAGGGGTCAGCTATTTAAGACTGAGCTGAGGAAAAACTTTTTCACCCAGAAAGTTGTGAATCTGTGCAATTCTCTGCCACAGAAGGCAGTGGAGGCCAATTCACTGGATGTTTTCAAGCGAGAGTTAGATATAACTCTTCGGGCTAACACAATCAAAGGATATGGGGAGAAAGCAGGAACAGGGTTCTGATTTTGGATGATCAGCCATGATCATATTGAATGGCGGTGCTGGCTCGAAGGGCCGAATAACCTACTCCTGCACCTAGTTTCTTTGTTTCTATGTTTCTATACCTCCACAGCCTTCTGCGGCAATGAATTCCACAGTTTCATCACCCTCTGGCTAAAGCCATTCCTCCTCATCTCCTTTCTTAAATGATATCATTTTATTCTGAGGCTATGGCCTCTGGTCCTAGACTCTGCCTCTAGTGGAAACATCCTCTCCACATCCACTCTATCCAGGCCTTTCACTTTTCGATAAGTTTCAATGAGGAACTCATCCTTCTGAACTCCAGCGAGTCCAGGCCCAGTGTCATTCATTGTCACAGGGCAGTTCGTCTCTGAGAAAGCAAATACAGCATCTCCTCGACCTGCGATGGGGTTACCTTCCGATAAACCCATCGTAAATCGAAAACATAGAAAGTGGAAAACGCATTTAATACAATGTGGTCACGTGACCGGACGTGACCTGCGGCTCGCTGCCGTTGCCGAGCATTTGCTCCATCGTAAAGTCGAGATATCATAAGTCGAAGCATCATAAATCGGGGAGCATCTGTACCTCTTTAATTGCACTAAAGGGCAGAATTGGCATAAAGCCGAGCTGGCATGCACAGTCCATGGAATCGTAGCAACGTTCTCTTTACCAGCAAGATAATGTGGTGGAGCAGAAAGACTCAGAGAATAGACACAAATGCTGGAGTAACTCAGTGGGTCAGGCAGCATCTCTGGCGGAAAGGAATAGGAGACATTTTGGGTCGAGACCCTTCTTCAGAATGAGAGTCAGGGGAGACTAGAGATATGAAAAGGTACAGGGCAAAGCAAAGCCTGCATCAATAGCTCAGGAAAGGTGGAGCCCACAATGGTCCATTGTTGGCTGGGAAGAGGTGAGAGTGTAGAGACACAAATGGTGAAATTAGCGGGAGGACTAGGGTGGGGAAGGGACGGAGAGAGAGAGAGAAAAAGCAAGGATTATGTGAAGATAGGGAAATCAATTTACATACCGCTGGGTTGTAAGCTGCCTAAGCGAAATATCAGGTGGTGTTCCTCCAATTTGCATGTGGGCCTCACTCTGACAATGGAGGAGGCCCAGGACAGAAAGGTCAGTGTGGGAATGGGAAGGGGAGTTAAATGTTTGTTAACCGGGAGGGAATCAACCTTTCACGGCAGTGTGAAAACAAACTGTAAGCAATTGCAATATCCAGACTGGCAGCAGCCAGATTCTTGAAGTATCGTTGCCCTGGCAACCTTGTTAGTTCCTGTGAATGGTAGGTCTGCTCTTCTCTGATTTCCACTGGCAACAGATTTCAGCGTGAGTGCAGTTTATTGAAGCACAGAAGTCTCACACACTGCTCTTTATGCCAACTAATGCTCCCTGAGTACCCCGGGTGGAACCAGCTACTGTTTGAGGACCATTCTTCTTCTCATTCTTCTGCCCTCCCAGCCTTAGGTGGCGCAGCGGTAGAGTTGCTGCCTAAAGGGCCTGTCCCACTTTCACGACCTAATTCACCACCTTTTTTACTCGTGGACATTTTTCATCAGGCTTGAAAAAACCTACTTGATGCCACGAGTACCTACGACTAGCATCACGGCCTGCTACGACCTACCTACGACATCCTACGACCTCCTACGACCTCGTGACGACCATGCTGCGAGTATGAGTCTTGGGCAAACTCGGCAGAGGTCGTGAATTAGGTCGTGAAAGTGGGACATGCCCTTTACAGCGTCAGGGACCTGGGTTCAATCCTGAACCAGTGGTGCTGTCGGTTCGGAGCTTGTACGTTCTCCCCATGACCTGCGTGGGTTTTCACCGGGTGAAGGTTCGCAGGTGAATTGGCTTCTGTAAATTCTCCCGAGTGTTTGGGATAGAACTAGTGTACAGGTGGTTGTTGGCCAGCACAGACTCCGTGGGCCGAAGGGCCAGTTTTCACACCGTAGCTCTAGGTTTGGAGGTTAATTGGCTTTGGTAAAACAAATAATGAATTGCCCCTAGTGTGTGGGATAGGGCTAGTGTACGGAGAGGATCGCTGGTTGGTGCGGACTCGGTGGGCCAAAGGGCCATTTTTTTGTGCCGTGTCTCTCAAGTTCTAAAAGTCTAAAAGCTTGTCCTGCGCTCCATCCTCTGCTCAATCCCTCAGTCACGCGGGCTGCCGGTAGAACGCTTGCTAACGTTCCCATATCTGGGGAGCAGCTGGCATCTGCAGAAGGCTCGATGTCAGCAAAAAGCACCTGGCACGTCAGTCTCTGCAGATTGTTGCGACCAGAGACAACCGTGGAACACCAGATCAAGAATGGAAAGGCTCAAATGGTGGTTGATCTGTGGCAGAAAACAAGAAGAAATCAAAGCCGGGGCTTCGAGCTTCAAAATTCACAGTACTGGCATCAAATCAGCTCCGTATGTTACTTGACGTCCTATTGTGCCAATGTGTCTGCTTGCAGCAGGTGTGAGCTGAGCACATGCCAATATAATTCATTGGGCAGCAGGTGTGAGCTATGCACATGCCAATATAATCCCTGGTCAATTCGTCCCTTCCCACCCAAACCACCCCCTCACCTGGTACTTTCACCTGGGTGGCAGTGTGAACTGTGAGGAGGATGCTATGAGAATGCAGGGTGACTTGGACAGGTTGGGGGAGTGGGCAGATGCTTGGCAGATGAAGTTTAATGCGGATAAATGTGAGGTCATCCACTTTGGTAGCAAAAACAGGAAGGCAGATTACTATCTAAATGGAGTAAAGTTGGGAAAAGGGGAAGTACAACGGGATCAGGGGGGTCCTTGTTCATCAGTCTATGAAAGTAAGCATGCAGGTACAGCAGGCAGTGAAGAAAGCAAATGGCATGTTGGCCTTTATAACAAGAGGAATCGAATATAGGAGCAAAGAGGTCCTTCTGCAGTTGTATAGAGCCCTACTGAGACCACACCAGGAGTATTGTGTGCAGTTTTGGTCCCCTAATTTGAGGAAGGACATTCTTGCTATTGAGAGAGTGCAGCGTAGGTTTACAAGGTTAATTCCCGGGATGGCGGGACTGTCATATGCTGAGAGAATGGAGCGGCTGGGCTTGTACACTATAGAGTTTAGAAGGATGAGAGGCAACCTTTTTGAAACATATAAGATTGTTAAGGATTTGGACATGCTAGAGGCAGGTAACATGTTCCTGATGTGGGGGGAGTCCAGAACCAGGGGGGCACAGTTTAAGAATAAGGGGTAAGCCATTTAGAATGGAGACGAGGAGACACTTTTTCTCACAGAGAGTTATGAGTGTGGAATTCTCTGCCTCAGAGGGAGGTGGAGGCAGGTTCTCTGGATGCTTTCAAGAGAGAGCTAGATAGGGCTCTTAAAGATAGCGGAGTCAGGGGATATGGGGAGAAGGCAGGAATGGTGTACTGATTGGGGATGATCAGCCATGATCACATTGAATGGCCATGCTGGCTCGAAGGGCCGAATGGCCTACTCCTGCACCTATTGTCTTTTGTGTATTGTCTATTGTCTATTTCCCTTGCAACCGCAGGAAATGCTACACTTGTCGCTTTACCTCCCCCCTCAACTCCATCCAAGGACCCCAGGTGAGGCAGAGGTTCACCTGCACCTCCTACAAACTCAGCTATTGCATCCCCTGTTCCAGGTGTCAGTGAGACCAAGCGCAGGCTTGGCGATCGCTTCGCCAAACACCTCCGCTCAGTTCGCAATAACCAACCTGATATCCCGGTGGCTCAGCTTTTCAACTCCCCCTCCCATTCCGAATCCGACCTTTCTGTCCTGGGCCTCCTCCATGGCCAGAGTGAGTCCTACCGTAAATTGGAGGAACAGCAGCTCATATTTCGCTCGGGTAGTTTACACTCCAGCGGTATGAATATTGACTTCTCCAATTTCAGGTAGTCCTTGCTTTCTCCCTCCTTCCCCTTCCCTTCCCAGCTCTCCCACAAGCCTACTGTCTCCGCCTCTTCCTTTCTTTCCGACCCCCCCCCCGACGTCAGTCTGAAGAAGGGTCTCCACCCGAAACATCGCCTATCCCTTCTCTCCATTGATGCTGCTTCACCCCTGAGTTTCTCCAGCATTTTTGTCTACTTTTCCAGCATCTGCAGTTTTTTCGTAAACAATATAATTCATTGTGTGATTCACCTCGTAGTGCACACATACATGCCTTTGTTGCCACTTCAAATTTCTCTGCATGCCATGGAAACCAGAATGTGACTCCAACACACACACCCATTTCGAAGAAGGGTCTCATCCCAAAACGTCACCCATTCCTTCTCTCCTGAGATGCTGCTTGTCCCGCTGAGTTACTCCAGCTTTTTGTGTCTACTCTCATTTCGAATAGTTTAGTTTAGCTTAGTTCAGAGATACGGAGCGGAAACAGGCCCTTCTGCCCATCGAGTCTGCACGCGGTGGGCCGAAGGGCCCGTTTCTGTGCTGTATCTCTAAACTAAATGAAACCAAAGAATATTATAAAGAATATAAAGAGTATAGAAGTTGTGAAGTCATGTTGCAGTTGTATAAGACGTTGTATGAGGCCCCATTTAGACTATTGTGTTCAGTTCTGGGCACCGTGTTATAGGAGAGATGTTGTCAAGCTGGAAAGGGTGCAGAGAAGATTTACGAGGATGTTGCCAGGACTAGAGGGTCTGAGCTACAGGGAGAGGTTGTGTAGGCTGGCACTCTATTCCGTGGATCGCAGGAAGATGAAGGGTGATCTTATCATGTGCGGACGTGGCGCCGACAGACGAGAGGCCAAAGCAAAGAAGTCAAATCCAAAGAACCAAATGGAAACGAGTCCGAAACGCCAAAAAACCGAAAGAGTACAAAGTCGAAACGCCAACTAACCAAAAGGATGGGACGCCTAAATGCGAACCACCCGAAAGGGCGGGACGCCTAAAAGCCAACTAACCGAAAAGCTGCGTCGCCTAAAAGCAAACTCACCGAATGGCTGCTCTGTTGAAACGCCAGCTACCCGAAAGGTGGCGTCGCCTACAAGCCAACGAACCAACTGCAGCTCAACAGAAAAGTCCAATAACGGACATGATGTTGCAGGGGGGCGGGACTTGTCAGCGATTGGTCCAGACCCCCGCGCCTATCACATCACTGTGGAGGAATGAACATTGTCCCAAACCTCCACACCACCCGGCTCACAGCCGAGGGTGGCCGTGGGAGAGTGGGGGCTGTCCCGAGGGATGCGCATCTTCGATCGCTTACAACTTGGTGCTTGGGTTCAGATTGCCCAGTCACCTATGGCTTGTGTGGAAAATGACCCCCATGCTCCCATCTCCCCCTTCTCTCTCCCCTCTTCTCTCTCTCCCCCCTCTCTCTCTCTCCCTTCTCTCTCTCCCCTTCTTTCTCTCCCCCTCTCTCCCTTATCTCTCTCCCCTCTCTCTCTCTCCCCTCCTCTCTCTCCCCTCTCTCCTTTCTCTTTCTCTCCCCTCTTCTCTCTCTCCCGCTCTCTCTCCCTTCTCTCTCTACCCCTTCTCTCTCTACCCCTTCTCTCTCTCCCCCTCTCTCTCCCCTCCTCTCTCTCTCTCCCCCTCTCTCTCCTCTCTCTCCCCTCTCTTTCCCCTCCTCCTCTCTCTCCCCCTCTCTCTCCTTTCTCTCTCTCCCTTCTCTCCCCTCTCCCTCTTCTCTCTCTCCTCTTCTCTCTTTCTCTCCCCTTGTCTTTCTCTCTCCCCTCTCTCTCTCCCTTCTCTCTCCCCCCCCCTTCTTTCTCTCCCCCACTTATGCAGAGCGGCTATGGAAGTTGAGAAAACTGGCAGCGGTCTGTGTGAAAATACAGCACCTACCAACAATGAAGGCATTATGAATCCAGCTGCCGCAAGCCCTTCCCACGGGACGGGGTTTTAACTTGGCATTAAAAATCAAAACAGAGCTAGGTTTGATTAAAAACAAAAATGTTACATGTATATATCGTTCTTACATTCGGGAACCTGGTTAATTAACTGGTGGCATTATTTCCCTGTCCTAACTGCCTTTGCTTTAGCCGGTGGTCACATCCATTCCATCCCTCCCTAGCAAAGATGTGAGATTTCAATTTGAGCACAGTTGGTTGAATAGATGCAAGCGGCATGTAAAGCGTCTCTTCTAGGCGCGCAATACACGAAGACGATGAAATTAGTCAACTGTCACACCAAAGTTGGACACAAAATGCTGGAATAACTCAGCTGAACAGGCAGCATCTCTGGAGAGAAGGAAAGGGCGATGTTTCGTGTCAAGACCATTCTTCAGACCTGAAGACTGAATCTGAAGAGTCTCGACCCAAAACGCCACACATTCCTGCGCCACCGTGCCACCCCTTAACATAAGACCATTTGGCATTTGGCCCATTGAGTTTATACTGACTCTTGGAACAGTCCTATAACCCCCCTCGCTGTGCATATTCTTACAAGCCTAACAACTCTGCTCTACTACATTGGATCTCTGGTTCCCTGCTATTCAGATAACAACGCCATTTCCTTCATCGCAAATCTGTATGAATAAACATTATGGCCCAGAGAGCAGCAGGACTACTTGTTGTAAACATTCTGCATTTTAAATAGGAAGTTAAGAGGAGAAGGCAGCAAACTGGCTCGCAGTCCCACCTGCAATGTTGGGGAGAAGAAATCTGTTTTCCCTGTGACCGTGTGGGTTTCCTCCAGGTGCTCCGGTTTCCTCCCACATCCCAAAGACGTGGGGGTTTGTAGGTCAACTGGCCCTCTGTAAATTGCCCCTAATATGAAGGTAGTGGATGAGAGAGCAGCATAACATAGAACTAGTGGGAACGGGTGATCGATGCTCAGCATGGACTTGATTGGCCGAAGGCACTCCCCGACTTACGTAATAGGCGACTTGCGTGAACTCGTACTTATGTAAGCAATTCTTTAAGCCCACTGGAGCCTACGTTGTCTCCACGTCGGAGCTGCTCGGTGGTCTCTACGTCGGAGATCCCCCCTAGTCTCCACATCGGAGCTCCCCCCATGATCTCCACGTCAGAGCACTGCCTGTGGTCTCCACAATGGAGTTCCCACCTGGTCTCCACCTCGGAGATCCCCCCCATGATCTCCACATCAGAGCTCCGCCGTGGTCTCCATGACGGAGCTCTCTCTGTGGTCTCCGTGTTGGAGCTCCCGCCTGTTCTCCATGTCGGAGCTTCCCCATGGTCTCTTTGTCAAATAGTAAATTTACACGTGCGCTGTAGCACCTCTGCTTCTGACTTACGTAACACCCGACTTATGCAAGGGTCCGCAGGATGTAACCCATATGTTGGTCGGGGAGCATCTGCATTTCCATGCTTTCCAAAAGTTCCAAACTAAACATTTATTTAGTTCAGGGTGTGTCGGAAAGAACTGCAGATGCTGGTTTAAATTGAAGGTAAACGTAAAGGGCTGGAGTAACTCAGCGGGACAGGCAGCATCTCTGGAGAGAAGGAATGGGTGACGTCTTGAGTCGAGACCCTTCTTCAGACTCATTATTTAATTCAATTTAGTTTAGTTTATTGTCGCGTGTACGGAGGTACAGTGAAAAGCTTTTGTTGCATGCTATTCAGTCAGGGGAAATACTATGCATGCTTACAATCGAGGAGTCCGCAGCATACAGATAAAGTCCAGTAAAGTTTGATTAAAGATAGTCTGAGGGAGATGGTAGATCAGGATTGCTCTCTAGTTGATAGGATGGTGCAGTTGCCTAACCCCAGCTGGGATGAAGCTGTCCCTGAATCTGGAGGTGTGTGTTTTCCCATTTCTGCACTTCCTGCCTAATGAGAGAAGGGAGAAGAGGGAGTGACCGGGATGCGAATGGTCCTTGATTATGCTGGTGGCCTTGCCGAGGCAGCATAAAGTGTCGATGGTGTTATTGGAAGGGAAGTTGGTTTGCGTGATGGTCTGGGCTGCGTCCACGATTCTCTTAAACACATCAGAATGGATGCACCAATTCCTCGTGTAGCGACAGAGTTGGGTGGCAGAAAGATGGCTTGTGACCCTAAATCTAGTCAGGAGCATAAATCTTATTATTTATGTCTTCGATATCAACGTTTTTGACTTGGTCAATTAATTTTAATATGTCGAGTCCATCCTCTGTTTTGATGTTTTTTTGCCCTCTCTGTGTTTAACCAGCTGTGACCATGTCATTCTTTGGGACATAAATCTTAATCCCAATATTTCACTCCTGTGGACAGGTTTGCTATAAACACAATATGTGTGATAAAAATAAAATGTACATATGATCTGTGTGCTACTATAACCAAAATATGTCAGGGCATTTTTAATTTCTGTTACTTATTGGTTTTATTATATATCATTGGTAAGACGGTCATTTTTGATTGCTCAGTGTAATTTTGCCTGAGGTTATTGGTCACGCACAATTTTCCTGGCACAGGACCATGCTGACTGGTGTAAAATATTCCATGCCGATCCAACTAATCCAACTTAATTGCAGCTCCAACTGCAGTCTTCCTGGTAGGTGCTCCATCACATATGGAGAGGATGTTTCCACTAGTGAGAGAGTCTAGGACCAGAGGCCATAGCCTCAGAATAAAAGGACGTACCTTTAGAAAGGAGCTGAGGAGGAATTTCTTTAGTCAGAGGATGGTGAATCTGTGGAATTCATTGCCGCAGATGGCTGCGGAGGTCAAGTCAACGGATATTTTTAAAGCAGAGATTGACTTTAAAACTACCCATTGACTTGGCCTCCACAGCCAAGTCAATGGAGGAGATTCTTGATTAATAAGGGTGTCAGAGGTTATGGGGAGAAGGCAGGAGAGTGGGGTTGGGAGGGAAAGATAGATCAGCAATGTTTGTATGGCAGAGTAGACTTGAAGGGCTGAATTCTGCTCCTAAAACTTATGAATTTATTCCTGACATTTACTGACAGCTTCCGTTGGAGAGATTTTGAGAACGATGCCGTTAACCACCCAATTCCTACCCACTTACCTGTTCTAGTATTTTATGTAGAAACACAAACCTGCAGGTGCTGGTTAATAAACAAAAAGACACAAGGTGCTGGAGTAACTCAGCAGGGTCAGTCAGCATCTCTGGTGAACATGGAGAGGAGATGTGTGTAGGAAGGAACTGCAGATGCTGGATTACAAATGGAACTGAAGATGGACACGAAATGTTGGAGTAACTCAGGCAGCATCTCTGGAGAAAAGGAATGTGTGACGTTTCTAGTCTGAAGAAGGATCCTGACCTGTAACATCACTTATCCATGTCCTCCAGAGATGCTGCCTGACCCGCTGAGTTGCTCCAGCACTTTGCATCCATTTGTGTAAACCAGCATCTACAGTCCCTTGTTTCTCCAAGCTCTTACACTTTTGCTGTCTCTACACTGCTTCCATTTTGTTTTACTGACGTCCATGTGTTGTTAATTTTTTCTTGTTCTTTCCTCCATTTTGTTTTACTGACTTCCAGTGCCAGTATCATTCGTGTGTTGTTATTTTTTTCTTGTTCTGCTCTTTCCTCCATTTTGACTTGCAATCTTGTCCATTTTGTTCTTATAGAAACATTTTATAAGAAACATAGAAAATACATGCAGGAATAGGCCATCCGGCCCCTCGAGCCAGCCATTCAATATGACCATGGCTAATCATTCAAAATCATGATCACGTTCCTGCTTTCTCTCTATATCCCTTGATTGTGTTAGCCATAAGAGTGATCTCTAACTCTCTCTTGAAAACATCCAGTGAATTGGCCTCCACCGCCTTCTGTGGCAGAGAATTCCACAGATTCACAACTTTCTGGGTAAAAACGTTTTTCCTCATCTACATCCTAAATGGCCTACTCGTTGTGACTCCCCCAACATGGGGAACCTTTTTTCATTGACTGTCCAATCGCTTAAGAATTTTATATGTTTCTATAAGATCTATAAGTTTCTATAAGATTCTATATTATCTTTCACATGAACTGGCGACTTCCTTTTTCATTATCTTCTGCGCTTACTCTTCACTTCCTCATATACCTGACTACACGTATATTCAATATTACATTAAATATGTAACATCTCATTTTTCTCTCTCTCACTCTGAACTGCTGCCTCAGTTTCATAATTTTCAGACTTTATGTTCGAGGAATTCTCTATATTTACCAGGTCATTAAACAGTAAATCATCTCTGTGGTCTTTTAAATTTACCACAGGCTGAACTGATATTCTGATCAGTTTGAAACATAGAAACATAGAAACATAGAAAATAGGTGCAGGAGTAGGCCATTCGGCCCTTCGAGCCTGCACCGCCATTCAATATGATCATGGCTGATCATCCAACTCAGTATCCTGTACCTGCCTTCTCTCCATACCCCCTGATCCCTTTAGCCACAAGGGCCACATCTAACTCCCTCTTAAATATAGCAAGTACTTATACTGTAAGTCATAGATGTGTAGTTTAGTTTAGTTTAGTTTAGAGATACAGCGCGCCAACTTGCCCTTTGAACCACCGAGTTCGCGCCGACCAGCGATCTCCGCACATTAACACACACTAGGAACAATTTACATTTATACCAAGCCAATTAACCTACAAACCTGTACGTCTTTGGAGTGTGGGAGGAAACCGAAGATCTCAGAGAAAACTCACGCAGGTCACGGGGAGAACGTACAAACTCCGTACAGACAAGCACCCTTAGTCAGGATTGAACCCTGGTAAGGCAGTAGTTCTACCGCTGCGCCACCATGCCACCCATGTACCACAATATTATACTTCTGAATCTACCAAAGAAATCTGTTTCGAAAGTTGTATTTGTAAGCGAATATGGGAACAAAAGAATTGTCAAACCTCCATTCTCTGCTCAGAGGTTTCCACGTGAGAAAATTGTTGACTTATTTTAAAATATACAACTCTTGTAATACAAAAATCTTTGCAGGTCATTTCCTCAAAGGAAAAGATGCTGCATTGAAAAATGTAATTACTGCTGCTTCAACATTACCGAAAAATGAATAAATGTGTCATTTTTCTTTTCCTCTTCACTTAATAGAAGTATAAATATGCAAACAACATGCCTGTTAAAATAAAAAAGGCAACAAATCTTGTACCATTCAGTTTCTTGTTTCATTAAGACAGCAGTAAAAAGGCTTCCCGTTCTATCTTGAGATGGCTCATCGAAGTTAGGAAATTGCAATTAGCCTTTAGTTTAGTTTAGTTTTGTTTTGTTTAGTTCAGAGACATGGCGTGGAAACAGGCTCATCAGTCCACCGAGTCCGCACCGATCAGCGGTCACCCATTCACTAGTTCTATCCTCAAGGGACAATTTACAGAAGCAATGCTTTTGGAAAGTGAGACAAAGTTAACAGAGTTAAGTCGACAACCGTACATTTTATTTCAGCTTTCCGTCAGCTGCAGTGATTTTTTTCCCTTGGTTTTCGTTCACTGTTGAATCCACCGCCATTCCTGATCCTTCATTCTTCAGAGAGATTGCTGTCTCGGGCAAAGGTCTGAAGAAGGGTCTTGACCGAAAACGTCACCCATTCCTTCTCTCCAAAGATGCTGCCTGTCCCGCTGAATTACTTCAGCATTTTGTTTCTACCTTCAGTGTAATCCAGCATCTGCAGTTCGTTCCCACACAAAGGATCTCCAACCTGTTACGTCAAGTCAGTTTTTCTCTCCATAGATGCTGCCTGAACTACTGGGCTTTTCCAGCATTCTCTTCATTCAGAACAGGCTTTGGTAGTTTGCTGGATATTAGTGAAACCAAGACATTAGTTTAGTGTATGATTTTATTAGTATGACTGTACGGCAAATCAATTTCCTCGTATGTTGCAAAACATACTTGGCTAATAAAGTATGATTATGATCATGATCATGATGAATATTGATTTCTCTCACTTCAGGTAACCCTGGCATTCCCTCTCTCTCTACCCCTCCCCCACCCAAGCCGCTCTAGCTTCTCACTTTCACCCTTCAAACAGCTAACAATGGCCTGTTTCCTTTATCATCGTTACTTTTTTGCATATCTTTTATTCATTGTTCTTTATCTCTCCACATCAGCATTTATATCTCTCATTTCCCTTATCCCTAACCAGTCTCAAGAAGGGTCTGGACCCGAAACGTCACCCGTTCCTTCTCTCCAGAGATGCTGCCTGTCCCGCTGAGTTACTCCAGCATTTTGTGTCTATCTTCGGTTTAGACCAGCATCTGCAGTTCCTTCCTACACATTAATTTAGTGTAGTTTAGTTTAGTTTAGTGCAGTTTAGCTTAGTTTAATCTAGTTTGGTTTCATCTAGTTACCTTATTTGGATAGTGCATGAAAATGATGTTATGATAGAATGTTAGCCACAAATAGCTGAATAGCGGAATATACCTTAATTCCGTTAGCCCTCAGAGATATGTCTAACTCTCTCTTGAAAACATCCAGTGAATTGGCCTCCACCGCCTTCAGTGGCAGAGAATTCCATGTAAACACCATAATATACAGACATTCATAACCTTAGCTGTTCCCTTACGGAGAATACTAACCTTTTAGTTTTCTTTTTCTTTTTCGCTCCAATAAGGGTGCTCTTCCATTTTATCAGTCGGTAACTTTTACCAAAGGACAACAGCATTGCCTGTGTGTGGAGAAGTGATGGATGAGAACGGAATTCTGAAATACAGGGACATGAAGAGAGAATTATTCAAGTGGAAGTTGACGAGCTCTCTAATTATTTTTGTAAATTCCACTCATTCTCCCCCTGATTTTAAGATATGTAGGTGGGTGGCAGAAATCTCATCATGTATTCCCTGGTCGATGGGCTGAACAATAAATCCATCCATGCAGTTGCCTTGTGAAGACGTGCAATGACCCTCTTTTTAGTCTCACAGTTTCATCTGCATTTACATTAGTGCAGATTGTCTCGTTCATAGTTGGGATGTCCTTCAGTCTAGTTTAGTTTAGTTTAGAGATACTGCGCGGAAACAGGCCCGCCGAGTCCGCACCGAACCATCGATCCCCGCACACTGACACTACCCTGCACGCACTAGGGACAATTTTTTTAAACATTCATACCAAGGCAATTAACCTGCACGTCTTCGGAGTGTGGGAGGAAACAGAAGATCTTGGAGAAAACCCGCACAGGACAGGGGGAGAACGTACAAACTACGTACAGACAGCACCCGTAGTTAGGAGCGAACCCGTGTCTCGGGAGTTGTAAGGCAGCGACTCTAGCGCTACGCCACCGTGCCGTCCTTCGATGAAATTTTCTAATCAAACAGTGTGGAAACAAGCCACCCAACTTCCCCATGCCGGCCAACCAGAGAGATGTAACAACAGTCCCTATATCTCCACCCTCACATCCATCCAGGGACCCCAACAGTCCTTCCGAGTGAGAAAGAGGACCTCCTCTAACCTCATCAACTGTCCATGGTATTCCCAATGTGGCATCCTTTACATTGGCAAGACCAAGCGTAGACTTGGCAACCGTTCCCCCAAACACTTGCATTAGGTCCGCCAAGGCCTTCTGGACCTTCCATTTGCTAACCATTTTAACTCCCCACCCAATTCCCACACTGACCTTTTAGTCCTGGGCCTCCTCCATTTCCAGAGTGAGTCCAAGGGCAACAGAAGGAACAGCACCTTTATTCCACTTTAGTTTCGTTTAGTTTAGAGAAAACAGACGCGAAAACAGACCCCTCAGCCCACCGAGTCCGTGCCGACCACGCTGTATCTCTAAAGTCTGAAGTCTAAAGAAGTACAGAGTTTGAGTTTGGGTTTTGTTTATTGTCACGTGTACCGAGGTACAGTGAAAAGCTTTTGTTGCTTGCCAACCAGTCAGCGGAAAGACAATACATGATTACAATTGAGCCGTCCATAGTGCACAGATACATGATTCTGGAAATAACGTGAATAACGTTTAGTGCAATAAAGTCTGGTAAAGTCTGATCAAAGATGGACCAAGGGTCTTTAGTGAGGTAGATAGTAGCTCAGGACTGCACTCTGGTTGAGGTAGGATGGTTCAGTTGCCTGATAACAGCTGGGAAGAAACTGTCCCCGAATCTGTCCCCTTTTTCTTTTTCTCACAGAGAGTGGTGAGTCTGTGGAATTCTCTGCCTCAGAGGGCGGTGGAGGCAGGTTCTCTGGATGCTTTCAAGAGAGAGCTAGATGGGGCTCTTAAAAATAGCGGAGTCGGGATATGGGGAGAAGGCAGGAACGGGGTACTGATTGGGGATGATCAGCCATGATCACATTGAATGGCAGTGCTGGCTTGAAGGGCCGAATGGCCTACTCCTGCACCTATTGTCTATTGTCTATTGTCTATCTGAAAGTGTGCGTTTTCACACTTCTGCACCTTTTGCCCGATGGGAGAGGGGAGAAGAGGGAGTGGCCAGGGGGTGGGACTCATCCTCGATTAGACCTGTTCATTCTGTAGGAGTGAAAAGCCTGGGTTGTTTGGAGAGCAGAAACGAAAGTGAAATCCAATTGAACGTGCACATCCAACTACCTGAAAGCGAGAAAGAAAAATATTCTGTGGAATTGTGAGGAAAATGCCGCTATTCTGCAGCTTACAATGGAGGTGAGGGATTAGGGAATGCTGATGGATAAATCACCAGAGCTGTTATCACAGGGCACAGAAGCAGAAAGGCAAGCAAAGAAAATCACAGCCCCATGCAACCAGAAATAAAAAGAAGGCTAAAATGAAAGAGTGAATTCCAAGTTCATTTCGAGTTTCTGATTCAACCTCGGACAAATTATGGATATCATATTTTTGAGAATTGCATCCTGGTTTGAGAGATAGTGTCCAGAAGGGCTGCTAATTTGAATGGTGGAAGCACGCATGTGAATCCTGAGAAAAGGCAGCAGAGCCTTGAAAATGTTTACAGTGGAGAAGAAACGGCTTGGGATTAATTAAACGGATGTACTCGGAATTCTAAAAGGTTTAGTCAAGACACAAACCGCTCTGTTTTCCATAATAGTGATTCAACAACAATTTTTGTAGGTTAATTGGCTTGGTAAATGTAAAAAAATTGTCCCTCGTGGGTGTAGGATAGTGTTAATGTTCGGGGATCGCTGGTCGGCGTGGACTCGGCTTCCACGCTGCATCTGTAAACTAAACTAAACTAAACAACAACAAAAACAAAGAGGTAGGAAGCAATTAGACGTGTATGTTAACTGCTTCGCACAGATGAAGGGATGAGAGCAAGTGGGAGATGGTCACACCAGCAACTTCAAGCAGTAGTTAGATAAGGTCATAAGTTCCTGGAGCAGAATTAGGCCATTCGGCCCATCAAGTCAACTCTGCCATTCAATCATGGCTGATCTGTCTTTCCCCCTCAAATCCATTCTCCTGCCTTCGCCCCACGACCCCTGACACCCGTACGAATCAAGAATCTGTCAAACTCCACCTTAAAAATATCCATTGACCTGGCTTCACAGCCTTCTGCGGCAATGAATTCCACAGATTCACCACACTCAGACTAAAGAAATTCCTCCTCATCTCCATTCTAAAGGTATGTCCTTTTATTCTGAGGCTACGACCTCTGGTCCTAGACTCTGGCACTAGTGAAAACAGCCTTTCCACATTCACTCTATCCAGGTTTTTCACTATTCAGTAAGTTTCAATTAGCTCCCTCAACATCCTTCTAAACGTCAGGCCCAGTGCCTTCAAACATTCATCCAAGTTGGATATGAGGATATTTAAATTTGCAGAAATAATAATAATTGCCAGATTTTTGACATTTCGGGTCCAGGCCCTTCTTCAGACTGAGTCTGGGGAGAGGGAGACACAGAGATATGGAAGGCTAAGGTGTGAAAACGAGAGAACAAAGAGGATGAAAATTCAAGGAGAATGTAGAATAGATCATTGATAGTTAGGGGAAGCTGAAAATAAAGCATACAAAGATAAAAAATAATCAGGACAGTCAGACTAGTCGGAGAACTAGGGTGGGGAGGGATGGAGAGAGAGGGAAAGCAAGGGTTATTTGAAGTTAGAGAAGTCAATATTCATATCGCTGGGTTGTAAGCTGCCCAAGTGATATGATGTGTGGTTCCTCCAATTTGGACGATTGACCATTGTGTTCTTTATTAATTTGGTCTATATATAAAGATTGTGGCTATGAGACAGATTAAATCCTTTTGAATGCAACTATTTTAAATAGAGAATTATGGAAGGCTCAAGTGATAGTTGTCATTGGTTCATAAGTTATAGGAGCAGAATGAGGCCATTGGACTCATCGAGTCTACTCCGCCATTCAATCATGACTGATCTACTTTTCCCTCTCAACCCAATTCTCCTGCCTTCTCCCCATAACCTTTGAGCATTCTTAATCAAGTACTTGCCAATCTTTGCTTTGAAAATATCCAAAGAAATGGTCTCCACAGCCCAGTGCGGCAATGAATTCCATAGATTCACTGCCCTCCAGCTAAAGAAATTCCTCCTTACCTCCTTTCTAAAGGTACATCCTTTTATTCTGAGGCTGTGCCTTCTGATCCTGAACTCTCCCACTAGTGGAAATATCATCTCAACATCCACTCTATCCAGGCCTTTCATTTTTGGGTATGTTTCAATGGGATCCTCCCTGATCCTTCTACACTCCAGCGACTGCAGGCCCAGAGCTATTAAAATGCTCCTCATCCTCAACCCAATCATCCCTGGGATTTACTCCATCTACACTTCACGCTGCCACGGCAAGGCCACCAGCATAATCAAGGATGAGTCTCACCCCTGTCACTCTCTCTTCTCCCCTCTCCCATCGGGCAAAAGGTGCAGAAGTGTGAAAACGCACACCTCCAGATTCTGGGACAGTTTCTTCCCAGCTGTTATCAGGCAACTGAACCATCCTATTACCAACTAGAGAGCAGTCCAAACCTACCATCTACCTTGTTGGTAGAACTTCGGACATTCTTTAATCAAACTTTACTGGACTTTATCTTCCAATGAATATTATTCCCTTTATCCTATATTTGTACACTGTGGACGGCTAGATTGTAATCATGTATTGTCTTTCCACTGACTGGATCGCACTCAGCAATAACAGCTTTTCACTGTACCTCGGTACATGTGGCAATAAACTAAACAAAATTAAATTAAACTAAAACTCCTCTGGACCCTCTCCGACACCAGCACATTCCTCCTCAGATATGGGGCCCAAAACTGCTCACATTACTCCAGATGCAGTTTGACCAGTCCCTTATAAAGCCTCAGCATTGCATCCCTACTTTTATATTCTGGTCGTTTCCAAATGAATGCTAACATTGCATTGCCCTTCCTTGCTACCGATTCAACCTGCAAATTAACTTTTTCAGCTTCCTGTACCAGTACTCCCAAGTCCCTTTGCACCTCCGATTTTAGAATCCTCTCCCCATTTGGAAAATAGTCTATGCCTTCATTCCAACTACCAAAGTGCATGACTGCATACTTTGCTACGCTGTATTCCATCTGCCACTTCTTTGCTCACATTATCAACCAGTCCGATAGTCTCTTATCAAATGTAAACTGCATGCTGCTTCTATCATTGATGTCCCTCACAGATGTTGTGCATCCTGATGTTTAGAGTACTCATGGTGATATAAAAAAACTGGATCTAGGCATAGATCCAAAGGACGGCACTGTGGCACAGCGGTAGAGTTGCTGCCTTACAGCGCTTACAGTGCCAGAGCCCCCGGGTTCGATCCTGGCTACAGGTGCTTGTCTGTACAGAGGTTGTACCTTCTCCCTTGACGGCGTGGATTTTTTCAGAGAACTTTGGTTTCCTCCCACACTCCAAAGACGTACAGGTTTGTAGGTTGATTGACGGTGTAAATGTAAAAATTGTCCCTAGTGTAGGCTAGTGTTATTGTGCGGGGATCGCTGGTCGGCGCGGACTCTGTGGGCCGAAGCTGTATCTCTAAACTAAACTAAACTAGAAGCACATCTCTAAATGCAAATGGATGGAAACAATCGTTTATCATCAACTAATGGTAGTGGTTTCGATTTGCTGCCGTGACAACGTGCCTCGAGTGAAACAAAGAAGTACCATCTCCTGAAATCATCCACGTCCCAGTGATACATCCACAGTATCATTCACATCGCAATCCTGAAAGAGAGCTTGTCCCTAATGTAGATGCCGTATGCTCATGCTCTGATCAACAGAATGACCATTTAACGAGCTGTAGCAGGAATCTGAGCACATCATGGATAGAATTAAACAAATTCAGAAATAAGAAGATGGACACAAAATACTGGAGTAACACAGGGGATCAGGCAGCATCTCTGGAGAACAGGAATAGGTGACGTTTCGGGTAGAGACCCTTCTTCTGACCCGGTCTCGACCCGAAACGTCACCTATTTCTTTTCTACAGAGATGCGGCCTGAGCAGTAGAGTTAATCCATAACCCTAGCAATTTGTGTCTATCTTCGCCAGAAGTAAGAATCTTGTTTGACCAAGAATTTGAGGTGCGACAATAACATGTATATTTAAAAACAGATATTAAATATGGCAGAACCACTTCAGGGAAGAGTGTTTGCAGTGTTCACATAAGCCTTGTTCACAAAGTGAGAAATATAATGAAACTTCGACTAAATTCCTGTCTAAACTCATGGAAACCAGAGGGTGGTTTTTCAATTATTGGACGATGTCTGTGTTTTTGGTCAATTTTCTGACACATAGCATGATCTAGAAGAATGGTGGCTATGGTGGCTATGGTTACCAAAACAAAAAATCCTATAAGAGAAATGTTATTACTCAAAGCGTGTGTGTTGAGAATATAAAACTCACCATCATAGGAAGTATTTAAGATATATTGCTTTGGTACTTTACGGAAGGGTCTGGATTACTGGAGAGGAGAGGGATCTGAAAGCTTTGCTGAACGGCTGAGATGAAGCAGGTAGATTAGAATGGAAACTCACCATGAACTGTAAACAACGTTGTGGACATTTTGGACTGAATTAGTTTTAGTTTTTAGTTTAGTTTAGAAATGCAGCGGGGAAGAAAAAAAAAATAATTAGTACACAATCACTTGTTCAAACCGGCACTGATGGATAGAGTGTTTCTGGACTGGAGGGGGAAGGCGCTGTGTTGTATTGATGATCTCTACATAGATCATAAATTTGCCTCATTTTTTCAGCTCCCAACTAAATATCGCCTTCCTCAACAACACTTCTATCGCTACCTTCAAGTCAGACATTTTGTACGGGAGCGTATCCCAGAATTCATAGTCAAACCAAAAAGTCACATTCTTTATGATCTACTTCTCTCACAGCCTGACTCTAAACACTTGATCTCCCGCTTAGTCACTGCCTTTACGACACCAGTTGAAGCTGGTCATCTCAGGGAGGCCTGGGCTGCAGAATTGGGCACTCCTGTGTCGAATGAACTGTGGGAGGAAGGTTTGTCCGGTCTACAGAGTTGCTCTATTAGTTCTAGATACAGATTAAATCAATTTAAAGTCTTGCATAGACTACATTATTCTAAAACCAAACTTAACAAACTTTTTGAATCGGTTTCCTCCATGTGTGACAGATGTGGTACTGCAGAAGGATCACTATCACATTTATTTTGGCACTGTCCAGTATTAAGTAATTTCTGGAGTGACATATTTAACTGTCTTTCCAAACAATGTCGAATAAATATTCCGCCTGATTGTAATCTGGCTATTTTTGGTTGCTCTGACAATACAAGGGCCCTTCCTTCCCACCAGAAGCAGATTCTTAGAGCAGGTATGGTTGCAGCGGAAAAAATAATATTACTGAATTGGAAGTCCCCACTCTCCCCATGTTTTAAGAGGTGGCTCAAAGAAATGCTTTCTATTGCTAAGATGGAACATATTCGTTTTAACAAAGGGAATTTACAAAATTATTTTTTGAAGGTGTGGAAACCATTTTTGATTTTGCTTGAAGAGGCATAATGGTCTGATCTGTTTATTTTGCTGCTGTGCTATGTCTTTAATCTGAGCAAACTTTGATCTTGCACTCTGATTGATATTCTGGCTGCCCCCCACCTGTTTTTGTTGTTGTTGTTGTTAGTTTTTTTGTTGTTGTTGTTTTTTTTGTTTCTTTAATTGGTGTTTTTTGTTTTCTGTCTATTGTGTGTTCGTTATGATAAAATTTGAAGAAAAAAAAATGAAGCTGTACAATAATTGTATAATGGTAGATGCCGAGTGATTTATCCTTGTACAATTGCCTCCTATAAAAACTAATTAATTAAAGAAATGCAGCGCAGAAACAGGCCCTTCGGCCTACCGTGTGTCTGCGTCGACCAGCGATCCCAACACATTAACACTATCCCACACACACAACGGACAATTTACATTTATATCAAGCCAATTAACCTACAAACCTGTACGTCTTTGGAGTGTGGGAGGAAACGGAAGATCTCGGTGAAAACCCACATGGTCACGAGGAGAACGTACAAACCTCGTACAGACAGCACATGTAGTCGGGATTGAACCCGGGTCTCTGGCGCTGCAAGCGCTGGAAGGCAGGAACTCTACCGCTGCACCACCGTGCTGCCCCTGATTCCATTTGTAATTGAATCTCCTGTACCTGATTAAAGGAAGGATGAGTGCTTTTTACAAGTTCCATAACACTTTGCAATCAATTAAGGACTTTTAAAGGGCATTCACCATTGTAATGGTGACCACTATTGCAGAGCAGATTAGTTTATGGTGGCACCGTGTACGGCATGAACATAGTGGGTCGAAAGGCCTGTTCCTTGTGCTGTACTCTTCTATGTATGTTCCAGTGTTAGATTCACCAAGACTCCTGTAACTGTAGTTTATTTCATTGATGTTGGTTAAATGATTAAAATAGGCCGAGTCGGTACAAAATAAACAACCTCACAAAAGGACACACAATGCTGGAGTAACTCAGCAGGTCAGGCAGCATCCCTGGAGAACATGGATAGGTGACGTTTCTGGTCGGGACCCTTCTTCACATTGATTGTAGTCGGGGGGAGAGGAAAACTGGAAAAGGGGAGAGGCAGGACAAAATGTGGCAGTTACTAGTTCGCGACGTGGACAAGGGGGAGGGGGTCGGTGGGGCGTTGCGAGCCGACTGCCCTGCCAGCAGTGTACTTAGTTTTTTTTCAACTTTTTTTTTTAGTGCGTTCACAATGCGTGTTTTTAATGTTTCTCTGTGTGAGGGGTGGTGTGGGGGTAAGGGGAACCCGTTTCGGTCGCCTCCTCCACGAGAGGCGACTTTTTCCATGTCGCCTCCCCCGTGGCCTAACATGAGGATCGGTGCGGCCTTTCCTGGAGACGTGCCCGGGGCTTCAGCAGCGGGCCGCAGCGAGGACGCTTTTTGTCGTGGAGCGGGGAGCCTGCCCGGGGGTTTGCCGGTGGGGAGCGCTCCGTTTGCTGGCCCGCGGCAGCCTGAAGCCGCAGTGTGCGGAGCTGCAACTAGCGCAGCGTCCGGAGCCTAGGATCCCTCGTTGGGGACCCGGGAGGAGAAGAGCTCCGACCGACGGCCCGTGGCCTACTTCTACCGCAGCGCGGCGGGGACTTACCATCTGGAGCGGGGCCACTCGCCGGGGATCCCTGCAGAGGAGCAGCCCCAGCCCGGCCCTGCGGTCTGCGGTGCTTCCCTGGCTGCGGCACGGCGGGGACTTTAGATCTCGGACCGCCGGCCTGCGGCCTACACCAACTTGAAGCCACGGTCTCCAGTGGGAAGGCACCGATTCAGGAGTTACCTGGACTTACCTTGTCTGAACATCTGGATGCCTGCAGCGGCGACTGCGGAGGACTGCCAAATTTTGTGCCTTTCACCACAGTGATGAATGCTGTGTAGGACGTTTGTGTTAAATTTTATTGTGTAATTGTGTGTTCTTTTTTATTGTACAGCTGCTGCAAATTCATTTCACTGCACTTTATGTGCAAGTGACGATAAAACTTGACTGACTTGACTTGGGAGGGTTAATAGGCAGATGGTTGGAACAAAGGGCAGATATATGAAAGGGAGAATGTGTGTGGCAGGTTTGAAGAGTTGCAGATTGTTAAAGCCAGAGGAGTTAATTGGCAGGAGATGGGGGAGGGGTGGAGGGGGTGAGATGGTGAGTGGAGGGAGAAATGGGTGGGGGGGGTCCTTATCTTTGGAAAAGCACATGAGCATCATGAGCTGACATTTTACCAATGGGATCTTCTTTTAACTCCCACATGTTTGGCAATTCTGACAATTGCAGCATTCCCTGAGTACTCCGGAGTGCGGTTTAGTTTAGTCTAGTTTAGAGATACAGCGTGGAAACCAGGCCCTTCGGCCCACCCGTGACCGCGCCGACCAGCGACCCCCGCACACTAACACTATCCCACACACACACTGGGGACAATTTTTACATTTATACCAAGCCAATTAACCTACAAACCTGTACGTCTGGAGTGTGGGAGGAAACCGAAGATCTCGGAGAAAAACCCACGCAGGCCACGGGGAGAACGTACAAACTCCACCCGTAGTCAGGATCTAACCTGGGTCTGTGGCTCTGTAAAGGCAGCAACTCTACCGCTGCGCCACCATTGCCGTCCTACACCGTGGGTCAATAATTTGAGCTGATAATTATCAAGTGTTTATATGTAGTATTCATGACACTCCGGGTTTTAGCTCTGCTTTGGAAGCAACGAAAATCTACGGTGGTCACATGGCCAGCTTTTCTTTCAAGAACGTCCAATTTATAAAATATAGAGCTTGGCTTTTATCTACACATGCTGGGAACTTGATAAGCTAATCTAAATTGACCAATCAGACACCAAAATTTCCCCGGCTTTTGAAATTACTCTGCATATAAACATTCAAATGCTTAATACATCGATGTGGATTTTTATTTTCATCTGCTTTTTTTAATTGCAAGTATTAACCCATTTAAAATATAATTACGCACTTCCATTATAATGACATGTGCTATAAACCCACAAAGATTTGTGAAAGTCACAATGAATTTGTGCCACGGACGGTTCCTACTAAAAGGAGATCTTAAATCCCATCTTGTTTCTGTCAACTCTTTGTTGGAAAAATCAAATTAGATTGATATCTGCAAAACTGTAAGCCTTTATTTGGGTTTGGGTGTTAGAGGTTACGGGAGAAGGCAGGAGAATGAGGTTAGGAGGGAGAGATCGATCAGCCCTTGGTTGAATGTATAAGTCTCTTGCACAGAGTAGGCGAATCGAGGACCAGTGGACATAAGTTCAAGTTGAAGGGGGAAAAATGTAATAGGAATCTGAGGGGTAACTTTTACACACATTGTATGGAACAAGCTGCCGGAGGACATAGTTGAGGCTGGGATTATCCCATCGTTTAAGAAGGTACATGGATAGGACAGTTAGACAGGTACATGGATAGGACAGGTTTAGAGGATATGGACCAAGCGCAGGCAAGTGTGACATTGTTGGCAAGTGGTAGCTGGGACATTGTTGGCCGGTGTGGGCAGGTTAGGCCGAAGGGCCTGTTTCCACACTGTATCACTCTATGACTCTATGACTCTGAAGAATTGCGGAGGTTGGTTTAAACCGAAGATAGACGCAAAAAGTTGGAGTAACTCAGCGGACAGGCAGCATCTCTGGAGAGAGGTAGTGGGTGACGTTTCGGGTCGAGACCCTTCTTCAGACTGAATGTCACGGGAAAGGGAAACGAGAGATATCGAAGATAATGTAGAGTGATAAAGAACAATGAATGAAAGATATGCAAAAAAGTAAGGAAACAGGCCTTTGTTAGTTGTCTGTTGGGTGAAAATGAGAAACTGGTGCAACTTGGATGGGGGAGGGATGGAGAGAGAGGCAATACCGGGTTACTTGAAAGTTGGAGAAATCAATATTCATACCACTGCCCAAGTTCAGCTGCCCAAGCGAATATGAGATGCTGTTCCTCCAATTTGCATGTAGCCTCACTCTGACAATGGAGGAGACCTAGTGACAGAAAGGTCAGTGTAGGAATGGGAAGGAGAATCTACCATGGCTGTCCCCCTTGTTACTGGTTTTCTCCATAAGCTTTAGTAATCTCCTCATTAAATGCCAGAACTTCTACTCTTGTGCTGTCCCAAATTCTATTTTCCACAGCCCTTTGCTACCTTTAAAACTTCAAATGGACCTCATTGAAAAGTACCGAATAGTGAAAGGCTTGGATAGAATGGATGTGGAAATGATGTTTACACTAGTGGGAGAGTCCAGGACTAGAGGTCATAGCCTCAGAATTAAAGGGTGTTCCTTTCGGAAGGATGTGAGGAAGAATTTATTTCATCAGAGGGTGGCGAATCTGTGGAAATCATTGCCACAGAAGGCAGTGGAGGCCAAGTCAATAGATATTTTTAAGGCAGAGATAGATAGATTCTTGATTAGTACGGGTGTCAGTGGTTATAGGGGAGAAGGCAGGGGATTGGGGTTAGGGGGAGAGATAGATCAGCCATGATTGAATGGCGGAGTAGACTTGATGGGCTGAATGGCCTAATTCTGCTCCAATGACTTATGACCTTATGACCTTTGTGTCAGCTAACATCCTGTTTCTACCTTACTGCACATCTGGTCCCGAACAAGCCTTTTCATCAGGATGTGTTTCAGACGTGTTAGAAAACACCTCCGTCTGAAAATCTATAAACACTAGAAAATCTATATACATTCTACTTATTGCATTGCCTTTATCTTCAAAATTGGACAAACTATAAAAACCCAATTAATTATAGATTGCGGCAGTTTTCTTCACACTGACGGGCTAGATGATCTATAGCTTTGAGGTTTACTCTTCGCACGTGGAACAAAAGAAAATCCAGTCCATTGGCACAAAGAATACGCAAAATATCCTTTTACATAGATACATAGATACATAGAAAATAGGTGCAGGAGTAGGCCATTCGGCCCTTCGAGCCTGCACCGCCATTCAATATGATCATGGCTGATCATCCAACTCAGTATCCCGTACCTGCCTTCTCTCCATACCCCCTGATCCCTTTAGCCACAAGGGCCACATCTAACTCCCTCTTAAATATAGCCAATGAACTGGCCTCAACTACCCTCTGTGGCAGAGAGTTCCAGAGATTCACCACTCTCTGTGTGAAAAAAGTTTTTCCTCACCTGGGTTAGGTGTGATCAAAATCCAGAGGACATAGGTTTAAGGAGAGAGGGGCAACATTTAATAGGACTCTGAGAGGCAAACTTTACACTCGGAGGAGGGTGGTGGGTATATGGAACGAGCTGGCAGGGGAGGTAATTGAGGCAGGTATTCTAAGAGCATTTGAAGGACACTTACACAGGTACATGGATTGGAACGATTTAGAGGGATACGGGGCAAATGCAGGCAAATGGGACGAGTTTAGAAGGGGCAACTTGGTTGGCAAGAACGAATTGGGCCGAAGTTTCATGGAATGGAATACTTTATTGACAAGGCACAGTGAAATTTGTTGCTTGTTTACCCAATGTATACAAATAGCGGCCAGCTACGGCGCTGACAAAGTTACAAAGCACGACGGCTCCTCCTTTTGTTCTCCCCCCACTCTCCCCACAGCGGTTCCCCTCCGCCAGGTCCCCATTGTCCTTTGTACCTCCCCCCCCCCCCCTGTTCTACCTCCCCCACCTCCCTCAGATAGTCCCCCCACAGCGGGTCCTCCATTGTTCTCCCCCCACCACGGCAGTCCCCCCCCCCCCGCCCCCGCCCCGCTCTCGTCGACTGTGGGTCTATGTGGTGACGTTATGACTTTAATTGTACCCAGGATTCAAGTCATCCTCTCCCTCGTTTCTTTCACAGTCTAAGGTGCCTGTTATCAGGCATTTACCATGATTGAAAAATGACCCTCATTTTTTAAAGCAATATTCTACTCAACAAGTTTACAACCGGTTTATCCAAACTCTCATTTTGGTGATGCTGTCTAATCCAGACGACATCCTAGTCGCACTCTCTCGCACCCCCTCCACAGCCTCCAATCCTTTTGTGCAGTGTGGTCACTAGATTTGCACACAATACTCCAAATGTGGTCAACCAACATGTTATATTTGCTGCCACATGGCCTCCTGAATCTTTTTTTTAACTGAGTGTTTCAACCAATGAACTATATGAAAAAAAAGACACAAAGTGCTGGAGTAACTCAGTGGGGGCCAGAAACCGAAGATCTCAGAGAAAACCCACGCAGGTCCCGGGGAGAAGGTACAAACTCCGTACATACAGCACCCGGGGTCGGGATCGAACCCGGGTCTCTGGTGCTGTAAAGCAGCAACTCCACCGCTGGGCTACCATGCCGCCCATTGTTGAAGTACCTTCACCAGAAAGAATACAGTGGAACAAGGAAGTGGATTAGACAATGTCAGCACCAGCTTCTCAAGGGCAGTTATAGAAGGGCACATTAGTAACGTCCAATCCGGAAAATGCATTAAAAAATCATTTGTTTACGTCTCAATTCCTGTCGACATTTCTTATGATTATCTATAGTAATGCTCTTTCCAATTATCCATGACTTTCAAGTCTCAGCGTGGCTTCGTTCCTTTTTTCATGGTTCTTAATAACTTCAAAGAGAAAACTTATTTTGTAGTTTACCACTTTGAGTAGATGATTTACCATTTTAGATCTTCGTTTGCTGGCTTTTAATTATTTTGTGGCTTGCTGCATTTCTATCTCACTGAAAATGAATTTATTTCAATGTACAATCCTACAATTGACTTTGGTTCCCACAACAACCTTGTTATTGTTATTGGATTGAATGTCAGGATACAGTGAACAGCTTTTGCTTGGATGCTATTCAATCAAACCTAATAATGTAAAAACATGTCTAAAAATCATGAGAGGAATAGATCGGGTAGATGCACAGAATCTCTTGCCCAGAGTAGGGGAATCGAGGACCAGAGGACATAGGTTCAAGGTGAAGGGGAAAAGATTTAATAGGAATCTGAGGGGTAACTTTTTCACACAAAGGATGGTGGGTGTATGGAACAAGTTGCCAGAGGAGGTAGTTGAGGCTCGGACTATCCCAACGTTTACCAAACAGTCTCTTCTTCTTGCGTTCGAGGCAGCAGAAGTTACGTAACGCCCTCCAGGTGCTGTAGCCAGTTCAATGTGCTGTTGTCAAGCTGTTGTTGTTTGTTCGTTGTTATTTCTGCTGCTGTCTCTATTTGTTGTCATTCGCCTGACTCAGGTCAGTTGACAGGGGGCTCACCACCGTGAGGTCGACAACATGAGCCCCTAAGAAACAGTTGGACAGGTACATGGATAGGACAAGTTTGGAGGGATATGGACCAAGCGCAGGCAGGTGGGACTAGTAAGGCTGGTACATGTTGGCCGCTGTGGGCAAGTTGGGGTGAAGGGCCTGTTTCCACACTGTATCACTCTATGACTCTGATTCTAGGACTCTAATACTCTGCATGCACACAGTCAAGCCTTACACAGGTTCAACAGGTAGAGTGAAGAGAAAGCTACCAGAGTGCAGAATACAGCTTTTCAACAGTTCCAGAGAAAAAGTCCATTGGCTGCAATGAGGTAGAATAATGAAAGGCCTAGATAGAGTGGATGTTGCCAGTAGTGGGAGAGTAGTGGGTTCCAAGACGGTGACCAACCCAGGTGACTATTTGCATGCTATCACATCAGCAGATCTCCAATCACATATTACAATTGCTCCACACTCTGAAATCTAGTCTATACACTGTTAAATGGCTCGATTGTAATCATGTATTGTCTTTCCGCTGACCGGTTAGCATGCAACAAAAGCTTTTCACTGTAGGGCTGGGGACACGTGACAATAAACTAAACTAAACTCAACTAAAAGAGTCTAGGACCTCAGAATACAAAGATGTATCTTTAGAAAAGAGATGAGGAGGAATTTCTTTAGCCAGAGGATGGGGAATCTGTGGAATTCACTGCCACAGGCGGCTGAGGAGGCCAAGTCATTGGGTATTTTTAAAGCGGAAATTGATAGATTCTTGATTAAAAAGGGCATCAAAGGTTATGGGAAGAAGCAGAATTGGGATGAGAGGAGAAAATAGATCAGCCGTGATCGAATGACAGTGCAGCCTTGATGGGCCGAATGGCCTAACTCTGCTCCTATGTTTTATGGTCTTCAACCTCGCGCCAGCTTCTCTTCACCCATTGTTCCTGTTTACTTGACCTACAATGGCTCCAAATGTGAAAGCTCCTATCTTTTCTTTCAACCCAAAATATTTCCTTGGACCTCACTTTCCTCTGAAAAATCTGCCCTCCTCAGTTTCTGACCTCATGAGTACAGCGGTGTTTATCACTCAGCCACATTGTGCCTTCACTCACCAAGCTCTGGAAATTATTTCCTTAAAATCATTCTGCTTCTCTCTTCCTTTAAAGAGATTCTGAAAATCAACGTATAAAACCATTTTTTTAATTCATCAGTCCCCATGTCACCATCGGTTCAGCGTTAACTTGCATTCGATAATGCATCTGCAAAATTTTAGTTTAGTTTAGTTTAGTTTAGAGATACAGCGTGGAAACAGAACCCTTCTGCCCACCGAGTCCGCGCCGACCAGCGACCCCCATACACTAGCACGACCCTACACACTCGGAAAAAATTACAGTTTTTATCAAAGCCAATTAACCTACAAACCTGCACGTGTTAGGAATGTGGGAGGAAACGGGGGCACCCGAAAAAAGCCCACGGGGTCACGGCGAGAACGTACAAACTCCGTACAGACAGCACCCATAGTCAGGATCGAACCTAGGTCTGTGGCGCTGTACGGCAGCAACTCAACCGCTGTACCACCGTGCCGCCCCAAGTATCATGCACCTTTTCACTGTGGTAATGTTACTATCCAAATACAAGCCATTGTTTGTGTAACTCAACGGGTCAGGCAGCATCTCCAGAGATGCTGCCTGACCTGCTGAGTTACACCTGCATTTTGTGTCTATCTTTAGTATAAATAAACCAGCATCTGCAGTTCCTTCGTACACCTATACAAGTTATTATTGTTGTGCCTTTTCAGCACCGGTTCCAGGGTAAAGCTTTGGCCTTCTACCAGCCAAGGAACCTCTATTCTTCCCTGCGCCACTTCCATCAGCCGCCATCTTCCCACGCTATCCGCAAATTCTTTAATTATTTATGAACAATTAACCTACAAACCTGTAGGTCTTTGGAATGTGGGAGGAAACCGGAGCACCCGGAGGAATCCCATGCAGGTCACAGGGAGAACGTGCAAATTCAGTAGAGACAGCGCCCGCAGTCAGGATCGAAGCTGGTTCTGTGGTGCTGTAAGGCAGCAACTCTACCGCTGCGCCACCATATTATATCTCTAACTATGTCCTGGTGTGATGAAATGGCATTGCCCTGAAATGTTTTCTTTGATTCCATCACCTCTTATGCTGCTGAGAACTTCCAGCATCCACTCGTTTTATTTTAGGCGTAAAGATTCATCACGTCAAAGTCAATTATTTATTGTCATGTGCAGGTGTAACTCAGCAGGTCAGGCAGCATGTGCAAGGTATAGACACGATGACAATCTTGCTTGCAGCAGCATTGCAGGCACAGAGGCCCAAACACTACACAAATACATGCATTTACATAACCTACACAGACATTATCCAAGAGAGCCAAAGAAAAGAATGCAAAACAAAAACAGTGGCACACCTCGTAGAGTTGCTGCCTTACCGCGCTAGAGACCCGGGTTCGATTCTGACCTCCGGTGCCGTCCGTGCGGAGTTTGCACGTTCTCCCTGTGACTGTGTGGGTTTCCTCCGGGTGCACTGGTTTCAATAGACAATAGACAATGGGTGCAGGAGTAGGCCAGCCGGCCCCTCGAGCCAGCACCGCCATTCAATGTGATCATGGCTGATCATCTATAATCAATACCCCGTTCCTGCATTCTCCCCATGTCCCTTGACTCCGCTATCTTTAAGAGCTCTGTCTAGCTCTCTCTTGAAAGCATCCAGAGAACCGGCCTCCACAGCAGTGAGGCAGCGAATTCCACAGACTCACAACTCTCTATGTGAAAAAGTTTTTCTTCGTCTCCGTTCTAAATGGCTTACCCCTTATTCTTAAACTGTGGCCCCTGTTTTCTGGACTCCCCCAACATCGGGAACATGTTTCCTGCCTCTTAGCATGTACAAATCCTTAATAATCTTATATGTTTCAATAAGATCCTCCCACGTCCTAAAGATAAACGTACGGGTTTATAGATTAATCGATCCTCTGTAAATTTCGCCTCTTGTGTAACGAATGGGTGCAGAAGTGGGAAAGCATAGAACTAGTGTGAACGGGTGATAGATGGTTCGAATGGAACTACCATCGGTGGGCCTGAGGGCCTGTTTGCATGCTGCATCTCTCCATAAAAAAACAAGACATTAGTGTGAAAATACAATTAAAATACAAGCCCAAGGTGGTGCATCAATTGGTCTGTATTTGTTCTGTTGCTGAGGGAGGAGTAGGATTAGGGTTGTACAGGTTGGTTCAAGAACCTGATTGTTGCAGGAATGTTGCTGCTCCTGACCCTAGTTGTGTGGAATTTCAAGCTTAATGGTTCAATGGTTCTTTATTGTCACGTCTGCACAGCAAAGTGATATTCTTTCGCATATCCCACGGATGCACAGTCGCCATTTTCTGGCGCCCTTTACAAAGAAGAAGTCCAAAGTTCAGCTCCACATGTTGGAAACCCAGTACCTCTTGCCCGAAGGTAGCAGCGAGATAGGACCTTGTTTCTTTACAGACAGACAAAAAAATGCTGGAGTAACTCAGCGGGACAGGGAGCATGTTTAAGAAAGAACTGCAGATGCTGGTAAAATTGAAGGTAGACACAAAATGCTGGAGAAACTCAGCGGGTGAGGCAGCATCTAGGGAGAGAAGGAATTGGCGATGTCTCAGGTCAAGACCCTTCAGTTTGAAACATCAACCATTCCTTCTCTCCAGAGATGCCGCCTGTCCCGCTGAGTTCGTCCAGCATTTTGTGTCTATCTTCGGTTTAAACCAGTATCTGCAGTTCCTTCCCGCACATTGTCTCTTTACAGTTTGGCTTCGATAAGGGGGGAACCACAGATGACAAGGGTGGTCGATGACCCACACAACTCTGCCGGGTTGAAGTAGTTAGGAGGCAGCAGGACACGATAGAAATGGAGATTGCAGCGTTGGGTATTAATTAGCATTCCTCCCCTACCAAACAAGTCAGCATTCCGTGCAAATTGTGCTCACCACATCATCTTTCTCTGTACGACACACTTCCCACAACAGAGGCCCTGTAATAATTCTAATTTCACCATATCAGCAGTACCTCACCACTTTTCAACTAAACTGCTCATTACTTTATCTCCGGTAGACAAAAATGCTGGAGAAACTCAGCGGGTGAGGCAGCATCAATGGAGCGAAGGAAATAGGCAACGTTTTGGGTCGAGACCCTTCTTCAGACACTTCTTCAGTTACCTTATCTTCGGTGTTAAGGCAACATGGTGAAGGTCTCGTTGCAAGGAAGAGACTCACAGGAGTCTGATATCTTTACATAATGTTTATCTAATACAGATGGTGCAGTCCCTATGTATCTCGGTATGTTTTATGATATGAACAAACACATTTAAAGCCATTCACCATGGGAACAATAGGAATGCTGATTAATTTCTTGGGAGTCATTGAAAATTATTGCATGTGTTGAATATTATGCCTTTTTTTATATTATCTAAATCTGTTTTGCAAACCTTCATGCTTTTCTTCCCTTGGTTAGGGGTGGCACGGTGGTGCAGAGGTAGAGTAGCTGTAACAGCGCCTGAGACCCGGGTTCAATCCTGACTACGGGTGCTGTCTGTACGGAATTTGTACGTTCTCCCCGTGACCTGCGTGGGTTTTCTCCGGGGTCTCCAGTTTCCTCTCACACTCCGAAGACGGACAGGTTTGTAGGTTAATTGGCTTGGTATCATTATAAATTGTCCCTAGTGTGTGTAGGACAGTGTAAATGTACGGGGATCACCGGTCGGTGAGGACTCGGTGGACCGAAGTGCCTGTTTCCGCACTGCACCTCAAAACTAAATTACTTTTACAGAAGGTATGCCACTGAAAATGTCTTTACCTCAAAAGGTAGCAACTGAGTATATTCTGAAAATAGGGCACTTATACTGTCTGTTAGTGTTCCAGAATTAGCACAGAACTTAGAACAGCACAGCAACGGGCCATTCGGCCCTCAATGCTTGTGCCGAACAAGTTAAACCAATGTCATCTGCTTGTACATAGGGATGTAATGTTGAGGCTCTAAAAGATGCTGATAAGGTTGCATTTTCAATATTGTGAGCAATTTTGGGCACCATCTCTGAGGAAGGAGAGGGTCCAGAGGAGGTTTACAAGAATGATCCCAGGAATGAGTAGGTTAACCTATGATGAGCATTTGTCGGCATTCGGCTTGTACTCGCTGGAGTTTAGAAGAATGAGGGGGGGACCCCTGAGTGAAAGGCTTTGATAGAGTGGATGTGGAGAAGATGTTTCCATTAGTGGGAGAGGCTGGAACTGGAGGTCATAGCGTCAGAATTAAAGGACGTTCTTTTCGGAAGGCGATGAGAAGAAATTTCTTGAGTCAGAGGGTGGTGAATCTGTGGAATTCACTGCCACAGAAGGCTGTGGAGGGCGTCAGTGGATATATTTAAGGCAGAGATAAGTTAGATTCTTCATTAGTACAGGTCTCGGAGGTTGTGGGGAGAAGGCAGGTGAATGGGGTTAGGAGGGAGAGATAGATCAGCCATGATTGAATGGTGTGGTAGACTTGATGGGCCGAATGGCCCAATTCTATACCTATTCCTTATGACCTTGTGACATGACATGCAGGAGTGGGAGAAAGTAGCATGAAGGATCATTTCTAATGCACTGTGAAATCTGACAAAGCAAAACGCTCTCTCTGCCTTCTGGGGAGGATAATGCTGGACTGATTGAGAAGCAAAAGGGAATAGTTATGCTAACTGCAATAAATAGGAATATTGGCAATGCCTCACAGGCCTTCAGAAGCCAACAGAGAATTGATTGGCATTTCACATAAAGATCCTGCAACAAATGCTCATTAAGGAGCTGTGTATTTCTCGTATTTTTTCTTACCTGATTTTTTTACCTCTTTTAATATTCTTCAACGTATCAATCCAGCAGCCACCCCAATAACACTGTGGAGCAATGAATCTGTGGAATTCTTTGCCACAGAAAACTGTAGAGGCCATTGCAGTGGATATTTTTAAGCCTGAGATAGATAGATTCTTGATTAGTATGGGCGTCAGAGGTTATGGGGAGAAGCCAGGTGAATGGGGAATTGCAGTGTAGGCCTGATGGGCCGAATGGACTAATTCTAATCCTATTCGTCTTGACCTTATCTTCCTTGCACTTCCATGTACCTATCTAAAAGCTTCTTCAACACCACTATTATATCTGCATCCACCACCACCCTTGGCAATGCATTCCAGGCCCCCATTACTCTCAGTGTTAAACGTGCCCCGCACATCTCCATTAAACTTTCCCTCTCTCAACTTCTAGCTATGCCCTCTAGTGGTGGACATTTCAACCCTGGGAAAAAGGTTCTGACTATCTACCCTATCTATGCTTCTCATCTATATTACTAAAAGTCTGATCTTGACCACTTGCTGTTGTTCTGTATATTGATTTTAGAAAAAACGCTGCCACTTATGGCTGTGATTTTTGGCCATCTTACTCAGAGTCCCCCTCCGCTGCGCAGGACAAGAGGATTTTTCCCATCAATGAAAAATAAAAGTTATTAGTGTTTACAAAATGTTGAGATTCTCTCTCCTGAAGGCCACGCCCCTTCCTGAGGGACTATAAAACCCGGAAGTGTCAAGTGCCTCAGTCAGTCTCTGCAAGATGGGGGAGCGAGAGGGTCACATATCTCAGTCTGAGCTGTGAAAAACATGGAACACATGTCTACTAAACTCTGAATGGTTTTACTGACCTGTCAGTGTCCTTAATGTGGTTTGAAAATATAGTTTGGAAATGCTAAAGCTGTGTTGCCTTTGGTTTAGAAATGCTAAAGCTGTGTTGCCTTTGGTTTGGAAATGCTAAAGCTGTGTTGCCTAATTAAAGTTACCTTGCCTAATTAAATTTGCCTTGCCTAATTAAAGTTGCCTAATTAAAGTTGCCTTGCCTAATTAAAGTTGCCTTGCCTTCTATACAATTAAAATCTTGACCACTTCCTATTTGCGCCTTATATTAATTTTAGAAAAAACGCTACCATGTACGGCTGTGATTTTTGACCATCTTACTCAGAGTCCCCCTCCGCTCATCAGGCGCCGAGGATTTTCCCACCGATGAAAAATAAAAGAGTTATTAGTGTTTAAAAAATGTTGAGATTCTCTCTCCTGTCAATCACGCCATGAAGGCCACGCCCCTTCTGGTGCGAGGGGGAGGGACTATAAAACCCAGAAGTGTGGGCGTGGCTCAGTCTCTGCAAGATGGAGGAAGGAGAGGTCACGACTCGCTGTCTTTAGTGGCCTTGCACCCTGCTTGAAGTGGTATTACCAAGCACTTTATTTGTCCCCGAGGGGCAATTTAAACAAACAATACATTTAATCTGCACCGACCGGTCGACCGCATGAGCAGCGACCCGGCAATGGATTGGGTTGTCAGCAGCGATACAATAAAAAGAACACACAAAAAGTAACACAAACATCCACCACAGCATTCATCACTGTGGTGGAAGGCACAAAAATTTGGCCAGTCCTCCTCCATTTCCCCCCCGTGGACAGGACCAGAGTCCAAGTCAGTCCAGGATCGGCTCTTCCTCACCGGAGACCGCGGCTTTAGATTGTTGTGGGCCGCAGGCCGGCGGTCAAGATTTAAGGTTCCCTGCCGCAGCCAGAAGCACCGTAGACTGCAGGGCCGGCGGTCGAAGCTCCCCTCCAGGGGTGATGGTAAGTCCATGCCGGCCCCGCGGTAGAAGTTGGCCGCGGGCCGGCAATGATGGCTTCTTCTTCTTCCCCCGGGTCCCCCAAGAGGGATCCCGGGCTGTAGACGCCGCACCAGCTGGAGCTTTGCAACTTCAGGCTGCCGGCTGCCCCGGGCCAGCGAAACGGAGCGCTCCCCTCCAGCGAGCCCCAGCGAGGGTTCACCCGCTCCACGCCGAGAGTCCACGCTGCGCCCGCCGCTGAAACTGCACTTGAATTTGGTGGCCTTGCACCCTCCTTGAAGTGGTAAGAAACTGCACTTGAATTTGGTGGTCTTGCACCATGCTTGAAATGGAATTTCAAGGAATAGCCATGAGTCAACTGCCAGCCCACCAGCTGTGAGTGAGCTGCCAGCACAACAAGCTTGAGTGACTGAGCCACGAGGCCAAGAATCCATTCGGCCATCAATGTCCATACTAGCCCTCTGGGAACCAGTCCCTTCAGCCCACAACACCCATACTAGCACTCCAGAAAGCTCCCCCACCCCCACTGGCCACCAATATGGGAATTGGTGGAGAGGTGGAATTTTGCTTTGGGGGACCAGCCCTCCCATATGATGCTGGGACCCAACTAGTCCACTTAGTCTAGTAATTTTATATATTTCTATCAAGTCTCCCCTCGACCTCTGATGTTCCAGTGAAAACAATCCAAGTCTACCCAAAGATAGACATGAAATGCTAGAGTAACTCAGCGGGACAGCAGCATCTCTGGCAGGAAGGAATGGGTGATGTTTAGAGTCAAGCCTCTTCTTCAGACTAGTCAAGGGAAAGGGAAAGGAGAGATGTAGACAGTGATGTGGAGTGATATAGACCAAATGAATGAACGATATGCAAAAAAATAAAGATGATAAAGGAAACAGGCCATTGTTAGCTTTGTGCTAGAGATTAGAGATTAGAGATTCCTTTATTTGTCATTCAGACCTTTCGGTCTGAACGAAATTTCGTTGCTAGGTGAGAACGGGAACCTGGTGCGTCTTGGGTAGGGGAAGGATGGAGAGAGAGAGAATGCAGGGGTTACTTGAAGTTAGAGAAATCAATATTCATTCCACTGGGTTGGTTATCCAACCTCTCTTTCTAACTGAAACCCTCTAATCCAGGCAGCAATTTAGTAAACCTCCTCTGAACCCTCTCCAAAATCTCCACATCTTTCCTGCAATGGAACCACCAGAACTGCAGGCAATACTCTAATCGCAGCCTAACCAAAGTCTTATAGATGTGTAGGAAGGAACTGGTAAAGGAATAGGTAAAGGTAAAGGAAAAGGAATAGATGTCTGAAGAAGGGGCTCAACCCGAAACATCACGTATTCCTTTTCGCTTGAGATACTGCCTGACCTGCCGTTACTCCATCATTTTATGTCCATCTTCAGTCTTATAGAGCTGGATATAAGTCTTATAGGGTGGCACAGTGGCGCAGCGGCAGAGTTGCTGCCTTACAGTGCCAGAAACCCAGGTTTGTTCCTGACCACGCGTGTTGTCTGTATGGCGTTTGTACGTACTCCCCGTGACCTGCATGGGTTTTTTTCTGAGATCTTTGGTTTCCTCCCAAGCTCCAAAGTCGTACAGGTTTGTTGGTTAATTGGCTTGGTAGAAATGGAAATTGTCTCTGATGTGTGTAGGATAGAATTAATGAGCGGGGATCACTGGTCGGCGCGGACTCGGTGGGCCGAAAGGCCCTGTTTCCACGCTGTGTCTCTAAATTAAACGAAACTGAACTAAATGTGCAGGAAGGAACTGCAGATGATGGTTTAAGCCGAAGATAGACACAAAATGCTGGAGTAACTCAGCGGGACAGGCAGCATCTCTGGAGGGAAGGAATGGGTGACGTTTCGGGTTGAGTCTGAAGAAGGGTCCAAGCCCGAAACGTCACCCATTCCTTCTCTCCAGAGATACTGACCTGTCCCGCTAAACTAAACTAAGCTGCACCATGACTTCCTAGCTCACACACAATGCTCCTGGCAACAAGGTTCTTCTGATACCTTTCACTGTGAAGGTACATGCCAATTCCACTGCCTAACTATTGAAGCACTGGAGATCACATCTGTGTGTATTTCTCAGCTGTCCATATATCAAATACAGCCCCACATCTCTTTGGTCTGCTCTGCTGAATCCCTACCTATTCTCATAGGAACTTTCCTCATGCATAAGGTTTGCTATTGAAAAGCTGAGCTGGCATTTTCACTTGATCACCTGTTTGCTTCTGAGCACTCTTTATGTACAATGTCATCTCAATATAGCTTAATTGAGATTGTTAAATTCTATTTGGTTCTCACAGGAACAATTTATGTATTCCCTTGTGCATAAATACTTCTAAGAAGCTGAATAAGCAAATCTGCTGCTCGTCGGCTGGGTTGTGTAAGCCCTTAATATGACATGTTTATGTCAGTCATATTAATATTCAGTACTTACCTTTGTGGTTAGCTTCTGGCTTTCTTGTGTTGCTCCCTGGTTTTAGCTGACACTGCAATCAGACAATTAATACCAGACCACTCTGTGATAACTTGAACGATCGACTTCAAGAGTCAAGAGTGTTTTATCGTCATATGTCCCAGACAGAACAATGAAATTCTTACTTGCGGCAGCACAACAGAATATGTAAACATAGTACTCTGTAAACAATATAATAAACGAGACAGAAAGAAAGAAGTTCAGTGAGTGTATATATATATACACACACACTCACACACGTACATTTATGAAAACAAACAAAAATAGTGCAATAGTAGCATTATTTCAGTTCAGAGCTTATTTGAGGTGGCAGTATTTAATAGCCTGACGGCTGTAGGGAAGAAGCTGTTCCTGAACCTGGACATTACAGTTTTCAGGCTCCTGTACCTTCTTCCCAATGGCAGGGGTGATATGAGTGTGTGTAGTTCTCTAATGCCTGCCTTTTTGAAGAAGTGACTCCGGTAAATCACTTTGATGGTGGGGAGGTCAGAGTCGGAGATGGACTGGGCTGTATTCACAACTTTTTGCAGTCTTCTTTGCTCATGGGCATTCAAGTTGCCGAACCAGGCCGTGATACAAACCGGTCAATATGATCTCTACTGTACACCTGTAGAAGTTCAAGAGAATCTGCCATACTGAATCTCCGCAATCTTCTCAGGAAGTAGAAGCGTTGATGGGCTTTTTCTTCCAATTGCATCCTGCCCTCCCTTAGGTCATAATTTTCTTCCATTCTGCAGAAGGGACTCGACCTAGCTATAAGGAGAAGTTGGTGAAACTTGTATTGTTTCCTTCTGGAGTGTTGGAGGCTGAGGGGAACAGAGACCTGACCTTGTAAAATTATGAGAGGCACAGATAGAGTAGTCAGTCAGAAGCTTTACCCAGCGTGAAAATGTCACAAATAAGCAAGCACAGCGATAAGGTGAGAGGGGGGACGCTGAAAGTAAATGTGCGGGACAGGTTTTCTTAAACAGAGTGTGATAGGTGCTTGGAACGTGCTGCCAGGGATGGTGGTGGAAGCATATACGATAGTGGCACTTAAGAGGCTTTTAGCTGTTATCAGGCAACTGAGCCATTCTATCAACAACTAGAGAGCGGTCCTGAGCTACTATCTACCTGTTTGGAGACCCGTGGACTTTCTTTAATCAGACTTTACTGGACTTCATCTTGCGCTAAACCATTTTTCCTTTATCGTGTATCTGTACACTGTGGACGGTGATTGTAATCATGTTTGTCTTTCCGCTGACTGCTTTTCACTGTCCTTTGGTACATATGACAATAAACTAAGCTAAACTAAACCAAACTATTCCCCTTTATCCTTAAACTGTGACCCCTTGTTCTGGACTTCCCCAACATCGGGAACAATCTTCCTGCATCTAGCCTGTCCAACCCCTTAAGAATTTTGTACGTTTCTATAAGATCCCCCCTCAATCTTCTAAATTCCAGCGAGTACAAGCCGAGTCTATCCAGTCTTTCCTCATATGAAAGTCCTGACATCCCAGGAATCAGTCTGGTGAACCTTCTCTGTACTCCCTCTATGGCAAGAATGTCCTTCCTCAGATTAGGAGACCAAAACTGTACGCAATACTCCAGGTGTGGTCTCACCAAGACCCTGTACAACTGCAGTAGAATCTCCCTGCTCCTATACTCAAATCCTTTTGCTATGAATGCTAACATACCATTCGCTTTCTTCACTGCCTGCTGCGCCTGCATGCCTACTTTCAATGACTGGTGTACCATGACACCCAGGTCTCGTTGCATCTCCCCTTTTCCTAATCGGCCACCATTCAGGTAATAGTCTACTTTCCTGTTTTTGCCACCAAAGTGGATAACCTCACATTTATCCACATTATACTGCATCTGCCATGCATTTGCCCACTCACCCAGCCTATTCAAGTCATCTTGCAGCCTCCTAGCACCCTCCTCACAGCTAACACTGCCCCCCAGCTTTGTGTCATCCGCAAACTTGGAGATGTTGCATTCTATTCCCTCGTCCAAATCATTAATATATATTGTAAATAGCTGGGGTCCCAGCACTGAGCCTTGCAGTACCCCACTAGTCACTGCCTGCCATTCTGAAAAGGACCCGCTTACTCCTACACTTTGCTTCCTGTCTGCCAGCCAGTTCTCTATCCACATCAATACTGAACCCCCAATACCGTGTGCTTTAAGTTTGTATATTAATCTCTTATGTGGGACCTGGTCGAAAGCCTTCTGAAAGTCAAAAACTTGTTTTGATAAACAATTCACATTTCTATAGTTTCTGAATGACTGAGAACTGTAGGATAAAGGATCTTCAGTCACTAAACTGTATAAATGAAAGGCTTGACAGAGTTCTCTGAGTACAAACAACCCATGGTCCAGTAATGGGTTGTCGTGAGAAATTCAAAACAAATATCAATTGCTTGTGTGCACGTCTGTTGACAAGACAGTAGCATTCTTATTCTCTGTTATTCTAACTTTACTGAACCGTCACACACCTCCAAACCATGTCCCCATGCAAATTTACATTGAAAGACACGGACCGGGCAGTGAATGAGTGTCACCCAGCGCAGCAAGTAAGGCCATGTCTTGCTCCCGGCGGCAGTTAGAATTTAACGATTTGCGGGAAGCGGCTGACATGAGCGAGGCCGGCGAGCGGCAGGAGAGAGATACATGGGCCGCGGAACCTGGGGGGCTGGGGGGGCCTCTTTTGTGGCTAGACATGTTTCAATGTCTCCAGCTTTGTACAAGGCGCTGCTGTGCTCTGACCAACCTGGTCGTGGGTGTTGGAGAGCCGGGTCAGAGGGAGGGAAGGAAGCAGAAGCAGCGGCGAGGGCAGATGCGGTCGGGGAGCCGGGGCTGGCGAGTGTTTGCCGGGCTGGTGAGTCGCTCGCTGCAGCTCCGGCCATGGAGCAGCATCAGTGCAAGAGTCCCGGGCCGTCAGAGGCGTCGGAAGCGTTGCGCCGCTGCCGTGAGTGGCTCTGTGCCTAATTCGCCCTGGTGACCGACATGGACCAGGCTGCAGCTCAGTGCATCCTGGAGGACAACCAGTGGCTGCTGGAAGTAGGTACCAAGCACTGGGTAGAAGCGGTGGAAGAGAGTGGCCTTCAAATGGGGGTGGTTCGAGAAACATCCTGCTTGCCTGCTAGATTTTCACTTACTGTAACTGCAGGAAAAATGTTCCCGATGTTGGGGGAGTTCAGAACCAGAGGTCACAGTTTAAAATTAAGGGATAGGCCATTTAGGACTGAGATGAGGAATAACTTTCTTCACCCAGAGAGTTGTGAATCTGTGGAATTCTCTGCCACAGAAGGCAGTGGAGGCCAATTCACTGGATGTTTTCAAGAGTGAGTTACATTTAGCTCTTGGTGCTAACAAAATCAAGGGATACGGGGAAAAAAACAGGAAAGAGGTACTGATTTTAGATGAACAGCCATGATCATATTGAATGGCAGTGCTAGCTCGAAGAGCCGAATTGCCTATTCCTGCACCTGGTTTCTATGCTTGAGTATATGGCAATAAAACTCGACCACTTGATTTTGAAGCATTCATGCATGGTGGAGGTATAATGTCGTCATAGTGTGAAACAGGCCATTCGGATCACACCCGCCAACATGTCCCAGCTACCTTACCTGCTTTTGGTCCATATCCCTCCAAACCTGTCCTATCCACGTATCAGTCTAACTGTTTCTTAAATGTTGGGATAGTCCCTGCCTCAACTACCTCCTCTGGCAGCTTGTTCCATACACCCACCACCCTTTGTGTGGAAAAAGTTACCCCTTAAAAAGTTACCTCTTAAAAATACTTCAAACAAAAAACATTGAAATCATACTTCTACAATGCACTAAAACATGATTTGAATACATCAAATTTCAAAAAACATGCCCCTCCAACACTCTCCCCCCACTCGGTTGCTCCACTCCCTTGCCGGGTACCCCCAAGGCCAGTGATCAGTGATCGCTCAGCCCCCCCACTTTCAAAAACGCTCCGCGGCCCCTGGTTCAGACAGAGCACTGCCAGATGAGAGCGGGGAACTGAGGCGAGTTGTCCGTGATGTCTGGATCCCAATGCTCAGCGCTTCATGTTTTGGAGTTGGCTAATGTTATTGATTTGTAATTAGCCTGATTTGTAATTAGTTGATAAAATCATAATTTATTAATGTGGAATATCCAGGTGGGTGGGATAAGTGTAATATTAAAATGACATGCAAGGTGTCACGCAGTCTGTCACAACATACAGCCCCGATAACCCATTATTTCCTTTAGTTAAATATTGGGAAGGTAGCACTATTGTCATTTGCCACTCAACTATTATGTTTGTTTACCTCACTGACTATTTCTAACCCCCCTCCCCCCACAAATTCCTTTGACAGGTTGAATAGAAATGTCCCCAATCTCGTTGTTTTATTAATTGAACATGTAGATGAACATCCTCAAGGAGTGTAATCAGATGGAAACAGATTCAGATGCGATGTTTAAGAGCTTGTGCAAAGAAGGGACATATTTTAAAGGAGTGACAAAGATACTTGCATGGAATGTGTGAGGAGGTTATTATTTGTCTTTAGTTTTAGCTTGAACCAGAGCATCTGAGATTCAAAGTTTAATATAGTAATTGTGCTGATACTGACTCCAACCAACCACGTAATGAATATAATCCATTCCGGAGGTTTTATTTTTCTGATGCTATTTAAACTTCACTTGGATTTCAATCACTTCAATGTAAAAGTAGTTGGGAATGGGGAGCATTGGAACAAAAATTTGCCCTCGGTACATATTAACTGTAATATAATAATGTATGCATGTTGGTAGGTGCAATCAAAACAAAGATCTTTTTTATCATTGTTGTGTTATGAATACCTCAGAAAATATTATGTACTCTCAAGATCACATTAAATAGAATATTATTGCTTAAATATATATTGTTATTGGACTTTGCATTTTGGAAAAGTCCCAGCTGAGAGGAAGACAGCAATTTTATGGATGAGAAATTTTGTTCAACCAATTGATGACTTCTTTGACAAAGTAACTAGCATGTTAGATAACAAGGAAGCCAATGGATGTAGCAAATTTTGTTATACAAAATTTGGTCTGTGAAGTGCCCCATAAAAGATTAGATAAGTACCTGTGGTCTTGAATGTAATAGGTTAAGTCCAGGGGGTCGGATATGGAGCTTTATGTGTGGGCCAGATATATTGTCAATGCAGAGGGGCTGGGAGCAAGGCCAAGTGTGCATCCAGAGTCAAGGTCTGGAATATTACTAGATGTGCAGTCAAAGCTGGGACAATGGGAGTGTTCAGCACTGGGAACCTAAGCAGGTAAGCATCTATGATCAGGGTAGAATAAGGGGCCAGGTATAAGGCTGGACTCAGGGTCAGGAATGAGAGAAGGTATGCAACTGGAGTTAGGGTCAGGAGTAGTACCAGGTGTGTAGTGAGACCCAGGTTGGTCAACATGGGCCAAGTGATTACAATCTGATTTCCATACATGAATACACTACGATCATTCATGTTCTGCACCTGTTGATCAGAACCTGGCTCTACTGTGGAATGTAATTAGGAATGTAATTTAGCCTAACCTTATTCATAGCTAATCCAATTTAAAGCATAAATATTGCATTCAAGTGTAAGTTAAAAGACTCGCTACAGTATGCAGCAGATTGCACAATTTCAAGCTGAAAAATGCAAAAGCTTCGTACCATGGGAGGGGAGACACCCCCCTCCCACACCCTACCCGCGCCCCCTCGGTCGCTATGCTCCCTCGGGCTTGGTCTCTCACAATTTCTCACTCCCAATTCTCACCCAATGTTGGCAGCCTTGCTGATACTATATTGTCCTGTTCTGTGTTCTAATATCCAAAAGTCTATGTTCTAACGTCCCTCCAATCTATGTGTTGAATACAATCAGTGTGAATCACGGTCCTCTTAGGAGGAGGATTCTGAAGACATAAGCACTTCTGAGAAAATAAATGTCTTCTCATTTCAATTTTTAATGGCCAACTTTTTATCTTCAGATTGATTCTTGGTTCCAGACAGGGGTAGATCAGACTGGGGAAATATAATCAATTCTACAACCCTATTGATCACCATAAGAATAATTGTATGCTTCAATGAGAGCGCTTTCCATTATTCTGCAGGCTAGGGAGCCCAGCCTGGTAAACCTCTTTTCACTGGAACTATTTGGTTAAAGCAGCAAATCATAATCTAAGCATTAAAAAAATAACCAGTATATTATTAGAGGAATTGTCACGAGGGTACTTTCTGACCAAGTCATTTCATCATTAAAATGCTCTTGATGGAAAGGTCGCGATATGATGATGAGATGATGTTTCCACTGGTGGGAGAGTCTAGGACCAGAGGTCGTAGCCTCAGAATTAAAGGACGTTCCTTTAAGAAGGAGATGAGGAGGAATTTCTTTGGTCAGAGGGTGGTGAATCTGTGGAAATCATTTCAACAGAAGGCTGTGGAGGCCAAGTCAACAGATATGTTTGGCAGAGATTGAAGGCAGGAGAATAGGGTTAAGAGGGAAAGGTAGATCAGCCATGATTGAATGGCGGTGTAGACTTGATGGGCTGAATGACCTAATTCTACTCCTAGAACTTATGAACGTATGACTTTAGAGATACAGCGCAGCATCAGGCCTTTGGGCCCACCGAGTCCACGCCAATCAGCGATGACCTTGTACACTAATAACATCCTACACACTCTAGGGACAATTTACAATTTTTACCGAAGCCAATTAACCTACAAACTTGTACGTCTTTGGAGTGTGTGTGGAAACCGGAACACATGCCGTCACATGGAGAACATACAAACTCCGTGCAGACAGCACCCATAATCAGGATCGAACCCGAGAACTCTGGACTGTAAGGTAGCAACTCTACCACTGAACCACATTGATAACTCTGAATGAGGCAGAGAGAAGAGCCATTGATACTTTATCCTGAGATGGGGCGGCATGGTGGTGCAGCAGTAGAGTTGCTGCTTTACAGCACTGGTGACCTGGGTTCGATCCCGACTGCTGGCGCTGTCTGTACGGAGTTTGTACATCCTCCCTGTGACCCTGTGGGTTTTCTCCGGGTGCTGCTGTGTCCTCCCACATTCCAAAGAGGTGCAGGTCTTTAAATCAATTGGCCCCTGTAAATTGTCCCAAGTGTGTCGAATAGCGCCAGTGGACAGGGTGACTGCTGGTCGGCACAGACTCGGTGGGCTGAAGGGCCTGTTTCCACGCTGCATCTCTAAACTAAACTAACATTACAATGGATTTCGTTGTTCCGTTCTGATACACATGACAATTAAACACTCTTGACAGCACTCAGTATGAGTTTAAAAAATAAACTTCTTTTAATCTTTAGTTTGGTGACGAATCCCCTGATTTTAGGTGTATTGAGTTGTTGCAATGCAAACGTTAATTATTCTTCTTGGTGATTTATAAATGTATTCTGAAAATCAATGTCCTTGCAGGAAGGAGAGAACTTCCATTTATTTAACATTGTTTGCTGATACAGGCAATAAATCACATTTGAAGGAGAATAACCATGGGTAAATATGACAGCAGATTTCACTTTTGAAGATTAATATTTAGTTATAAAAAATAGTTAATGTGGCCTTTGTTTTGGTGGTTGAGGAATGAATGTGTTCGCTTTAAAATTTTACCTAATTTAAAGTTGAGGGGAGACCTGATAAAAAATATTTTAAATGATGAGAGGCATAGATAGGGTAGAAAATCAAAACCTTTTTTTTCTCCAGGGTGGAAATGTCAAGGAACTCATTGCATAGCTTTAATGTGAGAGGGGTAAAGTTTGGAGAAGATGTGCGAGGCAAGTTTAATTCAAAGTGGCGGGTCGTTGGAACGCGCTGCCAGGGCTGGTGGTGGAGGCAGATACGATAGGAGCATTTAAGAGGCTTTTAGATAGGCAGATGGGTTCGCAGGAAATTGAGGGATATGGATGATGTGCTGGCAGAGGAGATTAGTTTAACTTGGCATCATGTTCGGCACGGACATTGTGGGCCGAAGGGCCTGTTCCTGTGCTGTACTGTTCTATGGTCGATGTTTAACATCTCCCTGGAAAGAATGCTTGTCTGTCAATGTGACACAGTCTCAAGTTATGTCTGTTATCAGGCAACTGAATCATCGTGCCACAACTAAGGAGCAGTGCTGAACTACTATCTACCTCTTTGGTGACCCTCGGACTATCCTTGATCGGACTTTGCTGGCTTTACCCTGCACTAAATGTTATTTCCTTATCATGTACAGTGTAAATGGCAAGATTGTGATGATGTATTGTCTTTCTGCTGACTGGTTAGCACGCAGTAAAAGCGTTTCACTGTACCTTGGTGACAATAAATTAAACTACAGAGCTAAAGATACTACAGTGAAGACTCCTTGTGGCTATAAAATATATGTCCTTCACAGTGTTTGAAGGCTTCACCGCCCTTTCTGCCCCTTTAGGACGGCACGGTGGTGTAGCAGTAGAGCTACCCACCAGAGACCCAGGTTCAATCCTCACTACAGGTGCTGTCTGTACGCAGTTTGTACGTTCTCCCCGTGACCTGTGTGGGTTTTCTCCGAGATCCTTGGTTTCCTCCCACATTCCAATGACGTACAGGTTTGTAGGTTAATTGGCTTGGTGTAAATTGAAAAATTGTTCCCAGTGTGTGTGGAGTAACGTCAATGTGCAGGGATCGCTAGTCGGCGCAGGCTCGGTGGGCCGAAGGGCCCGTTTCCGCACTGCATCTCTAAACCAAACTGTACAGCACTTTGGGAAATACATTCCCTAATTTAAACTTAACACTGAATACAGGTTATACATTTATCATAATTATAACAGCTTTCACTTATCATCGTATTGTCTTTTCCAACACAATAATGATCCCAGCTGAAATTGATTCAGACAAATTTACTCTCCCACTGCTGCTAATGCATCCAAAACATGGCACATGATGATAAATGGCTCATGGTCCAGGCACATTACATTGAAGGAACAGATGAAGTTCAATTGATTGGGTTCAGCCAAATTTTAAAAAATGCTAGCACTTCAGACCTGGAATCTGCTTAAAAATCAATTATCAGCTCTGAAAAGACCCTCTGATTAGTACGGGTGTCAGGGGCTATGGAGAGAAGGCAGGAGAATGGGGTTAAGGGGTAGATCAGCCATGATTGAATGGAGCAGTAGACTTGATGGGCCAAATGGCCTAATTCTGCTCCTATCGCTTATGATCTTATGGCCCTCTCAACCCCATTCTCCTGCCTTCTCCCCATAACCCTTGACACCCGTGCTAAACAAGAACCTTCCTATCTCTGCCTCAAAAGCATCCATTTTGCATTCTTGCTTTTACATTTAATCCCCCACATCTGGAAAGCTGCATTTAATGTTATCCCCCTCAGCTGGAGTTTTGCATTGAGTTTTACTCCCTGTATCTGAAGACCTGCATTGCACTTATCCCCTCACATCTGGAGTCTTGCTTCATGGTTTTTATCTCCCACGCCTTGAGTGCCGCATTCACTTTTATTCCCTGCATTTGCAGTACTGCCATCAATTGTCTTGCCTGCCGCTGGCGTGTTCACCTCAGTACCATTCGTTCTTTGTTCCACTTTTCACACCTCTCGTGTCCCTCTCCACTGCCTCCCAGTCTGAAGAAGGGCCTCGAACCGAGACCTCACTTATTCCTTTTCTCCAGAGGTGCTGCCTGACCCGTTGAGTTACTCCAGGTTTTTGTGTGTCTATCTTCCATTCCCACATTGCAAGGTAGCACTGGAGAGGTTGGGGGGAGGTGAGGATGTTATTTATACAACAAAAAGATTGAGTGGATTAGGGTTATTTACTTTAGAATAGAAGAGGAAGAGGACATGTTTGCTTGAAATGGATAAATTCTGAACAGTATAGAAAGAGGAGAACCTACTTCTTTATTCATTACTAGGGTGCAGAGTTAAGCTAATAACAATAGTAAAGGGGATTGCTGCAAAGCTTTACACCATAAGAACATTGCAGTTCTGCAGCTCATAGTACAGAGCTGTGATGGAAAGAGACACCCAATCTTATTGCACCTAGATATCCCCTCGGCATAGATAGAGCAGAACCTTTTTCCCCAGGGTGAACATGTCAAAGATGAGAGAGCATAGCTTTGCTTTCCTCCCACAGTCCAAAGACGTGCAGGTTTATATTGGCTTGGTATACCTGCAAAGTGTCCCTAGTGCATGAGTTAATTCTAGTGTGTGGGGATTGCTGGTCGGCCCGGACTCGGTGGGCCAAAGGGCCTGTCTCCTGGCTGCAGCTCTAGACTAAACTAAACTAAATGTTGGAGTAACTCAGTGGGTCAGGCAGTTGCACTTAAAATGCTGCAACATATAGGATTGTATCAGAATGAGCGAAGTGATAGATAAGGAGAGATCTGACAGATAAAGAGAGAAATAATGTTGGGTACAGAAGAGCATGGTGGCGCAGCGGTAGAGTTGCTGCCTTTACAGCGCCAGGGACCGGGTTTGAACCTGACTACGGGTGCTGTCTATATGGAGTTGGTACGTTCTCCCTGTGACCGCGTGGGTTTTCTCCGGGTGCTCCGGTTTCCTCCCACACTCCAAAGATGTACAGGTTTGTAGGTTAATTGGCTTGGTATGATTGTAAATTGTCCCCAGTGTGTGGGATAGTGTTAATGTGCGGGGATTGCTGGTAGGAGTGGGCTTGGTGGGCCAAAGGGCGTGTTTCCACGCTTTACCTCTAAACTAAACAAACGTTGTAGTAACGCAGTGGGTCAGGCAGTTGCACTTAAAATGGTGCAACATATCGGATTGCATCAGAACAGGGAAGTGAGATTAATATATATGGCCTACCTTTCAGCTGGCACGGATTTGGTCGGCTAAATGTTCTGTTGCCCTGTAAACATTCATGAACCTTTGAGTTCCAGCACACTGATTTGCTCCTCCGGCTTACTGGGGCATGAGATCGCAAATCAGCCCCGCCTTCTTCATTCCGTTTATACAAAACTAAATAGACAGAACAATTGTGCAGCAGATAGACACTATGCTGGAGAAATTTAGCGAGTCAGGCAGCATTTCTACAGAATAGGAATGGGTGACGGTTCGGGGAGAGACCATATTTCAGATTTGAAACGTCACCTATTCCTTTTCTCCAGAGAAGCTTGAGGTTATGGGGAGAAGGCAGGAGAATGGGATTAGGAGAGATAGATCAGTCATGATTGAATGGTGGAGTAGAATCCATGGGCTGAATAGCCTAATTCCACTACTATCCCTTATGACCTGATGACCTATGCTGGCTGACCCAATGAGTTACTCCAGCTTTTTGTGTCTCTCTTCGGTTTAAACCAGCATCTGCACCATTGTACAGTGGAGGAGATTATACGGTCAGCCCCTTGATGAGAACGAAGGGGGTCCCAGCGGTGGGTGGGTGGGTGGGGGGGGATAGCCGCTAAGAATGCAAGTGGACCTGACAGGGAGCCACCTGTTGCCATGGCGGGGCTGCAGGCAGAAGGTAGGACTGTTCGGTGAACTTTTGTGACTGTCGGCAGCTACACATGTACTGCCTAGGTGAGCTCTGTTGTCCGATTTAGTATAAATAAAGCACGTAGGAAGGAGGTGTAGATGCTGGTTTAAGCCGAAGATAGACACAACAAGCTGGAGTAACTCAGCAGGTCAGGCAGCATCTCTGGAGAAAAGGAATAGGTGATGTTTCGGTTCGAGACTCTTCTTCAGGGGCAATTGTGTCTATCCAAATCTGAGGAAGGACATTATAGCCATAGAGGGAGTGCAGAGAAGGTTCACCAGACTGATTCCTGGGATGTCAGGACTTTCATATGAAGAAAGACTGGATAGACTTGGCTTATACTCACTAGAATTTAGGAGATTGAGAGGGGATCTTATAGAAACGTACAAAATTCTTATGGGGTTGGACAGGCTAGATGCAGGAAGATTGTTCCCGATGTTGGGGAAGTCCAGGACAAGGGGTCATAGCTTAAGGATAAGGGGGAAATCCTTTAAGACCGAGATGAGGAAAAACTTTTTCACACAGAGTGGTGAATCTCTGGAACTCTCTGCCACAGAGGGTAGTTGAGGCCAGTTCATTGGCTATATTTAAGAGGGAGTTAGATGTGGCCCTTGTGGCTAAAGGGATCAGGGGGTATGGAGAGAAGGCAGGTACGGGATACTGAGTTGGATGATCAGCCATGATCATATTGAATGGCGGTGCAGGCTCGAAGGGCCGAATGGCCTACTCCTGCACCTATTTTCTATGTTTCTATGTTTCTATCTGACAATAACATATCATTGATCATAAATTCAATAGAAAATAGGTGCAGGAGTAGGCCATTCGGCCCTTTGAGCCAGCACCGCCATTCAATGTGATCATGGCAGATCATCCACAAGTTATAAGTTCATAAGTTATAAGAGCAGAATTAGGCCATTCAGCCATTGAGTCTGCCATTCAACCATGGCTGATCTATCTTTCCCTCTCAACCCCGTTCTCCTGCCTTCTCCCTGTAATTTTTGTCATCGTTCTCAATGAAGTACCAGTCAATCTCCACTTTAAAAATACTCCAAGACTTAGCCTCCATAGCCATCTGTAGCAATGACCACAGATTGACCACCCTCTGCCAAAGAAATTCTTCCTCATCTCCTTTCTGATGAGAAGTGGGAGAATACTGTTTACGGAGGCATGATTTCAAATACAGAAGAGGTATTGCCTAGATTTAACCTTTGGTACAAAACAAAAAGGTAGAGGAGCCAAATTATATTTGCAGTTTGTGTGGGACTAGGGTATACATTTGCAGATAAAGAGATAAATATTATCGGGTACAGAACAGCACGGTGGCACAGCGGTAGAGTTGCTGCCTTACAACGCTTACAGTGCCGGAGACCCGGGGTCGATCCTGACTACAGGTGCTGTCTGTACGGAGTTTGTACGTTCTCCCCGTGACCGCGTGGGTTTTCTCCGAGATCTTCAGTTTCTTCCCACACTCCAAAGACGTACAGGTTTGTAGATTAATTGGCATGGTACAATTGTAAATTGTCCCCAGTGTGTGTAGGGTTGTGTGTAAAGGGCCTGTCGCACTTGGGCGTCATTTGCGTGTCACGCAGATGGCGCGCAAAGATTTTGTACATCCCAAAATCCCGGGGCGCCGCGCACAACCACGCGTCACCACGCACCATGCGCGCGTAATGCGCCCCATGCACGCATCACATGACGTCGTGACGCATAAATGATGTCGCGTAAATCACGCGCAAATGACGCCCAAGTGGGACAGGCCCTTTAGTGTAAGAGGATCGCTGGTCGGCGTGGACTTGGTGGGCAGAAGGGCCTGTTTCCGAGCTGTATCTCTCAAACTAAAAAAAATAAGAAACAGCACATTATATTGCTTGAAACTTGGCTGCCAACGATTCAATTGAATTTGTTACTTCTTTCCTGTACAATTCCAAGCTTCATACTTGCGAGACATCTGCAGGCAGCTGAAGCGGCTCTCCAAATTGCTTTTCCTGTTTGTTTATTAGTTTTGATACCATTGTGCCGCATGATTACAAAATCCAATTAAGGAATGGTCTGAGAAAAATTAATGCACTGAAATTACCAGAGTCTAATCATATTGTGATAGGTGGTTATATGATGTAGAAATTAAAGCTATCTATTTTCTGTGTTATCATGTTTTTCCTCGTTTCAAAAATTGATACCCATGCATAATTGAAAAGGTGTAAGATCCTCCTGAATGCTGCAACATAAAACCCAAGATCAAATCAGTTGGTGTTTAATTTTGAAGGATAGATTACCATCGGGCAAAGCAAAATTATATGGATTCTGAAATGAGAACAGAAAATGCTGGAAAAACTCTGCATCTATCTGTGGAGAGGGCAACTACAGTTCTTGTGTGTATGAAGGAACTGCAAATGCTGGTTTAAACCAAAGATAGACACAAAATGCTGGAGTAACTCAGCGGAACGGGCAGCATCTGGAATAACGGGCATAAAAGGAATGGATGACATTTCGGGTCGAGACCCTTTTTGTGTGTGACTGGAATATCTTCCCCCATATAACGGTGAGAATGGGGATTAGGGGGAGAAGGCAGGAGAATGGGGTTTGGAGGGACAGATAGATCAGCTATGATTGTATGGCGGAGTAGACTTGATGGGCCGAATGGCCTGATTCTGCTCCTATCTTGTGATCTTATGAACTCCATCCCATCATTTCTTCCCCCATCATCCCCTGTTCCACACCTGGACTTGCCCCCTCCTCCCGCTCCCCCCCCTTCCACCTACATTCCTTCCTCTAGCCTCACAATTCGCAACTCTGCAATCCTTTTGTCTCACACCTTCTGCCTATCAAATAACCCTCATCAGCTGGCTCGGCCTATTACCTGCTGGGCTGTGTCCTGCCCCTTGTCCCTTACAGCTTTCCCCCTCCCCACCTCAAAATCAGACTGGAGGAGGGTCTCGACCTTAAATGTCGCCTATCCATGTTCTCCTGAGATGATTCCTGATCCGGCAGTTCCTTCCTCCACACCTCAAATGATAAAGTCCATTGAATAATCTGGGTTACTACTTTCATAGACAGAGGTCAGTTCGATTTACCACCTGCTAACCTTTCGTTTTCTCTTTAATGGGTCATGTCGCAGGTGCTGTGGCTCCTGGTGTGAACTTTGTAAAGGCTACAGAGGAGGTTTACCAGAATGATACCTGGTTTAGGGGATACTAGCTACAAGGACAGAATAGACCTGGATTGTTTTCTCTGGAATGCTGAAGGTTGCAGGGAGATGTGATGGGAGTGTATAAGAGTTTGCGAGGCATAGATAGGACTGACGGTCAGAACCTTTTTCCCAGATGGAAAAATCTAATACAGGAGAGCATCGTTTTATAATGAGAGATGCAAAGTTTAAAGAGGATGTGCGTGGCAAGGTCTTTACACAGAGGGTGGTGGGTGCTTAGAATTCGCTGCCAAGAGTGATAGTTGAGGCAGCTATAATAGTGGCGTTTAAGAGATCTTTGGGTTGGCATTTTTTTTTCATATATAGAGATGCAGCGTAGAAACAGGCCCTTGGGCCCACCGGGTCCACGCTGATTAATACTCACCCGTACACTAGTTCATGTCATCCCACTTCCACTTCCCACACTCTAGGGGTGATTTGCAGAAGCCAATTGACCTACAAACCCACCCGTCTTTGGCATGTGGGAGGAAACCGGAGCACCCAGAGAAAGCCCACACGTCACACAGGGAGAGCGTACAAACGCCACACAGACAGCAGCCAGAGTCAGGATCGAACCCGGGTCTCCAGCATACTACAATTAGCTAGTAGTTCTCCACTGGACCACTCAGCAGGTGAGGCAGCATCTCTGGAGAGAAGGAATGGGTGACGTTTCGGATCAAGACCCTTCTTCAGGCTTCTTCTGAAGAATGGTCTCGACCCGAAACGTCGCCCATTCCTTCTCTCCAGAGATGCTGCCCGTCCCACCGAGTTACTCCAGCATTTCGTGTCTACCTTCAATTTAAACCAGCATCTGCAGTTCTTTCTTACACATATGTATGTACACATGTATATATAAATCTAAATAAATAATAAAATAAAATAAATGAATTAATTGAAATGTGTATATATATATATATATATACACATACATATACACATACATATGCATAAACAACAAACAATCCTAGTGCAAAAAGTCAAAACCAATGCCCGCAAGTCTCTGTCTGATTGTAACTGGAGCTTCCTGTACATATATTACAGTTGCACAAAAAATATCGACAAGTTTCAAAGACTTTCTCTGTAACTTGTAAACAACTGACAGACTTTGAGTGAAAAAGGTTGCTTTCCATCCAGTTGCCAATGGCCAGGCATTGCACCTCCAATGCGGAGAAGCTGATAAAATTGTCATTGAATCTCCACAACACTAAACCCATTCAGCCCATTGTGTGTGTTGTCACCTTGTCACAGTACCTCGGTACACGTGACAATAAACAAAACCTTTTTGATATAACGATTCAGTCCATCTTGCATCCTTGCTATTTCAAATGACCTTGTAATCCCCCCCCCCTCCCCCTCTTTCAAATGTGTTTCAATTCTCATTTAAAAGTCACTATTGAATCTGGTCCCACCACCCTTTCAGGCAACGCATTCCAGATCTGAACAATTTGCTGCGAAAAATCATATTCATCTCCTTTCTGGAATTTTGGCCAGTTATCTTAAATCCCCATCTTCTTGGTGTTAACAGGCCCCCGATGGGAATAATTTCTTTCTGCTCAATTCCCCTTAACAATTTTGAACACCTCTGTTAAATCTGTGCATTATTCGGCTCGGTGGAGAACCTTCTCTGGACAAAAAAAGCTGGAGTAACTGAGCGAAACAGGCAGCATCTCTGGAGAGAAGGAGTGGGTGACGTTTTGGGTCTAAATCCTTCTTTAGCGAACCTTCTCAGCCTCGCTAGGCACTCGGAGTAACTCGTCCCTTGTCTCGGCTTCCGTTGCACTGCATGTCCGAATCTTCTCCAGCGTTTTGGTAAACTGCAGTTTACAGAAAGCTTCAGTCTTTATTGTTCCAGGATATCTTCATGCTGCAAAACCTGCCACAATTACCTTGGTTATTATTTTAATTAACCGTGTGCTTTGCCACAATTGATTTCAATTTTAATTCTTTAAGGGCGTTTTGTTATTCTTAAGATTTTGTAGTTTCCAGATGTTTGAAGTGTCCTTTTGGAGTATTGAATGGGAAATCTAACAACGTTAAGCTTTGCAGAAGATAAACATAAAGTGTTGGAGTAATCAATGGGTCAGGTGGAGCGGCACGGGGGTGTCTCGGTAGAGTTGCTGCCTTACAGCGCCAGAGACCCACGTTCAATCCTGACTATGCGTGCTGTCTGCACGGAGTTTGTATGTTCTCCCCGCGACCTGTGTGGGTTTTCTCCGGGCGCTCTGGTTTCCTCCCACACTCCAAAGACATACAGGTTTGTAGGTTAATTGGCTTGGTAAAATTGTAAAATTGTCCCTCGTGTGTAGGATAGTGTTAGTGTGCAGGGATCGCTGGTCGGTGCGGATTCAGTGGGCTGAAGGGACTGCTTCTGCGCTGTATCTCTAAACTAAACTAACTAAACTAAAATGTTGTAGACGCATTTTCAAACACAAGATGACACTGAAGCGATGGTGACATGGGGACTGATGAATAAAAAAATTGGTTTTAAACGTTGATTTTCAGAATCTCCTTAAAGGAAGAGAGAAGCAGAATGGATTTTAGGCAATAATTTCCAGAGCTTGGTGACTGAAGGCACAATGTGGCTGAGTGATGAACACCGCTGTACTCAACAAAACAAAAATTCTTTGGAGAAAGAGGATGGGTGATGTTATGGGTCAAAACCTTTCTCTAAACATCACCCATCCATTTTCTCCAGAGATGCTGCCTGACCCACTGAGTCACTCCAGCACTTTGTGTCAATATTCGGTATATGCCAGTATCTGCAGTTCCTTTCTACACATTAAGCTTTTCACTTAGAGGGTTGGGTAAGTTTGCTTTACTTCCTCTTCTGCATCATTAATACAAACTTTTATGAATAAGCTGCCTTACAGATTAATTGTCAAGATGGAAATCTATTTTGTCTCAAAAATCAATTCACAGGAGTCTGATGTTTCCTGTCAGCGAAATTAATTTTAATATTACATACACTGTGAATAGCCTGGGGTCTCTGATTATGTTAATCTTAGAATTTTAAAATGATGAATCGAGTATGAAATCCATCACATTTACAAATTTCTCAAGTTAATGATATTTATGCTTCGAGGAAAAAAAATATGTCCTTTCCAAATGCGTGGAAGCGTAGATGAACTAAAATTCAAAAGGTGTTCTTGCTATAGTTTATCACGTTCAGCTAAATAATTCAATTAACTTAACATAGTTTAATCACTCGTAAATGATCTTTTTTTTGACCAACTATGCTGCTATTTGTGAAGCCGCTGGCAGCATTTTCTATGGTAATTTCTGTATTGACATTGTCTTGGTTTACACTTCAACTGTTATTTTTGTCGAATAAAGGCATCTTCCCATGAATGATTTAATTTTATCAACATTTTTGTGCTTATTAACTGAAGAGATATTGGTGTTTGGAAATAGACAAAATGCCACCATCGGATTTGCTTACAACATGCTCAGATACTGAAAATTTCAAAATATCTTTATCTCAAGTATTGACTTCCAAGGCTCCTGTTATGTAATCTCATCAATGTTGGCTTACATTGAGACAGAAATAGTTGGAAAACTCAGCAGGTCAGGTAGCATCTGTGGAGAAAGCATTAAAGGTCAATGTCCTGAAATATTAATTAGTCATAGTCATACAGCGTGGAAACAGGCCCTTCGGCCCAACTTGCCCACACCGACCAACATGTCCTATCTGCACTAGTCCCACCTGCCTGCATTTGGCCCATTTCCCTCTAAATCTATCTTATCCAACTACCTGTCCAAATGTTACTTAAACGTTGCAATATTACCTGCCTCCACTATCTCCTCCGACAACTTGTTCCATATATCTACCACCCTTTGTGTGAATAAGTTACCACGCAGGTTCCTATTATCCCCCCATCCTCACCTTAAACCTACTGTATATTCTTTATTTCTTTACATAGATGCTACCTAATAAGCTCAGTATTTCCAATTCTTTGTAGAAGCAATGAAGTGCAGATGCTGGTTAATACACAGAAGGGTACAAAGTGCTAAGTAATTCAGTAAGTCAGGCAGCATCTCTGGAGAACATGGATAGGGGACGTTTTTGGTGAAGACCCTTTTTCGGACTGGAGTTTAACAAGGCGCTGGAGAAGGCTCAGACATTTAGTACAATAGAAGCAGAGTCTCTACCTGAAACGTCACCTATCCGTGTTCTCTGGAGATGATGCTGAGTTATTCCAGCACTTTGAGTATTTTCTAATATTTTGTGCTTTTATTTAGATGTCAAAAACTGTTTGATAAAGTGCTGCTAAGTAGGTTTCTCATCAAGTTTAATGCCCATAAAATAAAAGAGGCAATAGCTCCACGGAATGAGTGAAACGGATACAAAAGTTGTGAATGGTTATTTTCCGTACAAGAAAAAGGATGATTGATGGTATTCCTAGCAATTGATGCCAAGGCTGCTACTTTCTGTGCCAGTGAGTGTTAGGATAGAAAGTTAGGGCAAGTGAATGTGTGGCTGAGGATTTGGTGCAGGTGGCAGGGATTCAGATTTTTGGACCATTGGGATATCATTTGGTGCAGAGGGTGAGGTCGAACCTGAACTGGAGGGGAACCAATATCATGGAGGGCAGGTTTGCAATTGCTACTCTGGTGGGTCTAAACTATATTGGCAGGTTCAGTAAAAACCTTTCTTTGTGTGCAAACCAGTCAGTGGAAAGACAATACTTGATTGCAACTGAGCCATCTGCAGTGTACTGATACATGATAAAGTGAATAACATAAATAACTTTTAATGCAGGATACCCAGTAAAGTTTAATCAAGTCCAAGGGTCTTCAAGGAGATAGTAGCTCAGGATTGCTCTCTAGTTGGTGATAAGATGGTTCAGTTGCCTGATAACAGCCGGGAAGAAACTGTCCCTTAATCTGGTGGTGTGCGTTCTCACAGTTCTGTACCTCTCACTCGATGGGAGAGGGGAGAAGAGGGAGTGGCCAGAATGCAACTCGTCCTTGATTATGCTACTGGCCTTGCCGAGGCAGCGCGAGGGCAGCACGGTGGCGCAGCGGTAGAGTTGTTGCGTTACAGAGCTTGCAGCGCCGGAGACCCTGGTTCGATCCCGACTACGGGCGTTGCCTGCCCGGAGTTTGTACGTTCTCCCCATGACCGTGAGGGTTTTCTCCGAGATCCTCAGTTTCCTCCAACACTCCAAAGACGTGCAGTTTTATAGGTTAATTGGCTTGGTATAAATGTAAATTGTTCCTAGTGTGTGTAGGATAGTGTTAATGGGCAGGAATCGCTGGTCGATGCGGACTTGGTGGGCCGAAGGGCCTGTTTCTATGCTGTATCTCTAAACTAAACTAAGGTGTAAATGGAGTCAGTAAATGGAGATGACAGGAGGTGAGTTACTCATCACAGCAGAGATTCATAGTGGAGGGTTGTTTTTATGATTGAGAATCTATGACTAGTCATGTATCATAGGGATCGGTGCAGGAACTCTTCCTGGTTGTTATGTGCATTAACAATTTAAATATGAATGGAAGAGACGTGATCCATAAGTTTGCAGATGACACAAAAAAATGGTGATGTCGTTGACAGTACGGAGGATAGTTTTAGGTTACAGGAAGATATTGATCAGAGGTAGAATGGACAGATTAATGACATATGAAATTTAATTCCGCTCTACAAGGTAATGGACGAACAAGAATAGGATGTAGACAATGAATGATCAAGTCAAGGACTCCTGAAGGTGATCACACATGTAGATGATGTGGTGAAGGTGAATAAGAACTTTAACTGAGACATAAAATACAAGGGCAAAGGAAGTTATGATACAGCTTTGTAAAACATTGGTTGGCCCATAACTTGAGCATAGAGTCATACAGCGTGGAAACAGGCCCTTCAGCGCAACTTGCCCACACCAACCAACATGTCCCATCTACACTACATCTACAACCTGCATTTGGCCCACATCCCTCTAAACCTGTCCTGTCCATGTACCTGACTAATTGTTTCTGAAACATTGCAATGGTCCCTGCCTCAACTACCTCCTCTGGCAGCTCGTTCCATACACACACCACCTTTTATATAAAAATGTTACCCCTCAGGTTCCTATTAAATCTTTTCCCCTTCACCTTAAACCTAAGTCCTCTGGTTCTTGATTCCCCTACTCTGGGCAAGAGACTCTGTGTGTCTACCCAATCTATTCCTCTCAGAATTTTATACACCTCTATATTTAAGAGGGAGTTAGATGTGGCCCTTGTGGCTAAAGGGATCAGGGGGTATGGAGAGAAGGCAGGTACGGGATACTGAGTTGGATGATCAGCCATGATCATATTGAATGGCGGTGCAGGCTCGAAGGGCCGAATGGCCTACTCCTGCACCTATTTTCTATGTATCTATGTATAAGATGGGCGGCGCGACTCTCGTCAGCAGCGGCCTCTGCAGTCCGTCTGTCTTTTTATTATTTTTGTCTCGTTTTTATGTAGTTTTTTTTTTTTTTTTTTTGTCGGGGTATGTGTGTGGGGGGGTGGGGGTGGGGTTGGGGGGGGGGGACTTTGAAATCTTTCCCCTGCACGGGAGACCCGACCTTTTCTTTGTCGGGTCTCCGTTGTCGTTGGGGCTGGGCAACGTGGAGCGGCCTCCAGCAGGAACGACCTGGGGCTCCAGTTGTGGAGCTGCGGACTACTCACCGTCGCGGGGCTGGCCGAGTCCGGAGCGGGTGGAGCTGTGGTGGAGCGCTGCTGCGACCCGACCCCCGGAGATTCGGAGGCTACAACCGCGGGTCTGGCGGACGGCAACACTGGAAGCCCACGGGTCCCTGGTGGGAGACCGCTTTTCGGGGCTTCCGCAGCGGCGACTTCTCCCGCCCGAGTTGCGGGGTTGAAGAGCACCTGGAGCGGGGCTTTATCCCCCCGCGCGGCTTGGAATGGCCGCCGAACTTTGCGGGCGCGCGCCGGGGCTCTAACACCAAGACCCGGTGCGCGACCTTGCATCACCCGGCGTGGCTTTAATGGCCGCGGGATAATCACCATCGCCCGCCGGGGGCTTTGACTTTGACTCTGACATCGGGGGGGGGGGGGGAGTGCAGTGGAGAGATACGTTTTTTTTTTTTGCCTTCCATCACAGCGTTGTGATGGATGTATGTGTAAATTGTGTTGTGTCTCGGGTCTTCTTCGTTTTGTATTGTATGGCTGCAGAAACGACATTTCGTTTGGACCTCAAGGGGTCCAAATGACAAATTTGTCCAAAAGACAAATAAATTGAATTGAATTGAAGATCACCCCTCATCCTCCTGCACTCCAATGAATAGAGCCCCAGCCAGCTTAGCCTCTCCCTATAGTTCAGACCCTCGGGTCCTGGCACCATCCTCGCACTGTGTGCAGCTCTGAATGGGGCACTTTCTGAATGATCTGAGTGATTCCGCTGGAAGTGGTGCAGAGGAGATTCACCAGGATGTCGTCTGAGGGACTGATTCAGTTGTGAGGAGAGACTGGAGAGGCTAGACTTGTGTTTTCTTTGGAACGGAGCAGATTCAACGGATCCAGGCTAGGGCATACTAACTTATGAGGGCAACATACAGGGAAGATAGTTGGGAAATTTACACATAACTGAGTTTACTCCTAACTCTTGCACTACCATGGATTTTGGCTCACCTGTTCCTTCTGATCATCAATTCACACTTGCACGACAATTGTGTTTTTGCACTGATGTCAGTTTAAGTTTTGCAAAGTCTTTTATCCTTTTACTCTCTTGCTGAATTCAATGTAAAATATATGTGCCTATTATGGTGCCTTGACTTGACTTGAATTGGCTTGGCTTCACTTAAGGTGTATAAGCCAAAGGTCATAAGTGATAGGAGTAGAATTAGGCTATTTGGCCCATCAAGTCTACTCCGCCATTCAATCTTGGCTGATCTATCTCTCCCTCCTAACCCCATTCTCCTGCCTTCTCCCCATAACCTCTGACACCTGTACTAATCAAGAATCTATCTATCTATCTCTGCCTTAAAATTACCCACTGACCTGGCCTCCACAGCCTTCTGTTGCAAATAATTCCACAGATTCACCAACCTCTGACTAAAGATATTCCTCCTCATCTCCTTCCCCAAATAATGTCCTTTAATTCTGAGGCTGTGTTGGTTCATATTCACACAAATTGTAAAGTTTTGTTCTTTTTAATGTATGACCGAAATAAACTATTCATTCATTCATTCATTCAGGCTATGACCTCTAGTCTCAGACTTTCCCACCAGTGGAAACATTCTCTCCACATCCACTCTATCCAAGTCTTTCACTATTTGGTAAGTTTCAATGAGGTCCCCCCTTATATGTTTAGGAGAAGAAGGGAGATCTTCAGAGGAGTCTGGCGATGCTTTGTGTACACCAAGAGCATGGTTGCAATCTGGAATGCACTTCTACAGTGAGTGGTGAAGCAGATATGCTCATAACATTTCAGGATTATCCAGTCAAGAACGTGTATCGTGAAGGTGTGGACTATGAGAACCAGAGGATATAGGTTTAGGAACCTGAGGGGTAACTATTTTACACAAAGGGTGGTGGGTGTATGGAATGAGCTGCCAGAGGCAGAAATTGAGACAGTACTATCGCAACTGTTTAAGAAATATTTAGACAGGTACATGGATAGGACAGGCTTATAGTGTTACTAGACCAAGTGGGATCCATGTCACACGGGAGGCCTGGTCCCCCCCCCAACGCAACCCGTTCCCCAACACAATATTCCACCACTCACCCATAGCCCCCACGGGAGGCCTGGTCCCCCCCCAACGCATCCCGTTCCCCAACGCAATATTCCACCACTCACCCATAGCCCCCCACGGGAGGCCTGGTGCCCCAACGCAACCCGTTCCCCAACGCAATATTCCACCACTCTCCCATTCCCCAACACGGGAGTGTTATGGACCAAATGGAGGTAGGGATGAGTGCAGATGGGGCATGTTGGTGGGCATGGGCCATTTGGGCCAAAGGGCCTGGCTCCACGCTGTATGGCTTTATGACGCTATGATTATAAGCTGGTGAAAGGAGATTAGTGCAAGTGGGATTGATGATCAGAAAGAACACTAAAAGCTTTGTGCTGTGTAACTCTATGACTCTAAAATACTCAGCTGCTGACAACTCTTGTAACAGTGATTAAGATATTGTGACAAATTGTTTCATCCTTCTTTCTCCTGCCCTCATCCCTTTGCTGTGAAATCAATAACTTTTGCAGAATTAATTGAAGTCCATTGTGAAATTGGAACCAATTGATCCACAGAAGGGGTATTCTCATCACCGTGTGCGATAGACCTTGACTTGTTTTATTCCCTGTCCAATTTTCTCAAACATTGACTTCCCCAAGTAATAAAAATCCATACTGTGCCCATAATCAAGAAGCAAAAGATCATTGTAGTTAATATTCATGTGAGTCGAGATGGTGAGTGGGAGCAGTTTATTTACCCAAGTGAAAATAGCATCAGGGCCATGCCTAATCCTTACGTTTAGTTTGTAGAAACAGCTTGGAAACAGGCAATACGGCCCACCAAGTCCATGCCGACCATAAATCACATGTTCACATTAGTTCGATGTTATTGCAACCACTCTTTACACACTCAGAACAATTTATAGAGGCCAATTAACCTGCAATAGGCACAGCTTCAAAATAAAAGGACGTCGTTTCAGAAAGGTGATGAGGAGGAATTTATTTAGTCGGTGGTGAATCTGTGGAATTCACTGCCACAGATGGCTGTGGAGGCAAAGTCGATGGATATTTTTAAGGCCGAGTTTGACAGAATCTTGAATAGTAAAGGGTGCGAGGGCTGTGGGGAGAAGGCAGGAGAATAGGGTTGAGAGGGAAAGATAGATCAGCCATGATTGAATGGCCGAGAAGACTCGATGGGCCGAACGGCCTAATTCCGTCCCTATAACTTATGAACTTACAAACCCGCAAGTCTTTGCAATGTGGAAGGAAATCGGAGCACCCGGAGGAAACCCACGCATTCACAGGGAGAACATGCACACTCCACACAGTCAACATCCGAGGTCATGATCCTTTTCTCTCTTCTACCTTCTGGGAGAAGATACAGGAGTTTGAAAGAACAGACGTCCTGACTCGGGATGCTGCTTCCACCCCTTTGCTATCCGACTCTTGAGCCAAAGAATCCTTTCACATCCATCCCCTTTGTGGAGATGTTGCCATATACTCTTGCATTTAACTTCACCTCTTTGGGTGACTCCGTTATTCTACTTTCTTGCACTACTTTCAGATTGCACTACAATCTTGCACCGTGATACTGTTTACCACTTGTATTTGTTGTTGTGCTTATATTTATTGTATGTATACTGTTTACTCTGTGAGTTTCATGTGAACAAGGAATTTCATTGCACCCTGGTCAATCAATCAAACTTTATTGTCATTTAGAAATACATTGATATATGCAATCCTAAACGAAATTCCATTGCATTTGGCTCCCCGTGCAACACAAAAATAAACAGAAGGAAAAAATGGATAAAACTGATAAAATGGATAAAAAGATAAAATAGATAATGGTGGCGGCCCATTACATGGCATTCAAGAGTCTGATGGCTCGTGGGAAGAAGCTGTTGCAAAACCTTGACTTTCTGCTCCTTATGCTACGATATCTTTTGCCCGAGGGCAGCAGAGTGAACAGTCCATGATGGAGATGTGTGGGGTCCTTTATAATACTGCTGGCCTTAGACAAGTAACGTTTGCTCGCAATGTCCCCGATTGAGGGGAGAGAAGTCCCGATGATTTATTTATGGTATTTATGGTATTTTGATGGTATTCATCACAATAAACAAAACTATTTACTGAATAGGTTGATGAATGCTTTATGTACCAAATGTATAGTCTCTATCTTGTCATGTGAGGCAATCAGCACGTGATCAACAATCAAAAGCCCAGAAACTTCATCTACTATCCATGTTCTCCAGAGATGCTGCCTGACCGGTTGAGATTAGTTTAATTTCGAGTTTAGTTTAGAAATAAAGTGCAGAAACAGGTCCTTCGGCCCACAGAATCCGTGCCAACCAGTGATCCCCGTAGACTAACACTATCCTACACAAACCAGGGACAATTTTTACAATTTAACCAAAGCCAATTAACGTACAAAACCTGTACGTCTTTGGAGTGTGGGAGGAAAGCGGAGCTGCCGGAGAAAACCCACGCAGGTCATGGGGAGAACATGCAAACATGCATACAGACAGCACACGAAAATCAGAATCGAACCCGGATCTCTGGCGCTGCACCACCACAGTTACTCCAACACTTTGTGTCCTTTTTTGTCCAGAATCTTTAAGCCTTTCTGTGAAGGTAAAGGCTGGACATTAAGTGCAATCCCTGGCCCAGATTTGCCCAGTTAACAAAAGCACATTTCAAATGTCGTCTAAGTGTTCAACAATGGCCTGGGAAGATTGCACCATAACCACAGGGCTATTCAACATAAACTGAATTTCTATATGATGCTTTCAGACAGACCTGCTGGATACCAGACACAAGCTGAGTCTTTTCGCTATTTCTCTTTCTCTCAGGCAAATTCTACTTTGTCTACAGATTACATGACTGACTTGGTCCATCCCAACACAAATAAAAAAAAAACACGTTTCCCAACTAGAAAACCAAATGGTGCGTTTTCACAGTTGGCATCCAGAATCAAGTTTAAATTGTTATGTTCGAGTTTGATGCACTTTTTTGATGTTTGTAATAAAATGTGTGGAGTTGCATGAAGTCTAATAACAATTGTTGCCTCTTCTCTTTCCAGAACTGCCTGCTGGATCTCACAGCAAATTCACATTCAGGCCCCTACCACCGCCACCCCCGCCTCCACACGGCTGCACTTGTCGAAGCCAACAAACCCACTCCTTGGACTCACTGCAGAGAAACACAATGACTGTGCAAAGCCACCTCAGCCCAGCGTCCACTGAGCCTCCTGCCAACGCCCAACAAGATACAGCACAGCTCCACAACAGCTGGGTGCTCAACAGCAACATACCACTGGAGACCAGGTACACATTTCACTCCCGTCTGTTCCTCCAGCCAGCAATAGGACATTCTTGCTATTGAGGGAGTGCAGCGTAGGTTCTCCAGGTTAATTCCCGCGATGGCGGGACTGACATACGATGAGGGAATGGATCGACCGAGCTTCTATTCGCTGGAATTTAGAAGGATGAGAGGACACCTTATAGAAACATATAACATTTTAAAGGATTGGACTGGCTAGATGCAGGAAAAATGTTCCCGATGTTGGGGCAGTCCAGAATCAGTGGGTCACAGTTTAAGAATAAGAGGTAGGGTATTTAGGACTGAGATGAGGAAAAACTTTTTCACCCAGAGTTGTGAATTTGTGGAATTCTCTGCCACAGAAGGCAGTGGAGGTCAATTCACTGGATGTTTTCAAGAGAGAGTTAGATATAGTTCTTAGGGCTAACAGAATCAAGGAATATGGAGAGAAAGAATCAAGGAATATGGAGAGAAAGTAGGAAAGGGGTATTGATTTTGGATGATCAGCCATGATCATATTGAATGGCGGTGCTGGCTCGAAGGGCTGAATGGCCTACTCCTACTTTCTATGTTCTATGTTTCTATGTAGTGCGGCAAGTCGGACATGTAAAGCTGTCTATCGCTTCCCCAAGCTGTGTATGTTAATATTATGTGTGGCTGTCACTACTGTGAGCAAATCTGGGCCCCATATCTCAGGAAGGATGTGCTGGCTCTGGAGCGGGTCCAGAGGAGGTTTACAAGAATGATTCCTGGAAAGAGTGGGTTAGCATATGATGAACGCTTGACAGCACTGGGCCTCTACTCGCTGGAGATTAGAAGGTTGATGGGGGACCTCATTGAAACTTACAGAATAATGAAAGGCATAGATAGAGTGGATGTGGAAAGGATGTTTCCACTGGTGGGAGAGTTTAGGACCAGAGGTCGTAGCCTCAGAATTAAAGGGCGCTCTTTTTGAAAGGAGGTGAGGAGGAACTTCTTTAGTTAGAGGGTAGTTAATCTGTGGAATTCATTGCCACAGAGGGCTGTGGAGGCCAAGTTAGTGGATAATTTTAAGGCAGAGATAGACAAATTCTTGATTTGAAAGGGTGTCAAGGGTTATGGGGAGAAGGCAGGAAAATGGGATTAGAAGGCAGAGATCAGCCATGATTGAATGGCGGAGTAGATTCAGTGGCCCGAATGGCCTATTTCTATTCCTATAACTTGTGACCTTGTGAACTAATCTTCTTCTTCTTGCGTATGGCGTGCACAGCCTAAAGTTGTCGGACAACTTGTTCTATTTCATCTTATTTGATTGTGCACGCCAGGTTGATTGCATTTGTTGAAACAGGGCGGACCACGTGAAGGTTGCAATCTCCCACTCCTGTGAACTAATAATGTGAGTTGATAACGCCACCATGGGATTGTCAGTAGTGTGTGTCGGGTAGCGTTAATGTGCGGTGATCGCTGGTTGGCGCGGACTCGATGGGTCGAAGGGCCTGCTTCCGTGCTGTATCGCCAAACTATACTAAACTAAATAAAACTCGAGGGTCTGAGGTACAGGGAGTGGTTGAGTAGGCTGGGACTTTATTCCTTGGAGTGCAGGAGGATAAGGGGTGATCATATAGAGCTGTATAAAATCATGAGAGGATTAATGCAGTAGTTAATATTCAATGGTGGACAAATTGATTGATATTAATAAATAAACAGTAGATTAATTAAAGGGGAACTAAGGTGGAGTCGTCTCAACTTTCTATGATGTTTGATTTGTATCTAAATACTACTTGGTTGCACCCATTCATGTTTCAGTGGTAAATGAGGATGACGGAGAGAAGATGGCTTCACAAACCTAATTGTAGAGCAATATTACTCAGACAGCAACTCTAAGATTTTCCACTTGTGCCTTTCATCTGAAGTCACTGTGTTAGTCGTACTTAACTAATATGAAGTGACTTCAGTATCAAAATCATTTTGAGAGGATATTTGGCAGAATTGTCTCAAAAAAAACCCCCATCATTGGCACATTTTTTCAATATTCTGTTGGAATAAACAACTGAGAAGTACTCTGCAGAAATAGAAAGATATGTATATATTCCTATTTGATGGCGATGGACACAAATTTTGGAGTAACTCAGCAGGTCAGGCAGCATCTCTGGAGAACATAGATAGATGACGTTACAGATTGGTACCCTTTGTCAGTCTGAAGAAGAGTCCCGAGCCAAAATATCACCTATCCATGTTCTCCAGAGATGCTGCCTGACCCACTGAGTTACTCCAGCATTGTGTGTAGACCAAAACCTGCAGTTCCTCGTTTCCACATTTCTCCTATTTTATAATTCTGACTCAATGTCGGTTCAATAGACAATAGACAATAGGTGCAGGAGTTGGCTATTCGGCCCTTCGAGCCAGCACCGACATTCAATGTGATCATGGCTGATAATCCCCAATCAGTACCCCGTTCCTGCCTTCTCCCCATATCCCCTGACTCCGCTATTTTTAAGAGCCCTATCTAGCTCTCTCTTGAAAGCATCCAGAGAACCTGCCTCCACCGCCCTCTGAAGCAGAGAATTCCACAGACTCACCACTCTCTGTTCTAAATGGCTTACTCCTTATTCTTAAACTGTGGCCCCTGGTTCTGGACTCCACCAACATCGGGAACATGTTTCCTGCCTCTAGCATGTCCAAACCCTTAATAATCTTATATGTTTCAATGAGATATCCTCTCATCCTTCTAAACTCCAGAGTGTACAAGCCCAGCCGCTCCATTCACTCAGCATATGACAGTCCCGCCATCCCGGGAATTAACCTTGTAAACCTACGCTGCACTCCCTCAATAGCAAGAATGTCCTTCCTTTAATCAGATGAATAGCTATTCCCCTAATGTTATGATATCCCACAATATCTTTACCAATATCTCCCCCTTTACCATTTCTTATGATCTTTCTGAGATAAGACCATCACTACACCAATACTTCCAGAGGTATTTTTGTTCCACTTTAGACACATGAATATACTGTTGTTCATAAGTTCATAAGTCACAGGAGCAAATTAAGGCCCTTCGATCCTTTGAGTCTACCCCGCCATTCAATCATTGTTGAACTAGCTTTCCCTCTCACCCCATTCTCCTGCTTTCTTCCCAGAATCTTTGACATCCTCGTTATTCTAGAACCTCTCTGCTTTAAAAAATACCCAAAGACTTGGTCTCTACTACCATCTGTGGCAATAAATCCCACACATTCACCGCCCTCTGGCTAAAGAAATTCCTCCTCATCTCCTTTCCAGTGATATGTCCTTTACATCTGAGACTGTGGCCTCTGGTCCAAGACTCTCCCACCAGTGGAAACATCCTCTCCACATCCACTCTACCCAGGCCTTTCATTATTCACTATTGTGTTGTGGAGCAGTGTACTAATATGCCTGGAAAGTCCCTGATGCTCAGAGCGACTGCATGTTCGTGATGGGATACCGTGCAGCTCCAACAAGGTTCACAAAGTTGAACAGCATCTAAGACAAAGCTTAATTGGCAGATCATCCAGCACCTTGAACATTCTTCCCTTTGCTATCTCAAAGAAACAATCGCTGGTTCAAATTTTAAGGCGGTGGTGGAGGTGCCAATCAAGCATTGTCTTGAATACTGCCAAACCTTACGAGCCTTGTTCTGATTCTTTTGCAAATTTAAATTCCAATGAAAGTTGAAAGTGGAGTTCAATGCGCATTCTTTGTTACACACTCGCCAAGAAATGAGTTTCAATGCAAAATCCTTTTCTATGGATCTGAAAAGCTCAATTTATGATTGGCAAACTATCTGAAGAAAGATGTCACATGAGAGTTTAGTTTAGTTTAGAGATACAGCGCGGAAACGGGTCCTTCGGCCCACCGAGTCCACGCCGACCAGCGATTACCCCACACTTACACTATCCTACACACTAGGGACAATTTACAATTTTACCAGAAACTACAAACCTGCAAATCTTTGGAGTGTGTGAGGAAAACGGAGCACCCGGAGAAATCTCACGCAAGTCACTGGGAGAATGTACAAACTCCATACAGACAGAACTTGTAGTCAGGAACGAACCTGGGTTGCTGGAACTGTAAGGCAGCAACTCTATTGCTGTGCCATTGTGCCAATGCAGAGATTTCATAAACAGTGCCAGCACGTGGCAACTCTTTGCGTTCTCTTCTCAGGGGAGATTCAACTACCATCCGATACAATCGCTCTACTCTTCCCCCCTTTATTTATTGTACCCGAGATTGAATTGATTGCATCTATGTATGATATATCTAATCTCTTTGGATAGCATGCAAAACAAAGCTTTTCATTGTTCCTCGGTACATGTGACATTAATAAACCTAAACATAGAAACATAGAAACATAGAAATTAGGTGCAGGAGTAGGCCATTCGGCCCTTCGAGCCTGCACCGCCATTCAATATGATCATGGCTGATCATCCAACTCAGTATCCCGTACCTGCCTTCTCTCCATACCCTCTGATCCCTTTAGCCACAAGGGCCACATCTAACTCCCTCTTAAATATAGCCAATGAATTGGCCTCAACTACCCTCTGTGGCAGAGAGTTCCAGAGATTCACCACTCTCCGTGTGAAAAAAGTTCTTCTCATCTCGGTTTTAAAGGATTTCCCCCTTATCCTTAAGCTGTGACCACTTGTCCTGGACTTCCCCAACATCGGGAGCAATCTTCCTGCATCTAGCCTGTCCAACCCCTTAAGAATTTTGTAAGTTTCTATAAGATCCCCTCTCAATCTCCTAAATTCTAGAGAGTATAAACCAAGTCTATCCAGTCTTTCTTCATAAGACAGTCCTGACATCCCAGGAATCAGTCTGGTGAACCTTCTCTGCACTCCCTCTATGGCAATAATGTCCTTCCTCAGATTTGGAGACCAAAACTGTACGCAATACTCCAGGTATGGTCTCACCAAGACCTAACCAAAACCCAAACCATGTAACTCGCTTGCAAGGTGTCAAAAAATACAGTTGGTTTTACCTTCATTGAAGTAATTGGGTGGCACAGCGGTAGAGTCGCTGTCTTCCAGGACCTGTGACCCGGGTTCGATCCTGAATACGTGTGCTGTCTGTACGGAGTTTGTACGTTCTCCCCATGACCTGCATGGGCTTTCTCTGGGTGCTCCTGTGTCCTCCCAAAGATGTACAGATTTGTAGGGTAATTGGCTTCTGTAAATTGTCCCTAGTGTGTAGGATAGAACGAGTGGATGGTATGATCGGTAATCGGCGTGATCAGTATGGACTCTGTTGGCCAAAGGGCCTTTTTCCACTCTGTATCTCTAAACTAAACAAATTCTTTAACTAAGTTTTGAAATAATTTACAAAGTTAATTTGATGCAAAGGGACATTGTCTCAAATGTTGTTAGCTACCTGAAAAGATCAAGACAGTGAAAATAGACACAAAATGCTGGAGTAACTCGGCGGGACAGGCAGCATCTCTGGATTTAAGGAAAGTGTAACGTTTCAGCTCGAGACCCCTCTTCAGCCCCGAAACGTCGCCCATTCCTTCTCTCCAGAGATGCTGCCTGTCCCGCCGAGTTACTCCAGCATTTTGTGTCTGTTTTTGGTGTATAGCAGCAACTGCAGTTCCTTCCTACACAAGATCAAGACAGCAGCTTCCAACAAAGGCAGACAGTGTGATGCGTTTAATTACGTATGTGTATGAAACCAGTGATTTCTGAATGATGTTGACAGTTTTTCAAATCCAATACAAACATGCACCAGATGCAATTTAATCGGAGTGGAATAAAATAACAGAGCTTCTTGAACAATGGGATGAAGGGAAACATAGAATTGTGCTAAAGGGTATACCAGGATGGAACATACACGCCAATAAGACATTTTAACATTGCAAATATCACTGAAGTTATAGAATAAAGTCATGATAAATCAAAAAAATCGCAAATATTTGGCCACAATAGAAATTAAAATTGAGAGAAATGTTTTATTGTTGCCTTTTTTCATACTTAATATCCTGAACAGTCTATTTTTTTCTCAAGATATTGCAAATTCAGGTCAATCATTTGTACCTTTTCTGATTTGACAGCAACAATTGCATATAAATTTCTTAATGTTTAGTTTATTTTATTTTAGAGATACCATGGAAACAGTCCCTTCGGCCCACTGAGTCCGCACAGACCAGCAATCACCTGTACACCAAATATATCCTACACACTAGGGACAATTTGCAAATCCCAATTAACCTAAAAACCCTGTGTAGGAAGGAACTGCAGATGCTGGTTTACACTGAAGTTAGACACAGAATGCTGGAGTAACTCAGCAGGTCAGGCAGTATCCCTGGAGAAAAGAAATAGGTGACTTTTCGGGTTGAGACCCTTCTTCAGACTCCATATAAACCCACTCGTACAACCTAAAGCTGCAAGTCTGCTCATCTTCGAATGTGGGTGGAAACCGGAGCACTCGGAGAAAATCCACGTGGTCACAGGGACACACAAACTCAATACAACAGCACCCGTAGTCAGGATTGAACCTGGGTCTCTGGCGCTGTGAGGCAGCAACTCTACCACTGCGCCACTGTGTTGACTCACACTTCCTTTTAAATTTAGAAGCACTTTTTTTTTTTAAATTATTCTTTATTTGGGAAACAGCTGTCAATGTGAAGGCAACATTTATTACACATTCTTAAATACCCTTGAGTATAAGATGATGAACCACCTTTGTGATCTACTGTGATCCTTAGAGTTGTTACAGAGAAGGGCTAGACATAAAGTGCTGGAGTAACTCAGCGGGACAGACAGCATCTGTGGAGATAAAGAATGGGTGATGTTTCAGGTCGGGGCCCTTGGTTCTGTCCTGTCAAGATTGTCAAGTGACCCAGAAGGAAATGGGTGGTGTTTCCATAAGCCTGCCTCTTTGAGCTTCCTGGTGGTAAAGGTCATGGTTTGAGAGATGATGTTGGAGCAGCCTCCAATTACAAACATTGAAGCTACAACTTAAAAAAGCACAACGAGTCAGCCAGCATCTCTGGAGTACAAAACAAGACACAAAGTGCTGGAGTAACTCCGTGGATCAGGCAGCATCCCTGGTGGAGTAACTAAGAGGGTCAGGCAGCATCTCTGGAGGAATAAGTCAGCGGGTCAGGCAGCATCTCTGGAAGTGTAACTCAGCGGGTCAGGCATCTGCAGTTCCTTGTCTCTACATTGCCAGGTCGTAACCTCATTTTTAAATCCATTTGATGCTGCTCCCCGCATGTATGTCTGCATTCATTCAACCACAGTTGATCCCAGGCTCATTCATACATTATAGGAGCAGAATTGGGCAATTCGGCCCATCAAGTCTACTTCGTCATTCAATCATGACTGATCTAGCTTTCCCTCTCAACCCCATTCTCCTGCCTTCTCCCATAACCCCTGATACCTGTACTAACCAAGAACCTAACAATCTCCACATTAGAAACATCCATTGACTTGGCCTCCACAGCCTTCTACGGCAATAATTTCCATATTGTTTGTAAATTCAGTGTAGGAGATAAGCTGGCCATGATGAAACCCATTGTTATGGCCTACATTTCTGATGCAACTGATAGTCTACAACACCTCACGGATGCCCAGTTCTGCAATACCAGAATTGTTCCGAGCCCATACATTGATGCACAATTGTATTGACACCCAACATGGTGGAAAATATCCTGTTTATGGTGAAAGGTTTTATCCTCAGAAGGACAACAGAATGGATATTCCTGGTATTATCGCAACGTTTAAGAAACATTTTGACAGGGACATGGATAGTTTGTTTATTGTTTATTGTCACGTGCACCGAGGTACAGTGCAAGGCTTTTGTCGTATGCTAACCAGTCAGCGGAAAGACAATACATGGATACAATAAATAAGACAGGTGTAGAGGGATATGAGTCAAGCACAGGCAGGTGGGACGAGTGTAAATGGGAGATGTTGGTCGGTGTGGACAAGTTGGGCGAAGAGTCAAGGGCCTGTCCCACCGGCGTTATTTGCACGTCAAATGATGATTTTGAGAATCCCCAAATCTTGGGGCGGCGCGCACTACCGCGCGTCACTGCCCATGCCACCACGTCTTACCACGCGCCATGCGCGTCGTGACGCATAAATGATGTCGTGAAAATGACGCGCAAATAACGCCCAAGTAGGACAGGCCCTTCAGTTTCCCCACTGTAGGAGTATGACTTTATGGTGACATTATAATGGATAGATGGATGAGAACAAGATTGATGATGTGGAAAATTGATATCCCCTTGGGAGCAGAACTGCATCATTGAAGGGTTATTGTTTGCAATGTGTATCTGTTCAGATTTTGTGTATAAATATTCAGCATGAAGTTTGAAGCACGCCAGCAAGTGAATTTGCAGAGCAATTGTTATCAAATCTAAGTAGCGTTTGGCAAAACATCTCTTTGAAGGATAACACCGGAGTAGTGAAATGTTATACCTCACAGAAACAGCGGAATTGTGAGGTAAAATAAAACATTAATCCATGCTGCCTCTGGCTCTGCTAATATTCACATGATATTTGAATTATTGAGCGAAAACAACAATCAATTTTCTATCAGTCAGTCTACTCCAAACCCAAATGTCAGATGTCAAGTAAGGTAAATTCCCAATGGAAGGAAATTGAAATCCAAAGTCATCACTGACATAAACAGAGTACAACACAGCGCAGGAACAGGTCCTTCTGCAATAAGCAGGGTGCCAAATTGATTGGCAAGTGATTCATATCCCTCCATCTCTGCGCATTCATGTGCCTATCCAAACAACTCTTGAAATGCCACTGCGAACAGCATAAAAACAATGTTAGTTTTGCGTTCTCTTCGTTCAGAACAGACTTTGATAGTTTACTGGATATTAGTGAAACCAAGACAATAGACAATAGGTGCAGGAGTAGGCCATTTGGCCCATCGAGCCAGCACCGCCTTCACTGTGATCATCCACATACAGTACCCCGTTCCTGCCTTCTCCCCATATCCCCTGACTCCACTATCTTTAAGAGCTCTATCTAACTCTCTCTTGAAAGCATCCAGAGAATTGGCCTCCACTGCCTTCTGAGGCAGAGAATTCCACAGATTCACAACGCTCTGTGTGAAAACTTTTTTCCTCATCTCCGTTCTAAATGGCTTACCCCTTATTCTTAAAGTGTGGCCCCTGGTTCTGGACTCCCCCAACATCGGGAACATGTTTCCTGCCTCTAGCGTGTCCAAACCCTCAATAATCTTATATGTTTCAATAGTTCAATTAATTTAGTGTAGTTTAGTTTAGTTCAGTTCAGTTCTGTTGAGTCTAGGTTTTTTTTTGGATAGGGCAGGAAACTGATGTTAAGGTAGAATGTTATTCATAAATAACAGAATAGACACATACTGCTGCAGTGACTCAACGGGTCAGGCAGCATCTCTGGAGAAAAAAAATAGGTGACACTTCTGGTTGGAAACCTTCTTCAGACCCGAAAAGTCACCTATTCTTTGTCTCTTATTCTAGACTGGGTATTGAGTAATGAGGAAGGGTTAGTTAGCAGTCTTGTTGTGCGTGCCCCCTTGGGCAAGAGTGACCATAATATGGTTGTTCTTCATTAGGATGGAGAGTGACATTGTTTATTTCAGAAACAATGGTTCTGAACTTAAAGAAAGGTAACTTTGAGGGTATGAGACGTGAATTGGCCAAGATTGACTGGCAATTAGTTCTAAAAGGGTTGACGGTGTATATGCAATGGAAGGCATTTAAAGACTGCATGGAAGAACTACAAAAATTGTTCATCCCAGTTTGGCAAAAGAATAAATCAGGGAAGGTAGTGCATCCGTGGATAACAAGGGAAATCAGGGATAGTATCAAAGCAAAAGATGATGCGTACAAATTAGCCAGAAAAAGCAGCATACCAGAGGACTGGGAGAAATTCAGAGACCAGCAGAGGAGGACAAAGGGCTTAATTAGGAAAGGGAAAATAGATTATGAAAGAAAAATGGCAGGGAACATAAAAACTGACTGCAAACGTTTTTATAGATATGTGAAGAGAAAGAGATTAGTTAAAACAAATGTAGGTCCCTTGCAGTCAGAAACAGGTGACAAGGATATGGCGGACCAAGTGAATAACTACTTTGGTTCCGTCTTCACTAAGGAAGACATAAATAATCTGCTGGAAATAGCAGGGGACCGCGGGTCAAAGGAGATGGAGGAACTGAGTGAAATCCAGGTTAGTCGGGAAGTGGTGTTGGGTAAATTGAATGGATTAAAGGCCGATAAATCACCAGGGCCAGATAGGCTGCATCCTAGAGTACTTAAGGAAGTAGCTCCAGAAATAGTGGATGCATTAGTGATAATTTTTCAAAACTCTTTAGATTCTGGAGTAGTTCCTGAGGAATGGAGGGCAGCAAACTTAACCCCACTTTTTAAGAAGGGAGGGAGAGAGAAAACGGGGAATTACAGACCAGTTAGTGTAACATCGGTAGTGGGGAAACTGCTAGAGTCAGTTATTAAAGATGGGATAGCAGCACATTTGGAAAGTGGTGAAATCATTGGACAAAGTCAGCATGGATTTACGAAAGGTAAATCATGTCTGACGAATCTTATAGAATTTTTCGAGGATGTAACTAGTAGAGTGGATGGGGAGAACCAGTGGATGTGTTGTATCTGGACTTTCAGAAGGCTTTCGACAAGATCCCACATAAGAGATTAATATACAAACTTAAAGCACACGGTATTGGGGGTTCAGTATTGATGTGGATAGAGAACTGGCTGGCAAACAGGAAGCAAAGAATAGGAGTAAACGGGTCCTTTTCACAATGGCAGGCAGTGACTAGTGGGGTACCGCAAGGCTCAGTGCTGGGACCCCAGCTATTTACAATTTATATTAATGAACTGGATGAGGGAATTGAAGGCAACATCTCCAAGTTTGCGGATGACACTAAGCTGGGGGGCAGTGTTAGCTGTGAGCAGGATGCTAGGAGACTGCAAGGTGACTTGGATAGGCTGGGTGAGTGGGCAAATGTTTGGCAGATGCAGTATAATGTGGATATATGTGAGGTTATCAACTTTGGTGGCAAAAACAGGAAAGCAGACTATTATCTAAATGGTGGCCGATTAGGAAAAGGGGAGATGCAGCGAGACCTGGGTGTCATGGTACACCAGTCATTGAAAGTAGGCATGCAGGTGCAGCAGGCAGTGAAGAAAGTGAATGGTATGTTAGCTTTCATAGCAAAAGGATTTGAGTATAGGAGCAGAGAGGTTCTACTGCAGTTGTACAGGGTCTTGGTGAGACCACACCTGGAGTATTGCGTACAGTTTTGGTCTCCAAATCTGAGGAAGGACATTATAGCCATAGAGTGCAGAGAAGGTTCACCAGACTGATTCCTGGGATGTCAGGACTTTCATATGAAGAAAGACTGGATAGACTCGGCTTATACTCGCTAGAATTTAGGAGATTGAGAGGGGATCTTATAGAAACTTTCAAAATTCTTATGGGGTTGGACAGGCTAGATGCAGGAAGATTGTTCCCGATGTTGGGGATGTCCAGGACAAGGGGTCACAGCTTAAGGATAAGGGGGAAATCCTTTAAGACCGAGATGAGAAAAATCTTTTTCACACAGAGAGTGGTGAATCTCTGGAACTCTCTGCCACAGAGGGTAGTTGAGGCCAGTTCATTGGCTATATTTAAGAGGGAGTTAGATGTGGCCCTTGTGGCTAAAGGGATCAGGGGGTATGGAGAGAAGGCAGGTACGGGATACTGAGTTGGATGATCAGCCATGATCATATTGAATGGCGGTGCAGGCTCGAAGGGCCGAATGGCCTACTCCTGCACCTATTTTCTATGTATCTATGTATCTATGTCTCCACAGATGCTGCCTGAGCTACTCCAGCATTTGGTCTATCGTCTGTATAAACCAGCATCTGCTGATCCTTTCTAAACTGTAAATGCTACCATCATATCTGTTCCCACCACCGACTGGCAACGCAATCCAGGCACTCGCCACTCTCCATCTTAAAATCTTACGCTGCACATCACCTTAGAGCTTCACCCCCTCTGACTTTAACCTACACCCTCCCATGTGGGATATTTCCACCCTGGGAATAAAGTCCTGACGTTAACCCTATCTCGGTCTCTCACAAGATTATTTGTTCCCTGAAGGAACTTGATCCCTGGATTTATAAACTTGCCGAAATGTTTCAGGGATTAGTTTTAAATTTATCTGCGTTCAACTCCAGGCTGTTCCCTGTGTGCTTCAAGGCCTGGTGAAACATTTTAATTATCTGCAATATCTAGCGCCGTTGGAATGCTAGAATCAAGTCATGTCACGATCTCCTTTCCAGAGGAAATGTACTCAGTTTATATAACACTGCTTCATAATTCAATACCGCCAGCCCTTCAATTATTTTCACTACTGTTTCTATATCCTTTCGACTGTCGAAATGTTTTATTATGTACTGCACTAGCCAGAAGTAGGCACAATGTGCACAGTGTAGGCACTATGAAGATTTATAAAATGGCAGGATTACCATTCATTTCCAGTTCCACCTTTTTATTCCACTGCGATCCAATGGCTGATGAGTTAATCTGTTCACTGCTACTGTTTTTTTTTTTTTGCTTAAAACATTGGTGAGGTTGCATGTGGAGTATTGACTTCAAGATTTCAAGGTTTCAAGGTCAGTTTTTGTCACATGTACCAATTAAGTTGCAGTGAAATTCGAATTACCGTACAGCCATACTAAAACAAACGCAACAAGACACACAACTACATTGAAAGTTAACATAAACATCCACCACAGCAGATTCCCCACGTTCCTCACTGTGATGGAAAGGCAATAAAGTCTAATCTTCTTCCTCGTTATTCACCCGTGGTTGGGGCAGTCCAACCATCTAGGGACAAGTTACAATTTACAGAAGATGATTAACCTACAAACCTGTATGTCTTTAGAGTGTGGGAGGAAAACCAGAGCACCTGGGTGAAACGCGGTCACAGGGAGAATGTACAAACCCCATACAGACAGTGTCCATAGTCAGTATCAAAGTCTTTTAACCTGAACTCCCGGTGGCTCAGCACTTCAACTCCCCCTCCCATTCCGTATCTGACCTCTCTGTCCTGGGTCTCCTCCATGGCCACAGCGAGCAACACCGTAAATTGGAGGAAATGCACCTCATATTCCGCTTGGGCAGTCTACATCCTGGTGGCCTGAACGTTGAATTCTCCCAATTCTGCTAGCCCTGGCTGTCCCCTCCCCTTCATCAGCCATCTGGTTGTCTCCTCCCCTCCCCCAGCCCTCGGGCTCCTCCTCCGCCTTTTCCTTTTTTCCTTTCTTCTCCCCACCCCCTATCAGTCTGAAGAAGGGTTTCGGCCCGAAACGTTACCTATTTCCTTCGCTCCATAGATGCTGCTGCACCCGCTGAGTTTCTCCAGCATTTTTGTGTACCTTCAAACTCTTTTATGTTAGTCTGCCTCCATCTATCACCCACCTGCCTCTGGTTCCCAACTCCATCCCTCCCCCACCCCTGCCTGGCTCCATCTGCCCATCATTCTTCACCCTTCCCTGGTCTATCATTCTCCTTTGGTTCCTGTCTCACCACCTCTACTCAAGGCCGACACCACCCATCTCCCTTCTCAGTCCTGATGCAGGTTTTTCACCCGAAACAAAGTATTGATCCATAGATGCTGCTCGACCCGCTGAGTTCCATCATTAGAATGTTTGTTGTTCCAGGTTCCAGCATTTCATGAGTTCTAGGAACAGAATGAGGCCATTTAGCCCTTCAAGTCTACTCCACCATTCAATAATAGCTGGATCTATCTTTCCCTCCCAACCCCATTCTCCTGCCTTCTCCCCATAACCCCAATCACCCATACAAATCAAGAATCTGTCAATCTCCGCCTTAAAAATATCCACTGACTTGGCCTCCACCGCCGTCTGTGTCAAAGAATTCCTCAGATTCACCACCCTCTGACTAAAGAAATTCCTCCTCATCTCTTTTCTGAAAGTACGTCCTTTTATTCTGTGGCTGTTCCCTCTGGTCCTAGACTCTCCCACTGCAGGGAACATCTTCACCACATCCTCCCTGTCCAGGTCTGCAGACTATTGTGCCCCCAGCAAGCCTTTGGAGTCCTTCTCACCCAGACAGACTGACTTTGAGGTGTGGATCCAGCCAAGAATAACATATTTTGTCATTTCACGTTGGAAACTGCACTCTCAAGACCACCTGAGGAATTCACCCTTTTAATATCAAAGGCTCCGCTTTTACACGTTTTTCATAAAATCATTTGAACAAAATATAAACTTTGCAGCACAATAGTTGTGAAATGATCTATTTTTTCTCTCTGCAACTGGCTAAACTATTATTTAATCATGTTGCGCGAGGCAAAATCAAAGCTGATCAATAATATAATTGCTTTTCTTTCTCAGACTCCATTCATACCATGTGAATATATCAAACTTTAAAGCACAATGTTCAAGTAAATTGTGCTTTTGTGTTATTTACTGTCGAACAACCATCAAAATGATCCAAAACATGTCGGGCAGAAAATGCAATATTAAGTAATTGGCAGAGTAAATGAAAATCTCAGCACTCACATTATCTTACCGAAATTAAAATATGTTTTCCGGCTCTTATTAAATGTCGTCTGTGAATGTCAGAATAACTAATAGTGGGTTGCCATTGGGAATCGATAGAAATAAGAGGCTTAGACCATGTAGCTGAGCAAAGGTGGAAGCACGTGATGCCCAGAAGCATTTTGTCAGGAGCATAAATGTGAACAACATTCCGAATTGCAGTCACAAAATTAATTTCCCAACTTGGTGGTGCTATTAAGGACCTTTTCTCTACTGATTAAAAAGGCAATGGCTTACTTGCACGTACAACATAAAGCATTTCATAGTTATTTATAAAAATGTTAAATATGTGCTCACAGAATGCATGGAATTTGTTTTGTATTAACAATAAGACAATTAGCTCCAGTTCAAAGCAACCTGAATTGTTAAGAGTGTTCTGAGTGATTAGGCAGCTGACACGTTTGAATGAAAATCTTCGATTTTAGTAAAAGCACTCACCTTTAGTGTTTCAGTTTTGTTTTTGAGGTACAGCGCGGAAACAGGCTCTTCTGCCCACAGAGTCGTGCCCACCAGCGTTCCCCGTACACTATCACTACCCTGCACATACTAGGGACAATTTACAATTTTTTGCCAAAGCCAATTAGCCTACAAACCTCTGGAGTGTGGGAGGACACAGGGAGAATGTACAAATTGCATACAGACAGCACCCTTAATCAGGATTGAACCCAGCACTCTGATGCTGTTAAGGGGCTGTCCCACTTGGGCAAACTAATTGGAGAGTTTAGGAGAGTTTGAAAAAATGTCATGATGAAAACCTCCTTCGACTATGTAGAAGACCTCCTTCAACCTCCTTCGACTATGTTGAAGACTAGCTTTGACTAGCAACGATTAACTTCTGGAAAATTGGACACCGTATAGTGGAGAGTGAAGACGACCTCCTTTGATCTCCTTCAACCTCCCTTCGACTATGATGAAGACTATCTACGACTACCTTCGACTACCCTCGATTACCTACGACTAAAATGCCGACCTACTACGACTAAACCTACGAGTAAAAAAAGTATAGATTTTTTCCATGGCGCCCTTTTTTTACTCGCGGGCATTTTTCAACATGTTGAAAAATACGCCGCAACCTAGCTGAGGCCTCGAGTACACGGGACTACTCTCGAGCATGAAGGAGAGTTACAAAGACCTCCTACGACCTTGTGTCGACCATTCTGCGAGTATGAATCTAGGGCAAACCCGCCAGAAGTCGCGGATTAGGTCGCCCAAGTGGGACAGGCCATTAAGGCAGCAACTCTACCGATGCGCCACCGTGCCGCCCCTGTTTCAAGTAGAATTGGCAACGTTATTTAATCCACCATGAGTCCGTATCATCAAAATAGCATCATTGATTTCAAAGTTAAAGACTTGTGTAAACCAACATCTGTTGTTCCTTGTTTCTACATTTCTCCTATTTTATAGTTATGAGTCTAATTTTCATTAATGTAGGTTCAGATGAATTGCTGTTCTCCTAATGTTATGGTGTCCCACAATATCATACTTCCCTTTAACATTTCCCAGGATTGTTCTGAGATGTTAACAACACAGGGATGTAATGCTGAGGCTCTGAGCTGCTGGTCAGGCCGCATTTGGAACATAGTGAACATTTTGGGCACCATATATCTGAGGCAGGATGTGCTGGCTCTGGAGAGGGTCTGGAGGAGGTTTACAAGATTGATCCCAGGAATGAGTAGGTTATCCTATGATGAGCTTTTGTTGGCACTGGGCCTGTCCTCGCTGGAGGTTAGAAGGATGAGAAGGGACTTCTTCGAAATTTACCGAATAGTGAAAGGCTTGGATAGAGTGGATGTGGAGAGGATGTTTCCACTAGTGGGAGGGTCTAGGGCCAGAGGTCATAGCCTCAGAATTAAAGGATGTTCCATCAGGAAGATGTGGAGGAATTTCTTTGGTCAGAGGATGGTGAATCTGTGGAATTATTTGCCACAGAAGGCTGCAGAGGCCAAGTCAGTGGATATTTTTAAGGCACAGACAGACAGACAGACAGAGACAGACAGACAGACAGACAGACAGACAGAGACAGACAGAGACAGACAGACAGAGACAGACAGACAGAGACAGACAGACAGAGACAGACAGAGACAGACAGAGACAGACAGAGACAGACAGAGACAGACAGAGACAGACAGAGACAGACAAGACAAGACGGGTGTCAGGGGTTATGGAGAGAACAAAGGAGAATTGGGTTAGGAGGGCGAGATAGATCAGCCGTGATTGAATGAATGGATGAATGGTGGAGAAGACTTGTTGGGACAAATGGCCTAATTCTACTCCCAATACCTATGACATTTTGATCTGAATTTTATTTTGCAAAAGGATTTACACTTTTGCATATTTTTACAGATGGTGAGGAATTTCTTTAGCCAGAGGGTGATGAATCTGTGGAATTCGTTGCCACAGAAGGCTGTGGAGGCCAACACATTGGGTATTTTTAAAGTGGAGATTGATGGGTTCTTGATTAGCAAGGGCATGAAAGATTACAGGGAAAAGGCAGGCGAATGGGGTTAAGAGGGAAAACTAGATCAGCAATGATCGAATGGCAGAGCAGACTCAATGGGCCATATGACCTAATTCTGTTGCTATGTTTTATGACCTTATGATGGATATATACAGCACACATTAAGTGACTATTTCACCTGATGGACACAGTCTTGCTTCATGAAAGTGATTGAATGGCGGGACCATGATCAGCAATGATTGAATGACAGAGTAGACCTGATGGGCCGAATGGCCTAATTTTGCTACTACAACTTATGAACCTATGAGCTAAGTACTGCCCAGTTTAGTAACCCAATCCCCATTCATTTGCTCTTTTACCGTAGCACAGCAAACTTCCCTTTGCCTTTTATTGAATTCTATTTTTAAAGTTGTAATTTGAATCCATTTCCACCACACTTTTAAGCAGCGAATCCTCCTTCACAGCAAGACAAATTTAATTAGATGGATATTTTGATCAAGGGAAAGAGCAATTCAATGCTTCTCCCAACCTGAAGTAATGCAGATTGGACATTTCAATAGGGAATGGAAATGCATCCAAGTATATTAAAGGAAATGGTGGAGCAGAGGGAGATAGTAATGGGTAGAGATACCTAGAGTGTTCACAGTAACAAAAAAAACTCAACAGACTTTGTACTGGAGTTGAGCGTTTCAATGCCAGCATGTGGGGATGGGGGCTCCGCCAGAGCCCAGCCTGTGAATGCGGAGCAGAACAACAGACAGCCAACCATGTCATCTCTGGGTGCCCGCTCTACCACCCACCAAATGGAGCTCAGGGCCTGGCAGGCATTGATGTACAGACAACAAAGGCAAAGGACAAAAGAAGGACAAAGGACATTTATTGTCACATACACCAATTGGTGTAGTGAAATTTGAGTTGCCATTTGCAGCACACCAATAAAAATAAGACACCACATTAAAGAAGAATTTAAAGTTGAACATAAAAACATCCCCCCACAATGGTTCCCACTGTGAGGGAAGGCAGCAAAGTCCAGTCCTCTTCCTCTTGTTCACCCCATGCTCGCGGCCTATTTGAGGCCTCCACAGTCGCCGCAACGGCGGCCCGATGTTTCAGGCCCTCTCGCCGGATGATGGAGCTCCGGCGTTGGGAGAACACCCTTCAGCGGCTTGGAGTGTCTGGAACGGCCGCTTGCTGCCAGAGACTTGCTGCGAATTCCACAGGCCGCGCTGGTCGGAGCTCCAACACTGGCGATCTCGGCGAGAGATCCCACGCTCCGCGGTGTTCAAAACCAGCGCCGCCTGCGGCTGGACACTCCGGGACCACAGCTGCGCGAGGTAGGAGTCGGCGGTCTCAGCACTCGGGAGCTTACCACACGGCGACCCGGGTGAGGCATCGCCCGCTCCACGATGGTGCTTCAGCGCTGCGCCGCCGCCGAAGCTGAGGTTCTGGCCGGTCCCGGCAGGAAACGCCGCTCCAGTCCCATTGGTAGGCCGCGAGGAAGGGGCGAAGATGCGGCTCGGAGAAAACCCGCGTCTCCGACCAGGTAGGGACTGAGAAATACAGTTACCCCCTCCCCCCCGCTCAACACCCAGCTTGAGATCTAACTATTCCTTTGATGTATTTATGTTTCATTCGCAAGAAGAGGTAACTAAAGCTGTTCACAGGATTGCAGTACAGAAATAATGAAATCTTAAAATTGTAGAGACCTTGGTTTGGCTACACTAGGAGTATCGTGCACAGTTTTGTTAAGTGTGAGAATAAACTTGATGTGTATCGGAGCTACCCCCTGCACCCAATGCAGAACTCACTCACTTCATTCAGTTCCTACTAATTTCCATCCTGCACTCAAATTCACTTGGACCATCTCCGACATCTCTCTGCCTTTTCTTGATCTCACCGTCTCCATCACAGAAGTGCAGAAGGGTGAGGGGTGATCTTATGGAGGTGTATAAAATCATGAGAGGAGTAGATCGGGTAGATGCATAGTCTCTTGCCCAGAGTAGGTGAATCAAGGACCAGAGGGCATAGGTTTAAGGTGAAAGGGAAACAATTCAATAGTAATCAGAATAAAAGGAAGTACCTTTAGAAATGAGATGATGAGTAAGTTCTATAGTCAGAAGGTAGTGAAACTGTGGAATTCATTCCCACGGAAGGCTGTGGAGGCCATCAGTGCATATTTTTAAGGCGGAGATTAACAGGTTCTTGATTGTGGGGAGGTTATGGGGAGAAGGCAGGAGAATGGGGTGGAGAGGGAAAGATAGATCAGCCATGATTGAATGGCGGAGGAGACCTGATGGGCCAAATGGCGTAATCCTGCTCCTACAACATATGAACAAGATGATAGGTTAAACTAATCTTCTTGCCTATACATGATCTACTTACCTCCACTTTCCTCCATATCCATATCTAAACATCTGTTAAATGTCACTATTGTATCTGCCTCCACCACCAACCCAGCACCACATTTCGGGCACCCACAAATTTCCGTTGTAAATAAACTTGCCCCGTTCATCTCCTTTAAAGTTTGCTTTCCTCACCTTAAAGTTATGCCCTTGACATTTCCACCCTGGGAAAATGGTTCTAATTTCTTACCCTTACTTACGCCTCTCATAATTTTATATATTTTAGTATAGAAATATATTCATGTCTCCCCTCAAACTCAGGAGTTCAGTTGTCTAGTTTAGAGATACAGCGTAGAAACAGGCCCTTCGGCCTACCGAGTCAGTGTAAATTGCTCGTTTCTAAGCTTCCCCCCAGTCTAGTTTCAGTAAAAACACTGAATCAAGCATTTGAAACAACTACATTTTATTTTAACAAAAGCGCATTATAGTTCAACTACTGTACCTATCCCACCGCGGGTTCGATCCTCGTATCTGCCTGTTCATGCCCTCTGGGCCTCGTTCAAACAGAGACACTCCAGAAGGTCATGCAGTCCCAAGCGCTCTCCCAGAAGATCAACGCTGGACCTCGTGGTAGCAGACTTTTACATGTCCCGGGACCTCGAGGGGCCGAACCACATGGGGGTGGTCTCTAAATAACCCAATTACAGATATCATTCATAACAGACATTTCCCTAACCCAATAATACAACAGCTCAATACATTGTATTCAAGCTGGACTTCGTAAGGAAGAAACATTTACCCTGATCTGCAGGAAACCCAGACAAGGCTCAATGCCTCATCCAATCAACACTCGGCAAAATTGAACTACGCAACATTATTTACAAGGTGTATGTCTGGTTTGCAGCCATCCAATCCATTCTATGCATTTTGCACCTAATTGACAGGGTCTGCAGATGTTCCTATTCTTTGCTTGCAAATTGTATCTAAGCTCTAGAAACATTGGCACCACTCCGCAGCTTGTCCCAAATTGACCAAATCTCCCAGCAGCCCTGAAGCTTTTACCCCATTTTGAAGTCCTAGCCTCTCCAATTTAGCCAGGATTAACATCAGCATTGACCAGTGATCCACCCTATATACACACACACACACACACACGAGGGACAATTTTTATCTTTACTGCAAGCCAATTAACCTGCAAACCTGTACATCTTTGGAGTGTGGGAGGAAACCGAAGATCTCGGTGAAAACCCCCGCAGGTCACGGGGAGAACGTACAAACTCTATGCAGACAAGCGCCCGTGGTCAGGATAGAACCTGGGTCTCTAGCGCTGTCAGGCAGTAATTCCACCGCTGCGCCACCATGCCACAGTTCGAGAGAAAGCCATCCAACTTTGTCCCACTTTGTAATCCGAGGCACAAATTGATGATTATCTCACCAAAAAAAGTAAAGGACTGACAAGATAAACATCCTAACGGTACTGAGTAGAAGATTCAAGTCTCCATCACAACCCAATGTTGAAACTGAATCTTTAAATTCTTTAAACAGAACTGAGATCATTGTTTGAAAAGGAATAAAACAAACGTGATGGGAACAAGAAACATGGTCGAGAAGCAGTGAAATACAAACTAGTTGCATCAAAGCATCTGTTTCTGTGAAGTAACTTTAATTCTAGTTGATACATTGGCAACAAGGGGCATAATTGGAGGATTAGCACTAAATGCCTGAAGAGAGGTTAGGGGGACATTTTATTTGAGAACAGGGTTATTGGAAAACTGGCTCATTACTGCAAATGACTATTGAAGCCAAGTCAACTCTAGCTTTCAGATGAAATTAAGCAGACACATAGCAAATTAATTTTAACATAGAGGAGTTGGTGCTGATCTGTTTTGAAAGGAAAAGTAAAGAGAACTGATGTTGCTGCAATGGTACAACTCCGAAGAGCTTACAGGAGGAATGGCCTTGGGTTGTGTATGTATGTAATTCTTTGAAGGTGAAGGGACAATAATTCTGCTGAGTTACTCTCGCACTTTGTGTCCTTTTGTGCATTAATCAGCATCTAAATTATTGTCTCAACATAGAACAAGTGTGAGCGGGTGATCGATGGTTGGAGTGGACTCGGTGGATGGGAAGGCCTGTTTCCATGCTGTATCTTTCAGTCGATCAATACATGATCTAAATATTATTACACTGGTGTTTGTGGATCTGATTTGGGTAAATTAGCTGTTTAGTTTAGATTAGAGATGCAGTGCGAAAACAGGCCCTTCGGCCCTCCGAGTCTGCACCAACCAGCGATCCCCCGCACATTAACACTATCCTACACGCACTAGGGACAATTTACATTTATATCAAGCCAATTAACTTACAAACCTCTGCGTCTTTGGAATGTGGTTGGAAACCGAAGATCTCTGGCAAAATTCACGCAGGTCACGGGGAGAACGTACAAACTCCGCACAGACAGCACCCGTAGTTAGGATCGAACCCGGGTCACTGGCGCTGAAAGGCAGTAATTCTACCGCTGCGCCACCATGTCACCCGTGTTATCCTCCTCATTACCAGAATTATTTGACATCAAATATACTTCGTTGACTTTAGGATTTTGGAATATCCTCAAGCTTTGAACGATGCTACATAAATGCTTTTTTTTTTCTCAGGTTAGCACAGCTCCTTGCAAGTTTGCATCATTCTCTCTGCTGATGGTATAGACGGTTTAACCTTTCCCAGCGTTAAAAATGTTTGCAAATTATTTTACAAATCACGGCAGCTCCTAAGTAAAGTCCAAAGAAGGATCTCAACCCGAAACGTCACCCATTCCTTCTATCCAGAGATGCTGCCTGTCCCGCTGAGTTACTCCAGCATTTTGTGTCTCTCCTAAGTAAATACGTTCTTTCATCCTTGAAATCAGATTATTATCGTATTTTTTCAATGGATGGCCGTAATCTAAAGATATCTCTAAATAACACTGGATTCCAACAAATCTTCTTTGCCAGTGGCGATGCAAGGATAATCTATCAGTTGCAATGTGGATAAGCAAGGAACCATTCAAAACTAATCAGATGGCCTTTAAATCCAATTTGTTATGGGACATAGTGGAGCGGGTCTGTGCTTAATTTACATTGATCCCTGCTTGTAGAGGCAAAGCAAAATTGCAGAGAATGTCTACAGCATTACTCCACTTTAGAGCACCATCTGCAAAATAATATTTGCTAGCACGTATGCACTTTACTCAACATCTCCAGATAACAGAACGATGGAATAATTCCACACAAGCTTTTATCAACAAAATTGAAATGTCTTGTCTCTTGAGAAGAAAGCACTCAGTTGCCCGACTCTTTAAAATGTACGTGTCAAGCCATGTGGCCCGATCGTACCAAATGACATTTTTGTGTCGTGAACTTTGCATCATTGGTAACACGTTAAGTTCAATGTACCGAAGGTCCAGTAACTATTTTTGAACCCTATCCAAGCAGTTATTACTTGTGACAATACATCCCTTTTTCAGCTAAGTCATAAAAGGGAAAGAGACATTTACCATCCATAAAGCATTTCTGCAGTTCCTTATGCTCCATTTTATCATTAGTTATTGGGAAAAATACTTATTTAGTCTGTTTGCTGCAAGTGGCATTTGTTTTCCATTAATCTTGCAAAAAAAATTTCAGGACAAGGCACTACAATCAAATAAATGACTCCAATCGATCCAGCTTCATGGAAAACATCAGACAAGTTAGCTAACATATTACCAACTACTTTGCTCTGTTTAGACATTGAAAAATAACTCTAGTGCATTGGAAAAACTGAATTCGTATATTAGATATAGTGTAGTGGCGGTTTTTACAACTTACTTAAGCTTAATGGCTCCAACATATAGTATAAACTAGACTAAGTGGGGCCCGTTGGGTCCCATGTTCACACAGGAGGGCTGGTCCCCCGACGCAATATTCCACCTCTCCACCAATTCCAATACTGGTGGCCAGTGGGGGGGGGGGGCTTTCTGGAGAGCTGGTATGGGTGTTGTTGGCTGCAGGGACTACTGGTCTCCAGAGGGCTAGTATGGACATTGTGGGCCAAATGGATTCTTGGGGTGGCAGCTCAGTCCCTCAAGCCTGATATGCTGGCAGTTCATTCACGGCTGGTGGGCTGGCAGTTGACTCACGGCTATTCCTTGAAATTCCATTTCAAGCAGAGTGCAAGGCCACCAAATTCAAATCCATTTTCCTACCATTTCAAGCAAGGTGCAAGGCCACCAAATTCAAGTGCAGTTTCATACCACTTCAAGCAGGGTGCAAGGCCACCGAATTCAAGTGCAGTTTCAAACCACTTCAAGCAGGGTGCAAGGCCACCAAATTCAAGTGCAGTTTCATACCATTCAAGGAGGATGCAAGGCCACCAAATTCAAATGCAGTTTCATACCATTTCAGGCAGGGTGCAACGACACCACATTCAGATGCAGTTTCATACCATTTCATGCAGGGTGCAAGGCCACCACATTCAAATGCAGTTTCAGACCATTTCAAGCAAGGTGAAACCACCATAAAACCACACAAAACACCATACTCACAGTTCAGTAGACATTTAGTGTGTTCAGTTGATTCACAGCTCAGACAGAGTTGTGACCTCTCCCTCCCCCATCATACAGAGACTGAGCCACACCCACACGTCTGGGTTTTATAATCCCTCCGGAAAAGGTGTGGCCTTCATGGCGTGATTGACAGGAGAGAGATTCTCAACATTTTTTAAACACTAATAACACTTTTATTTTTCATTGATGGGAAGAATCCTCTGCACCTGATCAGCGGAGGGAGACCCAAACGACCATTAACAGTGCATTTATACTTCAACCTAAACCACCATTAGCAGTGCGTTTTTACTTCAACCCAAACGACCATTAGCAGTGCGTTTTTACTTCAACCCAAACGACCATTAGCAGTACTTTTTACTTCAACCCAAACGACCATTAGCAGTGTATTTTTACTTCAAACCAACCATATTTTCATTTTTAAACCACATTAAGGGCACTCACAACATTTAAAACATTAATATCTCTCTGATTTTTCATCGATGGGAAAAATCCTGTGTTCCAGGAAGGCGGACCTGGGCTCTGAGCGAGGTGGCCAAAAATGACTGCCGTAGTTGGCGGCGTTCTCTCGGAAATCGCACCACAGCGGGCCAAAAGCGGTCAAGATCAGACTTTTAGTAATATAGTTAGATATTTAATAGGATTTGTTGGTTTTAAAATATGTGCTTGCACTACATTAATAAAATATATATATTAATTTATGAATATTTTCTCTCTGTCATTAATTAAGTCAAGAAGCAAATCATTGGATCTACAGAATTGATGTCATTTCAGAACGGTCTATCCCTATCTTTTGGCTGATTTAGTTTAGTTTAGTTTAGTTTAAAGATACAGCCCATCGGCCCACTGAGCCCTCGCCGACCAGCGTTCCCCGTACATTATCACTACCCTACACGCACTAGGGACGATTTTACATTTACGCAAAGCCAATTAACCTACAAACCTGTACTTCTTTGGAGTGTGGGAGGAAACCGAAGATCTCGGAGAAAACCCCCGCAGGTCAAGGGGAGAATGTACAAACTCCGTACAGACAGCACCCGTGGTGAGGATCGAACCTGGGTCTCTGGTGCTGTGAGGAAGTAGCTCGACCGCTGCGCCTCAGCGCCGTTGCCAGAAGAATAATTCATGTCAAGACTCGGCACAGTCTGTAGAGGATAACTTTCATAAGTGACACGTGTAGAATTAGGCCATTAGTCCTATCAAGTCTATTCCGCCATTCACTCATGACTGGTCAATCTTTCCCTCTTGCCGACCTACTATGACCTACTACGACTAAACCTACGAGTAAAAACGTCCTGATTTTTTTCCATGGCGACCTTTTTTTACTCGCGGGCATTTTCTAACATATTGAAAAAAACGCCGTGAGCTAGCTGAGGCATCGAGTACGCGGAGACCACTCTCGAGCATGAAGGAGAGTTACGAAGACCTCCTAGGACCTCATGTCGACCATGCTGCGAGTATGAGTCGAGGGCAAACTCGCCAGAACTCGTGGATTGCTGGAGTAACCCAGCGGGACAGGCAGCATCTCTGGATAGAAGGAATGGTGACGTTCTTCAGTGCATATTCTTGCACAGTTTTAGGTTGTGAACAAAGCCTGTGATCTTTAATGGAGGAAACTTATCATGCATTCATAAGATCATAAGTGGTAGGAACAGAATTAGCCCATTGGCTCATCAAGTCTACTCCGCCATTCAATCATGGCTGATCCATCTCTCCCTCCTAACCCCATTCTCCTGCCTTCTCCCAATAACCTCTGACACTCGTACTAATCAACAATCTATATATCTCCGCCTTAAAAATATCCATTGACTTGGCCTCCACAGCCGTCTGTGGCAATGAATTCCACAGATTCACCACCCTTTGACTAAAGAAATTCCGCCTCATCACCTTCCAAAGGAACGTCCTTTAATTCTGAGGCTACAACCTCTGGTCCAGGACTCTCCCACTAGTGGAAGCATCCTCTCCGCATCCACTCTATCCAGGAACTGCAGAAGTTGGAATCTTGAGCCAATCTCCACAGATGTTGCCTGTCCCACTGAGTTTCACCAGCACTCTCCAGAAAAGATGCCACCGGAGTAGAACATCTCTCTGTGCTGGTCCCAGATGAAGATTTGCAAGCTTACAATATAATTGCCCACTCTTTTAAATCTCTTTTCTATCTGTACGTCGATCTTTCCCTTTAATTTACCTATTAAGCATGCGTTTGGCTTGATGTATTTACGATTTGATGTATTGTCCGATTTGATAATACAGTACATATCAGGATTGATGGGACAGGATGCACAGCAAAGCTTTTCACTGGACCTCAGTGCATTATTTTAGTTTAATTTGGAGATACAGCATGGAAACAAGCACTTTGGCCCACCGTGTCCGCACCAACCAATGATCACCAGCTCACTAACTCTGTTGTACACCCGAGGGACAATTTACAGAAGCCTATAAATCTGCACGTCTTTGCAACAAGGAAGAAAACGGACCTCCCGGAGTAAACCCACATGGTCACTGGGAGAACATATCGACTCAAGTACAGACAGCACCCATTGTCAAGATCGAACCTTGGCCTCTGGCAGCAGCTCCAACATGTCAGTTTATCATGTATCTCTTTGTACCCTGTTGAACACTGATATTTTCAATGCCTGTGAAACCATTGTGGTCTGCTTAATTATTCTCCATTCACTCCAAACTGAACCGTCTTTCAGTCACTCACAAAAGTGAGTTGATTATCAGAATTTTTATTCTGGTATATCCACGTCAATGGTTTTAACAAGTGGAGTCTTACCACTGGATAGAAGGTTTAGTTTAGCTTAGAAATACAGCTCGGAAACAGTCCCCTTTGGCCTACCGATCCCCGCACACTATCGGTATACTACACACACTGGGGACAATTTCCAATTTTTTTTACCTTTCCTACAAATCCAATTGAATATCTAATTATATTACTAAAAGTCTGATCTTGACCGCTTTTGGTCCGCTGTGGTGTGATTTCCGAGAGAACGCCGCCAACTACGGCAGTCATTTTTGGCCACCTCGCTCAGAGCCCAGGTCCGCCTTCCTGGACCAGAGGATTTTTCCCATTGATGAAAAATCAGAGAGATATTAATGTTTTTAAAAAATTCACCATTCTCTCTGCTGCCCCTGCTGGAGGGAGGGGGAGGGACTATAAAACCAGGAAGTGGTGTGCCTCACTCGGTCTCTGCAAGATGGAGGGTCAGAGGGTCATGTCTCTCTGAGCTCTGAATAACACTGAACACATGTCTACTCAACTGTGAGTGCCCTTAATGTGGTTTAAAAATGAAAATATGGTTGGTTTGAAGTAAAAATGCACTGCTAATGGTCGTTTGGGTTGAAGTAAAAAATGCACTGCTAATGGTGGTTTTGGGTTGAAGTAAAAATGCACTGCTAATGGAGGTTTGGGTTGAAGTAAAAATGCACTGCTAATGGTGGTTTGGGTTGAAGTAAAAACGCACTGCTAATGGTGGTTTGGGTTGAAGTAAAAATGCACTGCTAATGGTCGTTTGGGTTGAAGTAAAAATGCACTGCTAATGGTGGTTTGGGTTTGAAGTAAAAATGTAACCGACAAGCCTCCACGTCTTTGGAGTGTGGGAGGAAACCGGAGATCCCGGAGCAAACTTACGCAGGTCACGGGGAGAAAGTACAAACTCCATACAGACAGCACCCATAGTCTGGATCGAAACCGGGTCTCTGGCGCTGTAAGGCAGCAACTCTACTGCTGTGCCACCATGCCGAGCTTTGACAAAATACGCTGATATATTCTGACATCCGTCTGTTGACATTTTAAAACAAAATTCAATAAATGTGAATTTATCAGAGCAAAAATAAGGCCAAGTCAGCAAGATAAAGGAATGCAGTGTAATTTATGTTTCTGATTACTCCAATTACTTATGCATTTGGCCCAAAAGATAACTGAGAGTCTTGAGCACTTGACTTGCACAGAAGGTCATGTATTTCCGCTTGACACTGTACTGCAGATAAGAAATTTGTCAGTGTGCTTACATTAGAATGAGATGATGCATGAGGACTCCGTGTATAGTCAGATTACAGTCTGTAACCTGTAGTCCAGTGTACCGGAATGACCATCCATCCAGCTTTGAAACTTACAGTAATAAAACAGAAAATGGTGGGAAACCCCCACCAGGTCAGGCAGCATCTGTGGAAAGGGAAACAGACATTGTTTTGGGTCTGCGACCCTTCATCAGACGGCACGGTGGCACAGTGGTAGAGTTGCTGCCTTACAGCGCCAGAGAGATCCAGGTTCGATCCTGACTATGGGTGCTGTCTGTATGGAGTTTGTATGTTCTCCCTGTGACCCGCGTGGGTTTTGTCCGGGTGCACCGGTTTTCTCCAAACACTCCAAAGACGAGCAGGTTTGTAGGTTAATTGGATCAGTAAAATTGTAAAATGTCCCTAGTGTGAAGGATAGTGTTAGTGTGCGGGGATCACTGGTCGGAGCAGATTCGGTGGGCCGAAGGGCCTCTTCCCAGTACTGTCTCTCTAAATAAACTAAACTAGAATGAGATGATGCATGAGGAGACCCTGTTAGCATTCATAGCAAAAGGATTTGAATATAGGAGCAGGTAGGTTCTACTGCAGTTGTACAGGGTCTTGGTGAGACCACACCTGGAGTATTGGTCTCCAAATCTGAGGAAAGACATTCTTGCCATAGAGGGAGTACAGAGAAGGTTCACCAGACTGATTCCTGGGATGTCAGGACTTTCATATGAAGAAAGACTGGATAGACTCGGCTTATACTCGCTAGAATTTAGAAGATTGAGGGGGGAATCTTATAGAAAACTTACAAAATTCTTAAGGGGTTGGCCAGGCTAGATGCAGGAAGATTGTTCCCGATGTTGGGAAGTCCAGGACAAGGGGTCACTGTTTAAGGATAAAGGGGAAATCCTTTAGGACCGAGATGAGAAAAACATTTTTCACACAGAGTGGTGAATCTCTGGAACTCTCTGCCACAGAAGGTAGTTGAGGCCAGTTCATTGGCTATATTTAAGAGGGAGTTAGATGTGGCCCTTGTGGCTAAAGGGATCAGGGGGTATGGAGAGAAGGCAGGTACAGGATACTGAGTTGGATGATCAGCCATGATCATATTGAATGGCGGTGCAGGCTCGAAGGGCCAAATGGCCTACTCCTGCACCTATTTTCTATGTTTCTATGTTTCTATGTACAGTCAGAAAGGTCTGTAATCTGCAATTTGACACACTAGAGTGACCATCGATACAGCTTTGAAACCTGCAGTAATAAAACAGAAACCGTTGGGAAAATTTACCAGGTCAGGCAGCATCTGTGCAAAGAGAAACAAACATTGATTTGGGTCTGTGACCCTTCGTCAATCAAAGAGTCGCAAACCCAAAACAAACCTTTCATCGATGTTGCCAGATCGGCTGAATTTTTTTCAGCACTTGGAAAAATATGATCTATCATTGGTGTTTGTTCAACATACAATGCAGGGTGTGCAGAAAATGTTGGCTGTCCATGTGACAATTCTGGAAACGTCCCAGTCAATCTTCACCCCTCGCTCTCACTCATCTGGTAGCTCTGGATCGGATAACCTCTTTATTCTTAAATGTGCATACTTATTCCAAAATCCTTCCTTGGGCCTTGCCGATCTGCATATCCGCCAACTTCTCCAGCTCTTTAAGAACTCTCCTTTCCTCGAAAGTTGGACTATCAACCCCCTTCACTAGTCCTAACGCTAATGTTCCCAGAAAACCGAGAGATATTTTTCTAAGTTAAAGCTGTTGTCTGTTTGAAGGTTGACATTGGTTAGCATGACATGGTTAGTTCAGTTTAGTTTATTGTCATGTGTACCGAGGTACAGTGAAAAGCTTTTGGTGTGTGCTATCCAGTCAGCGGGTTAAGAGCAGACATTAAGGTTTGGATAGAGTGGATGTGGAGAGGATGTTTCCACTAGTGGGAGAGTCTAGAACTAGAGGTCATAGCCTCAGAATTGAAGAACGTTCTTTTTATGAAGGAGATGAGGAGGAATTTCTTTAGTCAGAGGGTGGTGAATCTGTGGAATTCTTTACCGTAGAAGGCTGTGGAGGCCAAGTCAGTGGATATTTTTAAGGCAGAGATAGATTCTTGATTAGTACGGGTGTCAGAGGTTATGGGGAGAAGGCAGGAGAATTGGGTTAGGAGGGAGAGATAGATCAGCCATGATTAAATGGCGGTGGACTTGATGGGCCGAATGGCCTAATTCTACTGCTATCACTTATGATCTTACGATCCAAAAACTGATCATTTTATATTATATATTAAAATTTCCAATTGATTTTTATAAGTACCTCTGAGATTGGGTAGGAGCAAAAAAAATTGTCATAGAAATTGATGTAAAAAACATGCTGCAATACGACATTGCTGCCACTGCCAATAGTTCAGATAAGAAGTGAAATAAGTGCATATTTTCAAGTTTTTAAATGTGGTTTCATGCATTTTAATGTATTTTCTATTCATCCATTTCTGTTAATTATTTATTTACTTTTGGGAACTGGCGGTTTGTTAATTAATAAATTCTCCTCCTTAAATCTCAAAATTACTGTCCTCTTTGGAGTAAAGTAGATGAGCAGTTGAAGAAGATCCTGTATGGATAATTAATAGATCAGAGATGTTATAATTTAAAAGAGAATAACATTTTGACTGAATTGGCAACTCAAAATTAATTCAAGGAATTTTTACCAAAGCTTATATTCATTATACATAAATTTAAGTATAAGTATATTAAATAACTTTGTTATACATCAATGAAAGATTGTGTTTGAGAAGAAACTGCAGATGCTGGAAAATCGATGGTAGACAAAAGTGCTGGAGAAACTCAGGCGGGTGCAGCAGCATCTATGGAGCGAAGGAAATAGGCAACGTTTCGGGCCGAAACCCTTCTTCAGATTGAAAGATAGCGGCACGGTGGCGCAGCAGTAGAGTTGCTTCTTTACGCCAGGGACCCAGGTTCGATTCGGTCTCTGGGTGTTCTCTGTACAGATTTTGTACTTTCTCCCTGTGATCACATGGGTTTCCTCCGGGTGCTCCAGTTTTCTCGCACACTCCAAAGACACACAGGTTTGTAGGCTATGTGTCGGAAGGAACTGCAGATGCTGGTTTAAACCGAAGGTACTGTAGACATAAATTGCTGGAGTAACTAAGCGGGACAGGCAGCATCTCTGGAGAGAAGGAATGGGTGACGTTTCGAGTCGAGACCCTTCTTCAGACTCAGGTTTGTAGGCTAATTGGCTTGGTGACATTTTAAATTGTCCCTAGTGTGTGTAGGATAGTGTTGTGGGGATCGCTGGTCGGCGCGGACTCGGTGGGCCAAATGGCCTGTTTCTGCGCCATATCTCTAAACTGAACTGTAAACTAAATTAGAATAATCTTCATGGAGTTTTAGTAAAGACAAAAGTAGCGGTGATATTCATACTGGGAGAAGCAGGGAAGCCTCAATGTAGGGATTGTCCTCGATCCTAATCTTTTCTTGTCCACAAATAAAAGAGAGATGATTCCAATATCAAAGACTCAAAAAGAATGCATTATTCAAGGTAAATTCTAAGGACTTCTTTTCACTGGGCGGCACAGTGGCGCAGCAGTAGCCCTCTAACAGGCCTTACAGCGCCAGAGACCCGGGTTCGATCGTGACTGCGGGTGCTTGTCTGTATGGGGTTTGTACGTTCGCCCCGTGACCTGCATGGGTTTTCTCCAAGATCTTCGCTTTCCTCCCACACTCCAAAGATGTACAGGTTTGTCGGATAATTGGCTTGGTATAAATGTAAATTGTTCCCAGTGTGGGTAGGATAGTGTTAGTGTGCGGGGATCGCTGGTCAGCGCGGACTCGGTGGGCCGAAAGGCCCGTTTCTGCGCTGGATCTCGAAACTAAACTAAAGCAAACCTTATTTTAATCATGTGCACAATACAAAGCGCTGACGTAACTCAGCAGGTCTTGCAGCATCTCTGTAGGACATAGATAGAAACGTTTTGGCTCAGGACCCCTTCTTCAGACTCCACTTGCAATTCCTTTTGTACAGATGTTTTGTTGGTTAATCATCAAAACAATCGGTAACATTCTCTGCCTATTTCTTTCACTCAATCTTGTTTGGTCTCTCTCTTTTTTTTTCTCCTCTGTAGGCATTTCTTGTTTAAACCAGGGTCTGGAACTTCCAGTCTCTATGGTACCACCAATCCAAGCTATCCTCTGACCTCCAACACTGTTTACTCTCCGCCTCCGAGACCCCTTCCAAGAAGCACTTTCTCCAGACCTGCCTTCACTTTCAACAAACCTTACAAGTGCTGCAATTGGAAGTGTACAGCTCTAAGTGCAACAGCCATTACAGTAACACTCGCACTCCTTCTTGCCTACGTTATTGGTAAGTTTCTTCCTTATTCTTACTCCATTCCTTCATTATTTTCCTCTCAGCATAATACATTCTGTACGTATAAATAAATCATTTCAGGTAGTTATAAGAAAACAAAATGGTGCTTTTGTTTAAACCTGCGTTTATTTATTAACGCTTTCCATTTTGCTGATTGTTGTTTCCGCTTCTGTCCTACAATACTTTCATTTTAGCTCCTTCTTCATGTACAAGAGGAAATTACTGGGCATCTGTGTTTGTATACCATCTATATCTTGCCTGTATGAGGCAAATGCATAAAACATAGAAACATAGAAAATAGGCGAGCCAGCTTCGAGCCAGCACCGCCATTTAGTCAAGTCAAGTCAAGACAATTTTATTTCACTAGCACATTTAAAAACAACTCTCGTTGACTAAAGTGCTTTACATCAGTGCAGGTACTAATGTGCTACATACAATGGTACATAGATCTAACAATACATACATAAATACATACATACAGCGCTCCCTCAGAGGACCTCAAGAAACGTTTGTGGGTAGAAATAGGTTTTAAGTCTAGATTTAAAGGAGTCGATGGAGGGGGCAGTTCTGATGAGGAGAGGAATGGTGTTCCACAGTCTAGGTGCTGCAACCGTAAAAGCGCGGTCACCCCTGAGCTTAAACCTGGACTGCGGGATAGTCAGTCGCCCAAGTCGGCCGACCTGAGGCAGCTGGGGGTAGAATGGTGGATTAGAAGATTTTTGATATAGGTGGGGGCAAGCCCGTTAAGGGCTTTGTATACATATAGGAGGAGCTTGAAATTGATTCTGTACCGTACTGGGAGCCAGTGGAGAGAGGCCAGAATCGGGGTGATGTGGTCCCTTTTACGGGTACCCGTCAAAAGTCTCACTGCGGCGTTTTGGACCAATTGCAGGCGGGACAGGGATGATTGGCTGATGCTAGTGTATAGGGAGTTGCAGTAATCAAGGCGGGAGGAGATAAATGCGTGGATGATCTTTTCAAGGTCGTCGAATTGGAGGAATGGTTTGATATGGTTTAATATGATCATGGCTGATTATCCAAAATCAGTACCCCGTTCCTGTTTTCTATGCATATCCCTTGATTGCTAGCCCGAAGAGCTATATCTAATGCCCCTGTCCCACTTAGGAAACCTGAACGGAAACCTCTGGAGACTTTGTGGCCCACCCAAGGTTTCCGTGCGGTTCCCGGAGGTTCTCGGAGGTTTTTGTCAGTCTCCCTAATGGTCGAAAGTGGTTTCCGCTTCTTCTATGTTCCGGCGATTATTTCAAAAAATTCAAAACCAGCCGCAACTAAAAATAGGTTGCCGTTTAAAAAATCGGTAATTTTTTAGTCGAAGCCGGTTGCGATGCTAGTTGAAGGTGGTTGCCGGAGGTTGCAGGTAGTGGAAGGTAAGACCTTTTTTTCACCCAGTTTTATTCCACCAGGGAGGTCTTACCTTCCACTACCTGCAACCTCCGGCAACCACCTTCAACTAGCATCGCAACTGGCTTCAACTAAAAAATTACCGATTTATAAAACGGCAACCTATTTTTACTCGCGGCCGGTTTTGAATTTTTTGAAATAATCGCCGGAACATAGAAGAAGCGGAAACCACTTTCGACCATTAGGGAGACTGACAAAAACCTCCGGGAACCTCCAGGAACCGCACGGAAACCTTGGGTGGGGCGCAAAGTCTCCAGAGGTTTCCGTTCAGGTTTCCTAAGGGGACAGGGGCATTACTCTCTCTTGCTACATCCAGTGAATTGGCCTCCACCGCCTTCTGTGGCAGAGAATCCCACAGATTCATAACTTTCTGGGTGACAAAAGGTGTTCCTCATCTAAGTCCTAAAGGGCCTACCCCTTATTCTTAAACTGTGACCCCTGGTTCTGGAACTCCCCAACATCGGGAACACTTTTCTTGTATCTAGCCTGTTCAATCGCTTAAGAATGTAATATGTTTCTTTAAGATCCCCTCTCATCCTTCTAAATTTCAGTTAATTCCAGTAATATGACAATGTCAATTGGAGAGCTCACCATCCCCCCCCCCCCCCCCTCCCTTCTCTATGACTATGGGTGCTGTCTGTACGGAGTTTGTACATTCTCCCCATGAACTGCGTAGATTTTCTCCGAGATCTTCAGTTTCCTCCCACACTCCAAAGACGTACTGGTTTGTAGGTTAATTGGCTTGGTGTCAAGATAAAATTGTCCCTAGTGTGTGTTAATGTGTGGGGATCACTGGTCGGTGTGGATTCAGTGGGCCGAAGGCCCTGTTTCAGCTCTGTATCTCTGAACTAAAAAAACGAACTAATTTCTTATACGCAAACTTTTTTGTAAATACTTTAATTCCTCCTGTTTTTCCTCTCCAATTATCCATGTGAATACGACCCACTCGATTTCATTCTTCAAATGCTAAATTCTGTAAAACAAAGTGAATGGGCATAGAAAATGATAAATTATATATGCACTTTAGCTGGTGTCCCATAATACCTAAAGATATGTTCTCATTGAACTGAATCTTATTCTAACATATAAATCTTAAAACGTGGTCACATTAATTGACTGGAGAGTTAATAATAGATCTAAGCTATGGCTTTAGAACAGGAGTCTTATTATATCCTAGTACAGAGCAAAACACAATCATGAATATGTTTCTTGTCTCTTAAACTAGTCTGCCTTTCCGAGTGTAATCACAGCTCCGGTATAGATTTGTATTGTATTTTCTATAGATTCTGGCTAGCTGCTGCAATGGTCAACTAATTGAATCCAACTTTCAAATCAGGCCTGCTAATGACTTTAATTTCTGTCGCCAAATAATTCACCCTGCAGGTGATCAGTTTTTATTCTTTCAAATGCATTAGACCCTATTTTTAATTATCTAAAATGGCCAATTTACAATTAGTCCCGTGCACTATTTAGTCAAGGAATGTTTCCACGCTCTGTGAAGGCGATTGGGAAACATGTAATGCCTGCGTCTGACCCAAGTAGAATGTCTCAGCGAAGAATATCGAAAGTTAAAATCTAAAATGCCAGTGTCTAATCTTATAAAACATAATTATCTGAAAATTCAATCACATAACCCTTTTAGTTCAGGGTTATTCAAATGAAAACTAATCTTTCTCGGAATGAAATGTGATAATGACTATTTCCCAGTTACTTTAATTGTCACTTGAGAAACCTATGCATGTGAACCACTAATTTTTATATCAGTGTAGAATGACTTCATCTCCCAGCAATAGTCCACTTGGGGCATTGTGGAGGAATGTAGGTCATGTTCTTCTGGTCTCTTCTGAAACATACCCCAATATTGAATTGGTGAGTGAGACCCTCAGCTGCCTTTTGAAAATGTTGCCCCTACCCTCACCCCTTCATCCTCTACCCTCCACCATCAACCCCCAGCCCAGTGTTAATCTCAAGCCCTGACCACCACCCCTAGAATCCCTCTAGTCCTCCAGTCCTCCTATCCTTTAGACCCTGTAATCTCCTATGTGATTTCCAACCTCTGTGGCCTCTCCCCCCCTCATCCAACCCCGACCATTATTAACTTTATTAAACGACAAGGTTTAGAAGGAGACGGGCCGTACGCAGGCAGGTGGTACGTATAGATGGGGCATGCTAGTTGGCGTGTGCAAGTTGAACCAAAGGTCCTGATTCCGTGCTGTTTTTTCCCATGGTTCTATCACCACACTCTGATCACAGCCCTAACACAAGGGCCATGATCATTAGTCCTCGTCGTTTCCCTACCTGAGGCACCGCTGGTTCAGGCTGCCAGAGTCTCTCCTGCTCCAAACCAGGGGATCTATCTTTAACAAAGTTCATCCCCCCAACGGCACCACAACGGAGGAAGCTGGGCTAAAGGCTGGTGGTCTTCTCAAGCTTTCTCAAAGCCTCACCGTACCATCCCACCAGCGACCTCAGCCGCTGAACCCCGTGAATCCAGCCTGGGCTGAGAGCTGCACATTTTCAAAGCTGAAACAATCATTGATTGTGTCACACTGCAAACCAAGCCTGGTGCACATACTTGGGTAGAGAAGAAGCAGTCATAGAATCACACAGCATGGAAATAGACCTATTCAAGAGTCAAGAGTGTTTAATTGTTATGTGTCCCAGATAGGACAATGAAATTCTTACTTGCTGCAGCACAACAGGATATGTAAACATAGTACATAAACGAGAAAAAAAAAAGTTCAGTGTGTTAACAGACACACACACACAAACTCAAAAAACAAACAATTATAGTGCAATAATAATAATAGTCTGTTGTAGTTCAGAGCTTATTTGTTGTCATGTTTAATAGCCTGATGGCTGAAGGCAAGATGCGGGTCCTGAACCTGGACGTTACATATACACATACTCACAAATACAAGTATATATACAGTAGATCATATATACACACACACGCACATATGTACACACAAAAAAGCAAATAATAATAGTGCAATAATAGTCTATGTAGTTCAGAGCTTATTTGAGATTGTCACGTTCAATAGCCGAATGGCTGTATTAATTTCCCATCATCAAGCACCCATATTCAATAAACCCATTTTTAGCCTTGCATCCATATTAATTCTGCCTCTGAAGAAGAGTCTCGACCCGATACGTCAACTATTCCTTTTCTCCAGAGATGCTGTCTGACCCGTTGAGTTACTCCATCTTTTTATGTCTATCTTTGGTTTCAACCAGCATCTGCAGATCAGTCCTATACTTAATTCCACCTCATCTCCTTACTTTCCTGTTATTAAGCTACATTGGCAGCAAATTACAGCAGTCAGTTAATCTACAAAACCAGCGTGTCTTTTTCATGTGGGAGACTATCTACCACCCAGTGTACACCCATGTGGACTTAGGGAGAATGTGCAAACTCCACACAGAGAGCACCCACGGTTAGGGGCTGCGAGGCAACAACGCTGACTGCTAGACCATTGTGCATATTTGTTTTCAAAGTCCATTCCAGTTTGGTTTCAAACATATTAGTGATTCTATTACAGAAAGGCTGGCCGATAAAATCAATCAAGAAAGGGAATCAACGCAAGTGATGAAGTTATTCACTGTCTCCTTGAAAATTCAGTCCATTACACAGGGGCATGGATATGCAGGGATTGGAGGGATATGGATCATGTGCAGGCAGAGATGATATGGGGTGGCACGGTAGCGCAGTGGTAGATTTGCTGCCTTACAGTGCTTACAGCGGCAGAGACCTGGGCTCGATCCCGACTACAGGTGCTAACTTTACTATGGGTTCTCCCAGTGACCGCGTGGGTTTTCTCCGAGATATTCGATTTCCTCCAACACTCCAAAGACGTACAGGTTTGTAGGTTAATTGGCTTGGTATAAATTTTAAATTGTCCCTAGTGTGTAGGGCAGTGTTAATGTGCGGGGATCACTGTTCGCTGCGGACTCAGTGGGCCGAAGAGCCTGTTTCCGCGCAATATCTCTATGAACTAAACTAAATTAATATCACTAGGTATCGTGATCGGTGTGGATATTATGGGCCAAACAATCAGTTTCTCTGCTGCACTGTTTGATGCTTTATGTTCTCAAACTAGCCTGTTGCTGTGAACAACCATCCTATTCTGTAGATCAAAAGTACTATTCATACAGAGTACTTTAATCAGAATACATACAGAGACCATCAAAATGAGTACTGTAGGCTTGGTGTTGTAAGTTGAACTAACTAACATGACTGCCCCACATGCCGCTAGGTGGTAGTGTGGAAACCTGACA